>OU860793.1:5445172-6090344 GCA_917862395.2 Heliconius sara
TTAAATAATAAACTATTAAAATAAAAATAATTATATCTAAACTTAAAAAACCATATTGATTAACATACTGAGGTCAGTCGTGGGGCAGCGGCACAAAGTGTGACTGTAAAACTGACTGGATGTGGGTTCAATCCCCACTCAAGGAGATGAAATATTTACTTAAATTTTTTTTTTTTTCTATTTCTTGGCCTCAAAGTGAGGCTTTGTTTTCCACCAATCAACACATATTACACAATGAATCAAGAATTTGGTAGAGAATTGGGACACTGAAGTGTCCTAAAGCAAAGTCCATATGTCTAAATTACTATGCAGGATACAGTATAAAGCTGCTTGATTTTGCTTTGCTATTTTTAGTTACCTCAGTCCGTGTAGAAAGTGGTTCACCAAGTTTTCTTATGGAAACATTAGCGTCTACTCGTAAAGCCCCTTCTTCCATACGGCCTGTACATGCACCTAGCCTTTGAACTATTAGTACTAGTTCCTTTACCAATGCAGCAGCTTCCTCGCCATCCTTAAACAATAATAATATTAATTGGTCACCTGTCATCAATATCTCATCATTAGCGTATTTCATCAACAGGGCATATATAATATTTTAATTTTCTTTCTCTCCTGAACAAAAATGCATTTCTGCTGTATGTAATATTATGTAATATTTATTTTTAATAATATTTATTACTAGTGCTATTTAAGATCTTCATTTAAAATATTTTTTTAAAAACTAACCTCAAGATCAGGTTCAAATACAAGTTCAATAAGAGGTGCACCTGCTCGATTTAAATCCACTAGACTCCTTTTTAATTCAATGTCATGTAGTGACTTCCCACTGTCTTGCTCTAACTGAATCTGTTTTATTTTTGAACTTTTATTGTAAGGCTCTTTGTGGATACCTGGTGTGAAAACCTGTAAACAAAAGAAAATAAAATACATAAAAATAATGAACAACTTAATTGTTATTACTAATGTGTCTTGTTTGATTTTTTGTGTAAGACATAATCTTAATTAGCTGTCGAATGTAATACCTGAAAATTAATAACTCCATTGTTAGCTAAAGGGGCTCTCTGTTGTGTTATCTGATATCCAGAAGGCAAGTCTGCATAAAAGTAATGTTTGCGGTCGAAACTTGATACTTCATTTATTTCACAAGAAAGGGCCAAGGCGGTCAGTACACCCAATTTTACACACTTTTGATTTAAAACGGGCAAAGTACCCGGAATGGCAGCATCAAACAATTGAAACACAATTATTGACTAAGCCCCCAAATGTATTTTCAGCACCAGAAAAAAGTTTTGATTTAGTATTTAACTGAGCATGAACCTCTAGTCCGACAACACTTTCCCACTTTCCAGATCTTACGGTAGTTACTCCACGTCGGTATATTTTATCATATTTATACAGCAGTCTTTGTGATATAATAAAAAGATTCATTTTTATAAACTATATTGCACTTATAACAATTGTATGCATAATATTTTTATTTTGCAACCAAATAATACATTAACATTATGTGACAGCTGTAAGATGACATTTACAGGACTGTGACAGCCTGACAGCCAGAGTTGCCAACCTCAGGAAAGCAAAAAACAAATGGAACTTAAAAAAACAGTACAAAACAATAGAAGAATATTATTAATTTTATTAAAATTATTCAATATTTTTAATTTCGCGGCTTTCATCACATTTCACATTCACATTTACGTTACCTTTTTTTTAGTTTTAGAGTTACATACAAAAAGAAAAGTAACCCTTATCAGATCATTTCTTTGTTCGTATGCTTCTATATCTGTTAAGACTGTTTATCTCAAGATTGTGTGGATAAGTTAAGCTGTAATAAATATCAAATAACTAGATTTACGGTCTCTTGGAGTTAAAAAAATTACTGATTGTAAACCCCTTAAGGTACTTCCCGTGGACCTAATTTTATGAAATTTGACTATAAGTGAGAACTTACAGACGAGGTAAAAAAAAATGAATGAGGACATACTTATACATATTCATCAACCTTAAGTAGTAAAGTTCCCGTTAAATTAAATTTAAAAATTAAATAAAATTAAATCATAAAAATAATATCTGCCTTTTTATTATAATGTCTGTATCGTAAGGGCGTTAAATAATTTCTATTTACTTTTCGCCACGGCAAGATAGTTGAAAGTTATACAAGATATATTTTTTAACTTCGCGCATCAAGTAATATTATTCTTTAAACAAGAAGAACTTCTCTCAAACGAAGTTGGAATTCAAAATCATCACGTTACAAACGATCACTGTCCCGTGAATATAAAATAAAATATAATGTAGAATAACAGTGATTATTTTCATTTTATATGAATGAACAAACAAAATTACAAAATTTATTATACTATTTAAAATTAACAACTATTTTATCTACATAAATACACGCAATCATTGCTTGAATATATATAACTATAATTTTGCATTGTGTACTCCCAGTCCGGTGACGCTGTTAAGACCATACCAGGTCAACAGCAGTTAGCCCATCAGAAAAAAAAAATGCATTATTAACTCTTATTCATGCACGAGCAGGTATACGAAACCATCGACGTGATTTATGATTCTTTTGCGAAAGCACCGACTCTCTCTTGTGAGCTACCAACGATGGACTTTGAACTCTACATCTATTTATATATAATTAACTGTATTCCGATTTTATTGTTTATACTATATGTATAGTTTAAATACTTGATAAATAAAGTAAGTTAAATATTTGTTAGTAAATATACACCATATTTATAGTTAAATGTACGTACATCTCTAGATATGTACGTACATTTCACTATAAATATTATCTTTTTTATGGAATTAAAAAAATATATATACTTATGTTAAAATACACATGTTACAGGATGTATACACGTGCAAAAACAATATTTTTGTTTAAAACAATAAAAAAACTTACCAAAACCTTTAATGTAGCGTCCTTGTATTGGAATGGATTATTTCGCGCCTAAATAATTTAATTAAAACTACACCTTACATACAATTGCATTGATAACTTGACTAATAAACTTACATCTAGCTTAAAATAAATAAAATATCACATTTTTTTAATAAACACTTAACCGTCTACGACACTAATCCCGTTACCACTTCGAAGAGGAAAGAGAATAGATAAAGAACAGCGAAAGCTAACGTGGCCTCGGCAATGGAGTACATTTTCATTGATTTTTTAATTGATGGAAAATCAATAATGTTTATTTTTACAGGCGTTTACCGCACAAATGTGTCGCGTACGACGTGCTATCAATACGGCTCACTGGCAGCGAATGATCATAATATACAACAAACTCGGTGGGTGTGAGCTGTGAGCAGCCTTGAAGGCTGAAAGTAATCCGGCAAAATTATATACAACGAACCTTTGTACACCCGCAATATTATAAATTATCTATTGGATTTATCTACGTATCAACATACACACCCACAAAGTCTGAGTGATAAATTGAATTATTTATGTTTTGCGTCACATGTTCTAGATTCTTTATATATGTGTAGTTTACTGGTTTATCGAGTTTATAGACTTCTTTATA
Organism: Heliconius sara; assembly: GCA_917862395.2. Classification (NCBI taxonomy): domain Eukaryota; kingdom Metazoa; phylum Arthropoda; class Insecta; order Lepidoptera; family Nymphalidae; genus Heliconius; species Heliconius sara. The sequence continues at coordinate 5,448,718 of OU860793.1, forward strand.
GCTTTGAGTTCTGCCACTCAACACGCAATGCCTCCAGAATTCGATAGAAAGTGGGGAACGGAGTGTCTTAACACTAGGTTCCCCCTGCCTACCCTGCTGTGGGCAGGATACAGCGTGTAGCTGATTTAACTTTAATTTTTTAATTTTATAACTTACAATGTTATACTAATACCTAAGCTTACTGCACTTTTGAAATACTAAAACTATATTAATGTACTCAGTTGGGGTTTAATTTTTGTATTCAACAAAGTGTAGAGTCTTTGTTCGACGTTGCAAGACTGTGGTTTGTGGGTAATCATATTGAAGGTCGTAGTTTCTACTCTTTCAAAAATATTACCTTTAGTTATATACATTTTAGGTAATAATTTTTAAAAAGAGGAAGGAAGGATAGGGTAAACTCTATCTTAGCTTAGTTCCGTGGCATCCCTATTATAATTTAATATATATGTAAAAAATAAAACGGCTGTTTAACTTGATTGACTTCATTTGACTATAAACTTGTAGGTAATTATTTAACATTAAGCATAAATAATAACAACGTTATAAATTAATAAATCAATTAATATTTTTTTCAATGTAGAGTTCCTGGAAATATAGACAATTATAAAAAGTATATATAAAATACAATACTGATTGTTGGTAGATTTTTCTGTAACAATAATTGCCTATTAACCTTAATTTAGAATTTTGATAATTGACAATAATGATTTATTGTGACAAAATATATTATATTAAATCAAGTACACGCGAATGAAGTCCACTTACCTATGTTTAAATTAACTTATAATAATATTTTTTATGTAATGCGACACTAGGTACAGGTGCCTAACAAAAAAATGGAATTCGTTGAGTGTTTCACTTGTAAAATATATACCATTTTATTTGTAAAAATATTCTGGTATAAATATTAATTTGTAAAATAATGTTTACCTAGTGTTAAGTTCTCCGTTCCCCACTTTCTGTCGAATTTCTGGAGGCATTGCGTATTGAGTGGCAGAACTCAACGCGGAACGCAGCGTGCTTTGCCTCGACACCAGAAGAAGAAATGGAAATATAAATTTAACTAATTATCCTCGAGTGAGGATCGAACCCACAACCAGTCGGTTTTACAGTCACACTTTATGCCGTCCCAAAGATTCCATATATTATTTCAAATATTTCATTGTTATTTAGATGCTGAAATTAATTTTATCCATAAAAAATGTAATCCTTAAGAGATTTAAATAACCATTAAAAATAAGAATTTGTAAGTTATATCAGCTGTTTTACTTGAAAGATCGAAACGATTTCTTCTAGAAACTTCCCTAATAGATTTTGTTGCATTATCTTATATGTAATTGAAGACATTAAAATTGACTTTATAGCAATAGTTAACAAGGTAATTTTAAAGATTATTTTAATAAGCTTTTTCTAATATATATTCATACTTCAAGCATTTCTACTTTATTCAATAAATTTAGTGGATTTTATCGTAAAAGGAGCGCAGACGCTTCCAATATGTATATTATTTTAGTCAACAATAAAATATGTTATTTGACAATGTCGAAATACATAGATGTAGATATGGAGCTGTATAAGAAACATATTTAATATGAATAAAATCTTTATTTATAAACATCGAACAAAATGACTTGCCAAATGTATCCACTGAAATGCATATCTCGAGTAAGTACATAGTCTCGATTGCATTTTTCTAATGTCTCGGTGATTTGCACAACAAGATTTTATACAAATTATAATGTGTTCTTAATCTTAAACCCATCACATCACTTTTAACAAAACTATTATTATTATTATTACAATTTGCGTAATATGTTGCGCGCGGCACGAAGTGTGACTGCAAAACCGACTGGTTGTTGGTTCGATCCCAACTCGAGGAGATGAAATATTTACTTAAATTTATGTTTCCATTTCTTCGCCCTGGTGATGAGGTTCAGCGCGGTGTTGAGTTCTGCAACTCAACACGCAATGCCTCCAGAATTCGGCAGAAAGTGGGGAACGGAGTGTCTTAACACTAGGTTCCCTCTGCCTATCTTGCTGTGTGCGGGATACAGCGTGAAGTTTATTTTGTGTTGTTTACCTATATAGGTAAATTTTCGATAGGTTAATTTACCTATATAGGTAAATTTTCGAGGGGAGGAGTGTCTTCCAAAGGTCACCTGTAGGCTGTAAGCGCTTCAAATCCTATCGAAGACAGATACCATTAATATACGCAATGAAAATATTCAAATAGCGCAACACTAGTTTCAACGTGAAGAATTTTTAGAGCTTAGCTTAATTTTTTTACTACAAAATAATAATTATTATGCATATAAAATAAATAAAAAAACATTGTAAGTAAATTCTTAAGCCGTAAACAAATGTTTTTGTATAAATGTTTCAAGACTTTTCATCTTTAATTTTTTTTATTAAAATATCTCGGTTGGCACATGACTATAGTTCAATGAAGATTTACAATTCGTCGAAAAAAATATATAATAAATTCCATTATGATTTATTTATGAGGACAATGACAAATTTTTGATAAAAACAAAATAAAATATTAGTACTGTGAAAGAAAGCTGTTAGGGGAGCTCTGTCCTCTTTGGACATTCATATGTTGAACGGTAAAAATAACATCTCTCCTTTAGTGCTCTGTTCATGTGTTCGTGAGCTGACACCGGTGCTAACGCGTTTGTTTAGGCACTCTTACTTAAGCGGCGTAGTCCCAACGTAGAGTGCCAAAATAAACTTGTATCTTCACTTGAGACATCCAGGAAATGGGATCCGGGACCATTTGTCGTGTTGTCAGCCTTAACGTTTCGAGCGACTGCCATCTGGAGACGTGGCACCTCACTACTTAGGAACTTAATTCCACGCGTCATGCAAATGTGGCAGGCAGTCTACCCGAGGCAGTATTTCCAGGTCGATACAACTTGGGTACCTTCAAAAACCACGTCTATCTCCATCTCAAAGGCCGGCAACGCACCTGCAGCTCCGCTGGTGTTACGCGGGGTCATGCCGATGATGTCTTATTCCAAAAGCAAAAAAAAGCAACATAACAAAAATACAATATGTAAATCTATACGTTAAATCCCATTAAAGACTGGTTTTAATCACGTAATGTAAGAAAACGATAAAAATAAATATATTTGCATGTTTTATGTACTTCATAAAGTTATACTTTGGTACGGAAGCTATTTAAATATATTTATTATCAGTTTATAGCTATTTTATTTATTTCCTTGCTGACACGTTGGTGTCGCCCGTGCCCTCGCGGGCTAGACAGAACGAATATATCAATATGGACACTGCGAATTGGATAATGGCCAACACATCCCGCAACGATTGTTGACATTTTTTATAGATTTACAAAATCAATTATTATTTAGGGCTAAAATTAATTTGGTACTTAAAAACATTAGGAATTAGTTACGTATAATATTTTTTTAAATTTGTAACAATTACAAATTAAATACTTCTTAATTGACATTTTTGACATTCACATTCCTTTAATTTCAGATTCAGACTCACCTTTTTATAAAAAATGTTAAGCTTGAATATTTTTTAATCTTATAGGTATCCTACCTAGTTATTTCTGGTTTTGTTTTCTTAAGGGCAAGGGTAACTTGTAACATACAGAACGAATTTGCTATTTTTATCTTTTTGAGCTCCAAAGTATTTTTGAGTGCCGAGCTTTTTTTGCGTATTGCACAATAGATAAAAGTGACCTCGTGTTAAGACATACCATTAAACTCTTACCGCATTATCTTTGTTAATTACCGTATTCATAGTCTGACGCTGTTCCTACAAATTCAATTTTCTATAGTACAGCAACTTTTTTTTCTTTTTAACTTCACAATTACGGATATAGCAGGGTAGGCAGAGGGAACCTACTCTACCTATCCCAGTAAGACATTTCCGTTCTCCATTTACGCCGCGCTTTGCCTCGTTACCAGAGCGAGGAAATTAAAATATTACACATTTCATTGCCTCGAGTGGGAATCGAAACCACAGCCGCCGCGTTTACTGTCATACGCTTGTGCCCCAGCTCTAGGACGGACTCAAACAGGCACTTAATATGTTAAATTAACAAGACGAATTATTTTCATTGAACTACGTTACCTTAAGTACCTACGTTACGTTAAGTTAAGTTACGTTACGTTAAGTACCTACGTTATATATGTATATATGCATATGTTCTACTTGCATACTACATTGTAATTATAAGCCTTTGTTCACTTAAATTATTCAGCATTCCAAACACGCGAGGTCACGGTATTAAGAAATTTACTATTCTTAGTTCATAACCTTAAATAACAAAAATAAATTATTTAAAAATGTATATTATATATGATGATATATATATATATATATACATACTGTGATGTCTCCCCTTTCTTCTATAATAAAGAGACGAGATCCTATAAGGGTTGTGTTATTTGATTTCTAATTCAACAAGTACTATTTACAAATATTATTCGCCATTAAGCTAATACTTAGCAATTTCGAACGTAATATAAATAAGTGTATGCATAATTGTATCCGTAAATTTAAGATATTGCGTCAATACTGAACCAATATTTAACAATAAATACCTACAGTTTGCGATGTCATTTTAAAAATGGCGTAAAAACGTGACATTTTATTAAATTGCCACAACCTTCTTATCGTTTGTAATTTGAATTACCTTATTAACGTTGCAATTTTAATGAAACTACCTTTATTTAATTAAATTAAAAATATTATTAATTTGGTCGAAATATATTTTACTCTGTATTGCTAATATAACTGGGAAATAAATTTAAAATGTTATAAAAAATATGACAATCACTCTTAGTACAAAAACGTATATTTAAATTTTACTGTACAATACCAAAAACATTTTAATTTCCATAATGTTAATCACTGCTGCATTGCAAAAAATACAATTCAATATACTGAATGTGTTCCTTGTGTCAGTATTGATTATACGTATAACATTTTTTTTCAGATTTACGCTGTATCCCGTTCAGAGCAGGATAGGCGGAGCGGCGTAGTGCCTCGGGCGCAACATCGTCGTGGGTGTAGAGAGGTGTGCGCCGGTTTCACCATCACGAGAAACTCATGAGCGGGTTTAACCGCTATTACGCAGATTTAGCATTTCCACCCTTTCGAGCATATAGCTTGGGCTCCACTCTGCCGGCCAATAAAGGCAAGCCAGAGCACAGGGATAGATTACAGTTCTCCTCCGGAGGACTCTTGAGGTCCGTAGGGTCGCCACTCCCCAACAGCTCACTATCATATCAATAATCATTTCACATATGTTTTGTCTTTAATCAGAAAAAGACTTAGCACATTTGCTTTAACTAAAAAACTAAAAAATAGGTACGTCGAGTTCATTATTTTTAATGTAAATTATATTATATTCTTCGTGTTTATAATTTTATCTTTCGTTTAATTACACAAAAAAAATTAAACTTGTTATTAAATCCTGCAAATTAATCATATGCAATCATATAAGTGGCGAAATACAATATTTATAATTACTTGTTTTTCAAATCTCACACAATAAATGTGACGTCGATTCCAAAGTTGAGGTTTTGTAATAATATTTATACAATTTGCGAACCGGAATTCATCACAAAGGCATTTTAAACTAAATATGTTTTCTTTTATTTTTCTTTGAAATGTTAATTAATTGTATTAACTGTTAATTAACTAAGCCATTTGTGGCGATATAATGAATTCCCCCAAATGGCATCCGAACCCACAAATCTTGCGTTTAGAGTTTGACGTCCTCACGTAATTCGCCCAATAGAAAGAACTACATAATCAATAATTTACTAATCTTCATTACTTCAATTTTCTAATAATAATATAATTTTATAAACAATATTCTTTAAGTTGTAACTTTTTTATTTATAACCGATTGAAATAAAAATAACACTAAATATTAAGAAAAGTATGACAAAATACAGCATGGAAAACTACGATTGAATCGGTTAAGCCGTTTTCTGCGATTAGCGTAAACAAAGTCACAGACAAAAAAGACAAAAATAAAAAAAAACACTTTTGATTCTATTAAATGTCACCAATATCATTTTTATATACATATACAGACACCAATTCTTTGCGATTTTATTACTGCTACTAAGCGGATTTATTTTATAATTTTTTTTTTTATAATTAATTGATTTTTTTATAAATATTATCGTAATCGCTAATTACTTATCCACGTGAACATTTGATAGTAATCACAAAGAAATGATAAAATTAAATATAAAAATAATTCTTTTTAAATATAATCAATTTTATCATATTACGAATAATTGAGAATAAAACAAATAAAATTCTACCGAAATCTGAATTTTTACCAAATGGATTAAAGAAAAATATATAAATAATAATATAATGTTCAGTTTTCAAATAAATTCAAATGTCAGCCATTTATTGAAAATTGAGATGTGAGATAATGCTAAAAAGCGTTATCGTATTAAACGATTTCGATATCGATATCTATGATGATATCTAATATTTAAAACTTCGTGATTGTCGATATACTGAGAGTATATCTATTATTATATTTATATTCACTATATTTACATTTCTTCAGGCCAGCCATGGCGCACGGGCACAAAGTATGACTGTAAAGCCGACTGGTTGTGGGTTCGATTCCCAATCGAGAAGATAAAATAATTATTTATATTTTTATTTCTTCGCTTTGGTATCGAGGCAAAAGCGTGGCGTTGAGTTCCGCCACTCAACACGCAATACCTTCAGAATGAGGCAGAAAGTCGAGAACGGAGTGTCTTAACACAAGGTTGCCTCTGCCTCCCCTGCTGTGTGCGGGATACAACTTGAAGCTGATTTAGTAAATTATCTTGACTGAATTGTAAATCTTAAGTACAAAATAATAAGTATACGATAATTTTAAGAAAATTACTAAACAGTGACGCAAATGTTATTAAAATATTTTAATGAAACTACATAAAAAATAGGTAAACTATAAGTAGGTAAAGGTACATAATATGTTTTATTTGTTTGCGGAAAAATTTATAATATGTATTTATTCTAAGATTAACATAAATAATGATTATATTGAATTGATGTGATCCATTAAATATATTATTTAAATTGTATATTATTATTTATTGTATTACGTGACGCAACAAGAATTATAAATATTGTTAGAAATCGGAAGTGGTTAACGTTTTAAAAAAATAAGATAAGAAAACATATCGTCACGTTTCTAAAGTATTAGAAAAAGGATACTTTGTAATTGCAATAAGTGATATGTAGTCTAATAACAATACCATGACAATACTACGAGTTTCCTCCCAATAGGGGCCGTTGCCTACAAGCAGCTGCCCCCGATTGACACAATTCTATGCTTGCTTTTTCACTTAACCCTATATCTTATCATATATCTACCTTCTTTTATACAAGTTCGCTAACAATATAATAATTTACTCAAAAGTACATATAAATTTATGTAAAACAGGCGGCTCTCACTCGGCTTTCCTCTCTTTTTTCTGCGCATGCCAAACGCTTTTTAAACTGCGTAAATCTTCATCCCTCGGAAACTCTGGCGTAAAACGTAGCCTATATGATGCTCCATAACACCATCTATCGGCCAGAAAAAGTTCTGGCCGATAGATGGAGTAACTTCAAATCGATTTAGCTGTTCCGGAGATAAGCCCGAAGGAACAGAAACACAAACAAACAAAATAAATAAGTATTAAGAAAACGTATAAAAATTTAATTCGTAGCGGGATTTTTTTGGAAACCGCGCCTCTTTGGAAAATTTTGTTACGATGGCAGTTTCCTACAATTTCAATTACACAGAAAAATACGTTTTTTTATCAGTAAAAGATGGATTATGCATGTGTTGGATATGATTTGATTATTATCTACAATCTTATAACCATTAAGCAATAATAAATATATATTTTGGACTGGACTTGTGATGTTAATATTTTTCTTATAAATTATTTATAATTATATTTCAATAGAGGTTTTTAATATATAAATTAGAAGACTAATTTATAGATTAGTTTTTTTATTTGTTGTAAAGACTCTACAATAATACGTGTGATCTTTTATAATATATACATATTATGGCGTAATACGCATTTTCTTCAATATAAAGGGAAAATATTTAGATATTGTGAGAGAGAGAGACAGATATATCTAAGTGAGGCCGCCGTGGCGCAGTGGCACATGCGTGTGACGTAAACGTTAAACTGCTTGTAACAGCTGTGGGTTCGATGTCATCTTAGGAGATGGTAACAAAGCAAAGCGCGGCGTTGACTTCCGCACATTACATATGTAAATAACATATGTAAATAATGCAACACACTAACCATTAGATTACATTAGGTGAGGCCAGTCGTGGCGCAGTGGCACAAAGATAAAATATTTACTTAAATTTATATTTCCATTTGTTCGCTCTGGTGTCGAGGCAAAGCGCGGCGTTGAGTTCTGCCACTCAACATGCAATGCCTCCAGAATTCGGCAGAAAGTGGGGAACGGAGTGTCTTAACACTAGGTTCCCTCTGCCTACCCTGTTGTGTGCGGGATACAGTGTGAAGCTGATTTTATGCTCCTGTACTCGTACGATAGTACTTAATAAAACAATCAAAGAAATAATCTATGAAGTTTATTGTACCCACCTAAGCTATTTATAGAAAGAGCAGTGAGTGCATATTGGTAGTCGTACATTCTAGAGTCGTTGAGCTTAGTTGCGGTAAATAAATTCATTTGTAGTAGAAAGAATGTTGTTTTGTTTATACTTTTTGTAATTTTTTTTTATAAAAAAAATACCAAAATTATATGACTTGCAATATGTATTCATTTGAGCATTAAAATATTTAAAATGAATACAATTATATTTAGTACAAGAAATCATTTTTTTGTTTGTTTTAATTTCAATAAAATATGTAAACAATTCATAAACAACACGGTTGCATGAATAGATAGAATAAAATTGTAACAAAGTAAAAAATAACAAAGAAGCTTTAAGCTGCATCCCGCATACAGCGGGGTAGTTGAAAGGGCCATAGAGTTAAGACACTCCGTTCTTCACTTTCCGTCGTATTTTTCGCCACGACGTCCTCAAAACATTTATTAATTAATTTATCTATTTAAACTTTATTTTAACAATACAACTGCTATGCAGACAAAAAAAAACAAGAAAAATTACAAACAAAAAAAAAATTAAGGTATCTCCTTTGATATGGTAGAATAAAGAGCAAATCATAAAACTATTCTTATCATTCCATACAATAAACTATAATTTTCAAATATATAATGATAAGCTACCTGATAAGTGCTTACAAAATGATTTTTATCTCGTACGTGATATACAGCATTTCTTTTATAAGTAAATAAAACACAACTAAATCTTTTTAGGTTTAGTCACTTTAAAAATAATAACCTAACAGATAACATAAAGACAGTAAGTATATGTAAATACTGTTTACAAATATATTTTTATGGTCGTCAAGTTAAATTTATTATAACTGTTAAGGCCAGTCCAGTGTGACTGTAAAACCGACTGGTAGTGGGTTCGATCCCCACTCGAGGAGATGAAATGTTTACTTAAAATTTATCTGGTGTCGAAGTTAAGTGCGGCGTTTAGTTCTGCCACTTAACACGCAATGTCTCTAGAATTCGGCAGAAAGTTGGGAACGGAGTCTTAACACTAGGTTCCCTCTGCCTACCCTGCTGTGTGCGGGATACAGCGTGAAGCTGATTTATTTATTTTTATTTTAAGTGTTATTTGTTTTTTTATTACCACATATCTTACGTATTAACGCTACAACACTATTTTCTCTACTAATTACTACTTTTCGTTTTTATTATGACAAAATAATTTTAAATTGACACTAGAAATACAAATTTAAATACAAATTTCATTTCCTCGAGTGGGAATCGAACACTTTGTGCCCCTGCGCCACGACTGGCCTCAATATTAAATATTAAAAAAGAACTCGCAAAATGATTCTTGGCATTTCAAAACACTTGAGCCTACAAGGCCGATCAAAGTCCACAGCACTGCGTCGCAGCGTTCACACTGCTATACCGGTAAATAAATATGTGATGAAACTACTATAGTATTATCGTGTATATTGCAAAAGTATATTGATTAATTTCCATATCTTATTACACGATTAGAAGATATTTGATAAGTAGCAGTAGCTTTTTTTAGCTTCACGCTGTATCACGCATAAAGCAGGGTAGATTACTACCGTTACCCACGTTCTGCCGGATTTTCGTGGCATTGCGTGTTGAGTGAAATAACTCAACGCCGCCATTTTATCTATGGGAATCGAACCCACAACCTATCGAGTTTATAGATGCACACGACTGGCATCAATTGTAGTACCTCATAAGGAGTAATTAAAAAGTTTTACTTCGTCAGTCCAAGCTGAGTCCAAGAAGTTAAGAAGAAAGACTCTTAAGATATTAGTAGAAAATAATGCTGCCGAACCATCAATTCCAAAATCAGTAATAAAATAATTTTAGTGGAATAAAAACGAATAATATATAATGTAGAAAACATAGTGTCTTAACTTACCCTCTAAAATAATTAATATTTAATTATAATTAATATTTCATTATAATAAATGAAATATAGACAAATAGACAAAATATATTCGCAAAAAAAATGTATATATATATATATATATATATATATATATATATATATATATATATATATATTTATATATATATATATATATTTATATATATATATATATATATATATATATATATATATATATATACATTTTTCGAGTAACAATGTTTATCAAATTGTTAATATCTCAATTTGGCAAGATAATATCGTTGTTTTGTTATTTTGTTTATTTCTTTGAGTAGGATAAGCTATATAGGTAATTATTTTTCGAGGCCAGTCGTGGCGCATGTGCACAGACGTGTAAGCGCGACAGTTTCTGGGTTTAATACCCCCTCGACGAATTGAAATATGTAATATTTTCATTTCTGCGCTCTGGTGTCGTGGCAAATTGTGGCGTTGAGTTTCGCTACACACTCACGCTTTGCCTTTTTACCAGAACGAAGAAATGAAAATATTGATAAACAATATTCCAATTCCCCGAGTGGCATTTGAACCTACTACCGTCACCATTGCAGTTACACGCTTTTACCATTGCACCACAAGGGCCTCATTTAACCTCAATATAATTTACTTAGTAATAAAATTTATAATTGGACACGTACTATTTCCTTTTTAATGAAGATCATTAATTTACCAACAAAAATATTTTTTATGCTACGCTTAGTTCAAGATTACGTTACGTCCGCAAAATAAATTGTATTCGAAAATTTTAATATAATTGAACTTTTTTACTTCATATAATTAATTATTTTATTATTTATAATTAGTTTTTTAAATATGATTTACGTTTATTTCTTTTTTTCAAATGCTGTATCCTGCTTATTCTTCGTCGAGTTCGTGCCTGTGGAGCGGCGGAACTCAACGCCATGTTCTTGCCTTGGGACAAAAGAGCGATGAAATTAAATATTAATAATATAAATAAATATGTCAGAGAATGAAGGAGATGGAAGCTAAAGATAACGTAAAAATAGCAGCGAAGCTTTCCTGGCGAGAAGTCAGTGTTTCTCGAGGTCGCTCGCTAACCTGTAAAATGAAAGGGATGCGACAGACGGTGACATTTATTTTAACAGAACAACCACACGTTTTGCAGCGACGGGCGGAATTTTACAAAAAGTTTAGGGGTTCTGATCTGGGAACAGACCACTATCTAGTCGTTGCTAGAACAGGGGTCTGTTCGAAGGTTGGCACACGATATTTTATTAGATAACAAAAGATAAGTAATGCAGAGTAAATAAATAATTATGTAGTCCAAACGAGGGTCGCTTATCTACAGCATACGTATACAATATATAGAAAAGAATTATAAGCTTAAAAATGTAAAAAATATATATTAAATATTAAACAAAAAAAAATGTAAAAACGTACGTAACACTATTTTTTTTGCGAATATATTTTGTCTATTTGTCTATATTTCATTTATTATAATGAAATATTAATTATAATTAAATATTAATTATTTTAGAGGGTAAGTTAAGACACTATGTTTTCTACATTATATATTATTCGTTTTTATTCCACTAAAATTATTTTATTACTGATTTTGGAATTGATGGTTCGGCAGCATTATTTTCTACTAATATCTTAAGAGTCTTTCTTCTTAACTTCTTGGACTCAGCTTGGACTGACGAAGTAAAACTTTTTAATTACTCCTTATGAGGTACTACAATTGATGCCAGTCGTGTGCATCTATAAACTCGATAGGTTGTGGGTTCGATTCCCATAGATAAAATGGCGGCGTTGAGTTATTTCACTCAACACGCAATGCCACGAAAATCCGGCAGAACGTGGGTAACGGTAGTAATCTACCCTGCTTTATGCGTGATACATATATATATATATATATATATATATATATATATATATATATATATATATATATATATATATATATATATATATATATATATATATTTAAACATTTTAACATGTTTTTTATTTGAAAATTATTACTTATATGAAAATATTGTGAAATATAAAAATTGCAACAAGACAAATTAACGACTTCGCATTTTACCGTATGCCGTTCCGCGCTTTGTCTACCAAACAGGAAACAAAAATAACTTAAATATTATTACCTTAATCGAACTCACAATCACCGCGTTTGCAGTCAGACGTCATGATGATGATACAGTTATATATTACACTAACGACCTACTCGCAGCTTCGCCCGTATACCACTTATATTTTTTTATTATGCTGCATTTGCCATAAAATAAGCAATATAAATTATATAATCAATACAATTTATACTTTCAATATCTTTGAGAAAGTGCAAGTACTACATGGCTGCTTGCGAGAACGAAATCGGCGGCAAGGGCGCCCCCCGCTGGACTCGTATCTATGCTTGCGACCGTAAACGGAGCGTTGAAGTATTTTAAATATACATTTTCTCAAAAAGTATACGTTCAAATTACATGCTATAAAGGCCAAAGCATATCTTTATCAAATAAAATACGTTGAAATATCACCTTGTTTGTTGAAATACCACCAATTTTCAATTATTTTTTGTCACAAAATAATGCCTTATTGTATCTTATTTATAAGATATAGATATATAATTTCGTGGATTTTTTTCAGAACTAATAAATTAGAACATTTCTTCGATATAATATTATGATATAACGCAATTCGATGGTGTTCATTATAGTTTTATCGTTATTTAAGGCTATCTATATATATATATCTTAGAGTTTAAACAAAGAAACTCTTCAGCTTTATTATATTAGTATAGATAGTATAGATACATAAGTAATGTATGATTTTCATTATATTTTCTTATGTTAATATTTTATCTAAGGCTTAGCCTAAAGAGGATCCGAAATGACCCATAAAGTCTACACAGCTACAATCAGTGTTGAGGTAAAACGCGGTGTTGAGTTCCATCACTTAACACGCAATACTTTCAGCATTCAGTGGAAAATGGAAAACGGAATGTCTTAAAAATAGGTTGTCTCTGCCTACCCTGCTGATTGCAAGATACATCGTACATCGCTGTTTTAAAATAAAATTAAATTAAATTACCTTCACGCTATATCTTGCACGCAGCAAGGCAGAGGGAACCTAGTGTTAAGACACTCACTATATATATATATATATATATATATATATATATATATATATATATATATATATATATATATATATATATATATATATATTTAAACATTTTAACATGTTTTTTATTTGAAAATTATTACTTATATGAAAATATTGTGAAATATAAAAATTGCAACAAGACAAATTAACGACTTCGCATTTCTTGCATACTTTTACCATCGCCCTTGGCATTAAAACAAGAATATACTGATGTATTTTATTATTAATACCAATTACGCAATGTTATAAATAAATATTACTATTCATGGAGGAGCAGTAGAAGAAATGTAATAGTATGTACTATGTACAGACGTACTTACTACAGCTCTTTCCACTGTAATCGATGTGACTGTAAAACCGACTGGTTGTGGGTTCGATCCCCACTCGAGGAGACGAAATATTTTTTAAAATTTATATTTCGATTTCTTCGCTCTGGTGTCGATTCAAAGCGCGGCGTTGAGTTCTGCCACTCACCACGCAATGCCTCGAAAATTCGGCAGAAAGTGGGGAACGGAGTGTCTTAACACTAGGTTCCCTCTGCCTTGCTGCGTGCAAGATATAGCGTGAAGGTAATTTAATTTAATTTTATTTTAAAACAGCGATGTACGATGTATCTTGCAATCAGCAGGGTAGGCAGAGACAACCTATTTTTAAGACATTCCGTTTTCCATTTTCCACTGAATGCTGAAAGTATTGCGTGTTAAGTGATGGAACTCAACACCGCGTTTTACCTCAACACTGATTGTAGCTGTGTAGACTTTATGGGTCATTTCGGATCCTCTTTAGGCTAAGCCTTAGATAAAATATTAACATAAGAAAATATAATGAAAATCATACATTACTTATGTATCTATACTATCTATACTAATATAATAAAGCTGAAGAGTTTCTTTGTTTAAACTCTAAGATATATATATATAGATAGCCTTAAATAACGATAAAACTATAATGAACACCATCGAATTGCGTTATATCATAATATTATATCGAAGAAATGTTCTAATTTATTAGTTCTGAAAAAAATCCACGAAATTATATATCTATCTATACTAATATTATAAAGAAGTAAGATTTGTATTTTTGTATGTATGTATGTATGTATGTATGTGTGTATGTTTGTAAAGTTTTCACGCAAAAACTACTGGACCGATTTCAATATTTTTTTCACTATTAGAAAGCTGCATCTTTACTGATCAGCATAGGGTATATTACATTTTCAAAAAAAATAGAGATCCCTAATAAAAATGCAATAATGTAACCCAAGGTGAGAAAAAATTGATCTTAACAATTCTATCATCGCATGCGCTGCGAAAACTATTGATGATAGAACAAAACAATGTTCTATAGTATTATAGAGCGCATCAATATCTATATAAAAGTCCGCGATAGCATATGTCCAACTACTGTAGTTATGACAATATAACCATTTTTTTATATTTTATAAGTTAACAAAAGTGCCGACAATAATCAAACCAGATTATTCATACCTCTGCTTTAATCCTTATCTTATTAAATGATATTTTATTAAAGATAATTTCAATACCTGTAAAATACTTTTTAAATTAATAAAATCGGACATCCCATTCAAAAGATATAACGAATTTAAAAATATCAATCTAAAGAATATTATATCATCATCATAATAAAAAATGCGGAGTGTGTGTCGTGTAGCTTCGTGCACCGTGGCGAGTAACTCTGCGGGGGTGAGGGGGAGGTGCATCGGTATCACTTAAATTATTAAGACAATCGATTAGATTTTTTGTTTAATTATTTGATTTGAATAGGCCCCGAAACTACGAGACCAATTTGGAAAATTCTTTTACAATTAGACGATTAAGTTGTAAAATAATACCAAAAAAAACCTTATATCGCGTAGGCTGTGGACATTATTGACAATAGAGCAAATTGATTATAGGACTATAATTTCATAGAAGACATCAATATCTACATAGAGTTGACGATGTTATGTGTAACTGTTAGAGTTATTTACAATAACTAATTTTCAAAGGAAAATGTGCAAACTAAAACCGAGCCGCCATCGTAGTACAGAGGGACATCTAAAATATATATATTTTATATCCTGTCATAATGAATAGCTTTAAACTTTGCATACAAAGGTATCCCGTACGTAGTATATCATTTTTTTCATTTATTATTATCAGTACAACAGTATCGATACTAATGTGGTATCTATATTTTTATATATATTTTTTCTCCCCTTAGTGTTTTTCAGGTGGATAACACAGACAATATTTTATTCACGATAAAAATGTTAGTAGTTTTTATAATTCTAATATAATTAAACAACTTTCTAAAATGATCTTTCCTTGCATGTTTGTAATAACTATCAGGAGCTATTAAACAGAACAATACATTCGCATTTTGATAAATATATTATATGTTATTACAGTATAACAATATAATATATAAGATATTATATATTTTTTAATTTTTATCTTAAAACTAGCGGGCGCGCGCAACTTCGTCTGCTTATTAGCACCCTTAGAGGTGAATTCTAAAAAAAAACCACGAAAAGCGTGTTCAATAAAATATTTTTAACAGTCTGAATTTAATGTTTTATAAAAATCGGTGGCGATTTAAAGATTTTTTCATGTAAACTTTCAACCCCGTCCATTGTTTTTAGAATTCATCCCTAAGAGGATGAATTCTAAAAACACGTGTTCAATGAAATATTTTAAAGAGTCTGCTGACTTTCATATTTTATGAAAACCCCTATTCCATCCGTTTAGGGTAAAAAAAATTCAAAATCCCTTATTAGTGGATGTCCAAATTATTAAAATAAATATCTGTCCAAACTTCACGTTTCTCCCATCAGCGGTTACGGCTCTGCGTGTGTCTTACCTCAGTCAGTCAGGTACATGTCATTTTATATAAATAAGTGTATTTTGATCAAATTAATTTTCTTAAAAAATTAACAGTGCCCAAAAAAGCTATCATTTCTCTATGAGGATATAAATAAATAGTTATAAAGGTCAGTTTTTTAATCATTCCACCATTCATACATGACGAATGTTACAATAAAAACAGTTAAACCGATTTTACCGCTCCCGCACCGCGCTCACGTCTTAGCTCTTTAAATCGCTTAAATCGTTCCTGAGATAAGCGTCGACTAACAGAAAAACCAACAAAAAAACAAAATTTGCAAATATTATTGTTTCTGGTTCTATTACTTCGTTAACTGGCCCCAATAATAATTTTTCTAATGAAAATCTAAAATGCCACCATGGTTTTAGTAATTTTCACATTAGAAATCATAAGTGCGCCGCAAGCATACATTATTTATTAAAACAGGAACGTACCGAAACAAACAAATAATTTACAAATTTAAGCGGGTGAAGCCGCGAGCTGGTTGCTATAGTTTATAAAAGTTTATATTGGGTTTAGATGGATCACGTGGGGATATCAATACATTTTTATCATTGGCACATAGGTACGTTACATTCATTTACAGTACATATATTTCTCAAGAGAACTTAATCAAACCTTTGTATATAAAAAAATACATGAAATAATCATGTTAAGGAAGTATCAAATATATTTTATGAATCAACCTTAATGTTATATTCAAAACAAATGCATTGTATGTAAATTTGTTAATACATTTCAAGTATGAAAAAAGAAAAAATTCAATAAAATTGCGTTTCTCCTTTTCTTTCCAATGATTTATATTTCTACTATTTATATCGATATATCAAGGACGTAAATGCGGGAACAGAGCTGCCATCTTAGTACAGAGTAACCTCTAAAAAATGTATTTATGTATTATAGTTAAAGAGTAAAAAGTGTGAAGAGGAATGTGTGATTCCTCTATAGAATATATTTCTCTACATAATATATTAAAAAAACAAGTTTCATCAGAACATATAAAGGTATCCTCCTACAGTATAATTATTTTCGATCAACATTTTTTAACTTTTAATTTTGAACATTTTGAATTGAACGAAAAATTTTGACTATTTTGTCTAATTTTTTCGTCATAATAAAATCATTAGTTTTCGTGAAAATATTCAAAATATTAAAAAAAAAATATTTTGAAAAAAATAATTTATTAACGATAAGAATGTTGGTAGTTTCTCAAAAGATATAAGAATTAAAAAAATAACTCAGGCCCTAAGGACTCCTTAAGGCAAAAGTTTAAAGAAATGAATATATTGACAGTTGCATCTCTCTTATGGGAGGTACGAAAATGCGACCTAAGGTTTTAAAATTTTTTACATTAGAAATCTTAAGTGCGTTGCAAATATACATTATAGGTATATTGAAACATGAATATAATTTTAGTGTGTAAATAATTCTGTAGGTAAAGCGGGCGAAGCCGCGAGCGGGTCGCTAGTATCTTATAAATAAGATACAATAAGGCATTATTTTGTGACAAAAAATAATTGAAAATTGGTGGTATTTCAACAAACAAGGTGATATTTCAACGTATTTTATTTGATAAAGATATGCTTTGGCCTTTATAGCATGTAATTTGAACGTATACTTTTTGAGAAAATGTATATTTAAAATACTTCAACGCTCCGTTTACGGTCGCAAGCATAGATACGAGTCCAGCGGGGGGGCGCCCTTGCCGCCGATTTCGTTCTCGCAAGCAGCCATGTAGTACTTGCACTTTCTCAAAGATATTGAAAGTATAAATTGTATTGATTATATAATTTATATTGTTTATTTTATGGCAAATGCAGCATAATAAAAAAATATAAGTGGTATACGGGCGAAGCTGCGAGTAGGTCGTTAGTGTAATATATAACTGTATCATCATCATGACGTCTGACTGCAAACGCGGTGATTGTGAGTTCGATTAAGGTAATAATATTTAAGTTATTTTTGTTTCCTGTTTGGTAGACAAAGCGCGGAACGGCATACGGTAGACGGAAGTATCGGAGTAGGTGCAGTATCCCGCAGGAAATGTAATTTTTTTATAAAATATAAAAAAACTGGAGCTACCTTTCCTGATTCCTAAGTTTTTTTATTTGGAACGTGTCTTTCTATTTACAAACTCAAGCTTCTATGACTAAGAAACGAAAGCGAAATGCTTTCACTGAGGCCTATTCTATCTCCATTGTTACTTCACAGTAAAATATCATAAAGCATACAAATTCTATAGTGATTTTATGTCTCAAATAGCGTAACTGATTTTCTAAGAAATCCTTAAAAATTTCACAAGATGACTTATAAAATCACTAATAGAAAAAAAATTCAACTGCACGCTTTAACCCGCACACAGCAGAATCTGCTTGAATGTAATAGAATCCTGAGAAGTGATTTTTAAAATTGTCTTAACCGATTTAAATGCAGGTGAAAAATGCAATAAAATTTGATTAAGATCATCCACGTGGATACTACGCGCAGTATTGATAACAATAGGTACCAGGAGGTTTATGGACTATAAACTCTTAGAATATCTTAACTTTTATAAAGATACTGATCCAATTATCTTGAAGTTTTAATTAATATTCTAATAAGAAAAGAAGTATTGAAATTCTTAAAACTTCGAGTATAATCGGTTTTTATTATGGAAAACAGTTTTTTTTATTTAGTTGTATATTTGAGAACTCAACGCCGCGCTTTGCCTCGATACCAGAGCAAAGAGATAGAAATATAAATTTAAATAAACATTTCATCTCCTGGAGTGGGGATCGAACCCACAACCAATCGATTGTACAGTCACACTTTGGTACTCCTGAGCCACAAAACCTATCTATTGTAAAACGTAAGGGGATCGAACCCACAACCAATCGATTGTACAGTCACACTTGGTACTCCTGAGCCACAAAACCTATCTATTGTAAAACGTAATGATATTAATAAAGTACTAATTTTACTGAAAGTAATTGTAATTTTCACTAAAGTTGGTATTCATAAAAAAAACCTTTTTATCTTACAGTGGACTTTTTATTCACAATATTTACGTCACGATGCATGATGGCGTCAATGGCGTATAATAATAGACGACGATTATCTTATTGATTGATTTGGTTTAATATGGGTACATTATTTCATTGCTAGGGCTGGACAACAATAAAACTATACAACACAGTGTCATGTTATATCGAAATAAAGAAAATTCTTTTTGTTTCTAAAAAAGAAAACTTTCGAAAATCGTAAGGGAAGTTGAATAGAGATAAAAGAAGAAGACGTATATAAAAAAATAAAATATTTTTGGGGTCTTTAATAGAATAATAATAATAAAGGATCCAAAAATATTTTTAATAGTAATAGAATCAAAAACAATTATTTTTTAATTTTGTCTGTTTGTCTGATTGATTGTCTGTTCGTCTGTGTGTCTGTTCAGGCTAATCTCATAAACGACTTAACCGACTAAAATACAGTTTTCACTATTTTAAATATATATTTAAAGACAATTGACGGATATAAAATGATATTGTTATTAGATCACGAAAGTAACTGGAGATAAGAGGTTAAATAATGGAGCAGTATATGCGGAAGAAGCCACTCGGGTACCACTAGTATAATTATATATTCTAAGCTTGTTGTGTAAGAACCATTTTAGCTATTTGCTAAAAATATAAATTACAAGTGTCTTAAAAACATCAACTATTTTTTTTACCAACAACTTTAACAGTTCACCCTCACACCAAAATACGAGCTACCAAGGCATCATGAACTAAGGGAAAGTTCAAATTTCATCCCCTATTATCATGAAACACGAGCGTGTGCGCGCGCATTTGAATGTGTATTTAATGAAGTTGCTGTCGCAAGAACTTGGCAAAAAAATATTTTTCATTGTAAAGTTCTGTTCTACTAATTATTTAGAATTTCACACGATTATATTATTTAAATTAACTTAATATTTTAAGATAATCAAAAATCTAAAAGCCAAATATAAATGGAATAAACGTTTTTCTTGTCCTATATAACAAGTAAAGAAATAAATAAATCAGCTTCACGCACACAACAGGGTACGCAGATTGAACCTAGTGTTAAAACATTACTACTTTCATTATTAAAATAATGATCAACTAACCTTTATTTCTTTTGTAAAGAAAAGCAAATATTATTTGAATATGAACTATTTCTATTTGGCTATGAACTTTTATAAAAAAAAATGTCTCTCTCTGCTTACATAGAATTTATAGTATCACACTTTGCTATTTCTGCCTTATAAAACTAATACAAGATTTAGCAAAATGTGCAGAAAAAAATTAAAAAATATATATCATTCTGATTCTGTAATTCTCTGAACAAACAAACCATTTCTGGTTCCAAAACACACAGTTTGGAAATAATCAAATCTCAGAAAACTCACTGAGGACAGCCTTTATCTATTACAATCACTTTAATTATGGAATAAAAACAAATTTATTACAATTCTCGTAATTACAGTAACAAATTACACGTGAGATTGATTGTGTCGAGCTACAATTATAACAATTATTAGGTCGTCCTCTCTAAGATCTACATAAATTTCTCTTTGAGTTCTTTCTCTCTTTAATTCTCAATTTAGAATATCTTGTTTTGTAATTATTATTATTTATAGCTTTAGAGCACGTTCATACGAGAAGCGCTCAACGAACGTTTACAACTATACCCATTTTTTTTTTTTTTTTTATGGAAAAGTCACGGCAAACGAGCGTGCAGGTCACCTGATGGTAAGTAATTACCGCCGCCCACGACTCCGTGCAACCCCAGAGGAGCTACAGGTGCGTTGCCGGCCTTTAAGATGGCTTGGGCGCCAGGGCCCGGCATTACCTGATGCTAAACGCAGTTGCATAAAGCCACTACTTCATGCCGGTTTTAAATGCCGGGGGTGGTAATGATCCGGTCGAGTCTGCCCATGCGTGTTCCCATTGCTGGCGACGTGACTCTACCACACGTACTTTAGTCGCCTCTTACGACACCACCAGTACCAGGATGATCATATTCTAGGCCGGGATCACACGGCACAAAACTATTTTATTCAGAACGTATAAATGATAACACGAGATGATCGCTGCGCTAGCGTTCATCTGTTGTCAGCGCACGTTAACGCGCGCTTTGATATCATTGGTTTTCTATGTTTCCGTTCCTCACGAGCGTCTAATAAAGCTCGTACATTTTAGGAGCAAGCTGCTCTCGACCATTCCAACATCACTGATGCTGTAAAGACCATCCCAGGTCAACAGCAGTATAGCACTTTCGAAAAAAAAAAAGGTTTCAATTCTGTTAAGCGCGCTTTTGATAGAATAGATAGAAGGAACTGATCAGCATACTAATGCTAATACGAAATAATACGAAATAATAATAATAATACATACTAATACGAACTATCGTTGGGATATCGTCCGAAATGGAAAACGAAGCTTTTAATGCGGAATTACTTATAGATTTAGGTCCGAATTACCTTAATTTAAAATATTAAATTATGCCTAGTTTTCAGCCAGCCTGTATGACAAAATAGGATGGAGATATTGTTTCATTCCATGCGTCATTTCTGCCGTCGGTACAAAATCACCGTTAAAATTGTTTTACACTATATAACAATTTTGCGAGCGGCTTGTCATGTGAACTTTCTTAGCCTTGGCCTTAACAGTTGATCTTTACTCCAAAATATATAGTACCAAGGAATCATAAGTGAGAAAGAAGTAGAATAGAAGCAAAGTCTTTTTTTCTATAATGTGCACTATAGTAAAGTATCCATTATTAAGTCTCTACCATATAGACCATTTATATTGATATACCAGATGGCGTCCGTCTATAAATTTATAGTAAATGACGGGATAGTTCTGGTTTCCAAGTTCACATCAGTATGTGTTTTAATTATACAGGATGTTCTTACCTTAACAGATGTTTCCTTGCTTGCAGGAAAATAAAGTTCAAGGTACCAATACAGTGTCATAATGTGTCGGCAGGAAATGAAAAATTATAATGTTATTTATAGAACAAAAGCTTTTGAAAAATGACTTTAATTGAAATGTTTAATGTCTGTAGAATGTGGCGGAAAATGGGAAGCGGAGTGTCTTAACACTAGGTTCCCTCTTCCTACCCTGCTATATGGGGAAAACAGTAGGAAACTAAAAAACCGGTCAAATGCGAGTCGGACTCGCATACCGAGACACCAGTTCTACAGATTTTAGATCCAACAAGTTTGCGGACATACGCATTTTGTAATGATTTTTTTCTTACGAGGGAGGGAAGTTGCTTTGTTTGTACGAAATTTCAAGATTCCGAGTTACCAGGCAGTAGCCTGTAGGTTTAAATTCTTTATTAAGGTTTTTCTATGATTATTCCATATCTAAACTCATACATATATTTTTAAGAAGCAGCAGCCATCTTAAAAAGCAAAATAAAAAAAATGTCAATATTGTGCCAAACAACTTTAAAGATTCACCCTTAATGCAAAACATACAGTACCAGGTCAACATAAAACGATAGGAGTAACTATTTTATTTAAACCAGCGTAATAGAGCGCGCATGACGATCTTCCATAGAATACTTCAAATTAAAAATAGTAAAGTGCAACAAGAAAAAACTAAAAAAACAATTTATTTTACTTTGTTTTTACTGAAAATTTCGCTACATTTGACAGTTCACCCGCACCCCAAAGCACAGAATACTAAGGCATCATAAATTGTTAGGAAGTAACTATATCATCCCCATTCTCACCCCCTTTGTAGGTGCGCGCGCATGTAGGCGTTCCGTTTATAAAGTCGCCGCCAGAAGAAAAAACAATTGTGAAAATATGACTTAATAAACAGCTGACTATACAAGATGGACTATATATACGTAATATTTTCTTTTTTATAACAAAATCCAAATACAAATGAAAAGTTTTTAATTCCGTTTAGTGCAATATATTGTCCTTAATCTCGCTAATTTTAATATACTATACGAGTATATTAAAAAATATAGTGATTTCCCTCAAAAGTGTGACAAAAAAACTTGAAATTCTTTAAACTACTTTTAATTTTTCCATTATTTTCAAATATTTTTTTTCTACTTCCATTTTTACAAAGTGTTCTCCTCGTAGAGATGAGCCAGAAGTTCTTCTTAATCTTCAACACTTTGGAGATCATCTTGATGAATGTCTATTTCTAACAAGTCCTCTTCCTCAGTCCGCTCGTCGGCAGATGCTAGCAAAGTTTTGATTTGAAATTTTCGTAGATACTAGTAACTACTTTTGTAGACTCATGATCCAAAAAATAAATCCATCCAAATTGAAAAATAAAAATTATAAACAGGTAAACATTTACGTTATTAATCAATAGGGCACTATGACTATTATGGCTGTCGATAAGCCCGGGGATAGGCAAGCGTGTGATAAAAACTCCGCCTAAGAACGACCACTTCCACCTGTTTAAGAGCTACACACAACCCTGGAGGATACACAAAAATGCGCTATGACAAAAATTAGAAACCGTAGCGACCAAATATTAAATAAAAGTACCTGGGTGTTTTTACAACCATATAGCCTTTAAGGGTTAATATATTTTTTTTGTTTCCATATAATGTAGGGAACAAAGAGTAACTGTAATGAGAAATAACTGATATTATTTACCCATTTTTTTTATCAGCTTCACGCTGTATCCCGCACACGGCAGGGTAGGTAGAGGGAACCTAGGGTTAAGACACTCCGTTCCCCACTTTCTGCCGTATTCTGGAGGCATTACGTGTTGAGTAGCAGAACTCAACGCCGCGCTTAGCCTCGACACTAGAGCGAAGAAATGGAAATATAAACAACTTAAGTAAATATTTTATTTATCTCTTCGAGTGGAGATCGAACCCACAACCAGTCGGTTTTATAGTCACACTTCATGCCACAGCGCCACGACTGGCTCATTTTATTAGTTAGTATAAATTGCAAGAACAAGCTAATAAATAAATAATTCGCAATTTCTGCTTACTACTAATTGTCAAGAATGTCTTAATAATGCCAAGAATTCACCCGCACCTCCGAATACAGAGTACCAAGGCATCATAAATCGTGAGGAAGTAGAGATTCCCTTCCAACAATCGTTTCGTATGTAGTTGCGCGCGCATAGGGGTGTTGTTGGTAACCTTTATAATGGCACTTCGAAGATAACATTTCATTCATTATTTTATATTTCGCTACCCGCATTCTAAAACTCAGAATACTAAGATGTCATTATAATGAGGAAATCATAGCACTATCGTACTATCCTCGTGTAACTTTTTTTTATATAATACTAGTATAATCACCAGCTTATAAGGTCCGGCAGAAAGCCCGGCAACGCACCTGTAGCTCCTCTAGTGCTTTGCGTTTGCCGTGTCTTTTCCATCCGTTTTTTTTTTCTGATGGACTGAATGCTGTTGACTGTTGGTATGGTCTTAACAGCGTCACCGGACTGGGAGGGGCGAGTGTAGCTCGCCCCTGAAGAAGAAATTACGAGCAATGAAGGGCGCTCGCCCCTTTTTCATCCATAATAAAAAAAAAAGGTAGAAAGGAAGGACATTTTTAATATAATTAATACGCGCTATTTTTTCTTTTTTCTTTTTTTTCTTGCCACAATTTCCAGAATTCACCCGCAACTTACAATATAGGGAACCAAGGCATCATAAATGATAAAGAAATTAGAAATTCCATTCCTACTATAGTTCCATTTTAAGATGCGCGCGCATATGGGTGGTAGCCCGTATAATGCCACTTCCACAAGATCGTTTATAGTTTTTCACATCACATCTGTTTCTTTTTTGAAAAATGATAATCCCAAAAGCCAAA
The DNA here is from genome assembly GCA_917862395.2 of Heliconius sara. Classification (NCBI taxonomy): domain Eukaryota; kingdom Metazoa; phylum Arthropoda; class Insecta; order Lepidoptera; family Nymphalidae; genus Heliconius; species Heliconius sara. The sequence continues at coordinate 5,474,118 of OU860793.1, forward strand.
AAGCAAAAGTATTTAGGTGTCATACATAAATGATAAAGAAATCACAATATTATCGTTCTATTTTTGTTTTTCAACAAATTGAATATTTCAGGGTATTATATTATTTAATTACGATTGATTACATTTTAAGCTATCTTCTTCTGCTTCGTATATGTACAAACATACGTCACCAATAATTTTCGTATATTTTTCGCGGGAAGTATTTTTTAAATGTCAATGTCAATATGTCATTCATACACTTTTTTTTATTTTTATTTTAATGGTTCTGCCACATTATATCATAATAGGTTATTATTATAATTGCGGCGTATAAAAAAAAATCAGAAAAAAGCACTCAACCAAAGAAAGAATGAATATACACCTACTAATTAACTAAAACTTTACTTACCGCAATCACAATTTTCCACATTTTCAAGAATTCGCCCGTAACCAAAATACAGAGTACCAGGGAATCATAAAGAATAAGGAATAGGGGTAAACTTTATATATAATGCTATTATAAAAATTGAGACCATCACAGCCACCATTGCCCTCTTTTTCCATAAGCTTTTTTTTATAATGTTCACAACAAACTTATAAATTCACCCGCACTCCAAAACACGGAGTACCAAGCCATCATGAATTATGAGGATGTCTAATATCCACCCCCATAAAACTAAGAGCTGCGCGCGCATAAAGGCGTGTCTGTTATAAAAGCATCGTCACAAGATCATTATACTTTATTATTTTTATTTAATACTTATCAGACTTGAGACCAAATAACTTCATTTAAGAAAAAATTAGGCTGGATGAGGTCATCCAATGTAAGGTCTTCTTTAAGGTGTAATTCTTTTTTTACATATTCAAATTCTATTTACTATTAAAAAAGTGTAACAGAAAATTTAAATAAAAATTTAAACATATTATTTTGATTATAAAGCGTATTTTGATTATTTAGGCTTATGAAGTATAAGCCTAAATTACAAATCTATTGAAAATTGAAAATAATTTTAAAAATATATTTAATAAATATTATATTTCAAGCGGGCGACGCCGCATCCCGCCCGATTTTGATGAAACAAAAACTATTATTATTTGCAAGTATACGCGCATTAAATAGACGCAGTAAGTGTTACAGTTAAATTTTGATGTGTAAGTGTAACTCAACCAGTAGGAATACACTGCAACGGTTGGAATATACAAATAAATAAATAAATTCAAATTAAATTAAATCAGAGTCACACTGTATCCCGCACACAACACTATAGGTCGAGGGAAACTAGTGTTAAGACACTCTGTTTCCCAGGTTAAGTAATTGTTTTCCTTTAAGTTAGGTGTAAGGAATGAAAAGCAACATATTCTGTTTATGATTATCGGAGACGACAAGTGGAGGCTATAAATATATATTTTTTACATTTCAATTTATATAGCATTTAACTAGAAATACCTAAAAAGTTCTTCCTGTTTTCAATTGTTAAAAAAATGGGTCAAGCAATGGGTCCTCAAGCCGTAAATTTTTTTTTTTAACTTTATATGATGCCTCCTGGTCGGTTTCCAGGAGGCGCAGGTTCGACTCCAGCTTCGTCCAATTTTTAATATACGTTTTCGAAATAAGTATTATATGACTGTTATAATTTTTTTTATTGACTCACGCTTTGTCCCGCACATAGCACAGAATCTGGGAACCTAATCTTAAGACACTTCATTCCCATGAAGACACTTCCGTTCCACACTCTCTGCCGAATTCTGGCGATACTGCGTATTGAATGGCGGAACTCAACACCGCGCTTTTCCTCATTAATACGAAATAAATTAAAGAAAATAAGATAGAAAAATTGTTACTACTTATTTACTTATAATAAATAATAACTAAATAAACTAAAACTTATAATAAATAAATAACTTTTTTTAAATAAATCTCAGTCAGTAATATATATACCAAACAACTTTAATTTTTCACCCGCAATCCAAAATACGCAGTACCAAGACATCATAAATAATAAGGAAACATATCCGCACTTGCAAGCCATTTCTAAGTGCGCGCGCAGAAGGGATGTGATAAAGTCACCTCCACAAGATCTTGGCGAAACTATTAATATCAAAAGTAAATTAACATATTTATGTTTTATTTAAAGCATATGAAAATTATCCATATGTTAAATAAAAACTAAGATGCTTCTAAAAGTCTGGAATGATTCATTCAAATAAATAACTGATATGAATCTTCGAATTAAGTGTCACAAAAAATATACGGATAAATTCAAAATAAAAGTTATCGTTATTCACATAAAAAGACCTAACCACTTGTTCGATTTTTATACTGTAATTACTGTTATTAAGTAAATAAATACAGCTATTAAAGGAATAAAAATTGTAAATTATCTATGATTTAATACTGTCATATCCATGATATAAATAAAATGTACAATGTATTTAAATAATGAATAAATTGTTTTTATTCATTATTTAAATACATTGTACATTAAAACTGTTTACTTTTTTTTTTGTTTTATTCTCTTGCATTGTCACTTTGTAAAATGCTATATACACTTTTGTAAAAAGCGACTTATATACGTTGCTATGGCAACGCATTTTGGTTTTCTGATCCAGAAATGTTAGTTAGTTAACAAATTAACTTTTAGCAGCACTAAGTAAGAGTTCACCCTCACTCCAAAACAAAGTGAACTAAGGCACCATAAGTATTGAGGAGTTTTTTCATCCCCATTAACAAGAGAGGCGCACGCGTGGGGGTGTGTTCAACGTGAAGGCACACAACCACAACTACAATCTACCACAAGATATAATAGAAATTCGACTTATTTTCATAAATAATAAAACAACGAATAATACATATTGACATGAAATAAAGAATATTCTCTTTTTCTATTGAGATTTTAAGAGCAGTAAGTAAGTAGTATAAATAAAAGTGGTCGTAAAATATAAAAAAATAAATTTACATATATATTATACTAAGTAAAAGTCCATACTTATTATATGAATAAATGAGAAAATTGTCGCTATATAAATACATAAATTGTAAAACAAAAAATGTTTTTATATGTAACTTTACGCATGTATTAAATTTATCAGCTATTAATATATATATTTATTCTGCTATATTTATTTATTATATTTAGATAGGCTGAGAGGAACCAGTGCTCCTATTCTCCGAATTTGAGCATTTTTTCAAGATATTTTTATTATAAAAAATAAATAACGTTAACAATTCAACTGTTCATTGCACTATTTGTTAGTTTAGCTTCTTTCACTTCAATTTGCTTTACCGACACAACTTTAACAATTCACCCTTAATCCAAAATACGCGGTACCAAGGCATTATAAATGGTAAGGAGATATTTCAACCCTCCTAGCACCAGTCAATCACCGGTGTATGCGCGCGCATGGGGGTGTTTCCGTTATAAAGGCACTAACAGTAGGTAGATTTAACATTTATACAAAATATTCGTAACGTTCTATGCCTGAAAAGATTTTTTGTATTAAATCAGCTTCACGCTGTATCCCGCACAACGCAGGGTAGGCAGAGAGAACGTAGTGAAAGACACTCCGTTCTCGTTGTATTAAATATTTTTATAAAATTAAAATAACAAGGATCTTTTTACCCGACTGCGCGACTCATATGATGGTAATGTAACGTAGTTTTATTCAAAAAAATAGTCAGTATAAAGAAATTAGATTATTGAATGGGATGAGATCAGAAAACAAAAAAGACAACAACAATTATTATAATAACTTTTTCTCTTGCTTTTAACAACAATAGGTACATAGAAATTCCGTCGAGCCCGTCGTGGCGCAGGGGCACAGGCGTGTCACTGTAACCCTACGGTCTTGGGTTCGAGAAATCATTATTATTTTCATGTCTTCGCTCTGGTATGCAAGCGCATGGCGTTGAGTTCCGCCACCCAACACTTAATGGCTCTTAAATTTAGTAGAGTACACCCTACACTAGGTTCCTTCTGTTTAACCCTGGACTGTGTGAAATAAAGCTGAAGCTGAAAATAATGTCAATTCCTCTAAAAACACACACATACATAATATTCTATCACAGCCCCAATATAGATAGATTTTTTAACAACTCAACATTTCACCCTCTCTCTAAAATACAAAATACAAAACATCATGATTTAGGCCAGTCGTGGCGCAGTGGCACGAAGTGTGACTGTAAAACCGACTGGTTGTGGATTCGATCCCCACTCGAGGAGATGAAATATTTACTAATAAATTATATTTCCACTTAATATAAATTATATTTCTATTTTCTTCGCTCTGGTGTCGAAGCTAAGCGCGGCGTTGAGTTCTGCCACTCAACACGCAATGCCTCCAGAATTCGGCAGAAAGTGGGAAACGGAGTGTCTTAACACTAGGTCCCCTACCTACCTACCCTGCAGTGTGCGGGATACAGCGTGAGGCTAATTTGATTTAAAACACCATAAACGGTGAGAAGCCTTCATTCGATGCCTACAATACAATGGCATCGCATGAATATGATGCGCGTGCAGACGTATTAAGCTGAGATATATATATATATATATATATATATTGCCTATTAGGCAGTATCGTAATCCATTCCAATAATTGACAGATTAGTAAGAAGAATATATCTATATCTATACTTATAATAAATCTGTAGAAAAGTCGTTTCTGTACATTGAAAATATTTAAAAAAAAATTAGCTAGGGTGTTAAAGGATAACTAACAGAATCCATTTCCAACATTTTTAGAATTTTTGTCTGTTTGTCTGTTTGTCTGTTTGTCTGTTTGTCTGTTTGTCTGTTTGTCTGTTTTCCTGTTTATGTGAACACGCATCACGTCAAAAGTACACAATATATTTAAGCAAGTTTTATACGTAAAAATTACCAGTAAATCAAGGTAACATTTAGTGTTTATTTCATTGTAATAGCTTCACTCTATCAAAAGATATAAGTATTTAAGTTTCCAAGAAGCTTATATTTGAGATAGTAGAACTCGATACTAGAAACGCTATCTATTTTATATTTTAAGTAGGTAGGTAGGTGGGTAGGTAGGTGGGTAGGTAGGTGGGGAGGTAGGTGGGTAGGTAGGTAGGTAGGTAGGTTGGTAGGTAGGTGGGTAGGTGGGTAGGTAGGTAGGTAGGTGGGTAGGTGGGTAGGTGGGTAGGTAGGTAGGTAGGTAAGTAGGTAGGTAGGTAGGTAGGTAGGTAGGGGTAGGTAGGTAGGTAGGTAAGTGGGTAGTTAGGTAGGTGGGTAGGTAGGTGGGTAGGTAGGTAGGTAGGTAGGTAGGTAGGTAGGTGGGTGGGTAGGTAGGTAGGTAGGTGGGTAGGTAAGTAGGTAGGTGGGTAGGTGGGTAGGTAGGTAGGTAGGTGGGTGGGTAGGTAGGTAGGTGGGTAGGTGGGTAGGTAGGTAGGTAGGTGGGTGGGTAGGTAGGTAGGTAGGTGGGTGGGGTAGGTAGGTAGGTAGGTAGGTAGGTAGGTAGGTAGGTAGGTAGGTAGGTGGGTAGGTAGGTGGGTAGGTGGGTAGGTAGGTAGGTGGGTAGGTGGGTAGGTAGATAGGTAGGTAGGTAGGTAGGTAGGTAGGTAGGTAGGTAGGTAGGTAGGTAGGTAGGTAGGTAGGTAGGTAGGTGGATAGGTGGTTAGGTGGGTAGGTATGTAGGTGGGTAGGTGGGTAGGTAGGTAGGTGGGTAGGTGGGTAGGTGGGTAGGTAGGTAGGTGGGTAGGTAGGTAGGTGGGTAGGTGGGTAGCTAGGTAGATAGGTAGGTAGGTAGGTAGGTAATTAGGTAGGTAGGTAGGTAGGTGGGTAGGTAGGTAGGTAGGTAGGTGGGTAGCTAGGTAGATAGGTAGGTAGGTAGGTAGGTAGGTATGGATGTATGGATGTATGGATGTATGGATGTATGGATGTATGGATGTATGGATGTATGGATGTATGGATGTATGGATGTATGGATGTATGGATGTATGGATGTATGGATTTATGGATGTATGGATGTATGGATGTATGGATGTATGGATGTATGGATGTATGGATGTATGGTTGTATGGTTGTATGGATGTATGGATGTATGGATCTATGGATGTATGGATGTATGGATGTATGGTTGTATGGTTGTATGGATGTATGGATGTATGGATGTATGGATGTATGGATGTATGGATGTATGGATGTGTGGATGTGTGGATGTGTGGATGTATGGATGTAGTGTATATTTTTTTTCAATTATTATTACCAGTAAAATATCGATACTAATGTGATATCTATATATTTAATATATTAAATAGTTTTTAGTAAGTTTTATAATTCTAATAGAATTAAACAACTTTATAAAATGATTTTTCCTTGCATGCGTTGTAATAATTACAACATAATATATAAGATTTTATATGTTACTTTAATTATTATCTTAAAATAATTAAATGTATTTTGATCAATTTATTTTCTTAAAAATTAGGAGTGTCGAACAAAGCTATCATTTCTCTATGAAGATATAAATAAATAGTTATAAAGGTCAGTTATTTAATCATTACACCATTCATACATGACGAATATTACAATAAAAACAATTAAGCCGATTGTACCGCTCCCGCACCGCGCTCACGTCTTAGCTCTTCAAATCGCTTAAGTCGTTTCTGAGATAAGCGTCGACTAACAGAAAAACCAAGAAACCGACAAAATTTATAAATATTATTGTTGCTGATTCTATTACTTTGTTAATTGCTCCAATAATAATTTGTTTAATGAAAATCGAAAATGTCATGGTTTTAATAATTTTCACATTAGAAATCATAAGTGCACTGCAAGCATACATTACTTATTACAACAGGAACGTAATTCCCTGTACCGAAACAAACAAATAATTCACAAATTTAAGCGGGTGAAGCCGCGAGCTGGTTGCTGTATTTTATAAAATTTTATGTTGTGATTATAATAGATGGATCACGTGGTGATGTCAATACGTTTTAATCATTGGCATGTAGGTACGTTATATTAATTTATAGTAGATATATTTCTCAAGAGAACTTAATAAAAACTTTGTATATAAAAAAATACATGAAATAATCATGTTAGGGAAATATCAAATTTATTTTATGAATCAATCTTAATGTTATATTCGAAACAAATGAATTGTATGTAAATTTATTAATACGTTTCAAGTATGGAAAAAAGAAAAAATGCAATAAAATTGTGTTTCTGCTTTTCTTTCCAATGATTTATATTTCTATATATGTGGGACGTAAATGCGGGAACAGAGCTGCTTAGTACAGAGTAACCTCTAAAATATATATTTACGTATAGTTAAAGAATAAAAAATGTGAAGAGGAATGTGTGATTTCTCTATAGAATATATTATTCTACATTATATCATAAAAAAACAGTACATATAAAGGTATCCTCCTGCAGCATAATTATTTTCAATCAACATTTTTGAACTTTTAATTTTGAATATTTTAAATATTTTCGTGCCATTATGATGAAAAACTTAGACAATTTTTTAATTTGAAAAAAATAATTTATTAACGATAAGAATGTTGGTAGTGTTTCAAAAGGTATAAGAATTTAAAAAATGTCTAAAATATGCTTTCTTCGCAAGTATTGTAATAACTATTAGTTCTATTCACTAAAAAATCACTATAAATATTAAATATGCTCAATTTGTGTTTTTGTCAGCACCACTTTAAATGAAACCATAGTTAATCACTCTATAAAAGCCTAATACAATAAAAAAAATCCTAAAAGTGAAAAAGTTATTTTTCATACAAAATAAATTATATATTATCGTTGATATTAAAATAAAACGCTATTTGTCATTAAACACGCAAACAGGCATAAGCCTATCAAAGGGAAACCGCCGCATACGCCTCATTCCTAAATCGGGTCGTATGTATTGGCGACAAAGTTCAAAGTTGCTTAACCTTTAGTAATGCTTTTGTAGTAGTATGTGTTAACGTTATTGGTATCTATGCGTAACTGCGTCACACGAAATACAGGTATGGATAAACATCGATCGTGAAATGAAAAAAAAAGTCTACGTCTAAACTGTTGAGGTATCTTGATTAATTTCTTTAGGTATGGGCTTAAAATATTTTATCCTATATATTGCCCCCGTAAAAGGAGCGCTGACGCTTCCATTCTGTATTAATATTAAAGGCCATCGCGGCGCAGGGGCACAAAGTTAGGTTAAGTTACTTAAATCGGTTAAGCCCTTTCTGAGATTATTCTGAACGCACAGATAAACAGACAAACTGACCAAGTTCAATGTCCATAATAATAATTTTTCTAATATATCTTCCACGTACAGACATCGATGAGTTAGGATTTTATTGTAAGTAGCGATATTACTATAACTATATAGCTATAACTATAACTTAGGTCCTAAAGACTCCTTAAGGCAAAAGTTTAAAGAAATTAATATATTGAGAGTTGCATCTCTCTGATGGGAGGTAGGAAAATGCGACTTGCGTGCGTTGCAAACATACATTATAGGTATATTAAAACACGAACATAATTTTAGTGTATTAAGCAAATAATTCTGTGGTTAAAGCGGGCGAAGCCGCGAGCGGGCCGCTAGTAAATAATAAAGTTTCAGCCAATTCAATAAATCGGTTACCGGTTATTTACAGCAATTTTGTGAACAACATCCTTGGTAAAAAGGGTACTTTATTTTTATTTATACATCGATTGAAATAAGACGAACACTAAATGATAAAGGAAATGATAATGGAAAGTTTTGACGAAATACAATAATGAAAATCGCAATTCTGTAACTCGGTTAAGCTGTTTATGAGATAAGTGTGAACAAATGCACTGACAATCATTGTTTTAGTTGTATTACTACGTTACTTAACGCCACTAATAACATTTTTTTTTATATGTTAAGACTACACCGAGTGGGTCTAGAATATTCAAACTGCAATAAAACATTTGTTCTTATAAGATATATATGTATATATATGTGATGTTTACACGTGAACTTGTGTCATTATTAACGTCAGTTTGCATTTTAAATATAAATAGCATATTTTCCTGTTATATTACTTTGTATATACTTAATTCGAGTCAATAATTTTGTAACATGAACACAATTTTAACATATTACAATTTATAAAATGACTGACCCCCACCATCAAAGCAATATACCACGACAATATTGATGTTTATTGTTTTATTATAGTTTTAAATGAAATATTTATTTACATTTATATTTTCATTTCTTCGCTCTGGTGTCGAGGCAAAGCGCGGCGTTGAGTTCCGCCACTCAACTTCCATCTCTACAGAACTTAGCGGAAAGTGGAAAATGGAGTGTCATAACACTAGCTTTCCCTCTGCCTAACCTGCTGTGTGCGGGATACTGATTGAAGCTGATTTAATTTAATTTAGTTTCGTTAATTTTCATAGAATTGTTGTAAACATAAAATATAAAGAATTTATATTTAATTTAATTTTAATCAATGTTATTTATTAAGTGGCTACGTTAAGCCGATTGTCTGTTATCGGCGAATTTGCCTTGCCTTACTACAAGAGCTTAACTGTTAATACCTATTAACAATATTAAATAATTAATTCCACCGAGTGGGAATAGAATCCACACTAACCTACTCTGCTCAACCCGAGATATAATGTAAAGCTGAAAAAAAACCATTTGTTTCCGGTTTTTCTTGTAATTGATTGAACAGATTTATAATATTAGTAGTTAGTATTATATTTTTATAATTCTACATACAAATAAACAACCTCAGCAGTTCATCCTCAACCCAAAATATAGAGTACTAAGGTACCATAAAACAAAAAGTACTATCAATTCCACCTCTATTTGCCCCAGTAATCGTATTTTAAGCGCGCGCATGAGAGTGTTGCCATAGTAGTGTCGTGTCAAGAAGATATCATTGATAGTTTTCAATCAATTTATTTCTGGCAATCACTGATGATTTCCTTTAAAAAACCTCTTTCATATATGGGAATTTAGATAGTTTTTTAGTTTTACATAGATATTAATTACGTTAGAACTAATGTTACGTGAAACTTGTGAATGATTACTTTAAGGTTGCCGGTTTTAACTAATATTTCTTTTGTTAAATATATTTTTTATATAACGTACGAATTATAATTATAAACAACATCTAATAACAAAATACTAAAATCTTTAATTGATGGTTGTTATATAATAAAAATACAAAAAAAATTATGATGCTCCTCCTATATATAACACCGGTTTGTTGTGGGATTATTTGATTAATCCATATTGAATGATATAAAAATATACAACAATATACAACTAAAATTAAATAAATGACATTAATAATATTGTGTAATTGAATAAACGACATTAATAATAAATATTTAATGATTTTTAAAAATCGTTTTTTTTTACCACAACTTAACTAAACTAAACTTAACTAGCCTCATGCTTTCTACGTGATCTTCCTCCAGTATCTTTGATACTGTGTTTTCGAAGGTCAACCGAGGTCTCCCCCTACCTCTCTTACCGCTCACTTTTCCATCATAAATCTTCTTTTCCATTCTTTTATCACTCATTCGTTCGACGTGTCCAAACCAGCTGAGCACGTTCTTCTCCATTCTCACCGTGACATCCTCGCTAGCACCTGCCATTCTGTGTACCTCTTCATTGCGGATTCGATCAGCTAGGCTGACTCCGCATATTCTACGAAGAGATCGCATCTCCAAGACATTCATCTTTCTTTCATTTTTCTTCTGTAATACCGCTCTTTCGCTGCTATATAACAGCGTCGGTACTACCACTGCATTGTGTACGGCCAAACGCGCAGCTGTGCTGACGTTTCGCCGTCTCATCAATGCAGCTAAGGCTCCGTTAACCTTGTTACCGGCATCAATACGATTTTCCTCATCCGTCTCGTATCTTCCATCTCTACTGAACATACTTCCCAAGTATACCACTACATTCACTTGTTCTAATATCTTACCATTCACACTGATCTTGCATTCCGTCTTCTCTTCATCTCTTTCAAAAATTTACCACAACAACTTTAACAATTCACCCTCAACCCAAAATACGGAGTACCAAGGAACCATGAGCGATGAAGAGTAACAACTTCATCGCTTCCAGCCCCAATAGCTTTCTAAGTGCGCGCGCATGGGGGTGTATCCATTATAAAGTCGCTACAACAAGATCTATTAAAAGTTTTATTTTCCGTCAATTTATTTCCCGTCGTGGCGCAGTCGTAGCGCAACAGCACAAGTGTGTGACTGTATACGTTACGGTAGTAGGTTTGATTCCCATCATCCCAATCCCAATTATCATCGTTGGTTCGATTCATCTTCGCTCTGATAACAAAACGCGGGGTTGAGTTTCGCCACTAACCACGCAATACCTCGAAAATTGGGAGGAATGTGGGCAACGGAGTGTCTTAAGGCTAGGTACCGTCTCCCTGCTTTATATATACAGGATTCGTCGTGAAGCTGAAAAAAATTAAACAAAAAAAATAAGCATTCTATATAAAATGGCGTTTTTCTTTCTATTCTTTAGGCATCATTTAGAACGAGTCAGTTACATAAATAATATTTTACTAAACAATCACTTCGTCAATGTCTGAAAAAAAAGACGTTCGTTCGTTGTATTAAAAAACCACGAACAAGCTTGTAAAAGAGAGATAGTGGAGAGAGAGATGGCAAAATAGAGATAATTGTCTCTTATTTACAATTTTTTAAAGTTAAGTTTTTTTTTAACTCGAGTTTTTTTAGAGCAACTGTTTCACCCTCAATGCAAAATACGGAGTACTAAGGCGTCATAATCGATGAAGTAGTAAATTAATAATTTTATTGAAATTGTTTTCATTAATTTGAGATGTCTTTTTTTGAAATAACACATTTGGTATTATTAATTTAATTAATTCAGCAACAAACGAATATTAATTATTTAATTAATTATTATTATTAATTAATTCACAAATCAACACTTATAATTTATTTAAAAAAATGTAAACCTGCAGAATGTGTTTCTCAATTTTATTTTCATTCAACTGGACATTAATTTTAAAATAAAGCAAGCATCTTCTTAGTTATAAATAAAGAAATAACACAATAAAAAATAAGGGATGAAACAACGTTTCACCCTCACTCCAAAATATAAAATACTAAGGAATCATAAACGATAAAGATATTTTGATTTCGTGTCCAACACCACCACTTCTTTTGTGATGCGCGCGCATAGGGGTGTTTCCCATATAAAGCCTCTTTCATAAGATCTTACTGAATACTGAATTGTATCTATGGAACGAAGTCGATTTAACTTAAACTATGAATGGTAAAATCATGCAAAAATCAATATTTTTTAACAAAATGCTTTAGAAATACTTTAAATTCTTTATATTACTAAATTACAGAAATATCTTTTAGTGATAAATATGTTACTATTATGAATGCGTGGTTATATATGCTATATTTTTACTTTCTATTGTAAATTTTAATATAAATATAGTAGCTGCTTTATGAAAGTAAAGGCAACATCCCCATGCGCACGCATCCTATGAAGGGGTGTAGAGTGTAGGTAGGTTGTATTTGTAGGGATGTATTTGTGGATTCTACTCGTTTATGGTATCCTGGTATTCCGTATTTTGGTTTAAGGGTGAATTCTTAAAGTTGTTGGTTAAGTACAAGTTGTATAAAAAAATGAATACTATATATAGTAGATAAAGTCTGCCATTATTATTAGTGTTGCCACCTTTTTTTGTACACTTTTGAATAAAATTTTGTATTAGCAAAAAATTTATACATAAATAAATATTATGTTTGATTTATCATTGCTTACTAGAAATACCTAATAATTTTGTATGGGTATTATGAGTAAACTTAACTATTTATTAACTTTATATATTTTGGAGAGTATCAATCTCTTGACAAAATGAATTCAGGGAAATATAGGTTACTTGACTTAATATTCTCTACCTAGGTCGGCTGACTGCATACTGAACCCATAAGGAGTTTATTCACCTCACCTCTTACTAGTAAGAGGTGAGGTGGAGTTCTGAAGGCGTTGCGTGTTGAGTGGTGGTGATGTCAGCCTTGAGTACCGCCATTCAACACGCTGTATCCCCGGAATTTGCAGCAAACAATCAACAATCTTTACAAATTAAAAAGAATTATCTCAAAATTCACTTGAATTGAACTTAGAACTATGAAAAGTATAAACAAAAACAGTGTATGCTTAGTTGGTGGTCTCTTTGTGGGTCATAATTACATTTTCTTCATACAATTCCTAATTAATTATTTCTTCTTGAAGCTAGTCGTGGCGCAGGGACACTAAGTGTGACTGTAAAGTCGACTGGTTGTGGGTTCGATCTCCACTCGAGGAGATGAAATATTTCAATTTATATTTCCATTTCTTTACTCTGGTGTCGAGGCTAAGCGCGGCGTTGAGTTCCGCCACTCAACACGCAGTGCGTCCAGAATTCGGCGGAAAATGGATGACGAAGTGTCTTAACACTAGACTCCCTCTGCTTACCCTGCTGTGTGCTTGATACAGCATGTTTTTTTTTTCTGATGGACTTAATGCTGTTGACCTGGTATGGTCTTAACAGCGTCACCGGACTGAATACAGCATGTATGATAAAAAACATCTGATAAAAAGTAAAATGCGCGCGCATTTTATGACGCAATAAATGAAATACTTCTTTATCACCTATGTTGCCTTAGTACTTTGAATTTTGGCGCGAGGGTGAAATAGAGTTCATGGTACTTGTTCCTTAGGGAACGGCTACCGGAAGTGATTCCTCCTTCTTCTTCATTAAGTGAAACCCTGTGAAGAAAAAATACGATTACAGTACTGCCCATGAGTCGTGGCCGCTATTATAACATCTATGGAGGTCACGAATCTTCGGCCGTACTATATATACGTGCGTATTTTTTTTTAACATAAAAAAGGGAAAAAATCAAGTTAGACAAAAAAAATCATTATTATTAGAGATGAAAGAAAAGAATGGAGGAAAGAATGTATTTTTTTCTTTTTGCGCATGCAACAATAAATAATTCATCATTAGAGAAGAAAAGGATTTTTTAATAGTTCACCCCAACACCAAAACATTGGGTACCAGGGCAGCATGATAGACGTGAAAGTTCATTTTCACTAGTAACCATGGATAGTAAATAAACAAGGCATGCGCGCGCAAGGGGGCGTGCCCAATAATTAGTCACTGTACTGATGTAACCGTATGTTTTTATTAAAAATTACATAAAATATCACTTCCAATAAACTCTATATCAATATAATAAAAATCAACTTCCCGCTGTATCCCGCACACAGCAGGGTAGGCAGAGGGAACCTAGTGTTAAGGCACTCCCCCCCCACTTCTCGTCGAGTTCTGGAGGTAGTGCGTGTTGAGTGGCGGATATAATAATAATGCGAAAAGCGCGGTGTTGGGTTCCGGCAACGGGTTATTTAAACACGTGATGTTTGTATATACGTGTAAAAGGCAGTAACAGATTCAGCCCAAGTTTCGATGACAACGATTAAAGAAATGAAGTCCACACGAACGAAATAGAGGAGGAACTACCAAAAGATTTAATTAGGTAGGATCAGAAAGAAAAAAAATCGTAGGTCAACCTCGTAGTAAAATACAAATTACCAAGGCATCATAAACTATAAGAATGTGGTAATTTCATTTCTTACTAGTAAGACTTGTTTGTTAGTCACCCCTTATAAAATGCGCACGGAATGTAGATATAATTGTTATTTATTATAATACAAATATCATATCATCGATAAGACTAGATTTTTTTCATTATTATTGATACAATACAAAATATACACTATTTTTTTTAGCTTCAGGCTGTAACCACATGTAGTTCGTTCGTACTTCGTTCTCATAAAGACACTCGTCTTTGCCAAGTTGAGTTTTAATGCTTTTTTACTTATTTATTTATTAGATCCACTAGTGATGATAACATTACACAGTGAGAAACAAAAGAAATACAAAATAAAACTTAAGACTAAACTCTCCATCTTTTAAAATGGATACAGCATGCAATATCACACAAAAATAATAAATTGTACGTTTTTCATTATTTAAGTTTGTTTACAATTTCAATAAACAAAGTAGAATCTAAGTTACTAATGCAAAACACCTCAAAATATATTATTACAAAAAAAAAATCTCAATTACCATTTATATTTGATTAACAATTTATAAATAAAATAAAGTCTTACAATTAAGTTATGTAATTATTACATTAATTTTAAACAAACTCAATATAATTATAGTATGACCGTGCATATTTCATATAATATGTATAATGTAGGTATTTGACACTTGTAAATGTTTTCATGTTTCCTTACATGGACTTGAGTCTATCTGCTAAAAAAGAAAAAGATATTGTCGTCCTTAAGAAGTTAGCAAAAATAAATATTAAATAGTTTTTCTTCGCTCTGGTAACAAGACAAAGCGTTAAGTTCCACCATTCAAGTCACACAATACATCGAAAATTCTTCGGAAATTGGGGAACGGAGTGTCTTAACACTAGGTTCTCTGCCTACCCTGCTTTATACGGGATAAAAGTGTAAAGTTGAAAAAATATATTAAAACACACATATGACCAATTGTATATATAATTTTAATTGCTTAGAAGTCTTATTTTATGATTCTTTTTTATTAAATGAAGTAAGAAATGTATTGTTTATTTCTTTATTGAAAATAAACCAATGAGAAATAAAATGCAATATATTTTTTTTAAGATTTTTTTTACTTCTTATTTAATTTTTTATTATTGACCTCGTGTGCAAATTGCAATACGTAATAATAACGCTTTATTTATATTTATATAATATTTATAAATAACATGTATATGTTAATGAGCTCTCCTTATATAGACTTATATATTTTCTACATTTTCCAAAGAAATTAAAAAATATTAATGAGTACTACACTGGTTGTTGTTTTTTTTATAACTCTACAAAATAAAAACAACATTACAGGAAATCTTTAAATATGTTATTAATAAAAACAACAATAGGTCACCAGCTAGATGGCTTAGCCAGGTTAACAAATAAAAAAAAATGTACTTCTAGTTGATTCTATAGTTATTGTTAAGTACTGAGTGATTAATAAAATGTCAAGGAATCTGAATCTCCTCATGTTACGTGGAAGGTGTTTATTCGTATTTTCAACGTAAAGCAGTTCTTAATTCAAAAACAGCATTTTTCACTCTATCCAATCCAAATGTGTATATAAAAACATATTTAGCATTTTTATATTAAAATTAATTACAATTAACTTGGGCTTTTTATAAAGATAACTTAATAAAATAATAAATGACATCGACAGGACAAAAAAAATGTTGAGAAAATATTTCGAAGCGAAGAAATTGAAATATAAATTTAAGTAAATATTTTATTTCCTCAATTGTAGATCGAACCCACAATCAGTCGCACATTGTGCCCCTGCGCCACGACTGGCCTCCTGACTAATGGTTACGTTGAATTTTTTTCATTACCATGGTCTGGCATCAATAACTGGCATTAGCACTTAATACACTTATGTACCTTAAATGAGCAAAAAATGCACAACTTATATTTTTTTTTCATTGAATTCCTCTCTACTGACTTTACTTCTGTGAAACATATGTAAATATAAATAATCACTATTCACAACTTTGTACCTACATATAGACTAAAAATTCAAATCAAATTATTTTCATTTCCCTGGTTCAATATTTTCATTTTCTCGCTCTGGTAACGGGTCCAATCACTGAGTTTCAATCCAATCCCGCCATTCAATACACAACGCCTCCAGAATTCGGCGGAAAGTGGGGAACGGAATGTCTTAACGCTATATTTCCACGTTCTCTCTCCCTCTGCCTAACCTGCTATGTGCGAGATACAACGTGAAGCTAAACAAACAAATAGACTAACCTAGAAAATGCTACGTAACGTAACATATATTATGGAAAAATAAATATTTTTATAACCACTTTATAATAACATCATATGTTCAGCATCTGCGTCACCTGCTGTAGACGTTTGTTTATAGTTATATTATAAAACTACTCTCACTTAATAGTTATATAACATAATAACTAGTTAAATAACACTAGGGTCAACCTTTAGGACAGGAATGGTCAAACAACAAACTGTAAATTTGATATTTATGACAGTTGACCAGTCTTATTAATAAAAGTGAAATATAAAACCATTTAGTTTCGTCACCTATCTCCACCGTTCAGGGACATGGTCTGTTGGGTGGCGGTCCTCAACGCCGTATTCGTTACCACTTGATACAAAAGCGGGGACGCATTGGTGCGCGTCACTTTGAGGGGACGCCCTAAATATACGTAGTGGATGGAACGTTGCAGCGTCAGAAGGGCTAGCAGGGGTCGCTGCGAGCAAGCCTTCCATCTTGGACCTCCATTATCATAACATAATATATGCGTTTGGGGTTAAAATAGAAACAATAAAAAATAATAATAATAATTTCTTTTACTTTTTCTTATTCCACCGAAGTAAGACAGACAATAAAATAAATAAAACTGATTATAAAATTCATAGCTGGCCCAATGTCTTTTATTTGATATCACCTGGTCTAGAACGTTCTGTAAGGTTCTTGCTTGTTAAATGACTGGCTTAGCAAATCTTTATAATATGTACGTATTATTTATTACTGATCATGATATAAGATTTATTATTTTTTAATAATAATCATTATTAAATTATTGATTAATTAAAACTATATATTACTTAAAATTTATGAGTTAGGTCTGTTGGGTTAGAATTATATAATTTTTTAACATAATAATATTTTGCCATCTAATGAGTTTCTTTGTTCATCTTTCAGCATAAATAAGTAATCATGATTTTTTGCATACATATATATAATATATGTATTTTTATTTATTATTATTATTTATATATATTATTATTTATATAAGTTGAGTACCGCCACTCGACACGTAACATCTTCAGAATTCGGCGAGAAATTGGAAACGGAGTGTCTTAACTAGTTTCTCTCTGCTGAGAGACAGAAGAACAAAGAGATTTATAAATAACCTATTGTTAAAGCAAAAAATATATCGTTAAAAATCGGTTGCAACACACAAATATCAATTTTCATTATCATTCGTATGTTGTAATGGAGGAGCACGTTGCTACGATCAGCACGTACTACGCAAGACCACGTATCATGGCCGCGGTCCACGCGGTGGCTACCTTGTGGTACTGACTATTATCGAATAAAAACTATTATAATTATTTATTATTTATGGAGGCCAGTCGTAGGGGCACTGTGACTGTAAATGCGACAGGTTGTGGGTTCGATTCCCACTTAACAAAATATCTAATATTTCTATTTCTTAGCTCTGGTGCAGGGGGAAAGCGGGCGGAGTGTCTTAGTACTAGGCTCTCTCTAACCTACATACACAACACGTACACACTACAGCGTGAAGCTAAAAAAAAATATTTACATTTTTAGCATTGAATTGTAATAATATCCATAGTAAATGTATAATGTAAGGTATTTGAACTCCTTATTCTAACTACTGCACGCACGGCAGGGATCATGTTTAAAAATAGAAATAAATTAATACATTATATAGCACGTTGAACCTATTTATTATAAATTTAAATCCTATTTATTATAAATTTTAATTAGCTTAGTAAAAATATAAACACGAATTTCATCAGCCTTCCAGATTCATCGCCAGGTCTTCGGCACCAGGATACGTAAACAGAATATGTCAAGACAAACTAACGAGCCTAAATTCACGACGATTCTACACACCCCAGGGTTTCTAGGGTGGGAGAGGCATCCACTTTAGGGATCCAATTATAAACCAGTTCAATGGTAGCATACTATTGTATTGTCAACTCATCTACGTATAAGAACTGCCAAGTTTCATTTTGGTTATATTAGTGTGTGAAATTAAACTCATTAAATTCTTATTTAGCCGACGACAGTTATTTCACATTTTTTAATGGTTCTTAATTATTCATAGTAATTAGTACAGTTCAATTATCTTGCTACTGACGGTAAAATACCATTTGTATGGAGGATTTTTATAGCATTTGTCTATAAATACAGGTATATATATTATAGGTAGAATATTATGAAGACTGTTATATAATAAAATTTTATAATTCTAAGATTTATTGTGTTCTGTTCTTTTAGTTTTAAATGATTTAATATTTTGAACGTTCCAGTTGAGCACTAATCAATTTGCAATTATTACATTGTATGGAGAACACACTGGAAGGCAAAGGTATTACAGTTAATGTTACACAATAAAAGAATGCTGGATTATAGAAAATGCAGAAAATAGAGAAAATCAATATCTAGATTATGGCTGCATAGTACGAAAAACTTTTTTTATTACTGGAAAGCGCATTTTCGCAGACGGCCTATACGGAAGGCATGTGTCTTACTTTGGGACTCACCGATTCTGCCCACTAAAATTCCGCGGAAACTCTCCTAGGCCCGGGATTTCTCCTAGGGCACCCGCATCGTCGATGACTTGCAGGAGGATCACCGTGACCCTCCCGCAGTAGCACTTCTAAGGTAGAAGGAGTTGGAGATGCACATAGCTTCTTCTCCCTGACCTACGGCAGCGGATCGGATCTGCATAAGCGCTGGACTCAATGAGATTACTGATTCGCAGAAGTACAGACCAATTTCTCGCACAGTCTAGCATAGCCACTACACTGGGCAGTGAGACGTCCCTGCCCACTACAGCCAGCCAGACACACCCTGCCAGACCCTAATCTTAACTAGGTACACAGCATTAACTGGATGAATAAATATTACTAAAATTGTCTTATAATTTAAATTTATAAATTTGACACCTGCAAGTTCAAAGCTCTTTCTGAGTTCAAAGCGTATCTGAGTAAGACGAGTACCGTTACATTTTTTTAACTTTTGCATATTATTCACTTGAGAAAAAAATAACCAAAATAAGAAAAAAATCTTAAAATTAAACTTCAGGGTGGCCACGATTTGTTGACCATATTGTAAGATAAAACCTGAATTCATGCACATACGCCATCTAGTTGATATTGACTTCGTTTACAAGTATACAATAGAATAAAATATGTATGACACCTTTTATGGCCGAATATATAGCATACTGGTACTAATAGTCGTATGTATTTTTACACAGATGTCGTTATGTAGAGACCTTATTACACATATACAAAATGTTTCTGCTTTTATTATTTCATATAAAACAACTACATTTTTTTTATTAAATTATAATTTAATTGTTAAATTTTAATTTCAAATGTATTTTGACAGCATTCTGACTTATGGAATTCTACTATAGAGTAGTGCCACAGATTGAATTTATTTAATTTTTAATCCTTCAATAAAGAACTAACTATTCATAGTCTTAAAGCTCGAAAGAATCCTCTGGGATTTTATTTGAGGTACAAGTATCCTTATATTTGCCTCACAATATATATTACAATATTCTGTTTATCCGTCAACACATTCAATGTCTGTACACGAAAACTACTATTGGTACGAGAAACAAAGAAACCTGCAACGCCTAGTTGTCGCTTTCAAAAAGTTATAAATTTTTTTATCGGTATTTATAACAGTGTTCGGCAAAACGTTTCAAATGCAGAAATTTAAAGTAACCCTAAAAACAACAGGCAAGGCTTCGTTTATATTACGTAACATTTGTGCACTATTCCTTTTACTAATAGGTAAATGTACTGTCCAAAAATATTTGAAGGATAAAAATGTTTTTAATTAAGATCATTTGAATTTCATGCAGGTTACAATGGTAGCTACCATTGTATTGTAACACCAATATTTAAAGGAGCAACTGTTGAGTATCTTGCCGGCTCTTTTCAAAAGAACTGCCTGCCGAGCCGGTGGTAGATTTGTATTCATTCGAAATTTAAAAGTGCATATGTCTATTTGAATTAAGAAAATTTTGATTTAGATTTTTTTTTATTTTTAGTTATTTGAAAATCCCTTTGGATATTTCTCCTTAGATACAAACGTATTCCAATTAGAAAAATATGATGGAAACGATTTCACAATTATTATTACACTTTCAAAGCTTTTTTTTTTATTTACTTTGATGATAAGTTATTTTACTTAAAATACAATATAATATATAACGGCTCTGATTTTATGTGAAACCTTATTTAATTTTTGTTATATTTTTTTACTTAATGGATAATGTAAATGGTTTCGATATCGATAGTTAAACACTATCGATTTTATAGAAGTCGCCACGGTGGCGTAGTTAAATAGCATATAACTACACGTATAATCGTAACGATTGAAGGTTCGATTCACTCCCCACGCTGGGTAACAAACTATTTTCATTTCCCTGCTATGGGCGGAAATTGTAGAAAAGAATCTTAATAGTATGTTTTCTCTGCCTACCTGCAATACGGGAAAAGCGTGTGGGTAAAAAAAAGAAGATTTGTATATTTCGTTTATAATATCTCCTGTTACTTACTATTTAAACAAATCTATAAAAACATTTATGAAGGCGGTTTCAGATCGGTGGCTTGATACAATGAGTTAATGGCGATATCGGATGATACAAAAGCCATGGACTTGGCCAACGTTGCTAATGATAATGAATCCATAACCACTCTGTTTGCAACGTGATTCAGTACAGCTCCTTTAGACTGAGCGGTGTACTTCAAGGCTAGTTTTATGACCCGTTCGCTAGCTAGTGACTTTGATGTGGCACTTTTTGCTTCCTTACCTGCTTGCTGTGCCGCTGTCTTGGCAAGGTTCATCATCAGGTCTTGATGATTCGCCATACCATTTTTGGCATATTTCACTGACATTTGCACTTCTATAGAAGCTGTCAAAGCCCGTCTCATTGCAACTACACTAGCGGCTGCCAAATATGCAACGTCCCCAGCATATAATATTGCCTTTTTGGCTTTTAATTCTAAACGTTCCAATTTTTGTTTAGCTTTCCTATCATTATTGCCATCGTCCACTATTTCTGGTTGCTCTATTTCCATTTCAGCAACTATATCTGGACTTAATGCATAAATATTATCTTTTGGATCAATCCAATCATCTACGATACTCGGTATATTAGATTCTTGCGTTTCCAAAGTAGATGTGTCTGTTATATAGTGAGTAGCATTTAATTTTTTTTCTAATATAATAGCCTCATAATTGGACGCATTTGCCTCCTTGTTTTCAATGTCTAGAGTCGTTCGATTTAAAAATACTTTTGGAGGTACAGCAAAGCCTTCTTTTTTATTATGTAATATTTGTACACTATTCCTATTACTAATAGGTAGTACTGAGTAAGGCATTACCTGTTCAGACGATCCGAACCTTTTTATTGCATAGATTGAATCAGACTTGGGGGAGACTATTTGTTGTAAAGGGTTCTTTGATTTACCTAATATAATATCATATACTGTAGATACATGATTGTCCGTCGGTGCATTAGTTGTTGAAATAATTTCATTTTTAAGAGGCACAGCTCTCTTTCTTCGTAGTGACAAGTCAATTGATTGTTTTTTAGATAAAGCTGTAGCATATGTAATGTCTTTTAAAGCTGAAACAATAGAAATCTCAGCCGCAATTTGTGCGAGACCAAAAACCAAGCGATGCAGCTCAGATTCAGTAGAGGCTCGAGTAATAGTTAGGATATGGCCAGACAATGTCCTTGATATGTAGTCCAATATCCTCCTTGTCTCTATTGCTGTTACGCCTTTGCTCTTTCCGGGAGCATCTAAAGCCTCTCTTGTAATTCTTGTTATTTTATCCTGAATTTCTAGTTTAGATAGAATAGCAGATACCAAATCCTTAGATATTTTATAGAGATTTTCATCCATTTCGGGATTTTGTGTTACATTTTTAGTAGCCTTGAGAATCGAATTATCTAAATGCTTAAGTACGTTATGGGGTGATTTTAGAAGAAATCTTTCATTTATAAGCTTAGAATTAATTTTATTCGCATAATCGTGAACTGGTGAGATACCGCCCATTGTTCTCTGAAAAGGAATAATGTACGTAAATATATAATTAAGTAGCCATATCTGTACACTACGTCTACTTTATAAATATTGTGATTTTTTTCTTTGACTTAATATGTTAATATGGCAGTAATTACTTACACAAAAGAAATAGAAAATAATAGTAAAAAAAATCTGAAAGTTCTTCATTTTAGAGTATGTATAACACGCCGTGAAAAAGGCCGAATCAATAAAACAAACACAATATTAAAGGCTACCTACCATAAATTAAGCCTCAATTAAGTAAACGAGCAAGTTTTACTGCTTCTCGTTGCCAATTATAAAAATCTTTATAACAGCAAAAAATATATATTTTTCTATTAAGTACCGACATACACGTAAATATCTTAATGTATATAAATAATTACATATAATTACCTATCCAAGAAACGAATTATACATAGTAATCCTCCGTTTGCTATGTTCTATTCTTCTGTAGGTGAAAAGTGGTCGATACACATAGTTATTGTTACTTTCAGCTGTCGATATCATTTCTTTGCTATCGTTTTCGTTTTGTATTTCTCTTTTCATTATGTATTTTAAAGGTAAAACTTCCTCTGGTAACATTTTGTCTTCTTCGTTTTCAGCATTATCTTTAAGTGGCGCGCAACTAACTCCACATAATAGGAAAAATGCTATTGAAATTACAGCTTTCATGATAAAAAATGTGTCAACGAATACGTGATGAGAACACATTTCAACTTTATAATGAAAATTTAATTAGAACCCTTAGTCTAACAAATAGTAATTCATATTAACATATTAACATTGCTATACAACATTAACCTGTAATACCATTGATATTCTATGTTTTATAAAATATATAATCTGTAGTAGGATATGATTTTCAAGTTACCATGCATAATGTACAAATGCTCATTACTAATGTAGAGTTTGTTTGTTTTAGTGTTTGAACCAGTACATCCACTACCATATCTATATTATATTTTAGATAAGGTTATTTATAACAGGCACTATACTTTTGTCGATTTAGATACAATAACTTGCTTTCTAGTTAATAAGTAGGTATTGTCAGAAATATTAAACAATAAAAAATAAAACATTATGCACAAATAATAAAAAACAAAATATAAAATTATAAGTTTATTCAAAATAGAAATAAACAAATTGCATTTTTAAAATTCAAATCACTTAGCAATTACCTTTTCATATAATAATAACAATCAATAAATGGGTCTCTACATATTTTTTTCCGTTTTATGTATTTAGCCCAGGAAAGCGGGAAGGACTCTGATACGACCGCGACCATCGAGATTGGATGATTCCCCAAAGACTGACGCCTCAGCTTCATTGGCAGAGGGTAGAAGATCACTTTCCTGGCCCGCTAGATCTCTACGAGTTCTGGCTACGTGGATGTGTTTAGAAGAACCAGCACCGCCGGCCGCAGCAAGTAAGACCGCACCATCTTTTCCTATAGCTGACGGTGTTTCGCCTGCTTTTGGTGGGATGTGCTGGATCGACGCCCCTTCTGGAGCGCACACGCAGACTGCTAGCAGCGCCAGCGACGCGACGACGAAGAATATTGAACGCATTTCCAATAGATCCAATCTTGTCTGACTTAATTCAGTACTAATCTTCCGTGATCAGAAGCTCAGGCCTTATAAATCCCCAACTGTTGACAGAAAATATTAAGCATTATTGGAACTGCATACTTATATGATCTGTAATCTGTTTTGTTTGTAAAGACAGGATTGACGCACGTTTCGATACATAAATTCGATAAACAAATTCTATAGTAATCGAGGATGCACGAGCCTTGACTCACGGCAAGGTTCTAATAGGGTGCTAATAAAAGTTAGTCGATGGAGTTGATAATAGATACGTAGTAAACATACTACTTGCGCTTTAACATAACACAATCGTTGTTTTTTTTAAACATATATAATATTCCTATGAAAAAATAAATAACAAGAAAATTAAACATGGAACATGAATGTCTGTAAAGTATATACTTGTACTTTTACATATATTACATATAGACTAAGATCCCAGGGCCCCTAGACCTACGGCATTTTAGCAAATCTGAAATTTTGAAAATGAATACTCCAATATATTGTTAAGACGGTATGCGTATTCACTAACTTGGGTCCTTTCAGAGGTAGCGTCAACTAAAGGTACACGCTCACCTACATTAATGTCGAATCAGTCGTATTTAACTATGTGTTTAGAAATAATGGGTAAAATGTATATTTATAATTGCCAGACCCCTTACGTGAGCCTTAACTCCAGCCAGACGTCCTAAATGTTGTTTAAAATTGGGGATAGCTACGTTATACTAACTATATAAGTTAGTAAGTACACATACCGTTTACTATATATAAGACTAACAATCCTCAAATTTTCAACTTTGCTTTCGCTTTGAAATGACATAGGTTCGGGGCCACTGCGATCTTGGGTTTATATACAAATGAATTTTTAAATAGTTTTAAATGTTATCAATGCGATGGAGGAACCATCTATTTTTTCAGCCAAGTTACGAGTTAATATGTAATAGATAAAATAACAAAAAACGTATATAACATAAATCGTGTACTTACCTAATATTTAGCCAAAGATATTCAAATTGTCAACTGATCACAGTCATGATTAATTAACATTTGTAGCATTTGAACGAAAAAGTAAGCATTATATACCTTTGTAAAATGACCCTAAAAGGAGTCCTGTTTTGACACTCTATAAAAATGTACTAAGTAAACATAAATTTTAGCACGTCTCAAAAAAAATTTAAGTGATTTATATCAATAGGCACTATATGCTAATCAGGTGCTAACATCGCTGTCTTAACAAAATAATAAAAATAATTAAGTAGACACCAAATTTATTGACAGGACAACATTCAAAATTAAAAACCAAAATCAAATTAAGTAAATGATAATAGGGAACGGTTTGTCTTAATATTAGGTTCCCTCTACTTACTCAAGTATATGTGAGATAAGGCCTAAAGCTGAAAAATAATATTTTTTTATAGGTGATACACATATCACTTATAAAATGTAAATCCAAAAAATTTTTCAAATTGAAATTTTTCAAATTGAAAAAGCCTTCCGATATGACGGAACGGAGGGATATATGTAGGTATCCAAGAAACGAATTATACATAGTACCGTAGTAACGAATTATACGAATTACTCATAATTTTATTAAGACTTTTTTGCGTCCTCTGATAATTTGCTTAATAGCTTACTAAATAGAGGCCAGTCGTATCACAAGGCACATGCGTGAAGTTGTAAACACGACAGGTTGTAGGTTCCATTCCCACTCAAGGAAATAAAATATTTAATATTTTGACTTTTTTGCTCTAGTGTTGAGGCAACACGTAATGCCTAAGAATTTGCAGCAAAGTGTAGAATGTGAACGTGAGAGTGTGTTAACACTAGGCTCCCTACATGCTGCTACATGTGTGATATAGCGTAACATATAAGAGTATGGTAACATATAAGAGTATGCAAATCCTCCACATTTACATTATTTCGCATATATTCTTATATAATTCACACAAATTTATAATATCATAGTTTATTTCCTTGAGTGGGAATCGAACCCACAATCTGTAGCATTAACAGTCACACGCTTGTGCTCCTGCGCCACGACTGGCTTCATATTTATTTATTTATTGTTCATTAAATAGTTTTATTTGTAGCTCCGCCGCCCTCCAGTAGTGAGAAGGAAGTTATGAGAGATCAAAAAATCTGCTTCACTCTGTATCCCGCACACAGCAGGGTAGACGGAGAGAACCTAGTGTCTAGTAGTTATGGGATATATTACCCCAATACAACGGACCCTTGGATGGAATGCAAAATAAGTATAAATGGTAACGTATGTAAATGGCAATAAGTGAATGACGTGGGATTTTTGGGAAGTATGTTCAGTAGACATGGAAGTTACGTGATGGATGTGGAAATAGTTCTGTCGGTAACAGGGTTAATAGAGCCTTAGCTGCATTTATGACACGGTGACACGTCAGCACAGGTGCACGTTTTTCCGTACACAATGCAGTGTTGGTACCGACCGGTATCGGTTAAATGGTAGCAATCGACGGAACGTAAGTATTATAGAAGAAAAGTGACAGGACGACTCCAGAGACTCCACAGCAATCAGCTGTAGAGATGTGAACTCTTTAAAGGATATGCGGAGTCAGCTTAGCCGATCAAATCCGCAATGAAGAGATACACAGAATGGCAGGTACTAATGAGGATGTCACGGTGAGAATGAAGAAAAACGTACTTAGCTGGTTTGGGCACGTCTAACGAAGGAATGATGAAAGAATTAAAGAGAATTGCATAAAAGATTTATGATGGAAATAGTGAGCGATAAGAGCGATATGCGGAGACCTCGGTAACCAACCTTTGACAACCGTATCAAAGATACTAGAGGCAGGTCATGTAAAAACCATGGAAACCCCCAGGAGGGATGTATGAAGAGGTTGATGACAGTGGAGAGAGGTATGTAGAGACCGTAGCGTTTGGCGCTCCGTTCTCTCTGACTACCCCGCTAGGGATAAAGCATGAAACTAAGTTAAATCATAATTTCATCATAACATGACATTCATATATTATTTCTAAGAAGTAAATTTAGTATCTGATTCACTTTATAATATAAATAGTTTATATTTACATTAAACTGTAAACTCACATCTAACTAACTGCGACGCATTTTTTAGAAGTCAACAATACCTCGAGCACACCCATGGTCATCATATCATTGATATTATTTACATATAATATTAGTATAGGAACGGCCGATACGTTGCTTGCTTCCAATTCGGTGTAATTTAGTTAGCACTATTATATTTCAAGATTGCTTTGAACTGGTATAAAGCCTTTGCATGCACCCAAGGGTTTATTTCAAAACAACCGTTGGGCCAGACAGACCATAAAAAAAGTTTAAAAACAATCGATTCAATAGTATACATAAATATGGCTACAAAAATATTCATTTTTTTTCTATTATTAGCCGTAATAAACGCGAAACCGACGTCGGAGAAAGATAATAGAAGTGAAATAGAGATTCTTTTAAGTAAAGGACTGGTCGGTTTCGTGCCAATTGTGCTGCCATTAGAAGAGATTGCAACAAATCCTCAATCACTGGAACCTGAACACCGTGTGGAGAAAAGATCGGCTGTAAGAGGTGACAATCCTAGCAACGATCTTCTAGCGGACTTTGAAGGCGCTAACTATGAAAATTCACTTACAGGTTTGGACAGAAGAATAAAAACGTTACCGACATGGGTCGGTTGATAGTTAATATGGGAAAATTGTATATTTATGCTTAATACCAAAGCCAAAATTTCTTTATAAGATTATTGTTAAGCAAGCTGTTCATTTTTTTTTTTTGGAAAGTAAAGAAAATATTTTTACTTTTTAAACCTTAAAGTATTAATATTTGTAAGTTAAGTATTATAATGTATCATTATTGAAATAAACAGATCTATTTTCAGACCTACATGTCGTATTTTTGTTGTTTTTAACTGATATTTTTTTTTATTTTTTATAATGTTATACTCTTTTTATGTGTTTGTAAATAAAATCTGTAACAAATCATTTTTTTTTACGGATTAATTTTTTTAAGGTGCTCTGGGACGTAGATAAAAATAAAATAGTTGATGTTCTTTACAATTATAAGTATTGGTTTGGTTAACTACTGTCCGCAAATTCGTCCACATGGACTTTGCAATTTAGTTATTTTTTTTATTTTATTATGTCTTAAATAGTCCTAACAAAGACAGCCAATAAATATTTTTGTTAAAGAATTATTCATTGGCATATCTTTATCTATGTATTTATAGCTTTCGTTTGCGTGGATTCTATGGTATTTCTTTTCTACGTTTTTGAATAAAAACTTGCAGCAAGTAAATAAGTAAAGACAACTTAGTGTCCAAACGATCGGTTCTATGTCTTCCACGGTTCCACCTAAGTTCGATTCGGTTGATAAGTTGCAACTCAACGCCACGATTTGTCTTATAAGAGTGGGGAAATAAAAACAATTTAAATATAAATATTTTTTGAGTGGATGTATAATATAAAGATAGTGTCAAATACTATCCCACTTTAATACTTATTTAGAAAACGTATAAAAATTTGATTGTACCAAGACTCGAACCCGCGCCTCCTGGAAAAGGCGCTCTGACCACTCTCTGCCTACTACTGCCATACGTTCTCATGAAGTAACGTGGAAGTTTTTATGCGCTTGTTACAAGTTATTTATGTTGTTAGCATCTCTGTAGGAAGATTTTTAGAAATTTCCGCTACCCAAAGATAATTATAAAGAATTATCGTCTGGTAAGAGAGAATACTATTTCTTAAATATTTTTAGCATTTTTAACCTACTTTTCTCTTCACGCTATATCCCGCACACAGCAGGGTAAGTAGAGGGAACCTAGTGTTAAGACACAACGTTCCCCACTTTCCGCCGAGTTCTGGAGGCATTGCGTGTTGATTGGCAGAACTCAAAGCCACACAAGAAATAAAACTATATATGTAAATAAATATTTAATTTCCTCAAGCGGAGATCGAACCCACAAGCCCCGTAACAGCCATGTTTTTTTTTTTATTGTAGGTACATTTAAAGTAATATTATTCAATGTAATAAGTTAAACCGTGTTGCGCAATTCTAATGTTCTGGATTTGAAAATATACTTAATAAATTTAATTGATATTATCATTAAATAAAAAAAAATTAAATTAGCTTCACGCTGTATCCCGCACACAGCAGGATAGGCAGAGGGAACCCACCTTTCTTCCGAATTTTGGAGGCATTGCGTGTTGAGTGGCAGAACTCAACGCCGCGCTTTGCCTCGACACCAGAGCGAAGAAATGGAAATATAAATTTAAGTAAATAATTCACCTCCTCGAGTGGGGATCGAACCCACAACCAGTCGGTTTTACAGTCACACTTTGTACCACTGCGCCACGACTGGATATTATTATTAAGAAGGAATATTAAAACAACTTGATAAAAAATATTACTATCAATTTTACTTTCATTGCTTTCAAAATCTGTATCATTAGGTATACTTTTATACAAACCTATAAAATTATAATAATTAATTCAAATTTAAAAATTATACGCAAAATAAATTATATTCGAATGTTTCTTACTTATAACATGTACGAAAAAATATATTCTTTATCCACAATAAAGATAATGAAAAAATTCTGTGCATATCACAGGTTATATTAAAAAAATTAAAATCATAACTTAATCACAAAAATAACGATAAAATTCAACCATTTACAATATTTTGAGTAATAAAATAGTACTAATGTCATAATTTTTTATTTATTTCACAATAATTACAAATCATCAACATAGATATTACACGTAAAATTTAAATATTTCTTGATCCTCTTCCAATGTTTTCAATAAGATAGTTAGATCCCGTAGGTCCTTCCATTGAAATCTTTAACACTTTTAAATTCTCTGTAAAGATTTTTTTTCTGATTTTAATATCTATTCGAAGCGTTCACGATCACATTATGTTTTTCTTCTTGAAAGAGTAATTCCATTCCTGCCGTATCTGGCATGACGACGCGAGATACCAGCAACATATATGGCCGTAGCCCTTTTTTAACGTTCTTTATTTATAGAGACACACTCAAACAATCAAAGGGGCCTCTACCATTACGGTTCCATAATTTTGATCTGGATTATAATCAATATAATCATTCCCCGCCCATATATTACCACTGGTCTTCAATAACTCGGGATATAAGTTCATCCCATCACGGATATATCCAAATATATTTTTTACAATCAAAAATAATATGAACAGGACTAGAGCCTTCGCCATTCTGAATTATTCTGAAGAACTTGTTGAAATAATGTTATTTATACGCTTGTATATGTTAATATGAAACTTAAATAACATTTTCTATCCATTTGTGGAATTATCACGCGACTGATACAGAAACGACTAACGCACGCTCAATATAAACATTGAAATTGGTAGTGTTAATTGGTAGTGTTTAGATAATATTATTTCAAAAATGTAGATATATTTAAACACGCAAAGGAATTATAATAAAATGGTTCAAGTAAAACACAGTACGCCGCAGCTTGAGGTCGACGTGGATAAGTAACTGTACGGTGTCGGTTGTGGGTTCGATCTTCACTCGAGGGAATAAATTATTATTTATTATTATTTTCATTCAAGGCAAAAGCCCGGCGTCAAGATCCGTCACCTCAACACGCAATACCTCGGATAATTCGTCGGAAAATGGAGATCTGAGTGTCTTAGCACTAGGTTCCGTACTGCCTACACTGCTGTGTGGCATATAAAAAATAATGATAAATAAAAACACAAAAAACTTAATAATCAAGTTTATTGAATTCAAATTGACTCTTCTCTTTACATCTTGTCCAGTTCCAGTCTTGAATAGTTAAAACTATTTATTAACTTATATTTAACTGTGTAACAAACATTTCGATTGGATTTTAATTTTATTTATAATACTCATTCCACCGTGATTTCCTTTATAAAATATACAATATTCAACAAGCAACCATAACCATTAGCAAAACATTTTTTTAAGATAATACTTTACTAAGACTTGATTTACAAGTAAATATAAAATAATATCATTTAGTGCTTAAATAAATAAAATCTAAAATATATATAACATTCAATAATACCCGTAAAAAAGGGCAAGATTAAAATATAACTTACATATCCATAATAAATTACAATAAAAAGTCTATAAAACGAGGTAAAATAAATGCTCTAACTCATGAATAAATAATATATGTAATATATAATACAAATAAAAATATTTAACGTTACGAAATTTAAATGGATAATATCTATATAATAATACAAACACTATTTTTAAATATTCGCTAATTGCATTAGATAATGGTAGGTACCACACTGATTCAAATCCGCTTCAATTTTTTTTATATAAATATTTATAATATATACCACGGTAGTAAGAAGAACACGGTACATATAGAACATTGTAGCAATAACAAAATAATAAAAATAAAACGAAATAACTAATATTTAGCCAATTTCATTATAAATAACTATAATATATTTTAATTAAATTTACATTTATATATGACATTCAGTTCCTGTACAAATGGACGATACGGTTGTAAAAAATGTATAGGTACAACCTTCAAATCTAAATTCATTTAATTTAACACTAAAAGCTAGTAGCTAGTAATACCACAAATTTCATATTAATTGAAACATATATAAATATATATAGATTATATTTCATACATCCATTTTCATATTCTACTAATATCTGTCAATATAAAAATTATTTTTTTAAATATACTAAATTAATAATACATACTTCCATTTCTCATTCATAGATAATTTTAATTAAATTCTCATCGATAATTTTACTCGATTTTATAATAATGATATTTTATTTAATCTTAATTCTACAATATTGTAATTTAAATATTACAGAATATAATTTTTCTAAGCTTATTATTACGTACATTGATCAGGCAGCCTTTATTGATACCACAACCCTAATGCACATTTAATAGGAGAAAAAAAGAGTAAAAAAAAATCTTTATAAACCAATATAATAAATTAAAGCATCTTTTTTTGTTTTTAAATTAAAAAAATAAATGTAAAAAGAATACTATGAAATTATTGTTGAAAGAAAAAAAAATGGGTTTTAATTATGTCACCGTTAAAACTAAATTATTAATAAGAAAATGCCCGATACCCAATTTATTTTACTAACAACACAAATAATATTTTTAAAACACGTTTTATTTTAAAAACCCTCCCAACACCATAGTTCTGTAGTCATATTATGAACTACTAGTATATGTATAATAGACTATAATACTTCACTGTAACCCAATAAACACGCGAACATTTAGACACAAAATTAGCCATAATAACATATTTTATTTATAACATATGATATGCATACTATATGAGAATTTTTATATTGTCACTTTTAATTGCTTTAAATATTTAAATATATACAAGTAAAGAAATTGATTGTCTTAGTTTCACTATGCAGCAGTACTTTTCTCTAGTATTCACTATTATAAATGAAAATAGATAAACAATGAATAATAAATAACAGATGATATTATACAATTAAATTAAGATTTAGCTACCCGGAAAAATCTATTTATACATTTAAAATAAATGAGATAAAAATATTCCATTGTCACATGGAAGTTCACATAAGAAATTCAGTTAATTCTCTCGGTCAACCCGTGGATTTTTTTTAAAAATAAACATATTTAGATTCAAAAATTGATTTAATTTTAACTGTAAGGTATATTAATAATGATTTAAGCAAGTGTTTTGAATAAATAACTTAAAAATATGAGGTGTAAAGGCCGTCGAAGCGAAATGGCAAATGTTTGATTGTAAATACCACGGCTGTAGGTTCAATTGCCACCGGAGGATTAAATTATTTACATTTCCTCGCTATGATAAAAAGGAAATGCGCGGCGTTGAGCTCCACCGCACCAAAATTTAGCGGGGCGTGGGAAACGGAGTCTCTTAACACTAATATCCCTCTGCCTACCCAGCTGTATGGGGGATACAGCGGGATGTAGCTAAAAAAGAAAGTATAGATGAAAATGGATTATCTTTTTAAAACAAAATTATTTATTATCTATGGTACATTTAAATGTTAATTTATTAATAATTGGTTTTACAATTAATAAGCTTCATTGGCTATTCTTACAGTCTGTATCGTCAAACAATTAATGTTTTAATATATTCTAGTAGCAATACTTGAATAATTTTCTTTTATAATTTTCATTTAAAATTGGGAAAATAAACTAGACTAGAAAAACTTGGTATTCCATCAAAGAAATGTTCAAATTCATCAATAAAATAAATTGCAGATTTAGAGGAAAAGAAAAAATATAAAAAAAATAAATAAACAATAAATAATAAGTATATATATATAGGTCGTTTATAATTTGTTTATAGGTACACTGTATCTCCTCTAACTACTGCTAAGTCTTTAGATCTCCTCTGATACTTTCTTTCTAGTTTTTATTCTACTTCATTGTCTACATGAGGAACTTCTATCATTTATAAAAACCCTTAAAAACTAAACAATTTCGTCGCTCTGGTAAAGAGGCAAGCGCGGCGTTGAATTCCGCCACTCAACACACAACACCTCAAAAATCCGACGGAAAATTGGCCAACGGAAGTGTATCCGGGTTCCCTCTGCCTACCCCATCACGATCGGGATACAGCGTGAAGCTATAAAAAAAGAAAACAGAAAACTAAACAAAAGCAAATATCATCTGCACACAGCGATGCACGCGACGAATAGAAACAAACACAAAAGCCACCGCTATTTCGACTTATCCTTCTTTAGCGACACCTTAAAACTGTTTTGAGGCGTTATAGAATTGCTAGAAACGTGTACAGACTTTTGTGAGTTTGTTGTCTTGTTGGGTGAATACCAGCCGCACAGGCGTTTAACCGCGTCCTCCCATCTCGACATTATTTGGTCGTACGTCTTCTTGGCGTGGGGCCTCGGTGAGAAAACATTGCCAATTTTTCTTAGAGATTTCAGTTCGTCTTTTGATTTGAAAATACCTATGAGAATAATTGTTATGGTTAGTATTCAATTAATTAAGCTTATATTTTAAGGTACTATACTATTTTATATAGCATTTATAACATATGGTAAACAGGCTAGTCAAATTAAATAAATTAAATTAAATTAGCTTCACGCTATATCCCGCACACAGCAGGGTAGGCAGAGGGAACCTAGTGTTAAGACACTCCGTTCCCCACTTTCTGCCGAATCTTTGGAGGCATTGCGTGTTGAGTGGCAGAACTCAACGCCGCGCTTTGCCTTGACACCAGAGCGAAGAAATGGAAATATAAATTTAAGTAAATATTTCATCTCCTCGAGTGGGGATCGAACCCACAACCAGTCGGTTTTACAGTCCCACTTCGTGCCACTGCGCCACGGCCGGCCTCGACACGACAGGCTAGTCAAATAGCCATATTCGATGTTTAGTATACTAGGTCGAAGAATTAATTAATGATTTTTGGAATGTAATGTAATTCATTGATTATAAAGCTACAGACCGTGTATGATATAATAATAATAACAGTATTTGTCTGAATAATATTCATAAAATTGCACACCATTTAATCGTATTCACTAATTCCGTAATACAGTATAGGCTGTACGGAACTCAACACCGCGCTTTACCTATACCAGAGCGAAGAAATGAAACTATAAATTTAAATAAATATTTCATGTCCTCGAGTGGATATCGAACCCACCCAACCAATCGATTTTGCAGTCACACTTTGTGCCTCTGCGCCACGACTGGCCTCTCTCGCTTATTCTTTTAGTTTGAAAAGGCTATTATGAACTCGTGCGCCACCATCTACAGCTAACTTCACAGCGGCCATGACTTGTCCTCCCTACTGTACCAACTCACCTATGTGCAACCCGACGACATGGGCGCACCCGAGGGAGGACATCTCGACCTGCACGGGGCGCTCCACGCGCAGCCCCGTGAGGTCCGCCACCAGCTGCGCGACAAAGTCGTTGTTTGACACACCACCATCTAGACTGTACACCAAACCATGTAAACTTAATTATTCTCCGAGTCGAAATTGAACCTACAACCACCGCGTTGGGATTCGGACACACGCCATGATAGCATTTGATTTTCCTGCATATTATTTTATGTAAAAAATTAAAAGTAAATATTTTTTTCTGAATATTTCGAAACGTTGTTGGTGGCACTAGGTTCCCAAGTCCTATCTGCCTACTGTTATGTGTGGGATACAGCGTGAAACTAAAAACGTCCTGTAAATACGTCCTGTATTTAATGTTTTTTATGTTATCTGTCGTATCTGTCACAATAGGGCATTTTGTAATTAGAAATAATAAAAAGAATAATGGTGATATTTAACTGTTTTTTTTTCACGAACAAATTGTAACATACGAGTGAAAGTTACTCTATCATCAAGCAAATGAAGATAAGCTTTGTCTTTTATAGCATGTAATTTGGACGTATTGTAAGAATTCAACGCTCTATTTACGGCCGCAAGCCTAGGCCCGAGTCCCGCGGGAGGCGCCTTTGCCGCTCATGACACCCTCTCAAGCAGCCACGTAGTGCTTGCACTTTTTCAGAATTATGAAAAATAATTGAATGTATCAAATCATATAATCAATCCGCAAATGCAGCATAATAAAAGATAAACATATTTATATTCAAAGGACAAGTAGATATAATTGTATTAATATATGACAAATCTTATCAAAAGATTGAATGATTCTGAATGAATTTCAATTAACGCAACTTTGCCTTATCTACACTAGTTGAATGGATTTTATGTATTTTTGCTATTTTTTGTTTAGCTTCACGTAATTTATATATAAATCGAAGTAGGCAGAGAGAATAAATATAAATAGTGTAAAGACACTCCGTTCTTAATGTCAGTAAAATAAGAGTTTCTGACGACAGAAGAGGCCGGAGAAAGTAACTTAAATATAAATAATCTCACAAGAGAGAATCAAAATCACATTTCAATACATCAACAAATCGCCTATTCAATAGTTCGGGAGCTGAGCGCATAACACAACAACGAGCTTAGTCTTGTTACCAGAGCGTGGAATTGAACCAACAACCGTCGCGTTTACAGTCAGACGGCCGTCTCAATAAAATGCATACAAACACAACTCACCGTATGGTACTATAAGTATAGTCAGTCTCGTTGCTAACGCAGGAGTAGAGCTGGGCGGTCCGGAACGCTAGCGACTCCAGCACGGCGCGCACCAAGTGCGCTTTGGTGGTGGACGGCTTCATGCCCACGAAGCCCGACGCGGCCGTACAGTCGTTGTAGGGGGGCTGAATATTAACACATTTTTTTTTATCCTTTTTTTCTCACCTTTACACTGTTCTCTACATATAGCAGGGTAGGCAGAAGGAGCCTACTCCGTTCCCTACTTAACAAAAAGCTCTAAAAAGTAAACGTACACCTAGAAAGCAGTTGATAATTTTCAAAAAAATATAAATACACATTACGAGAACAAAGAAATGTAAATACTAAATATATCACGAGTAGGAATCGAATCTAAAACATATCCCGTTTACAGTCACACGCTTGTGCCCCTGTACCACGACTGGCCTCTAAGGTATTTATTTCATTTTTTTTTAAGTAACTTGATCAAGTGAACAATTAATTCCTAATTCAGTTACATAATCAACGAAATGGGTAGTCGCGAATGAGGCCCCTTTTCTTTCGTGCCACAGATCCTTACAATATTTTTTATCATTTTTTTAAATTTAATCTATCTCACCAAACATACATACATTTAAATTTAATTTAAATATATGTTTTACAAAAGAAATGTTCGTCCACCAAATCTGGCAAAAATTGATTATAATTATTTATTAGATCAATTTATTAATTTTTGCCACTAAGTATGTTTCGAGCATTACTGTGAAGAATGTCGCTAATATGTTTTAGGTTTTCTGTTCGGGACTTTTTAATCTGATGGCATCGCTTTGATAGAAGCCTCAGAAGGACCCTAGCCGAGAGGCCGTGGGAGTGGGCCCACTTCGCCCACACCTAGCCACGCCACTGAATGCTTACCCCTAATCCACTAAATGCAGGTATGAAGAAAACTCCGTCCGAATCCGGCACTGACATTGCAATATCCGCCGTGTCTTGAGGATTTTCAAATAAACCTGGAATTAATTCAATCAAATCAGCCTATTTCGGTCCAGTGCTGGGATTAATTTAATTAAAATTTGAATATTATTGTAATAAATATTTTGACACTAACTGACACAAGAATTCGGTATAAAACACATGCTCTGCCTTTGACCCGAATTCGGGTCACAAAAAAAATATATAAAAACATGTTACAAATCACTCTACATTATTTTAATTTTTTTTTCATCACTCAACAAACACACTATGGTTTAAAAATTTATATCAAAAATTCATCATTTACAATAAATCATCATTTACATAGAATTTAATATCCTAATATAAGCTCACCTAAATTTTGCGCCCATTTGATGATACTAGCTGTATCATTATTAGCCCCTTCAGCCGAAAATATAATTTCCTCCCCCAATCTCCATCCCACCACCGGATACAGCCCAGATATTGAAGCGTGAGGTGACCTTCCTGTATTTATATTGAAGAACGTCCCCGTGCCCATTGTTAGCTTAACATCGCCAACGTTGAAACAACACGAACCCCACATAGAGGCGGTTTGATCTGCTATCTGAAAATAAACAATTAAATGTTGAACTATAGAAAGTTCAATTCAATCATCATCATCATCATCATCATGTGATGTGATGTGTGATCATTTTGTGAATCATTACACAAGATAACGGTTCACCCAAATTTTATATCAATACAATATCTTTTGATCCGTTTATAGATCGAATCATGTATAATGAGGATCGCACTCTTTGGCACACACTTTTAAGTTTAAATGGAAGCCGGTATCGAGAGTTTAGAGAGCGATATGGTATCAATCAAAATCGACCAGTTAATCAAATTAATCAATAAGAACTCGGTCGATGTAATGTATTACGATCCATTTTGATGTAAAATATCGATATAACGCACCTGGATCATACGTATGTTGCACATATAAAACATGCACGGAGGCTAGCGGGTCTTTTAGTAGAGAGGGTCGTTCGTTTGGGTAGCGGAAATTTGTAATGAGATGCTAGCAATAAAAATAAGTTGTAACAAGATCTGCAAACCTAAGCCATAACTTCTGGATGAGAACGCATGGCTTAGTTGGTCAGAGCGCTTGGGCGGTTTTCAAGAGGCGCAGGTTCAAATCCCACTTCGTTCAAATTTGATTTGATTTATATTTTTTCTAAAAGTACTATAAAAACCGGTTTAGGCATAGCTAGAAATGCGCTGCTATTGGAGTACGACGACACATCTACACTATATGTAAAAGTAAAAATTGTATACAATAATGTATGTACACTGAAAAATCGAGAATATCCATTTTCGTTAATAGCACTGGTTTTGAGCTCAAAATCCACCAAAATGTAAGATTTCATACAAAACTTACCTATAAATATTTTTGTATATTTATTTAGAATTGCGCATAAAAAAATTGTTTTACAATATAATTTTATTCAAATCTTTGATAAAATAAAACTATTACGTATATTATCATTAAGCGAAGTATGTATTAGAAATATTTTTTTATTATTTTTAATCTTGAATACATAAATAGCGTTTATATGGTCATGGTTAAATTATGTTACAAATGTATGCTAATACAATATTTTTATTTTTATTTTTGTCTGTTTGTCTGTATGTGCATTTGTGTGCGCTTATCTCAGAAATGGCTTAATTGGCAAACAACCACTATATATTGGAAAATTTCTATTAACATTTTGTTGTTGATTGTTTTATTTCAATCGGTTCACTAATAAAAAACTTATGTCAATACAAAAAATTGTATACAACAATATTGCTTTTAGCCATCAATAACATTTTTCCTGATATATATTCTATTTACAGACACCGATGCGTTACGATCTTATGATAAATATAGATGTATTGATGTATAAAAACAACAGACCAGCGCGAGTCGGGCTCGCCCACCGAGGGTCCCGTACAAAAATTAGAGGTCTCGACCTTTTCTCAAATTCAAGCTTAGCTTATTAGCCCTCACACCCCATTTGAACTAGCGGCTTTAATACCAAATTTTGCCCCCTTATTAAGGCTATTATTCTTTAGGATTTAACCACAAATGTATAGTTCTCATTTTTTATCCATTCTTTCCTGTACTAGTAGATGCTAGCTGCTAAATTTCATAAATGTAGGTCAATCAGAAGTAGCCTATTTATTTTGAATCCCTTTGTGTCGTAATACGCATTTTTTGCGATATAAACGGCCATAGCGTTTTTTTACTTAAGTTTATAGGAAATATTATTTTTTCAGGAAATTAAGACACCATAGATTTGAGTATATAGTTAAAATACTCGATAACTCAATATCTCCAAGAGTTCCTGAGATAAAGGTTGTAGACAGACAGACAGACGGACGGACAGCAAAGTGATCTTATAAGGGTTCTTTTTTTCTTTAAATGGTACGGAACCCTAAAACCTTCATTATTTTGGGTTCTATTATATATATATATATTATATATATTTTATATATATATATGTATATAATAGAATTGATATAGTATCTACATGAATAAAAGCCCGATAATCCATTTTCTCATAAATCTTTCATGTACAGACAGTGATCAATAACATTTTTGTGTATAGTAAAAATGTAAAATCACTCACACAACTACGTATGGGTATCGCATGTCCCCATATCTCAGGGTCTGTGCTAGTAAAATGCTCTCCCGCAGTATCAACAACTTTGGGTAGAGCAGCTTGAGGTATCCCGAACAAGGACATGGCCCAACCCGCCCATTGCATCGTGAAAGGGTCGAAGAAACCAGTCGCCGACGCCGAAGAAACGTCGGTCATGTGGATTTTACTACCTGAAATATCGCTTAGAATTAGAATATAGAAGAAATTATGGGACAGTATGTTCGCATTTACAATACGATCCCAGAAAACGTCAGAGAATTTTCTTGTTTCTTTTTTTTTCGTGGGGTGTGGTGATGATACATGTAGAGCGTTGATCACACGTGTTGAAATTTGATCACACGAGCGGATGTGTGATCACGTGTGCGAGAGTATTATTATAAAGTATTTATTAAACGTGTGACATCCTATCATATACGTGTATGTGCGATCACACTAGTGGAATTGTGGACACATATGATCACATGCATGTATGTGTTATCGCATACATAAAAATGAAAGTAAATTAACAGAACATTCGTTACGTCGTTAGAAATTGTGTCTTTCCTACATTGATTGCATTACTTCGTAATTTTTTTTCAATTGAACTTTAATGGATTTTAATAATCATTTGACTCAGATTTTTATTTATTTGCTACTTTTATATCAAAACACTGTTGTGCTCCTGTTAATATTTTTTTTTAAATAAATGATCCAGAAACTTTCAACTGTATAAAAACATAAAGTAAGAAATGATAAGAATGTTTGTATTTTAATTCATTTAATTCAGAGTAGATTTATGATTACAGCCAGTATAACATTTACCCCGCTAAAATAGGGCTAATAAAGGAGACCTCGATTGACCTTCGAAAACAAAATATCAAAGATACTGCAGGAAGGTCACGTAAAATGCATGAGGACCCCCCATGTATGAAGGCATGACAGTGGACGAGGCGAAAGAGGTATGTAGAGGTATGTAGCGTTTGGCGCTCCGTTCTCCTCTGACTACCCTGCTAGGGATATAGCTTGAAGCTAAGTTTACAGTATTATTCTACACTTAAGAAAGAAAAATGCTTTTTTAGAAAATAAATAAAAATATGAACGTAGCGGAAATTGAACCTGCGCCTCTTGGAAACCATCCGGTTGGATGGTCCTTCCGTCTTGGAAAATCATAAGTAAGTAGATGCTTATTGAACGTTATTTTAAAATATATACCTGTCATTCTGTACAGGAGCCACGTGTCCAACGTTCCAAACATAGCGTCATTGTTCTGAATGGCCATCTTTAATTCGGGCACATTGTGCATGGCCCAGTATAATCTTAATGTCGTCTAAAATAGAAAAAAAAATATTACAATATCTAACGATAATACCAGTCATAGTTTTCGAAGTATATTCGAAGTGAATAAAAAATAAAACCTAAATTTAAATTCAGTTTTATTATTTTTGCTTTTTGTTAGAACTAATAAAATAGAAAATTTATTCCATACAATATACGCACATATATTCTACTATTTTTCATTTCATCCAAAAACTTTCTATTGGACCAGTCGATCCAGAGATTTAAGCAAACATACAAACAAATAAACTCTTCCGCTTTATTATATTAGTATAGATTATGTATTATAAAAAGTACACAATAAAACCAAGCTGTGCTATACTCCTTTCCCATTATTTAAGTCACTTCCATTCCCAATTTTATCCTGAGTTCTAGCGGCATCGCGTGTTGAGTGAAATGAAAATATTAAATATTTCATTCCCCCAGTGGGAATCGTACCCACAACAGTCGCGTTTAAACTCGCACACTTGTGTCACTGCGCCAAGACGGCCATTATATTATTAAATTTAATTATATTTATATATACTTTTAATAAAGAACTAATAAAAAACGCCTTTGTAAAAAAACAATAATATATACATTGACCTCAAAGTATATTTATTTTCAGCACATACATAGAAGTCTCAAGTCTTCTTTTTAAGATCGTTTTAACTTTCAAAATGTCGGATTTGAGCAGGAACAAATATATTAAGATAATGTTTATTTTTATCTAAGCAAATACTTTTAGTATTTAAGTTAGCGTTAGTTCTTCGACAACGGGTTTTTGACATTTGTATTCAACTCAATCTCTTCCCCTTTAGGTATATGTACCAAAACCACATTTTTAGTATGTTTTTTTTAAACTTAAACAACTATTATACAATTACTAAATCAAGTCAGCTTTACACTATATCATGCATACAGCAGAGCAAGCAGAGGTGATCTAGTGTTAATAGTCTCCGTTCCCCACTTTCTGCCGAATTTACGAAGCATTCTATGACGAGTTGCGGAACTCAACGCCGGGCTTTTGTTTTGTTGTCAGAACGAAGACATGAGAACATTAATAAAAACCACCAACCACCAACGTTGCGTTACAGTCACACACTTGTCGGCAAGAACTACTACTACTACTACCTATATAATATACATCGTAATAACATGTTATAACGTGTTATAACGATATATATTATAACATGTTATAACATGTTATTACGATTTACGACGCAGCAACATCTAGTTGTAGTATTAAATTACAGTGCTAAAACAATTGCTGCTTTCTGAGTTCGCGTACAACTTTGTGTACTTACGTAGTAACTGTCTATCTATTGTTCTATATTATTTAATTAACAATTTTAAAATGTTATTCCACACTCAGGAAAGAAAAATACTTGACTCGACTCGACTTACAATTTGAACGTAGCAGGATTTGAACCCGCACTTCTTTGGAAACCGTCCAAAAGCGTTTCACGGTTTCTAAAGAAGCGAGGGTTCAAATCCCGCTACGTTCAAATGTTTATAGGTTTTTTTATAAGTATTATTCTATATTATTTGTCTGAATAAACCGAGTAAGTACTTCGCCGAAAGACCGGAAACATGGAAATAATTAAAATGTTCAATTCACGAAAAAAAAAAACAAATTTAAAACGAACACGTTCTAAATACATCCCAGTAGTTTCATTTCTTGCGTATATAATATATGTATTATTTTACTTCATTCATATGTTATTTTATAACTCGATATTTCATACAATCGATAATCTAA
Organism: Heliconius sara; assembly: GCA_917862395.2. NCBI lineage: Eukaryota > Metazoa > Arthropoda > Insecta > Lepidoptera > Nymphalidae > Heliconius > Heliconius sara. The sequence goes on from OU860793.1 coordinate 5,517,424, forward strand.
GACCGTTTAAACATATTCGTCAATAGTCAATACCGTGGAAGTAAATAAACAAATTAGCCTTGAAAATAAAAAAAATATGTATAATAGCTATTAAGTTGAAAATTGGTAAGAAATTTTAATATAGTGTTCCGCTAACAGTAGTAAAAAAAATTATTGAACATTCTTTAACAACTGCAATTTAATAAGAAAATATGAATATAAGAAAATATGGATGCCTACTCCGTGTACACGCAATGTTCTCATGTCATTGAAGAAATTTCAAAACAATAAAAAAACATAAAAAAGTACTTATTATGTGCCGTCATTATGATGAGAATTTAGTTTTTTTTATGGAAAATATATATTTTTAGCTGCCGGTAACCGAGTTAACGGGGCCGGGTTGCATCGATGAGACGGCGAAACGGCAGCGAAACGTTACCCACGTTTCGCTTACAGAAGATGAATGAAAAAAAGATGAATGCAGATGCGATCTTTTCCTAAGCGGATAATGCGGAGTAAGCTCAGCTGATCGAATCCGCAATGAAGAGATACATATAATGGCAGGTACTAGCGAGGATGTCACGGTGAGAATGAAGAAGAATGTGCTCAGCTGGTTTGGGCACGTCGAACGAATGAGTAATGAAAGAGTGGAAAAAAAGATTTATGGTGGAAAAATGAGTGGTAAGAGAGGTAGGGGGCGACCTCGGTTGATCTTCGAAAACAGTATCAAAGACACTGCAGGCACGTAAATGAGGACCCCCCAGAGGGCGTATATAAAGAGGTTGATGACAGTGAACAAGGAAAATGAGGTACGTCGAGACCGAAGCATTTGGCGCTCCATGCTCTCTGACTACCCCGCTAGGGACAAAGCGTGAAATTAATTCAAGTAAAAAAAATCTACTTTTTTTTATTAGAAACTGACAAACCCTTGAAATAAAGAACACAACAAAGATTTCTACTTTGTAAGTTCAAATCTTTGTTGTTTCTTTTTTGTTTGTTGTATTCCATTAAACTTATTCATCACAATGAACAAAATACGGTTGATTAGTCATGGCCAGTTAACCACAAATGGCAGATTTAATATTAGAACTTTTCGTTCTTTTGATTATTTTCTTTCTGAGTAAACAATGCATAACAATTAAGAAAGCTCAACGTCAGGTTGGCCACAACTCATTGACCATACTGTACTTTTGATGATGGGCGAGGTAAAAATAGTTTTGAATGGGCTTAGTTTGATAGAGTGGATAAATATAATTCATTGTTGGCAAAGATTACAATTGGCAAGGGACCTATAAATTTACCCTACATTTTACGATAACAATGCAGTAAACATGTTTTTATATCATTATTCTTTATAGTTGGTACCAGATACTGTCTTATTTCACCAATATGGCATAAACGTTGTAATTACCTGATTATTAGAAAACTTCAAAACACTTCCAGCTTTGAATCTCTTGCTCCTTGATAACACAAATAAAACAAAAGCACCCATTTTAATTAACTGAAAATAAAATTGTATTATAAGAACTTTATTATTATTATTAAATAACATCTATCTATGAATACTCCCTCAGTACATCAAATTTGTGAAGAAGACATATATAAGTAAATATTTTTTTATAATATATAGTAATATTAGGTAGTGATACTTTCTCAAAATATGTCTTACATGTACTGTCATCACAAAGAGATAATACATCATGATACTAATATAGTGATCTAATTCACACACTCCATAAGCATATGAACTTTACCTTCCAAGTATATGAATCGTTCCACTGTCTGACCAACTCATCAGCTCTAAGATCTTTCCATGTTATGAATCTGTGAAATGGTTTGCCTGTTGTTCGAGACCATGTTATAAAAGTACCTCTTTGTGTTGATATTCCCATGGCAGTAATTTGGGCCACTGATAGTTTAGAATCTTAAAATAATAGAAATATATAATTTATTAAGATATTTCTGACATAATTAGGTGTCAATTACTTTATTTAATCAAAATTAAGAACAGAACTACATTATTTACATTATGAATAAATGACAAAATTGACATTCCATTTTACTGTACAAACAAGTGTTTTTTTAATGAATTTTTAAATATTTTTTTTTTTATTAAAGATTGCAAAACCAGTTATTTTATAGACTACAGATTTTATTTCTTTTTATTAAAAGAGACCAGCTGTGTCTATGTATTGATTAAATAAATTTATAAAAAAACTTACTCTCCAAACTTTTGTTTACAACTCCTATAACAGAAGTCCAAAGTTCATCTGGGTCTATTTCAACATAGCCATGTGTGGGATAATGAAGTAGAACCTTTAGTAAAATATAACTATTTTATTAAGTTTTAATTAAAGAAGAAATATATTTTTTAATGGATCCAATTACATTTAGAATCTGTTTACATTCTATATTCCTAATTCCAAAAATTATGAATTAAATTATATATTGTTGGAATTTAAAATATCAAATATATATTTTTCCATTCAAATGGAGCAGATTTACTAATGCACTATAATTAAATTAAACTTTATTTAATTAAATTATTTATTCAATGGCAGGATACAAAAAATATACATATATTTCTTACGATTTACTAATTAATTCGTAATTGTAAGTACAAAGAGGTACAGTAAAAATCTCCACATATTCAAGTAATATTTTTAAAAATATATGAATACGTACCTGGTCAACAGCTTTGCCTATAATTTCTGTTCTCGAATTGTAAATAACAGACCGAATTGTTGTAGTACCTATATCTAAAGATAATATATATTTTTCTTCCATATTCGAGAACAACGTGATTAGGACCAACTTCTTCAACAGTTTTAATAACACTAATGTTTCATTACATACAGATCACACTAATTATAAAATCCAAATTCCTGAGTTTAACAGATTTCTTTTGATGTTATGACATTTGTGACAGAACCGGTCTGACATTGACGTTAATTACACTGTATTGCCAGCTTGCCAGATTAATTGATCAATATTTTTTAATAAGCTTTATATAGGTACAGAAAGTACGTCAAGTTTCAATTCTTTCCAATAAGTTAAATTAATGGATACTACACCCTACTGCAATACCCCATGACATCAATATGAAATCAGAACGATATTAAATATAATGCTTTAAAGATTTTTATGTCTTTTTTGCAATTATTTCTTTTGTAAATTTATATTTCCATTTCTTCGCTCTTTGAGTTCTGCCACTCTATAGGGAGTGGGGAACGGAGTGTTAACGCTAGGTTTCCTCTGCCTACCCTGCCTAGGAGGGATACATCGTAAAGCTGATGTATATTTTTTTAAGAATTATTAGATCTTTTTTTTCCTCTAGCTTATACATGACTATAATGTTATCCTAATACAAACATAAGACAATGGATAAATTAAATCGGAATAAATGTTAATATAAATATTACATTTCAATTTACTCATTGATATTATATCAAAAGTAAGTCATCTCAATAAAAATATTATATATTTTTAAGATAAAATGTTAATATATAATAGATTTTTGCAAACAATTAAGTTTCTTCTTTTCGTAATTCATATACTACATTACATTTAACATCAACATTAACTCTTTAAATATCATATATCTTATTTTATCTATAAAATGTCGAATGTCGCAATTTTTTTATTATGGTAACATCGAATCTGTCTGACAGGCAGGCGCGTTTTGGTTCTATGAGCGTAGAAAATTGTGATGTAAAAAGAGAAGAATAAATGTTTGTTGATCATCATGGCGAATCCTAGAAAATTTAGTGAAAAAATTGCCCTCCACAATCAAAAGCAGGCTGAAGAAACAGCGGCTTTTGAAAAAATTATGCGTGAAGTTTCCGACGCAACCAATAAGGTATGTCGCGGGTCGCCTATTTACTCAGGCAATCGCTTCCTGGCCGTCAAATGTGCTAGCCGACGTAAACAATAATCATTTCAATATTGCGACTTAATTACTAACTGAATATTAATCGTAAATTTATTTAATATGAACCATATTTCTATAAACTCGGTTCCAATAATAATTAACAACTGTCATTGTCGAAATTGTTTTATTATTGTATCCTTTACACATACTAAACAATAACGAGATTAAGAATATGATCAGTTGAAGGTTACTGTGCATAAATGATATAATATTCGTATAAAACAGCTATAACTATCCTATATTTCATTCACAATATATAGACTTAAAACAAACTTTAAACTTACTTATGTGAGTAAATTATATTAATTATTATTACTTGATAAAGCTGTATTGTTATTAGTAGTTCTCAATTTATAATAATTTGCATGATTCATGGATATATTTTGATAAAAGTGAATAGTAAATAAAGAGAAATAAAGTAATTCATAAGTAAACAAATATAATTTTTATGATATTGGTAGATAGTTCAGATCAGGTCTTATGTGTTTTATGTAAGAAATTGATATTTATAATGGAGTGACCAGCCATATAGTATACGGCTAAAACCATTATTCAATATTAATGTATATTTTTGTTCAATCAAACCAGTAGAATATAATAACAAATATTATGTAAATAAATTTAGCTAAATAACTATATTTTTTATTATTATGATTATTCAAATAAATAAAGTAGTTTAAGGGGCCATTGCTGAGAAAAGATGGTTACAGGTTAACTCTAGTAATCGTCGGGTCAAAGTCAAAGCTCCTGAACCAGAGGTCCTTAGTACCAACACAACAGAGATTGGGATAGAATCCTTAATACCATCACAACAGAGCTTGGGAACATTCAGGAGTGGGTCCCTCCCTAATGTTGCCGCAGCACAGCCACCAAAGCAAGAAGCTATAAAGGTTCCACATTTTGGAATCTGCTTGTATACAATATTTATATTGTTTGCAAATTTTTATTTCGTCCATAGTAGTTTTATAGCAGTTGGTTTTGTTATTACTATATATTTTTTTCTTTTTAGCTTCACACTGTATCCTGCATATAGCAATGTAGACAAAGAGACATAGTATTAAGATATTTTATTATTTTTATATTTTAATTTACTTTCAAATTTATTTTATTTATTATTATATAATAAAAAATATATAAAATATTTTATTTTCAATATATACTATATTAAAACACAATTTTTTTGACATAAAACAATACTATTTCAACAATAAAATTATTCTCAATGAATATTCAAAGCAGAAAGCAATTTTTAAGTTTTGAAGTAACATGTGTTCAACAAGTTTATCATCTGTTTACCTTATAAACACATCTATATAGAAATATGATGAACTCTAATAACCACAATGTTATATTCTAAAATCTTATTATTATTCATTTGTTTCTCAACATTTATTACATGTTAATTTTATAAGTTTTAAAAGAGTTATTAAATAGGCACATGACTCTACTTATTCCGTCCGCTCTGTTTTCATATTTTTGTTTTCTTTCCCATTATATTACATTATGAGATGTTGCTTTAAAGCATGACATGTTATTTTAATTCCCATTTAGTGTTTTAGTCGTACTTGATGTAGTAGCCTATGAATATTGTTTAAACATTTTTTTAAATAAACAATACATTTTATTAATAATATTAGTTTGTATAAAATAGTGTCTATTATGTCATATACTTTTATTGATATATACATATTTATAATAAAAATAATGAGAAATTATTTACATTATTGTAGCTATAGTGTTCTAATGGGATAGCATCTCAGTGTTGTGCTGCTTGTGGGTTTGATTCCTCTTTGAATAATTATTATTTTCGTTTCTATGCCCCGGTAGACACAAACCAGACAACATATAGTGTCCCAAATATGGTCATAATATGGAATGTTAGGTTTTCTCTGTTTGACTTACTATATGCAGGACAGAATGTGAATGTTAAAAGAACTAACATTATACTATTACACATTTACATTGTTGTAACATACAACACCATATCTACAAATGTATTTAAATAATAAATAACTTAATTATGACTTAGCTTGTAATGGAATATTGAACAATGGATTGATGGATATTGAAACTATGAAATAAATATTATAAAATTTTCTATTATAAAAGAGTGCCACATGTGGATTTTGAATTGACCCAAAAATATGGTTTTTTTAATAACAAATTTTTAAATATGTGTATTGAGTTATGTGATAAAAATTCTTTAAAAATAATGATTGTCTCTATCAAAAAGATTCTGAGATTAGTATGATACCTAATTAATTAATGCACTACTTTTAGCTGTAATCAAATAATTATCTTAGCAAAAAAAAAACATATTTTTTTAAACGTTTTTAAAGTGTTATTCCGTACTTAGAAATGAAAAATACTTTTTTAGAAACATGAAAAATTTTAACATAGCAGGATTTGCTCCAAAATATATTTTTTTACATATTTTTTAAAAAAGATAAAAACTTTATACTCTTGCTATATAATTCATGTCTCGACCGGAGATTTCAATAAATAACCAACAATAAAATAAATGTATGGCATGCTAATAATTGGTTATTAAATAGAAACAACATTTATTTTTTATGACTTACATTCTTATATCTTTGCAATGACGTTGGCCATTATTTACGGCTCATGGAAAAGATATTACTAATATTGTATATAGTTAATTAATTATGTTTTCTGTTGGTTAATAAATTAAATTAATTTTGTCAACAGCCCGAAGAGGTAACGTTAGCAACGCAATACGGGCACGGTGGCAGGAGTGGGGGGACTTCCCCTACGCCTAGGAGTCCAGGACAAAGGGGTCGTGCCTCCAGTTCAGTGGGTCCTATGAGACGGCCCGCGGACAGAAAACATGACACAAGCCCCTATGGAAGCACTGTTTATTTGAGGTGAGTGAAAGTTACCGAAAAGATAATGTTTGTACACGTTGAAAATTATGTAGTTATGACGCGAAGCGTTTAAAATTAATTATTCATTATAGTTGTATCTTTAAATTAACAACGATTTTAATGTATAATACTGAATTACGTCGTAAAAATAAATGATTAAACAAAAAATTGGCGTTCACACTTAAATATTGCTTAACATTAAATAAATACAACACGTGAACTCGTATGCTTAAATAATACGTACCTAAGTATCATTTAAAATACAAAAAAATAATATATGTAAAGCAGTTCAAACATAAAGTATAATTCTTAAATACTATCAGTAATTGGTATTTTATAACAATTCTTATTAATTAATTTATGATAAAGTGGAATTTTATAATGTGGAAATAAGCAAATAGTTTATTTTTTTTAAACTTCACCTATATTTCGTACATAGCAGAGGGAAACTGAAAGTCTAGTGTTAAGACACTCCGCTCCCATTATGACACTAACACCCTTTTTGACGGCATTCAATGCGTCACTTAGCCTAGTTTCCTGGGCCGGGAAATGAAAACCTATTTATTTTATTTTTCTTGGGTGGGAATTGAACCTTTAACAACTTGTCGCGTTTGCTGGGATTAAGGCCATTGTGCCGCAACAGCACAGCTTTTGACTGTAAACGCAACGGGGAATTATTTGATTACCACTTGAGGGAATAAATTATTTTTATTTCTTTGTCCTGGTAACTAGACAAAGCGCGGCATCGAGTTTCGCAATTTAACACGAAGTGTCTCGAAAACTGGGCGGAAAGTATAGTGATCGGAGTGTCTTAACACTGGGTTCTTTTTGCCTACACTGCTGTAGTGGAATTCAACGTGAAATAAAAAAAAGTTATATATTAAAATTCATATGATAACATGAATCACAATTTGTAACTTAAATCAATAACATAATTTTTGGATTTATCGCTTAGGTGCGGAATAGTGGATTGTTGATAAGACGATGTAGTATCGAAGCGTTGCTGGAACACATGTTGATTGTTCTGTCAAAATTTAGTGTTTATACATATATATGTAATGAATGGCTGTTGACCGGTTTGATGTCGATGACGGTTAATTTGCAAGTTTATAATTTTAATATCGTATTCAACGCGTAGTATAATAATATTAAGATCCATATTATTTTATTCTAATAAACAAAGAACCGGTCGTGGCGCATAGGCGAAAGCGTGCAAGTGTTAACGCGACACGGTGTGGGTTCGATCCCCACTCGAGGAGATGAAATATATAATTTTTTCGCTATAGTGTCGCGGCAAAGCGCGGCGCTTAGTTCTGCCAACCAACACGCAATTCCTCCAGTATTCGGTGGAAAGCAGATAACGGAGGTGTCATAATGGGAACGTGGTGTCTTACACTAGGTTCTCTCTGTATAGGTATAGGCGTGAAAGAAGCTGAAAAAACAAAGAGACAAACAGATCGTCAGAGTTTAAAAATAGGTAAATTGATTAAGATGTAGCTAAAAATGATGATATAAATTAGAGACAATTAATAATGTCAGAAAATTTTACTTTCACATATTGTGATTAATTTATGTTCCACGTGGATAATAAACTAAATAGCATGTTTTAAATGATTATTATTGTAGAGATGGACACTTGTGTCTCCTTCAGTATATGTAACTTAATTATTATTACATAGATTTTTATCAATTTAAACATGTAAACGTGACAGATTGTGGGTTCGATTCCCACTCGAGGAAATTTTATAATTTCATTTTCTCGCTGTGTACTTCACCGCATTTTGCCTCTATACTAGATAGAGGCAAAATGCGGTGAAGTACACACACAAAAAGCGAAAGTAAAGTGTGAAGAAACGGAATGTGTCTTAATGCGAATGGAGTGTTTTTTTTTATATTAGGTTCCCAGGTTCCCTCTGCCTATAACTAAGCTTTGTGGATCATTTTATGTAATACAATAATACAATTTTGATTGAGCTCTAAATTAATCTATATCTACATTAAGGAATTACCTTAAACTGGTTTGAATTTATTATTAGTCTAACTTGGTATACGTAAAATGGCTATCCTATTACATTATATACTTAATTTATGTATTACATTCGTTCGTTCGTGATCCGTTAATTTTATTGGAAACTGTTAAAAAATGTTCATATTTAGGTATTGACCGTGTAATGTGCATGTGATCTAATCTAATTTCTATACGATAGCTCGCAACGAGAATGGGATTATCTTATATTGATAAAAATCCTTTGATATTTTTTTTTTGTGAAAGTGTTGCATTTTGTACAACGTATATAACGTTTTAGGAAACATAAAAACTGAACGAAGTGGGATTTGAACCCGCGCCTCTTGGAAACCGTCCAAGCGCCTCTGACGAGCGTATGGCTTAGTTAGTAAAAATTTTTTTTTCGTTCCTAAATATGGAATAAGACTTTAAAATGTAAAAAAAAATATATATTGCAACAATAAAAAAACTTGTTTCGTAACTAGCAGAATCGGGTGATAACTTTCACCACTAAACAGATCGTTAAACCGTGTATTAATGGTAAATGTAATATAATTGGAGCAGTTATTTTTTTTAAACTGTGCTTATGGTTATTTTATTGATTCTCATTGCAGAATCTTTACTGTTTCGTTTTTAAGTTCCAAGTCTTTGTAGCTTTTGTTGAGGTCAGTCGTGGCGCCGGGGGCATAAATTGTGCCTGTAAATCCGACAGGTTGTGGGTTCGATTCTCACTCTAGGAAATGAAATATTTCCATTTCGTCGCTCTGGTGTCGAAGCAAAGCGCGGCGTTTAGTTCTACCACTCAACGCGCAATGCCTACAGAATTCGGTGGATAATGGGAAACTGAGTGTCTTAACAGGATCCATCTGCCTATACTATTGTGTGCGGGATACAGCATGACGTTATAAAATAAATTTAAAAAAGTATTTGTAGCCTTAAGCTTAAATTATGTATATTAAAAGTTGACGTGTTCATGTTTATTTAAATTATTTTAAAACATTTTATATCAGAATTCTCGCTACTTCCTTATGACGTTGGTACAAGAAGTCGAGCGGTGTATTATTCTGTTTGTTACTGGCAAAGCCTACCTTAGTATGACACATCGATCACATTAATTCAGGCCATATTATTAACGTCCATTCTTAGTAACTCATTCATTATTAATAAATTTATTGTTCCTAAATAAATTGTATATAGGGAGCAGGAAACTTGTGTTCGTATTGTGTGTTGGCTTTAAAAACTATTTTGATTACACTATTTAACACGACGTGGTTCTATGTAGAGAAAATTTGCGTTTAATATTGTCGAATAACGTTCATACGTCAATGGCGTTTGTAAAAAAAACACATACATTTTTATGTTTGGAATATATGTATATTCTTATTTTAATTACTTAGTAGGCCCGTATAATGTTGCGTTCATTGTCTTTTTTTGTAAACATTTTTTTTTATTAAATCAGCTTCACGCTGTATCCCACACACAGCAGGGTAGGCAGAGGGAACCTAGTGTGAAGACACTCCGTTTCCCACTTACCGCCGAATTCTGGAGGGATTGCGTGTTGAGTGGCGGAACTCAACGCCGCGCTTTGCCTCAACGCCAGAGCGAAGAAATAAAAATATAAATGTAAATAAATATTTCACTTCCTCGAGTGGGGATCGAATCCACAACCAGTCGATTTTACAGTCATACATCATTTGTGCCTCTGCGCCACCACCGGCCTCATTTTTTTTATTGGTAATTTTATAAAATTTTATTTTGGTGGTATTAATAAAATTTACTATGAAACAATCACAGCATTGCCTTTTTATGATTAACGCATTTATAGTACTAATACGTGATTTCTTATAGTTATATAAGTGTGTATATGAGGAAGGAAACTCATTATGTATATTAGTTTTATGAGCATATATTGTAAATTTGTTAAAAATATGATTTAAGTATAAATCATATTTTTTTAAGCTTCACGCTATATCCGTGAACAGGGAAAACCTAGGGTCAATACACTCCATTCCCCACTTTACGCCGAATTCTTTGAGGCAATGCGTGTTGAGTAGTAGAACTCAACGCCGAGCTTTTGCCTTGGTGACAGAGCGAAGAAATTAATATATTAATGAATAATCATTAATTCCACCGAGTGTCGCATCGTCCATCGTCGCAAATCGCAAAATGGAATCAAAATACACTTTTTTTTTAGTAGAGCCGTGCAATATATTATGTTGAAAGTAGTAATATCTTTTTTAATTATATATGTAATAAAATAAAACAATTATGTATTCAAAATTTTTTTTCTAGAAAATTTTATATGGTGTGTTAAACAACAACGTTTTAACGTACGTTTTAATAACGCTTGCTTGAGCTTGTATCTTGGCAGTAATTATTTTTTATATTTTGACATGACATATCGCACCCCTAGATTAAAACTGTTGTAACTCAAAAAACCACTTTTTTCAGAAACTAAGAAAAACTGATATCTGATAATATAAAAAAGATATTAAAATTTTGTGAAAAGATCCAGAAGGATGTTCAGAAATATCATCATATCAGTAAATTGCATTTTTTTCTAATATTACACCTAATATTCCATTTTTTTTAGTAAATACAGTTTGAGTTATTGAATATGCTAAAAAAAATGTAATTATCTCGAGTTAAATCACTTTTGTTGATTTTTTTTTAATATACGACACTTTTCGATTACACAACTAGTTCTATAATTTAGTCATTATTTAAATTGAAACATAATTTATTTAATATCTATTTAATTGAAAAGTGTCATAATTTAAAACATATCTAGTTATTTTTAAATTGTTACTAACCTAACCTAACCTAACAATACCAACAAAGTTTAACAAAAAGTTAGAAGGTTTTAATAAAATAAAACAACATACAGATTACAAAATCTTATCGTTATAATTCAGAATTTAAAAGAAAAGAGTCAAAAATAATAATACTATCTTAACAAAAAGTAATCATTTTAGACTATTCTAAAATGATTACTTTTTGTTAAGATTAAACACTAATTAAACTTTAATTAATTGACAATGCTTATAGCTTAAAATTTAAATAAAAATTATAAGAAAACTATAAACAGTACCACTTTTCTTAAATTATTGCTTAATTATTAATCATAATCTAAAACAAACATTTATAAAACTAAAAAACAAAAATAATCTTCTAAAATTATGTACTTGTGACTAATAAAGGAACTTCAAATCACATTTGTTTCAGTTCAGTCTTAAAATACAATTTCTACACATATGTAGTTGCCTTACATAATATTATATACTTATAGTAACTATCGTAATAAATTTTTGGAATAATATTTTTGTCTATAAGTTCTTTCATATCTTTTTTCTTGGCATCGGTTAGTGGATTTTTCATCGTATGTGCTTGTATCAAACCCATAGAAAATTCTTCTGTATTTCTTCTCGATCTTTTCTTACGCACTATAGTTTTCTTAAAATTTGTATCTGCATAGGATGTTTTATAGAAAAATGCCCCAGGACTTTCTTTTTCTACACGAATCATTTTTATGTCATGCCATTTAACATGATTTCTGTCTTTGTCTAAGTTAAAATTGTTTCCCCATTCCTCTTGCAAAGCTTTAAGATCATAAAATTTCTCATGTGTCATTTCTAGAAGCTTGTAAGGCTGGCCAGTCTTTTTCGCAGTACGTATCAAAGTACTATATTGCTGTGGAGTATAAATAGGTCCCGATCTAACATGCCTTTTAATTTGTTTTTCTATAACGCTGTGCACGCTATCCCCATCATTTTGGGAATGGCCACTAATTAAAAATTTATGTGTTATAGACTTCACACCCATCTTAAAAACAGCAAAGGCATACGCAGATAGTAAATATTTATTTTTTTGCTGCCCACAGCAATTGTCGGAGTAGAATATAATATCAATATCTACACCTGCGTTTTCAGCCATCAAATTTTCTATGTAAATTAAAACACAGCTACCAATTTCAACTGCACCGCGCTTTCCTTCAGTTTCGTCCCAAAAAAAACATACAACATTCTTTGCATGCAAGTCGCTGACCGTAAAGTTAAAACAGTTTATTCTAGACTTATAGAAAAATAAGGACACTTGTCCTTTAGACACTTGCATTACTGCTTGTAGATCATATACAGCTACTTTAGCATCCGTCCTATATTTATCTCTTTCTTTTTCTTTGAGTACCTATACTTGGGTTTAATTTCTTGTGTATGTCTTATGATGAATTCCCTTTGTCGCTGAAGATTTGCAAGTTTCCAATAGTTGTCAAAAATAATTTGCCTATTTCTTTCATCAATTTTTATACTACACTTAAGACGACATTTATCTCCACAAGGAGGGCGATCTTTTTTCGCGAGAACTTCTTTCTTTGATTTCGACATTGAAACGCCTTGCCAGAATTTCTTAATTTCTTTGTAATGTTTATTTTCCACTTTTCAGGTTTTCTTGTATTTTTTTTCCCTTTTTTTGCTTCTTCCTCTAGATATTCATTTCTTGCTGCATCATTTTGAATATCCATTCGATTGGGAACAGCAGATTCAGATGAGCTGTCTGAGTCGCAACTGGATGAACTACTAGAGCCTGATGAGGAATTACTGCTGCTAGTCGAAGAAGACGTAGCAGAAGCGGATTTATTGGCTGAAATAATGGTGTTTGATGATACGTAGAAATGTGGATCTGCATCAGAATCATCGATGTCACTTTCGTCACTTCGAATAGGTGAAATGAAATAATTAATTTCTTTATGTCCCGTTTTAGAAATATCGAAAGTAGTTGAGAAATTCAAATCTTCACTGATGTTGTTATTGATTGATTTGATTAGAGTTTCAGCTAAGGTTGCATTTGAGATAACTGGATTAGGGAGTTGGCTGTTTTGTGTTGTAGATACGAGGATAGATTTCAGGTAGGAGGGTTCAGGGATAACAGGTTGCATCGAGATACTATCAACTATGTTATATTGAGTAGAGAATAAACTTTCTAATGTAATAGAATTGTTAGTCGAGTCATTCAGTGGAATATTTTGTTTTATTTGATTATTATCATAGTCTTTGTTGATAGACAAATTTTCTTTATCGGTTTTATTCGCCATCTGCACAAGCAAACGTCCACGGTTCGCCATCTGAAAAAACAATTAGTTTTATACCATCAACAGTGTACTAACTCCAAAAAAATATTTTTAGCAAGAATTGTTTACTGCATCAACTGGACGTATATAATCTTAGATCCTACTATACCCCCCAAATGTATTATATGTTTTATGAACATTAATCTCCTTCGAATAGAGTCTAGCAGGACTAAATAAAATACACCATTAAAAGCGATTTAACTAGAAATTTGAAAATATTGTCATAAAAACTGCAGTAATACAAATTAAAAAATATATATACACATACCTTCACGAATAAAAGAGTTGTAAATCGAATTATCTCGTTTCAAATTGTCGGATTAAATCACTAAAATTGTATCAACTCTAAATAATATTATTTTATTTACAGTCAAATTCGCTAAAACTGTTATAACTCGAATTATTACACTTTAGAAACGCATTGTCTCGTACGATAGCCGCAGCGTAACTGACAATGGCGCGGTTTTACTGGCAACAGACGGAGTGAATAAATTCAAGAAAACTGAATTGTTTCTCCATCTAACGGTAATTAACGAAAGGATAGTTACCTCAATTTTAATTGTGTATAGATAATAGGTTTAGGTACCAGAAAATGTAGTTAGGTAAAATTTCGAGATTTTCGACTTACGACAGTTTTAATCTAGGGGTGCGATATGTCAAATTATATAATGTATGATTACAATCAGTTTTTATTATCTGTTTATTTGTTTGTGGAGAGAAGAGAATAGTTTTGTTTTTTTTTCTATCTTAATTTATAATCTTTAAAATTTCCCGACTAATTTAACGAGACACTGTGCGTTGAGTGTCGTTGTGTTTTACCAGAGCGGGAAAATGAATTATTTTTCATTATTATTCCTCCTAGTGAGAATCGAACCCACAACCATTACGCCATGATAGCCTATAATTACAGCTTAATCATTATGCCTAATAAAAACATCTTCACCCTTTTTTTGTGTGATAGAATACATAAAGAGATTCTAGTGTCAAGATCTTTTCTTATTTTTATCTTCACGCTGTACTCTTCACATAATAGGGAGAACCATGGAACCTAGTGTTAGGACACTTCGTTCCTATTTAGACACTTCCGTTTCAAAGTGGGGAACAATTGGAGTGTCCTAACACTTAATTGCCTAACCTGCTATATGCGGAATATAGCGTCATGCAAAAAAAAAATGATGATTATTATTATTATATTGATTTAATTTACTTAATTAGAAAACGTATAAAAATTTTAACGTAGCGGGACTCGAACCCGCGCCTCCTGGAAACCGACCAGGCGCTCTGACCACTGAGCCATAAGTTCTCGCCAAGCTACGTCGAAATTCTTATACGCTTGTCACAACTTATTTATGTTGTTAGCATCTCTGTAGGGAGATTTTTACAAATTTCCGCTACCCAAAGATAATTACTAAGAATGATCGTTTGGCAAGAGAAAATACTATTTTTTTAAATATGTTTTAAACATTTTTAAAGTGTTAATCCACACTTAGGAAAGTTAAATACTTAATTAGAAAACGTATAATTTTTTTTTTTTAATTTGTTTTCTAGTCCACCGCCAGACAGCAACTGGAGGCGGACGAACTCAGACTCTGCGCTACACCAATCGTGCGGTGAACAGCAGGCGACCACCCAGCCCTTGTCACCCCATCACCCCTTGCATTCCCACGCCCACCCCCACGCACATCCCCATCAGAATCACAGACGAGGTGAGATTGATTTCTGACTTTTTGTACTCTATGTAGACTTTAATCTTACATTTTTGTACCGAATTCATACACATGTAGGCACGTTTTCTGGTTTTAGTGTCATAGATATGACGAGTTTTGTGTAATTTAATATAATGATCTCTATATCAAGACATGGAAGTTATATTGTGTTAATATAAATATTCGCAACGCGACAGGTTGTGGGTTCGATTCTCACACGAGGAAAAGAAATATTTACTATGTACCGAGGCAAAGCGCGGCGTCGATTTCCGCCACGCAATGTCTCCAAAATTCTGCGGAAAGTGGCCAACGGAGCGTCTCTGATACTAGGTTCCCTTTGCTTGTCCTGTTATCAGTGGAAGCTGAACAAAATATTTTCCCATCTGATTAACGAAACTTTAACTGAGGCCAGTCGTGGCGCAGTGGCACGAAGTGTGACTGTAAAACGGACTGGTTGTGGGTTCGATCCCCACTCAAGGAGATGAAATATTTACTTAAATTTATATTTCCATTTATTCGCTCTGGTGTCGAGGCTAAGCGCGGCTCTGAGTTCTGCCACTCAACACGCAATGCCTCCAGAATTCGGCAGAAAGTGGGGAAGGGAGTGTCTTAACACTAGGTTCCCTCTGCCTTCCCTGCTGTGTGCGGGATACAGCGTGAAGCTGATTTATTTATTTATTTAACAGTTATATACACGCATAACAACAATTTTTTATAATATTGCACAACAGCTTTACTATTTTACTGTGCACTCATTCATATTTACAAATTACTTTAAAAATCTCCTACATCTTTCCTATATTCTCGTATGTTTCTGTTGTTTATCTAACATTATAATATATTATTTACAGCTGGCAACATACATCTTGACGTATTAGCAACCCTGGGAATGAATCCTACGAACCGTCCGCGGTCGTCGTGTGAAATACCAAGAATACCAAATAATAATAAGTAAGCTATAAACTTGTGACTCATTTTAAAGGCGTGCCCTGATCAATTTATTATATATATATATATATATATATATATATATATATATATATATATATATATATATATATATATATATATATATATATATATATATATATATATATATATATATATATATATATATATATATATATATATATATATATATATATATAGGCCGAGGTCGTCGAGGAGAAACGGTACAAAATCAGATTGTTTAAAGAACGGTTGTGAGTTCGATACAATATCAAGGTGTTATTTTTGATACCCCTTTGTGGTGACAAAAAAAAGGCGTTGCGTTGTGTTACGCAAGTTAACACGCAATTATCTCAAAATCGTGCAGTACGAGGGGAACGGAGTATCTTAACACTAGGTTCTCTCTGACGCATAAATCAGAGCCATATGCGGCATTGGGGCCAGTCGTGGCGCAAGGGCACAAAGTGTGACTGTAAAATCGACTGGTTGTGGGTTCGATCCCCACTCGAGGGACATGAAATATTCTCTCTCTCAAATTTATATTTCCTATTCTTCGTTCTGGTGTCGAGGCAAAGCGCGGCGTTGAGTTCTGCCACTCAACACGCAATGCCTTCAGAATTCGGCAGAATGTGGGGGGGGGGAACGGAGTGTCTTAACACTAGGTTCCCTCTGCCTACCCTGCTGTGTGCGGCATACAGCGTAAAGCTAGCAAAGTTAAGCTATATATTGTATACGATACGATGTTTGAGACTTAACGTTATAAAAACGTTAGACATGTGGGTACAATGTTTACTTTTACATTGATAAGACTAGGTCAAGAACGATAATAATATTGTTTGGTGATGAATATTTTTATTTGCAATAACTTGAAAATGGTTTAAACCGGGATTGTACCATAATTAATGTATCGGTAATTTTAAATTATAATTGCTTACAAACTATTTGTAAAAATTAAACAAAAACATAAGAAAAAAAAAATATAAGTAACTTAACAAAAAAATCTATATTTTATTTAAGAATAGTAAACTGGCAGATTGGTCAAGTGATCACAAAATAAATAATGTCTATTGTATATTATGTAACTAGTGTCCGACTCGCGGCTTCGCCAGTTCGAACCTAACTAATATAATATGAACGTATTATATATACATTTAAACTTTGTTTTTGAATGTATCGATTTGTTAAAAACATATTAAAATCTGTTGCGTAGTTTGAAAGATTAATCCGAACATCAATGAAAATAACTGTTTTAAAGTATAAATGTGTGTTTCTGTTAAGATCATAGGCAGTAATAGTAGAAAACAACTTCTGCTTTAAGCAAGAAACACAATAAAATAGAATAAAATTAACGCTATTATACTATAAAATGTAATTATATAAATACTTATATTATTCTGTACATGATTAAATATATAAATATAAACACATGGTATTTACACCTACAATTTACTATTATAATTGGTTCCATGTGGAAAATAATTTCTCAGAAAAAATATTTTTCCTCTATATAAAATGTTGTATACGCACTGTAAGAGGTTGAATGTGTTTAGTATATCTTCCACTATGATTTATAATGTTCACGTAGCATTAAAATCAAAAAATCAAATTAGCTTCACGCTATATCCCGCACACAGCATCGTAGGCAGGGGAACCTAGTGTTAAGACACTCCGTTCCTCACTTCCTGCCGAATTCTGAGGGCATTGTGTGTTGAGTGGTAAAACTCAACGCCGCGCTTAGCCTCGACACCAGAGCGCAGAAATGGAAATATAAATTTAAGTAAATATTTCATCTCCTCGAGTGGGGATCGAACCCACAACCAGTCGATTTACAGTCACACTTCGTGCCGCTACCCCACGACTGGCCTCAAAAAGAAGCATTAAAAGATTTTCTTATTTTGTTACTTCGTTGTTGAGACGCTTCATATAATTGCAGTTTCATTGACTTTTTGTTCAATATTATAATCTTTGGAGGACTGGCATTTGTGAATCATCAGTTCCTTCAAATCTATATTTAAGAAAAAAAGCGTAAAATTAATATAGGTCCTAAAATTAATATACTTCCACCTAAATTCAGGGCGGCCACGACTTGTCAACTGTACTGTCATTTTTATTTAGTTCACCATTTTCGGACAAATTCTCGGGACATTGCGTGTTGAGTATTTTTTCTAAACGTGTAATTTTAATTTCCAGTGTATACGAGAGTGGAGGGGACGGTGGGGGAGGAGGCGGGCACGGGAACAACGCTTCAGGGGGTTCGGGAGGACTCGGCTGTGAACTACAAGTGCCCGGAGGTTCCCTCCCGGATCTCACATCTGTGCACTTCCCACCTCCGCATTATATACCGCATCGGACGTCGCCGGACTATCAGCCGAGATATGTTAGTTTTTTTTAATTGATAAATTCTTTTTAATACTTGATTTAGATCGGCGATTTTATTGTATTTTATGTATCTTTAAATTTTCGTCTTTAGTAACACTCCTAACGTGGAGACAAATCGATTGATGTATCAAAATTGTTCCACCCGTTTGGTCTCGTCTGCGGCGTCGTACCACACAACTAACTGTAGCAAACATTTCGGCCGTAGAGTCCCACGTCCCCCGGCGCGGTGTCCCCCGGCGGCGGCAGCGTGTCCCCCGCCACGGGCGGCCTGTCCCCCGCCTCGGGCTCGCCCGTGGGCGCCACCGTCCCCCTCGCCGCCATGCACCACGACCACGCCGCGTACGACACGCAAGTATGACTCGCACTCTGTACTCGGCGACTAGTCGTGCGTATAGCCCGGCAACTACTTTATGAGTATCGCACCGGTACCCCGCAACACTAAAATATAGTAAGGCGCGGCGTTAAGTACCGTTTACTACTCCATACTATATATATGACGCAAACTGATGCCGAACTCCGCATATCGAATATTATTCGCACGACTGTACATGGGCCCGTTTGACTCGTACCTGTTCACACAAATTTCATAAAGTATTTGTTAGGCTATACTCACGTGGTGGTCTAACCCACGGTTTAGATAGTGATGTACTTGCGACCTAGTGATGTACTCGTGGTGGTCTAACCCACGGTTTAGTGTTGTGTTGTCGGTTAGTTAGTTTTGATTAGGTGTTGTGGTAGTGGTTTTTTTTTTGCAAATGTTATTGTAGGATTTTTTTTTACTATTTTAAAGTGTATGGTTTATTGAAGAATATGTTGGAATAGGTTGATAAAAAATATTAAACACAAAAAAGCTAAGAGTTTAGTAGGTATGTAAAAACTTTTTTTTAATAATATTTTTATGTGATACCAAGAAACGATATTTTCTTCTTTTATATTGAATCTATATTTTTAATTCATAAATAATATAAATAGTTTTGTTTTTTTTTCAAAATATTTATTATTCTAATCATGATGAAATACAAATAGATAGATACATATTGAATTCTTCTTAACTTCACAAAGTATTTTTTTAAACATTTTTAAAGTGTTATTCCACACTTAGGAAAGACAAATACTTATTTAGAAAACCTATAAAAATTAGAACGTAGCGGGACTCGAACCCGCGCTTCCTGGAATGATATATGGAAATAATTCTTACAGTAAAAGAAAATATGTTCTTATCTTTGTGCGTTTGTTTTGCATGTCAATATAGAATGAATGATACATACATTATCCTTATTAATAAATATTCTATAAATATAAAAAAAAATGTTTGTAAATTAATAAAAAAGTTATCACTAACTACGGGGGTTAGGCCACTGCTTTAACTGTTAGATTTATGCTACGCATTTAATAGATTAGATTAAAATAATTATATTTTAAAAACCAATTTCATAGGGTAAAATACGGCTTCAATAAGTTCCAACGCAAAATGTTCTCAGCCGAGTGATTTATCACAAAATTTTCTATACAAAGAGAGGAGATGAGTTCATTAATAAAAAAATACGTTCACAATAAATAATAAGATATAATATAATAGCGGGACTCAAATCCGCACCTCCTGGAAACCGACCTGGAAACAGACCTGGGCGGTTTCCAGGAGGCGCGGCATATTATTCTTTCCTAAGTGTAACACTTTAAAAAAATGTTAAAAATAGTATACCTATTTTATTAACTGTTACGTACTACTGTATTAACTGTTACGTAGTACTGTGGCGAATCTAACACACAACACGAGCGTCTATAATAGAATTTATTGCGTAGTATACAAATCTTTGTGATTTTTAAGTTCAATGTCAACGATTAAAAGGAAGTTTAGAATATTATGTTCATGTTATGTTATGGCTAATACAGATTTATTAATGACTAGAAATAGTTATAATAACATCTAAACTGGATGTAGCTCCCGCACATAGCAGGAGAGGAAGAGCCTAGTGTTAAGACACACCGCCTCCCGCTTTAAAAATAAAAAAATATTTCAATTCCTCGAGAATTGAACCAACAACCTATCGCGCTTAAAAAGACGTGCCTCTGCGCCACGACTGGCCTAATAAATATAATTAATATTTTATAAATAAATAAATTTTTGAACTTTTCTTATACAATTACTAAAATGTGCAGGATATGATAGATTATCTAGTGATACATCGTTTTAGTGTATTTTCCGAATGAGCCACGACTTTGAAGAATTATGACGTCTCGTCTAATAAAACCAAGCAATCTTAATTTATTAGCATATCTCCATGACGTCGTGATGGTGTCAAAGAACATATTAAATAGGTCTAAGCGCACACATTTTTTTTTTACAACACGATTTTATTATCGCTCTACAATATCACTATTATTAAATTTTTGCACAAATCCGTACTTATTTATTTACGAATAAGTTACAAGTTGTTTTTTTGAAAATCGGAAAATCCGTATCGGTAATCGGTATCGGAAAATCTCGACAGTGGTAAAATTTAACAAGACGCCATTTTAAAGGTTCTGCACTCGATAAACAGATGTTGTTACACTAAAAAGTATTGAACTTCGGTATTGGCTGAGATAGTTGTGGGTTCAAATACCACTCGGTTATTCCAATATTAATATATATATATATATATATATATATTTCCCGCTGATAAAATGGACACAGATTGTTTTTGTTTAATGCACCAAAATAAAATATTAGTAAAACGTATCGTCTATGACTTTAAAACAATTGATTTATCGTCTCTCGTCTCGAAACATCTCGTCTGCTCGTCGGTTTTTAATGATAAAATCTATTGTAATCTATCTATTTAATATCTAATCTATCTATAAATTTTTTTTTTTAATAATAGTTAAGTTTAAATTAAAGGTTTTTTATGAATAGATAAGATTTTTTAATTATAAAAATCTATTAAATGTGTAACCATATTCACTTAGCCCATACCGGATTTTCCGCTTTACCGTTAGGTGCTAAATAGTTGCGTACTAGTTCTTATTATTATAAAAATAATAATTTAATTTTACATAGATATATAATATTAGATTATATTCACATTGCACTACGTGAATGGCGGTCGTTGGAAAATTGAGTGTCGTAAGCTATTGTGAGTCCTGTCTAATAATTTGTGATGTCTAATGTCGTTTTTTTTTAATTTATACTAAATGCTTTTTAATGAATTGTGTTTAGGTTGAATGTATGAGGGTAATATTTTGTTTTGTGTATCTGTGCAATTTTTTTGTGGTGTGGAGCATGCGTGCCTGCGTGCCTGTGTGTGCATACATACGGGCATGCTTGCGTGCGTGTGTGTGTGTATGTAGTATGGGTAAAGCATTTCGTAAGCAAATATTTTTTTTTTATGGATATAATATACTATATCGCTAAAATGGCATTTGAGGACTGACGGACTGGTTAGATTTACGGTTACAAACAATATTCCCTTTTGAAGAAATGGTTTCTATTTTATTTTGAAAATGATATATTTCTTTTATTTAAAAATACACGTTAGAAAAAATAGCGGTTGAATATAGGATAGTTACAATTTTTTTATGAATATTGAATAAGAATATAATATACACAACATTTGTGTATTTCAATATCCTAGGTTTGTTAGGTGTTCTAACATTTTTATTGTTATATTTTTGTTACGTTTATTTGCTTTCAACACGGTCATGTTTTTGTTTATTTCAGAATCACTTATCTGTACCAAACACAAATAATTATCTACATCATAATAAGGTTCGTTTTCTTTTGTAACCTTTTAATACTTTTTTTTCATCAATTCGAACTCGCTTCGGTGCTTACGACTCCGCTAACGCCAACGTTAACTACGGTACTTCATATTCCACTACTAACCTATTACGCCTAGACCTTAAGGTTTCTTTTAACATGCATGTATTATAAACGCTAGCTTCGCATTTTAAAATTATATCTAAAATTGAAATCGGCAAATTTATTTGTATTATTCAATAACTTTTTAATATATGTTTTTTTATCTGTATTGCTTAACTTTAAATTGATGTGATCATCTGCGATCTTGTTAGTCTTTGATTTGTTTTATATTATTATTTATCTATGTATATTATTAACTTATATAAAGTTTCGATAATTTTACGCTTCATGTTTGTATACGGCGGACAAATAATGGAAATTAACAAAGTATTTTTATTATATAATTCGTATTCAGCAGTTTAGTTTTAAGTACTCTAACTAATAATATTTTTCGCATTTTATGTGTATTGCTTTATTGTAAATAATTGTGGCATTTTATAATGATGCCATTTCGTCGCTCTTCACTCAATTATTATATTTTTTTTAAATATATATGTACATTTTCATTTTATTAATCATTTTTTTTATAAATAGTGCGGGCAAAGTGCCAACAAATAATTTGCTTAATTTTAGTTCTAACTGCATGGGAGAGCTCTGTATTGAATACATAGTTTTTGCCTTATATAAATTTGAACTAGTTTTTTTAAAACTATTGATAAATTTATAAGTAATGATTACTGATAAAAAAACTTTAGAGTTAACAAATGTACAGATTATACGTATACATTATATTTAAAACAATTTAACTTAAAAGAAAGTAAATAAAAAGAGATTCTAATTGTTTGTCACAATCGCAATAATTTAAATAAGGCATTAAATATGGTGTCAGGCTGTTTCACGCTTTTATCGACAAATAACGAATATATATGTATTGGTTCATATGTATATTTTTTGTATGATTCCAGAACATGTCCCCCCTAGACCACAGTTGGATGACGTCGAATTACCAATCACACTGTAGTCCGCCCTCGCAATACTCATCCACGTCCAACATAAACATACCTTCACCCACAGTGAGTATTCACGTGTTTCCTGTCGGTGGTAGAAGGAAATTGTTGTATTATTTAATATATGTGAGTGTGCGCGCGTGCGTGCTCGCGTGCGTACGACCGAGTGGGTGTGTGTGTGCATGCGTACGTACGTCCGGGCGTATGTGTGCGTGCGTGAGTGCGTTTGTGTGTGTATGTGTAAATTTATATGTATGTTTAATGATTGAAATGTCCACGTTCTAAGATGTTCTCATGCAAAATTTCACCTCAGTTGCCAAGTAAATGAGCATCACCAACCAATTTAACATTGTTAAATATCGTTTTTACATTTCTTTTATACCTTTACAACATGAACATTTACAGATGGTACACAGTCCGGGCAGTCCCGTGGAGTCACCGCAGAACGACTACAACAATCTCCACCAAGCACTCCTACAGCCGTTCGAGCAAATAACAATGGTACGTCGAATTTTATTTTTATGTGTATACAATAAATATTTAATGTTCATGACATTTAAAATAAACTTAAGGATATCCGAATTAAATAATAACCATGATTAAATATATTTATTTAATTGATTATATTTAGATGGTTGGTCTTGTTTTTATCTTTTTAAATATTTAAATTGTACAAGCAGTTTAGCAGTAAAGCTGTGAAATATACGATAAAAAAATTTTTGAGAACAAAAATATACTGTGTTGAGGCCATGCATAGTATTATGGGTTCGATTCCCACTAGAATAAATGAAATATTTAATATTTTCGTTTCTATGATCTGGTGTAGAGGCGAAACTCCGGTGTGAGTTCCGCCACTCAACACGCAGAATGGTGAAAAGTGAGAATCGGAGTGTCTTACCACCAGATTCCCAGGTTCCCTATGCCTATCCTACCATGTGCGGGATGCAGCGTGAAGTTGACAAAAAATATACACTATAAAATACAATGAAAGCAAATGAGATGATTTTCTTGCTTAAATGCAGTATAATATTTATGTTTGGTTAATGGTTGTTATATTTATTAAATAAATGTTTTTTTTAATTCAAATAAGCATTATATACATATGAAAAGATATAATGTTAATGTGAAAATAACCATTTTAATCATAAATAACTATGACATCTTCTTATGTGACATATTGTCTAACTCATTATTCATACAATATTTAAGATTTATTATAGAAAAATGACTTAAATATGATAATATTATATATACAATTTACTTCAACATTGTGTTTAAAAAATTTTAAACAATAGTACCCATAAATTATAAAATAATTTGTGTTTCAAGAACTTACCACAGATAGTAATTGCTAAAATTTATTTTATAGTTCTAAAAAAAAACATATAAACAAGAATATGCAAGTGAACTTAGTGTATACTTGCACAATATAATAATTTATAATTAATTTCAATGCTTCAATGGAATAGCAAGGAGTTGTGAGTAATTTTAAGTTTTAAAAAGAATTAACGTGGCTTTTTATTAATTAACAATATAATATAGTATAGAATATGAAATAAAGGAATACAATATTTAGTAAATTTTCGCACTCGCTGTTGAAAAGAAAATTGAACACTCCAGAGCATATAGATAGATATAAGCACTTATTTGAATATCGTTTAAAAACCGTGCACATTTAGCGAGAACTGATTGAATATTATAATATATATATGTATGTAAAATAGAATATAATTATTGGGAATAGGCAAAGAAATGTCAGATTACTTATTTATAAAACATATAAAAAATTTAACGTAGCGGAACTCGAACTCGCGCCTCCTGGATACCGACCAGGCTCTCTAGTCAGGCTCTAGACTACTAAGCCATACGTTCGGTTCGGATCGTATCGGTTTCCAGGAGGTGCGTGTTCGAGTCCCGCTACGTTCAAATTTTTATACATTTTCTAAATAAGTATTTTTCCTTCCCAAGTGTGAACATTAAAAAGTTGAAAAAATATCTGATTTTTTTCGATTTTGTCAAACCAAGCTCTTGTTAGTTAATGGTATTGTCATTTATTTGCCTAATTCATTAATAACAATAATGTTTGTGCTACCAACCACAAGTGAAGTTGCTATTTGTTATATGGATACCATATTATATACAAATTATAAGTGATAAATCACTAAGTTTTTCCATTCTACTTTTGGCCTTTTGTAGAGGCATTTAAGTTTTTTTTGTAATGGCTTATTTGAATAGTTTTCTTTTTTTTTAGCTTCATGAGTATCCCACATATGGCGGGGTAGGCAGAGGGAACCTGGAAACCTAGTGCTAGGACACTCGGTTCCCATTAAGTCGCTTCTGTTCCCCAGACATTGTATGTTCAATGGCGGTACTCAACGTTCCGCTTTGCCTAATTTTCAGAGCGAGAACACGAAATTATTAAATATTTAATTTCCTCGATAGTGAACCCAAAATTTGTCGCGTTTACAATCGCACATTTGTGCCCCTGCGCCTCTACTGGCCTCCCTTTTATTTTTATTTTAGTTATAACCGAGTGGTGTATTTTATTAATGTTCTCTTGAACTTGACCTCATATATTATCATAACGTTTAACCACATGTTAAAAAATATATTTTAGTAAATTATTAAAATTTGAATATTATTATAGTAATACTTAATTTAATAACTATATATCTTCGAATCCACGAAAACCACTCTGAAATTAAATCGTAATTATATTTCGGCCAGTCGTAACGCTGTTGCGGAAGCGTGTGGAGAAATTTAATATTTTCATTACTTAGCTCTGGTGTTGAGACAAAGCGCGGCGTTCAATTTCGCCACTCAACTCGCAATACCTCCAGAGTTCACTGGAAACTGGGAAGCGGAGTGTCTAAGCATTGGGCCCGCTTTCCCTTCCCTGCTACATGCGGGATACAGCGTGAAGCTGAAAAAAAAAACGAAACATAAAACAAATGGCAACTGCGCACCAAGTGGTTGTGTGTGCGTATTGTACTGTGTAAGTGAGTAACGTGAGTGGATTTGGCCAAGGATTGGGCGCAGCTGGTGCAGAGTCTCGTGGAGTCGGGCTGGACCGCGCACGTACAGGTCGCGGACAACGTACGACGATACCTATCATATTTTAACTGATATTTGTACCGATTTATTATGTAGCGGCCGGCGTTTGTCTGATCGAGAGAGTTGATTCTATTGATAGATTGATATTGTAGATCACTGGTTCCCAAACCGTGGTCCGCAGAAGCATAAATATGGTCCGCGAACGATTTTAATTTTATGACTGGGGATGGTGAGGCGAAGTTTTTGTTTAATTATCACAGGTAGTGGGTAGGGTAGTGGTCCCTGCTACCAAGATTAATATAAAAGTGACCCTTGATCAAGAAAAGTTTGGGAACCCCTGGTGTAGATAGATGGTAAGAGATGTTAATTTTTTTTTTATAAATTGTTAACGTGTTGAGTGAAACTAACGTAAGAACGTTATTTTTTTTTTGAGTATATTCTTGTCGGCGTTCTTAATATACAGTATCTTAATATACCGATTCATATCAAAATCAATATGAATGTTATACAATCGGAAAAACTCATTGACTATGTAGCGCAAACTATTCTTTAATGAAAATTAGTTCAATTTATTTAATTAATACTGATGGTTATGACTAGCTATTTATTATTTCATACCGCTTATGGAAAAAAATATATTAATAATATATAAATCAATTCGATTTTATTTTTACATAATTAATAACTGTTAGGTACATTAAAACATAGTTTTAATAAACAATCTACTAAATATAAAAAAATTACTATAGAATATAATAAAATTAACAAATATAATTTTGACATTTTTTTCTCGCAATCAGACAAAGGCTGGAAAGTTAGATCGACGCACTTATTTAAATATTTCCTGTAAAAGCACAATTAGATATTGATTTTCGCAAGTAAAAGGAAATGAATTTAAACGTTGACGCCGCATTTCGTTTTACATACATGCTTGAAATGGTGTTATATATTTTAATAAAAAAAATTATAATAAATGAGGCCAGTCGTACAGTCGCAGCGGCACGAAGTGTGACTGCAAAACCGACTGGTTGTGGGTTCGATCCCCACTCGAAGACATGAAATATTCTCTCTCTCAAATTTATATTTCCTATTCTTCGTTCTGGTGTCGAGGCAAAGCGCGGCGTTGAGTTCTACCACTCAACTCGCAATGCCTTCAGAATTCGGCAGAAAGTGGGGAACGGAGTGTCTAAAACACTAGGTTCCCTCTGCCTACCCTGCGGTGTGCGGGATACAGCGTGAAGCTGATTTATTTTTATTTTTTTTATAATAAAATGAACACATTTATAAAGTATACAGCACTATTTATAGCTTTCTATGGCGCCATAGAACTTATGTAGAGTTATTAAAATTATCTTTTATTTCAATCGGCATGCCTCGCACGATTCGTTTTATGCTTCGTTTTGCCCAAGGTCGTTTAGATCTACATTTTAAAAACAAACCATTGTAATACGAGTTTTAATTTTAAATATTTGCAAGCACAAAGCATGACTTTGCCGTTAAATTTATTTTAAAACGACAACTGCATGCTAAGTTTCCTTTATTTATAAATTATAGCCTTTATTTTAATTGTATAAATGTTATGTTATATATTTTAAAAAATATATATTATTTGATTTACATACACTTTATAACGCTTACTATTTTTTTTTGTATTTAATTTAATTATATAAATATTGTAGTTTATGTGCCGTCTTGTGGTTCACAACCAAATTTATACAATTTTTTCTTTATAATTATACTATTATTTAGCTTTATTTCTTTCTATTTCGAGCGTTTTGTTTTGAATTGTTGTATTATATATTTGTTTTGTTGTGACCAGCTGGACGCGCCCACGTCGACGTACAACACCACGTACATCAACCACAGTTCACCGCATTCGCACCAAACAACGAATTCAACGCACACATATTCACAGGTGAATTGCTAGCTATTAATATCTATCGTTCTATATTAGAAATAGATTAGGATTCTTTTAAGAGTTATTTTTTAATTATTTTCAATTCCCCGTTTTGATAAGACAAAGACAGCGCGATGTTGCGTTCCGTTATTCAAACAGCCATCTCAAGTTATTGTGAAAAAGGGTTTGACATTAAGTCGTCTCCATCTAAAGTACGGACGACTAGCTACGGTTAGGTTATTTCTTCTGAACTTTACGTATTGTTCACATGGCAATAAAACAATTATAAGTAAGAAAAATTCTAAAACCAAATTTGCGCAGCCATCTTTTTACAGCACATGGCGAGAGGCCATGATTCGTCGGCTATACGTCAATGTTGTAACGATATCCTTGTGTGCGCAGTCGTCGCGCGACCCGGTGGCGGGCGGCGCGTTCCCGCTGCGCCTCGCGTCGCCGCCGCAGCCGCCCGCGCCCGCCACGCCCGCCAGCATCCCCGACATCATACTCACAGGTCGCACTCAATATTTACTTACATTTGTATTGCCATTTCTGCGCTCTGGAGGAGTGTCTTAACTCTAGGTTCCCTCTGCCTACCCTGCTGTGTGCGGGATACGACGTGAAGCTCATTTGATAATATCTAAATTAGTTTAGACATCATATTAAATTTCAATTTAACATCAATTTTGGTTGTGTACAAATAAAGTTGAAAACATACTCCGTACCATAAGTATTGTTGGCTGTTTTTTTAACTAGGTTTCTCATCACACTTTTCAAAAGCCTATAATTATTCAGTTTCAAATGCAATTATTTTTTTTGCATATGAGTCCAACAAACACGAGTCAATTTAATATATTTAGGGGTTATAATGTATATTCTTTGCATAGCATCGGACAAAGATACCAGAGAAAATGAATGATTGAATAAAGACCATCGACGCTCCCACCAGCGTCTATGCGACAGACGACAGAGCCATCTATTATATTTTACATACACAACAAAAAATACTTTGTGGACTATTCAAATTTTAATCATAGTACCGACGCTGTTATATGACAGCGAAAGAGCGGTATTACATAAGAAGAACGAAAGAAAGATGAACGTATGAAGGGTTGATGACAGTGGACGAGGTGAGAGAGGTATGTAGAGACCGTAGCGTTTGGTGCTCCGTTCCTTCTGACTAGGGATACGCGTGAAGCTAAGTTAAGTTGTATATTTAAGTACGTTTTTACATTTTCTAACTTCTACTTGTATCGTGTCTAAAGCCCTCTATATCCACCCCAACTTTATAACTACAGATTACTCAGGAGAGCTGGACCCGGGCATCTTCGGAGGCGAAGAGGCGCAGCTTCGCGCGGGCCTCGACCTCGACGACCTCACACTCCTGGAGGAGCCCAGCGCGCTCCTACCGGACTCGGCCGTCGAACACGAGTTCCGCCTCGACCGCCTCGACCACCTCGACCGCCTCGACCGCCTCTAGTGCACCCCCAGCGCCATGACAACCCAAGGCTGACTTAGTGACTCGACATTCCCGAGTGCTAGTGTTCATTGTGAACTCCTCTATGGTTTACTTGCGCCCGCGCAGGGCAAGTAACGAACGGATTGTTTTAGAGATAGATTTTCTATACGATGGACGACTCGTCGACCTGTGAACAGTTACCCTCCTTTTTTTCTTAAATAAGTATTGTGAATATGTACTCGAATATCATTAGATTCATTTCGGATTTGACGGTTCACGCCGCGGCCCTCTCTTTTGTATATAAAATTGAAAGTGTTCACTTTATAGAGTTGCATTTAAAACGCTATTGTTGCATGCTAGTTCGCGAATCGAATCGTTTAAACAATCGTTGACGCGATCGATTTTTTTCTAAAGTAATCAATTAATGTTAATGTGTAATTTTCTCGACTTTTTTATATCTGTCTCTCAGCGATTGCTCAAGCGTTGACTGAACCTTAATCCGAATAATTCTTACTAGACTACGATTTACCACAATTTTTAAATAATGGATCGTTTAGCGCGGGCTTGACGTGACGTCACACGTGACGCGTCACTTTCAACGTGACGTGGCGTGTGACGTGACGCGCTCTGTTTTCTCTTTTTGTATTGTATGTCTTTGAAGGAAGCGTGTTGTAATATTTGTAAATATGTCTTGTTAATAAAGATTTTACTAAGCTTTTGTCGCAAACATATCTAATTAGGAGTCATCTATAAATTATGTCACACGAATTATTATTATATTTTTTTGCATGTTCTCCGCCATTTACATAAAGACGCCATTTACAATTTAGAAATTATAGACGAATAGTTCGAAAAAAATATTTTGTTTCGCATATTTCGTGCTTTATATTTAGCTAAATAATATTTTAAATAGTGATCGGTGACGTCACGAAATTTACCCCTCCCACACTACCAATTCTAACAAAATATCATATTTTATGAATACGTTTTTATAAAGTGTGACGTAATTTATGTATGTATGGCCCCTCGTGTGCGTGCGGTCGCGATACACTTATGTGGAGGTCAATTTTGCAATGAGAGCTCTTGTATTGTATTGTATTGTATTTGACTATATATACAAAATTATGTATGGTGTGTAGAGACGTGTTGGTTTGATATGTCGCCCTGGTAATTTTCAGATATTTTTTTTACTTTATATTTGTCTGACATGTTCAAATGTGTTTTTTTTTACATATTGCTTTTTAAATATGTTTGATAATCTAAATATGAATTCTTAATTTGAATTAGTGAATGATATAAATATTGATAAAGCTTAATTATATATAAATTTTTAACGCAAATATAGTTCATGTAATGTAATGCAATTTTTTTATGTGGAATCGTACAACCACAGATTAAAAATATTCTATTTTAGCTTTTATCTTCTTAAATATATAAAATAAAATGAGTACAATATTGTTAGACGAACCAGAAAATCAGACACAAAATCCAGCTTTTACACTTTATTTACACTTGTTCTTCACATAGTAACACTATTTAAATAATAATTCAAATATTCTTAAATCTTAAGAAGTAATTGGCCATGAGTGCTGTGTCGTTTGTGCTTATATTGAAAATCCGCTGGAAAAGACGCAGCACACTACCGCCACCTAATACAATCGATAATGGAACCAATATCAAATGACGTCCTCGTCATTACAGTGACACCTATAACTACACTATAAGTAACTTATGCTAACAATATTTTGTTATTCGATGGTTTTTATCGAATAATATAGCGTCATATCAAATCAATGCGTGTCCAACATTTATTATATACATAATAGGACGGTTGAAGAAAACTTGCATTTTCACAGTAGTAGAACTACATCTGAAGTTAAACTTTATAGTGTATAAGTTTCGATATATTTTAGTTTTAACTACCGTTGCGCTCGTAATTACTTTTATATTATAAATAACTATATATTTTTTTCTATATTAATGATTAAAAAATAAACTTTTGAGCTATATATAATAAAATAAGTGGCACAAATTATATTGTCATGTAAATGTTATATTTAAATAATGTATAGAGATTAGTATATAATTTTATATTATTAAATAAAATATACAGATTTTTTGTCCCCCAAATATATTGATATAATAATAATAATTATTATTTTGAACTTATAATATTATTACGAGCGCAGTGGTGATCATTTAGCAATGCGTTTTTTTTTTGTTAATGCTCATTTTATTATGTTTTAAGAGTCTAGTCATCGAGTTATGTGAGTATCAAATGAAATAGAACCTCTTCCGTATATAAATATATATATACACATATATCGATATGTTTGTTTGTTTATGTACAGATTTTATTCGACTCGGTTATGGTTACTGTAGGCGTTTACTTATGAATATTTGTATTATAAATATATTTTTCTTATATATCTTTGTCATTGTATGATGCGATTTTATTCTTATTGTCTTCCAGCCGTTGTTGTGTATATATTTTTTTTGTAAAATAAAATCGCTAGTCAATAAATTTTTAATGTATTATAATAATTAATTATTCTAAATGTGGTACAATATTCAATTCTAAATGCCAATTACAAATATTTATAAGTAAGCATTTTATGATGTGTTAATTGGTATAACGTTATATACTTGTATGTATTTTCTGTAAATGTATATTTAGATTTTATAATCTAAAACAGGTATGTCTAACTTGCGCACACTAACTCAATAAGTGGATCGTATAGAAGCAAATATGGCCATAATTATCTTTTTTTTGGGGGCTTAACACTAAAATCCAATATTTTCTTGTTTTTGTATTTATTTTTAGCAAAATGCTATATTCTGCATATTGTAGTTTCCGAAACTCAACTCTCTTTGCTTTGTTCAATGAAATAAATATAATAAATCATTGTTTCGACCGGTAGGGAATCAAACCCACAACCATCGCTCTTACGGTCGGGCGCTGTGTTGTACCTCGCTAATAATATTTATCCGCAAGTTACAAGAATTGTTACAAAGATTTGTATTTCTTTTTATACCTGAACAGAGGCTTTATTTGCTTCTATATGCTTCAAATATATAATTAATTATATTGTAATTTGTAATTAATGTGAAATTGAATTATTTTTCAATACGCTTTAACCGTTGACGCATGGAACGAATACTATCCGAGATTTAAATGTTAATAATGTTAATTAATAATTCTTTAATGTTTTCTATGAAATGTCTTATAAAAATCTTATATAAATATATATGTATGTTTGTTTATATCATTGATTGAAAGTGATAAGTTAAACACAGCAAGCAATAGCTTAGTCTTATAAAATTAAAATTTTAAATTTTATCTTGTATTAAAACGGTCTTATGTGAAAAAGAAAAAAAAATTAAACATATTAACTATTTTGATATTTTAAAATATGGAAAGCTAGGTTCAAACTCTTTCCAAAGAAAAATAAAGACTGTTATTTATATTTCGTTACTGCTACAGTTGGCAACATTTTAAAATATACAAAAATAATAATCTTAAAATGTTTGTATTCCATGTTCCATTAATTTCAGATTTTAAAAAAACCCTTTTTTATTAACTAATGGACCCTATTATTTTATGATCAACAATAATTATATTTTATTAAAATAAAAATAATTATTTATTACTATCCAAATTAATTAATATGATGATTTTTGTTTTCGCAATCAATATTTCTGTGTGATTCAAAATTACAAATTAAAATTGACTTGTCACTTTCAATATTCAATGTATGTTTGTACATAACCTAATTCCACCTAAACTTACTGTATGACAGATGTAGCTAGTAAATGTAATTATGTGATAAAGGAAATAAGCACAAGATAAAACGTGGTGAAGCCTAATCGGTTGTAAGTTTTTGTTTCTTATCATGTATCATGTTTCCTTATTGTTGTTTTCTGATATGATTTGTCAACAAGCGAAAATTTTATTTATTGCTTACTACTCTGATAACAGTATTTTCATGGTCTTTTTTTTAATCTCAAGTTAAATTATCTATAATTTGAAGCCTTCGAATGTAAAAGCTCTAAAAAATAAAAAAAAAAAAGAAAAAAAATTATAATCGTCCGCTATGAAACAGGACACACAAAACAGTTAAACAGTTAAATATTTTTTTTTTTCAATTATGACTAAGAACACTCGATTAAGTTTCTAACAAAAAAAATAATTCAAAATCAATGCATTCGTTTGAGAGCTACGATGTAACAGACCGACATGCTGATATACACAGATATATCAAAACTTACAACATTGTTGTCGTTGGATGGTATAAACAAATAATCTAAAATCGGTGTAATAACAATATCTTTTTCTTGAATTTTAATTCAATGCAATGTATGAATAACAATTTATTTTACTGGCCATTTTTGTAATATTATTTTTTATTTTTTTTCTGAATATTTAAAAATCTTGATACCTCCTGATTACAAATTACAAACACATTCCAAACCTCCAGGTGCGGTAATAAATAATTTTCGCTTGTTCGTCACAGTTCCGGTCGGTCATGAGTTGAAGTATATTTATTTTTTATATGAATCCATCTACATTTTTAACTTTTAACTATTAAATAATTTGAAATCGTTCTATTTATAATCACCATTTACACACTTGCTCAGTTTTTGTTTTTCTAATAACCTGCCGAGAAAATTAAGAAAGCGTTGAGGATTGCATGATTTTTTTTTTTGTTTTAATTTATTATGCAACCGAAATAAATTAAAATATCCAAATAGTTACAAGGTTTTGAATCCGGTTGTTGATTTTTTTTATACTAAAGCTTACTTTGCCAAAAATATATTGAAAAAAAATGTTTCGAAAGTTTTTATATGTTACACTAATTAGTTGTGTTAAAATCTTTAAAAAAATTGTTTAATATCTATATAAATCACCATAATATACATATGTTATTGTATTCTTAAATGTTTTGTACCATTTCCATTTTGGCGTATCCAATGACATCGACCAAGGGGATATCGTGGGAAACGTATCAACGTGCGTTTTGAATGAAAATGTAAATAATTCCTATAGCAGAACGGGAATTTAATAAGAAATATCTTTAATAGTAAAGATATACAAGAGTGAGTTTGTTTATTGTAAGATTAGGAAGCGAGCGGAGAGCGGTGACTGGTGCTCCAAAAGTGTTGGAGGCAAAGAAACACCACCAACGCGTGTGATTGTGTATTTCTACATTGTTTTTAAGTCTATTCGATCGATTTGTATGACATTAAATGTAAGACATCAATGTTTTTTTCTCAAATATGCACAAACTTATTGAAGATTTTGCAGTTAAATATTTCAATGGTTTGTTTTATTTAAACCAAATGTACATACTAAGTGTGATAGAGATGAAACGGTCTCATTAAAATAAAATTGTTGTAAGTATTCAAATTTTGTTTGTGTTTATTCTCCTGTTATGATTTGAGTTTTATCAGTTCTTTTTTTTTAGTGTCACGCTATATCTCGCATAAAGCCAGAGCCCAGTGTTAAGACACTGCGTTTCCTATTTTCAGCGGAATTTTGGAGGCATAGCATGTACACTAGAACGAAGGAATAAAAATATAAAATCAGCTTCACGCTGTATCCCGCACACAGCAAGGTAGGCAAAGGGAACCTGTTACGACACTCCGTTTCCCACTTTCTGCCGAATTCTAGCGGAATTGCGTGTTGAGTGACACTAGAGCGAAGAAATGGAAATATAATTAAATAAATATTTAATTTTCTCCAGTGGGGATAGAATCTATAACCAGTAACGTTTACAGTCAAACTCTTTTGCCCCTGCAGCACGACGGGCCATTTTAAAATATATTAAACGTATAATATAATTCCATACGAATAACAAAACGTAAGAATACCTTAAGTTTGCTAGTTTCACATTTTTATTGCCTTATATATTTTTTTATTAATCGTCTCTAATGAGAACGCTGGCCACTTTTAAAAATATATCTATATGGCACACGTCAGTTAAGTAAATGTTATTTTCTGGTGCAATTTTTTCAACAATTCTGACAAAATGCAAATCTTTATAATATTGATAATATGCACTTCTTTTTGTGTATTTATATCTAGCAGGCCAACGGATGAGGAAAACAACAGGTTCCTATACTTATATGTAATTCTTATACATTTTATTTTGGGTAAAAATTGTGTATATAGATAGATATATATACTTTTTTATTATTATTGCGTTATTGCAATATTTCCTATTTTCATTTATTCTCCGTATTCCGATTGTCTCTTATTTAGTAAATAAAATATAGGAGGCCCTTCTGGCGCTGGGGTAAAGTGTATACGCAACGGTTGTGGGTTCGATTCCCAGTAGGAGAAATGAAAATTTAATTACCTTGCCGTCGAGAAAAAGCGCCGCGTTGAGTCTGGCTACTCATCACACAATGTCTCCAGAATATGGCGGAAAGTGGAGAACGGAGTGTCTTAACATCAGTTTCCCGTGCTTACCCTGTTCTGTGCAGGATACAGCGTAAAGCTAACAAAAAATATTGCTTTCTGAAAAAAAATTTAGAATAGATTTTAGTTTTTAAATTGTTTAGTTTTTAAATTGTTGAATAGATTTTAGTTTTTAAATTGAAATTTGTTATCATTGTAAATTTACAATACATATATATATATATATATATATATATATATATATATATATATATTTAAACTAGTTAAAACAAATTTAACTTAATTTAGAGAAAGTAGTGATGCGGAGTATGAAGGCAACGACGATAGCAAACAAGAGGAATACATTAGCGAATATCAAGCACCTGCTAGCGACGAGGTACAAAACCCAATATTTTATACTATATATTTTTTCTGAATTGAGTTAGATTAAAGCAGGGGTATCTATTATTGTACATTCGGTTCCCGCTTGGGGAATTAATTATATTAATCTTCCCCGCTCCACACATATACAGCGCGAAGCTGATTTTATTTTAATTTATATCATTTTTAGCGTGAACATAGAGTCCTAATCAGTTAACTAATGATACTACCCTGAAGGGATATCACACGTAAGAAATTAATAGAGGAAAAAAAACAAAATTATCATAAGAGGCCGAGTCGTGGCGCAGGAGCACACTGTGTAAATTCAACTAGTTGTGGATTCGATCCCCACTTGAGGAGATAAAATATTTACTTCGCCATTTCTTCGCTCTGGTGTCGAGGCAAAGCGCGGCGTTGAGTAACGGCACTCGACACGCAACGCCTCCAGAACTCGGCGGAAAGTGGGGAACGGTGTCTCTTAACACTAGGTTCCATCTGCCTACCCTGCTGTGTGCGGGATACAGCGTGAAGCTGATTTATTTTATTTTTACTTTACATATTACCGAGATGACAATAGATTTAAGTATTTCATAAATTATATGGGTACAAATTAAGTATAATTTTACCAGCTTCAAAGAGCAACAGTTGACCATGAAGAAAAACGTGAATCTCAAGACGAATTTACTCATAATAATCGTGATTCACACGTTGATCAAAACGGATATAAGGAAGTTAGTGATTTCAAAGAGCTGTACTTAATAATAATAACAAATTAGTATACCTAATTTAAATTATAATCCTATAGATACCAAAATTTCAGTATAAATCAATATACTATTCTTAATAATTTTTTTTATATATAATTTATATATTTTTTAATTTAATAACATATTATGCAGAACTTCTATGATACATTATCGTAGGTATATGATATTAATAATTAACTTTCAAATATGCTATTTCTCACCTAACTGAAATGATCACAGGTAGACTAACTACGATGCCCAGAAAATAATTAGTAATTCAAGTTAAAATTCATTAACAGGTTTAATGTACGTAATTTTAAAATAACCTAAACGAACTGTCATTGTATGATACTTTTTTCGGATAGTAACTAGAAATAAGAAAAGTTCAATGTAGATTTATTTGTTCATTTAAAAATTCAATCCACTTATAGGTTTCTGATGTTGATTTAAATGATGACAAAGACGCACATCAAGATGAGCGTAACATAAATCTAAAACATGAAACTGACTTTTTACCCCAAAGCCTACACAAGAAATATCAAAGCGACAGAGCAACTGAAGATTTGTCTTCCTTACGTGATCGTGATCAAAAAATAGGTAATAAAAATGTTAATATAGGACAAAATTCTGAATATTCCGGAGATTTACTATTTAAAATTAGTCAAGAAAATTTAAACAAGGAAAGAAATGATCAAATAGAAATAGAAGATCAACCAAACTTGGAGAAACAACATTACATTAAAATGCAGCAAAATAAAGACTCTTCTAATGGAAGAACTTATGAAAACGCATTAAATATGAGAGACCGCCGGGAAACCCAAGCTCATCATCAGTGTGAAGCAAAAAATTGTGACACTAATGAAAGTAATGAAAGTTCTATTATTAACAATATAAACAAGTTATCGGATAAAGACCTAGAAAACCTACTTAATGCTCTTCCGGAAGATAAAAAAGCAATTTTAAGAAAAATTATGGACAAAAGGGAAATCACAAAAAAAGCGGGTGCTGTAGACGATCATGGCTTAGACTCAAGTAAGCTAGAAGGTAGTTTTTCCATAGATTCTAAGTCTGCCTCAGATCTGGCTACAGATGCGTCAGAACCCAATAAACAAAGTGAAAGTGAAGGGTCAACCACAAAAACCCAAGAAAATGAAAGTGATTCAGGAAAAATAGAAAACAAATCTAGTTTAAATGCAAACGGACAGACTTTAGAATTTAACGTTGAGGATGCAACTTTAAGTAATTATAACAAAGAAACTTTTAAAAATGATAATAAAAGAGAGATTAGCTTTGACGAACACAGAAAAGAGCTACAGGATGAAGTGAAATCTAACGTTGATTCAACTGATGAAAACTCTTATGATTCATCTTCTAATCAAGAAATTATATTTCGGATAACGAAGATTGGCTTGAATCTAAAGGTGAATCTAAGGAGGATAGTAATACGCAAAAAAGGGAAATAAATAGAGACAGTATGTTTGAAGACGATGAATCTATTCGATCTTTGGAAGAGTCTTTTCCGAATGCCGACGCATACGACGATAAAAATTTGAACATGGAGCCTTTAATTCGTGTTAAGCGAAGGCTATTAAACCACCGAGTGAAGAAACGAGATTTATCGTCCTTAAGTAGTGAGGTACCTTTTACCCCAGATTTCCAGAATAAAGAATGTGAAAATATGGAATTGAATCAACTCGAAAATAAAAGATGTTCAACACGTGACAAACAAATAGAACGGAACTCAGTGGCTTTGGCCGACAAAGACAATATTGAAGCTAATAATTCTAAGTTGGATATAAGTTCAGATTTGATTAAATTTGCTCAATATTCTGTTGGTTCGAATAGTGAATTTTCAAGTGTTAAGGGATTAGACGGGAATATTATGCAAAACAGCGACAATAAAAAAAAAATACTTGTTGCACACGACAAAGATGGAAATGTTAAGCTAATTCGAAGTGGTCGCACCATAAACCCTATAAATAGCGACAGTAATGTCGTGTCAGAAAATTGTTTGGATACACCTAACTATCAAGAAGAAGTCTCTTTAGAATCCCACTTAGAAAAAATTGAAAACAATGTGAGTCGATCTAAAAGAATATAAATGAATTGTTCGAGATCGTTGAAGTATAATGATAATTTTTTTATCTTTTCCTGTGTTAATGATTTACGGGTAGTTCTTGACTTATAATAATAAATATAGCTAATTTTATTTAATAAAAGGTTTTTAAGCTATTTATTTGTATATTTTATTGGTTAGTGTGTAAAATTAATTTGTGGGTGAAGGAGATCAATATAGTTGAGAGAATTACATGACGTTCAAGATAATGCAACATTATCCATAAATGGTGCTGTTTTTTGTATTGCAAGGTACATATGTTTTAGGATATCTGTTGATTTGAACAATACATATTTAAAATATTAAATTTATGAAAATTCACCGAAACACAATGCTAAACGAAGATTTACACATACTAATATCAAACTGTGGTTTTAATTTAGTGAAAATAAAAAACGAAATAATATAATATTTTTTTATTACATGGCAATAATTGATAAATTATAAATATATTAAAAAAAAATTGTTAAACAATATTAAATGAAGTTATATTATGCATACATAATCTTTATTATTAAAGGCACAATTGTTTTTAGACTAGCAATGTTAGCTTGTATAAAATA
Source organism: Heliconius sara (assembly GCA_917862395.2). Taxonomy (NCBI): domain Eukaryota; kingdom Metazoa; phylum Arthropoda; class Insecta; order Lepidoptera; family Nymphalidae; genus Heliconius; species Heliconius sara. Next base: position 5,557,783 of record OU860793.1, read on the forward strand.
TTAAATTTATAAAAATCTTAATCAGATGCAAAGCTGTAAAGAGTACATAAAGAATGATACGGCTATCAGTTAGTAGTTGTTACATACAACAAATTTAAGATTTCTGCTGATGTGTTTTTGCCGTATAAAATTTGTGCTCTCTTGAGTCGCGAGTATGCTTAAATGGCGTCCGTGGAGATTCAATTAACGTTGCTGGGCAAGTTCCATGGACATGAGCAGTATATTCTCGCTTATAATTCGTGCCTCCGTCTCCCAAAACGAAATTTGATGTAGTACCATGTCTTACACGACGTTCCACTTTTTCAACACGTTCATTCCTTTCAGACTTTTCAGTGTGATTAGATCTTGAGAAACTGCCGTAGGAGCGAGCCTCAGATTGACCATAAAATTCTCCACCGACACGAAGATTATCTCGAACAACTACACGCGGCTGTCGTTCTAGGATCAGTGTAGATTGACCGTCACGTTTTTGTTGTCGGCGGATATCTGTGTTTTCATTTTGTTCAGAAATTACATTTGCATGATCGCGACCGGAACGATGCATTGAACTTATACTCTTTCTGTCAGCACTATGAGTTGAGTTACTTATATATTCTCCACGTTCATTAAGGTTCGTTATACTCTTTCTTTGTGCAGCTGCAGTAGAACTAATAGAATGGTGGGCTTCAGTTGTCGAAGAAACACCTTTTCTATGAAGTACTGCATTTGTACTCGACAAATCAGATACCAAATCGGATGTACGTTTATGGTGTCCACTGCGCGAAGCCTGGTCTTTTGATACAAGCGGGGCTTCTCCACCACCGTGCATAGCTCTCTGAAATTCCATACTCGTTTTTGTTACGCTGTCACTTATTTGATTTCTGTTTACGCTATGTGATTGATGCACTGATGACACTTTAGAAATATTTTGCTCAACGTGACTTCCTGAGGATGATGTTCCTGTGGACGATCGTTGCACTTGACGCTCGCTTGAACGAGTACCACGATGATGCTGATCGTCTGTCTGATAAGATGAAGTCATGTGATGAATTGGCGACTCTGTAATTATTTGCTTTCTATGAATGTGATCTCCTGTGATATGTCTCTGTCCTGTAGTTTGTTTAGCATTGGCATGTGTCGAATGTGAAGTGTGCTTTTCGACATGACTCATTGATTGAGTGGAATGTGTGGAATTTTGAATGTTTTCATGGGATCGGGTATCTGAGGATACATGACCATGACGTTGGGTATGTATATTTTGGTTCGAAGATGTTAATTGTTGTCCAGAATTTATAATTTTCTGTGAAGATATTTCACCAATATCTTTGGTTAAGTGTTCAGAGACTGAATGATTAGATGATTGGTTTAAATTATCAGTTCTCCTTTTCACTACATATGTTGTGTTTGCAGTGTTTTGGAACATTTGATTGTCATCGCTTAAATTCACTTGTCCAGAAGATATAATGTTGCTTGAGGTGTTTCTGCTCTTGTTTTTATCAACCTCAGTTCGTCCATCGGTAACATTTTTCAAGTTTGGACTTCCTGATTTATCAGTATTTGTCACGACTTCAACATTTCTAGTTACATTTACCCATTTTCCCGCAATTAACTTCTTCTCTGTTATTTGTTTTATTATTTTATTAGTAGAAGATGAATGTTGAATATTTGTAGTGTCACTCTTATTTTTAACATTTCTTTCCGTTGATTGTCTTTTATATGAACGATCTGTTGCATTCCGATCGGTAGTATCGTGTGATAATGACTGACTTACGTCTTTTGATGATGATGTAGTAGAAGTGTCATGCAATTCATTACGATTTATATTTAATGGACTGTCGTGACCTTTAGTACCAGAAATTATATGAGACTTTTCAACTACTTTATTATGAGTTCCCATCACTTTAGTAGTACGTATCTCTGAATGAGACTTTTGCACACTGCTATCATGGTGCTTATCGGATATAGTTTTAGTAGTGTATGATTTTACGTCATGGTCAGTATGTGTATGTTTAGAGCTGTCAATATTTGTTGCAGAATCATACTTGCTATTATCAGTTAAATTATTTGTATCGTAAACCCTTTTACTCGCGTCAGGACTAGAGCGATGTGAGGTATGTCGTTCCTCTATAACTGAGTGAGAACTTTCCTTGGTTTGAGAATAATCAGCCCTGCTAACAGATGATGGATATTGTTTATTATTTCCTTCGGGATATAGATTGTCCTTCGGGCGAATAGGACTAGCTCGCTCACTGGTCTGCCACTGTGGTTTAGTAGGTTGAGCAAAATTTTCCACAGGTTTTATATTATCTTCTCTTCTGCCTTGTGTACCCCGAGGTTGCTCCCCTGGTCCATAAATAGGTATCTCTCTAGATTTATCACCAGGACGTTGTTCTGATAAATTTGGCCTAATATTTGCGGTGTCCCAAGGCCTTTCTCCAGTCTTATCATTTGGTCTCTCTCCGGGGCGATAATTAGGTTCCGATATTGGCTTATCACTTGTTCTGTCTACTGGCCTTTCACTCGGCCTCTCCTCAGTTCTATAACGAGGTTTCTCTTCTGGTTTATCACCCAATTTTTCGTCTGTTTTATATTCAGGCCTTTCTTCTGGTTTATCACTCTTTATTGGACGATTATCTTCTCTATTTCCAGGTTTATCCCATTTAGGTCGTGAAGGTTTGCCATCTTTAGGAATAGAATAATCATTCTGTCCATTTGGTTGAGGAGAACGTCCTTGAGAAATATTGGTTACTTCTGATGTTTTTAGAGTTGTATAATGACTAGAGTCATCTGCAGTATATTGAGTATAGTGCTCAGAAACTGATGTTTTATCATCGATATAATTCGTTTCATGTTTTTTTACGTACGTGGGTTTATCATGCTTCGGTCCATCTGTAGTATCTTTCGGCTCATCCTTCTCTGGGTAATATGTAATAGCTGACTTAACATCTTTTTTTATTTTGTAGTCATCCCTGCGAGTATGGTCTTCAAAAACACCCTCTATTTTAAGATTATCCTCTCTACGAGTTAATTTAACTCTTTGGCCTTTTACAACACGATATGTATCAGAAGAGCGAATATTTTCCATTGTACCTTCCATCTTAAGGTTATCCTCATGTTTAACGATAGTTCTTCTGTCACCTGTAACTACATTGTAGTCATTTCTTTGCTTCATGTCTATAAATTCACCTTCTATCTTCAAGTTGTCTTCTCTTCTGATTATATCAACTCTATCGACATTTTTACGTATATCCAAATCTCTTTCAATTGTTATATTATCAACATGTTTTATAAGTTTGCGTTTTTCAGCTGGCTGGGATGGCACTACTTCTGGTTTATAAAATTTACCATCAGGTTTTAAGTTATCTTGAGGTTTTACTACTGGTGCTCGTTCACCTTTAGTAGCACTATAATCATTTCGGACATGTAAATCAATAAATTCACCTTCTGTTCGTAAATTGTCTTCATGTCTCTGTATTATTATTTTTTCAGTTTTGTCAATACGTTTGTAATCGTCTCTTGAGCGATGAACATCAATACTTCCTTCCATTTTCAAGTGGTCTTCATGTCTAACAACATCAGCTCTATCTCCTTTAGTTACAGAGTAATCAGTTCTACGAATAACTTCCATTTCCCCTTCAGGTTTGAGATTATCCTTGGGTTTCTTTACATCAGGACGTTCAGCCGGACGCCAATCGTCGCGTTTTGGTGTATCAATTTTGCCTTCAGGTTTTAAATTATCTTGTGGTTTTTTAGGTGTTGGTCTCTCAGCTGGTTTCCATTCTTCATGTTTTGGCTTTTCAAACTGTCCCTCCGGCCTTAAATTATCTTGAGGCTTTTTAACTTCAGGTTTTTCAGCTGGTTGCCATTTATCTCGCGTAGGAGTTTCGAAATGACCCTCTGGCTTAAGATTATCCTGTGGTTTTTTAGGTACTTGTCTTTCGGCTGGGCGCCATTCGTCTTGCTTAGGTTTTTCGAATTTGCCTTCTGGCTTAAGGTTATCAACAGGTTTCTTTATCTCAGGCCTTTCAGCTGGTTGCCACCTTTCTTTCTTAGGTGTTTCAAAGTCTCCTTCAGGTTTTAGATTATCTTGCGGTTTCTTTGGTGTTTGTCTTTCTGCTGGCTGCCAATGTTCTGGAGTACGAGAATTAAATTCTCCTTCTGGTTTCAGATTATCTTTCGGTTTCTTTTGGACAGGTCGTTCTGCGGGTTGCCATTTGGTTTTTTCAGGAGTGGTAAAATCACCTTCAGGATGAAGATTATCATCTGGACGACGTACAGGAGCTCGTTCACCAGGGCGCCATTTCTCTGGTTGACGTTTCTCAAATTCGCCTTCAGGATGTAAATTATCATGAGGTTTCTTAGGCTTTGGTCGTTCAGCAGGCCGCCATTCTTGTGATTTAGGTTGTTCAAAGTCGCCTTCTGGTCTAAGATTATCTTGCGGTTTCTTTTGTTCAGGACGTTCAGCAGGGCGCCACTGTTGCTTCTCTGGGGTTGTAAATTCGCCTTCTGGTCGCAAGTTGTCATGTGGTCGACGTACTGGTTCACGGTCACCAGGACGCCAGTGATCAGGGTGTCGTTTTTCAAACTCCCCTTCCGGACGTAAATTATCCTCTGGTTTTTTAGGTCTAGGCCTTTCTGCAGGGCGCCATTCTTCTTGTTTAGGTTTTTCAAAATCACCTTCAGGTTTCAAATTATCTTTTGGTTTTTTGAGAGTTTCCCTCTCAGCAGGTCGCCATTCTTCGTGTTTCGGTTTTTCGAAATCTCCTTCAGGCTTAAGGTTATCTTTTGGCTTGTTTTGAACGGGCCGTTCTGCTGGTTGCCACTCGTCCGGTATCCGTTGTTCGAATTGCCCTTCAGGCCGTAAATTGTCATGAGGCTTTTTAGGTTTTGGCCTTTCAGCTGGCTGCCATTTATCTTTCTCTGGTGTTTCAAAAGTACCTTCAGGCTTAAGATTGTCTTTAGGTTTTTTTTGTACAGGTCGCTCTGCTGGTTGCCAGTGTACTTTTTCCGGAGTAGTAAACTCTCCTTCAGGTCTTAAGTTATCATCTGGACGTTTCACTGGTGCCCTGTCGCCTGGATGCCACTCTTCTGGACGCCGTTTCTCAAAATCACCTTCAGGCCGTAAGTTATCGTCAGGTCGTTTAGGTATCGGTCGCTCTGCAGGACGCCACTTTTCTTTTTCAGGAGTTTCAAAATCACCCTCAGGCTTAAGGTTATCTTTAGGCTTTTTAGGTATTTGCCTTTCGGCGGGACGCCATTCTTCGGGTTGCGGTTGTTGAAACTCTCCTTCTGGCCTTAAATTATCTTTCGGTTTTCGTTGAACAGGACGTTCAGCAGGTTTCCACTGTTCATGATGAGGCACTTCAAATTGGCCTTCAGGCATTAGATTATCCTTTGGTTTCTTTTGAATAGGTCTTTCAGCAGGTCGCCATAGTTCTTTATCGGGTGTTGAAAATTCACCCTCAGGACGAAGGTTATCTTCAGGTTTTCTAGGTTTGGAACGATCAGCAGGCCTCCATTCCTCTTTCACAGGGCTCTCGAATTCACCCTCTGGTTTTAAATTATCCTTAGGCTTTTTAAGAGTTGGTCGTTCGGCAGGACGCCATTCATCAGGCGTATGTTGATCGAATTCTCCCTCTGGCCTAAGATTATCTTTAGGTTTCTTTTGGACAGGTCGTTCTGCGGGGCGCCATTTTTCTTTTGTAGGAGTTGAAAATTCACCTTCAGGACGTAAATTATCTTCTGGCCTCGTTTGCTTTGGACGTTCTGCAGGCCTCCATTCCTCATGAACTGGCGTTTCCAATTTACCTTCAGGCTTCAGATTATCTTCTGGTCTTATTTGTTTGGGACGATCAGCAGGCCTCCATTGTTCTTTCAATGGGCTCTCAAATTCACCCTCAGGTTTTAAATTATCCTTAGGTTTCTTAGCAGTTTGTCTTTCAGCAGGACGCCATTCGTCGGGCTTGTGTTGTTCAAATTCACCCTCAGGCTTTAAATTATCTTTAGGTTTCTTTTGGACAGGCCGTTCAGCAGGACGCCACTCTTCTTTTTCTGGTGTAGTAAATTCACCTTCTGGTTTAAGGTTATCTTTAGGCTTTTTAGGAGTTTGTTTTTCAGCGGGGCGCCATTCTTCAGGTTTGTACTGTTCAAATTCACCTTCTGGTTTAAGATTATCCTCTGGTTTCTTCTGAATTGGTCGGTCGGCTGGACGCCACTTTTCTTTTTCGGGAGTTGAAAATTCACCTTCAGGACGCAAATTATCTTCAGGTTTTATCTGCTTAGGGCGTTCTGCCGGTCGCCATTCTTCATTTACCGGTGTATCGAAATCACCTTCTGGCTTAAGATTATCTTTTGGCTTCCTTGCAATAAGACGCTTTTGATGTGTTTCTTCATAAGTCTTATATTCTTCTTGAGTAGTTGTTATATTTTCAATATCCTCAGAAGAATAGAACTTTTCGAAATCTTCTTTTGTCCATGTCCGACGTCGTTGAGGGCGCTCTATCGTCGTGCTTTTTTCTGTAAAATCTTTTTGGTTGGAAGTTACGAACTCAATATCACCTTCATGTGTTAAATTGTCTGTTTTACGTGAAACTAAAGTAGTTCGTTCAACTGTATCTGTATAATCTATGTATTCCGATTTTGATGTTGTTTCGACTGTCATATCTCCTTCAATTTTTGTCCAAGTATTACGTCTCACCGGCTTAGGTCGTTCCACAGGTTTAATAGTATACTCCGTACGAGATGTTGTCGTATCTGTAAAGAACATGATTTAAAAATTATTAACATGACATTGAACATAAAATTTACTCTCTCTAGAGGTATAATGAACAATGTATAAAAAAAAGTCAATGCTTTCTATGGTACGTGATACTTAAATAAATTTACTTAAAAAACTAGAAACTAAGATAAGTAAGAAATATAAATGTCCATTACCTGTAAATTCGCCTTCTGTAATAATATTATCAGTACGTCTGATAATTTCGGCTCGTTCTCCAATAACTTGCTTGTAATCTTCGGTAATAGTCCTTGAAGTGGTAAATTCTCCTTCAGGTTTCAAATTATCTTGTGGTTTTTTCTGCTGAGGCCTTTCAGCAGGTTTCCATTGTTCTTTCTTAGGAGTAGTAAATTCTCCTTCAGGCTTTAGATTATCTTCTGGACGTCTAATAGGTTCCCTTTCACCAGGTTGCCATTTTTCAGGTTTTCTTCCTTCAAATTCACCCTCTGGTCTGAGATTATCTTCTGGTTTTTTCTGCTCTGGCCGTTCAGCAGGTCTCCATTTTTGTTTTTCTGGGGTAGAAAACTCCCCTTCTGGTTTTAAATTATCCTCAGGCTTTTTAGGCTTTTGACGTTCTGCTGGGCGCCATGGCTCTTTTTCAGGTGTAGAAAATTCACCTTCAGGCTTAAGATTATCTTCTGGCCGGCGGGTTGGTGCCCGATCACCTGGGCGCCACTCATCAGGTCTTCTTCTTTCAAATTCGCCTTCAGGTTTTAAATTATCCTCAGGGCGTTTGACAGGAGCTCGATCGCCTGGCTTCCATGGTTCAGGTCTACGGTCTTCAAAATCGCCTTCTGGCTTAAGATTATCTTGAGGCCGACGGACAGGTTCTCTGTCACCTGGGCGCCACTCATCAGGCTTACGTTTTGCAAATTCTCCTTCAGGGTATAAGTTATCTTCAGGCTTTTTAGGCTTTTGCCGTTCAGCTGGTCGCCATTGTTCTTTTTCGGGTGTGGTAAATTCTCCTTCTGGTCTTAAATTGTCTTCTGGACGTTTTGTTGGAGCTCGATCACCAGGCTGCCATTCTTCAGGTCGTCTCTGCTCAAATTCTCCTTCTGGTTTTAAATTATCTTCTGGACGCCGAACAGGTGCTCTATCACCGGGGCGCCATTCTTCTGGCTTTCGTTTCTCAAATTCTCCCTCAGGACGTAAGTTATCTTCTGGTTTTTTAGGCTTCTGTCGCTCTACCGGGCGCCACGGTTCTTTCTCAGGAGTAGTGAAATCACCCTCCGGCTTTAGGTTATCTTCAGGACGTCTAACTGGCGCTCTATCACCAGGTCTCCATACCTCTGGCCTTCTGTCTTCAAAGTCACCCTCTGGTTTTAAATTATCTTCAGGCTTGCGAATAGGGGCTCTATCACCAGGACGCCACTCATCAGGCTTGCGCCTCTCGAATTCTCCTTCTGGACGCAAGTTATCTTCTGGTCTTATTGGTTTTTGCCTCTCAGCTGGTCGCCAAAGGTCTTTTTCAGGACTTGTGAATTCTCCTTCTGGTCTGAGATTATCTTCAGGACGACGAGTGGGTGCCCGATCACCAGGCTGCCATTGTTGAGGATGCCGCTTCTCGAAATCTCCCTCTGGTTTTAGATTATCTTCGGGTCGCTTTACAGGTGCACGGTCGCCAGGTCGCCACTGTTCAGGCTGTCTATCTTCAAAGTCACCCTCTGGTCTTAAATTATCTTGCGGGCGTCTTACAGGCTCTCTATCGCCAGGACGCCATTCCTCGGGAACACGTTTCTCAAAGTCTCCCTCAGGACGTAAGTTATCCTCGGGCTTTTTAGGTTTTTGACGTTCAGCTGGGCGCCAGGGTTCTTTTTCAGGTGTAGTAAAATCACCTTCTGGTTTTAGATTATCTTCAGGACGACGGGTTGGTGCCCTATCGCCAGGTTGCCACTCTTCGGGCTTTCGCTTTTCGAAATCACCCTCTGGCTTCAGATTATCTTCAGGTTTTCTAACTGGAGCTCTTTCGCCTGGACGCCACTCCTCGGGCCTCCTTTTTTCAAAATCACCTTCAGGTTTTAGATTATCTTCTGGTTTTGTTGGCTTAGGTCGTTCAACAGGTTGCCAGCGAGGACGTTCTGGTTCTTGAAAATCGCCTTCTAATCTCAAGTGATCTTCGTGATGAATAGCTGTAGTACGACTGACATGTTTTTCATCATAATCTTGTTTGTATGCGGAGACCACGCTCGTAGTGTGCTCCACATCAAACAATGGCTCCGGGACATCATTGTGTGGGCAACGGTGACGCCTGCAAAAAAACATATAGGATTGTCAAAATATTCTGATAGTAAAAATTGATTTGTTAATACATAAAGTTCTATAATAAAATACAGGCATATATTAAACTGCGCGAAATTATTTTTATAAAATTGTTTGTTGCCCATAAAAAGACATTTAAATAAAATATTAATATATGTATATTTTAATCGAATATTGTAAAAAAAAAACTATATTGCTATAAAATGACTTATTTTTCAATTGATAATATACCTTGTTCTATGATACGGGTGTAAGTATATAGGAAGATATTTCGGTCGTGGCAAAGGCGGCAGTGTGAGAGGTCCAGCCATATCCTATCCATAGTGTTTAGTTCGAGACTTTTACAACAACGTAAAAGGACAACACTTTTTGGAGCAGAAAATATAATGAATAGGCCATTGAGACAAAATGAAATATTTTTGAATAGATAATAATTGATCAGGTCCAACGAATAGGCGCATATGTTCACATTTCATTCACTATTTTCACTATCACTAAGAATAGCACCAAGCAACCCGACCCGTCACGAATCACATCGCCTACTGCCGTATGCTTTGTTCTTTTTCACTTAATATATTTATATTACAGTTTTTTTTAATTCTCTTCATATTTAATAATATGAAGATATACATATTAAAACCGTAAAACGTATTTCATTTTACATTTATTTACACTTATAAAGAACCTAACATGATAATAACATGTAAAATATTAAAGACAATATTCATACGTAAAGATCATACGTCACTTTTAATATATAACCATGGCTCATGTATTTCATGAAAGCCGTTGCTAAGAAACATAATATGAAAAAATAACAGAAACAGACAACTAAGTATAAAAATTCATAGATAAATATGAAACTTAGATTTTAAAATATTCTCTTTATAAATTAAATTAAGTTGTTTAAGAAATTTATACATGAAGAGAAAGGCTAAAGTAATCATAATTTCAAGCGAACAAAGAAGCTTTATAACGTAAGTGGGCGGCTGGTGTCCCGATATAGCTCTGACTCAATAACATCATGTAAGGACCCATTCTCTGTGATGTTTTCCTTTTCAGAAATTGTTGATTGGAAGAAATGACAGTCAATTATATAATATGATTTCCAAATGATAAAAGATATAAAATTTATATTTAGATATTATATGTATCAACATTTAATTATTGTGTATTCGAAAAAAAAGGAATGCATTAATAAACCATATTGTACGTTAAATGGAAATGGAAAAATATTATACGTTAATTTTAACAGGCAGGTTCCTTCTTCCACAAGTTGTCCCAAATTCTCATATTTTAAGCATGAAAGCAATCCGTCGCCTAGCGATCTGAGTCAAACACGCCCTAATTCAGTCCTTGTGTTTCAGTCGATCAATATTTACTAACAAAAAAGGGGCACTATTGTTATGATTTTTTTTCCTTTAGTTACATATTTTTTCAAATATATTCCTTATATTATTAAAAAATAAATTCTAATGTTACCTATTTTTTTTTAAATTGGGCCATGTTATGTTGATTAAAAGATAAAAATATATTTTTTCAATTTACCTTATTAGAGTTAGCATTAATCCAATATACGTTTTTTTATTTAGTCATTGATTATATAGATCCGTTCAGGACCCCAATCGAAACAATTAGACGTTGTTCTACACTGATACTAGTGAAAGAGATAACTTTCAACGTCGGTTGCTATGTACGTAAATACCTAGCAGGTATCTACTAGGAAGGATTATGGTCTTCCAAAGAATATTATTTTTTTATCGATGTGCGTTATTATTCTAATAGGTGTAGGTAGAGCCTATTCTTTAATATATCAAAAAAAGGTTTGTTTCGATATTATATCGAAGAGTATAGAATCGAAAGGGTAAATATATAGATCTAGTCTAAGATGAGACTTATTTCGCATTTTATTCACGTTGTTCAATTGACAGTAGATAATACTCAACGAATCCAAAAGGTGATGAAGTTAAATATGCAAAATCTTAATAATCAGTGTAATAGAATAAGAAATCAGAAAACTTATGAAGATTTTAGAAAATAATTATTCCCTTTAAGGATTTCACACGAAATGTGGGCACATCTTACGACTGACTATAAAGGGTTGATAATTCCGCGAATACAAGCAAATTGGCCATGACATATTTAAATGAATCACAATTATTCTTGTAACTGATATTACATTATATACATGATTAAGTGCGAGTTTTACTCGATCACCGAGGTTTCTTTACCAATTTCAGGATTGTAGGTCAGCGGGAAGTATTTACAACTTATAAAGATTGACAAACATAAGTTTGCAAGAATTTATTTTGTATGAAAAGAACTATAAATGATTTGTTTATAGTGACTTTTTTTATTTATATTTATAAATGTTCACTTAATGGATGATATGATATACCTTTGTGGATTTTTTCTATTTATTCGTAATTTAAGTTCTCATTTCATGCAAAATTTCATAACTATAGATCGACGAAAAGTATCCTATAAGTGTGGATTACGCTGCGATACTCATAAAAAATGCATAAATGCTCGTATGTTTTAATTGCCTAGACTTACAACCTTGATTTTTTTGTACTTCAAGAGACCGAGACCGAAGCTTGATACCTTTACGCTATCTTGAGATAAATGGTCTTAACAGACGAACAGACATGTCACAAAGTGATCCTATAAAGTTTTTTATCTATTACGGTACGGAACCCTAAAAGTTAGTAAGTATTTTATCAACTATATGTTTTTATTGAATAGTTAGTTAGTGGAAGTAGGAAATTAAACCATAAATTATAAACACTATCGATAACAGGGAATAAGAATAATATATCCGGTTTTTAGTTTTGTAGGTATGTTAATCAGAACATTTTTCTTTCCTTGTTTTGAATTATCTAATTATTAATTAAAAAAATAATAATTTCTCACAAGTGAATAAAAAAAGTCAATACAACCTAAATTTTCACATGCAGTTGCATGAGCTCAAGAGATATTTACCATATGGTTTTGCAAGAACAGATTCTGACTCAGATGGTGACGACTCTTCTGACTATATTGAGCGTATTACTCAACCAGAGATTTCAATAAGTGCTTGTGATTAATTTGTTTATGATCGTATATGTATTTGTTTACTGTTTTACTAAAGCTCTTACTTATTTTGTCTTATTCTTATTATAACTTCGTGAGACGTATACGCTTCGGTTTGCCGCCGAAATAAATGCTTAAGTTTAGTGCTTAAATTTCACAATAAATTATTATAAATAAGTCAAATTATCTTTATTTACTTAATAAAGAGTAAGAGAATACTAATTTATTAGTAATTAACAAAAGCTACTGAGTAAAATCGAACTTTATCCCAAGTGAATACAACTCGGCATTCATATAGATCTCCCATTCTTTTGTTGGTGAAATCGAGAACGACGCATTACTTAACATTTCACTTGGCTCTCACATATATATATTTTTTTTTATGGGATTTATAACAACTCAACATAATAAAAACAATAACAATTAAAAACATATATGGCATACGTAAATAATTTTCCTTCGTACGTATTGTATTGGTATTCTGGTTATAATTTATTGTTTCGGTGAATCCCTAATTAGCATTTTCGTATGGCATCGCGGAGACACGGACGCGGACCACGGTCATCGACGCGGATCGCCGGCGCGGCGGCGTGAGAAGACAAGTTAGTGCCGTCATCAGAACTGATGATCGTTTGAGATATATTTTTTTTGCAGAATTATACAGTAAATGTTATGTTTTTTGCTCTAAATTTCGTTTTATTTCAATCATCCTGATGAATGATCTAGTCTAATAGTAGGTCGTGGCGCAGCGATACAAACGTGTGGATGTAAACGACGGGTGTGGGTTCGATTCCCTCTCACGGAAATAAAATATTTAATATTTTAATTTCAAAGCAAAACAAAAACCACTTAACGTTGTCACAAAAGTACGGTGGAAAGCGGGGAACGGGAGCATCCTAGTAGGATTGGTTCTCTCTGCCTACCCTGCCATACGGGGTATTACTGGTGATGAAGCTAAAAGAATCTAATTAGTATTATATTAAAAAGTAAAAAAAAAATTATTTAATTGTAAATTTAATTTAGTATTTTAATATAATTAAATTTAAAATTTAGATTATATCTATCTACCTCTTAATTTAAAAGAAAATAGAGCTAAATTTAAAAGAATTTATAGCACATAATTCTATTTTAATGGAGCCATTACTTTTAAGGCATTTTACATTTGCCTACGCAACGTTACCAAGGTGACCCATTGTTGGCTCCAAGTGCAAAATAATAACTAGCGGAAAATATATAACTAACGGAAATAATTGTATGACGCCGACGATTACATCAACGACCTTAAAAATCATATGAATAAAAAACTAGTGTAATTTGACTCGTTTTTATAAGATAGATAGATTAAGGAAAAACGGAAACCGAACCTATGGAAATTATAATTTAAAAAAGCCTGAGGAGTGAGGACTCTCCGGAGGGTATGTACGAAGAGGTTGATGACTATGAACGAAATGGAAGAGGTATACAGACAGAGAGTTCTGACTCCCCTCTTGGGATACAGCGTGTACCTTTGAAACTTTCAGAAATCTTGTAGCCTATCCAATTAGGCTACAGAACATATAGGAACTTATCTGGAACAACATTAATATTTACGTTTCTTTCTATACAACACATAAAAAATTTATTTGATGCAAAATATAAACCAGTTTACAATCACAGACCAGTTTTGCGAATGTTAACTTTTTTGTACAGTATACCAACTAGGTACTAATACTTTCTGAGTATTATTTTGGAACAAAGCAAAGAACTCTTCGAGCTATAGACAAAGTTGGCTATATTTTGTAAAGTTTTAAAAACACGTAATACACTTCAGGTTGTATCTCGCATACAGCAGGGTAGGTAGAAGAAACCTAGTGTTAAAACACTCGTTATCCATTTCCCAACGAATTCCGGCAGAATTGCCGATGCCGGTTTGCCTCGACACCAGAGAAATAAAAATATAAATTGAAATAAATATTTCATTATTTGGAGTGAGGATCGAACCCACAACCAGTCGCGTTTACAGTTAAAAACTTGTGCCCCTGCGCCACGACTGGTTTCAAAACGATTTCTTTAATTTAATATAAGACTAGACCGACCATATGGTCGACGACCTTCTTTTGGCTGTGACTGGTTCATGCAACACCTACGTTAATGCCGATTTGCTCTCACCAGCTTAAGCCGCCTATACTTCGAGAACAGTAAATTTATAGGTATTAACATTCAAATAATAAATAATAATTTAAGGTACCGTAATGCTCATTACTATATATAGCACCTACACGACAACGAGTAGTTGCTTATCCGTATTAAAGATATAGATTAATTAAGATATTAAGATCCATATTTATGTTTGCTTATTTATGTTTTTGAGGCCGTCTTGGCGTTAGGGCACAAGGTTACGTCTGTAACGCGACGGTTGTGAGTTCGATTCCCATAAGGGGAAATTAATTATCGTTTATTAATATTGTCATTTCTTCGCTCTGGCACCCAAGGCACAAGCCCCGTGTTGACTTCCGTTGACTCGAAAAATGGGGAACGGAGTGTCTTAACACTAGGTTCCCCCTGCCTTCTATGTGTGAGCGAAGAAGTACAGCGTGAAGCTGATGTAAATAAATAAAATTAACATTCATATAATAAATAATAATTGTATGCACCGTAACGTTCAATACTATATCTTATAACACCTACACCACAACGACCAGTGACTAATCCTCTTTAAAGATATAATTAATTAATATATTAAGAACAATATTTATTTTTTTCAAAGCAATAACATCTTTTACTGTCAACTTATTATATTTTTTATTTTTTTAAGTTATATACTATTTTGAGTTATTTCTACATAACGTAAAACATAATGGAGAAAATACATAATCTTTTTAAAACAAATACAGGTACCTAGGTACTTGTTCTAATCAGTACTTTTATGGTTTTAAAACTCACCTACACCTATATATCACAAAAAATATATGTACCAACATATATCTTATCTTCGATATCGCTAATATTTTGGAACGATAACCTTAATAAGGCAATTGCAAAAACAGAGCATTATGATGTCATAACCTAATCCAAATACGAAAAAAAAATATTTTAACTTCAGGCTGCATCCCGCACATAGCAGTATAGGCATGGGAACCCTAGAAACCTAGTGATAACACTCCGTTCCCTTTAAGACGGTTCCCAACTTTCCGCCGAATTCTGGAGATATTTCGTGTAAAATGGCGTAACTGAGCGAAGAAATTAATGAAAATGAATGGGAATCTAATCCATGACCTGTAGCGCTTACAGTCACTGGCCTCGAATAAATAATAATAATATAAGTTAACAATTTTTCATGAAATCAAATGATGTAATCAATTGCACGCGGAGTTGGGAAATAACATTGACATTAGAATGAACTGGAATAATATAAGCAACAGTTATTTTTATTGTTTATGTTTAATTGAAAATGTATAATTACTTTACGATTTTACGAGGCTATTCACGACGCAGAGGCACAAAATGTTTCGGTTCCTACTCGAGGAAATGAAAAATTTAATATTTTCATTTTCTTCGCTCTGGCTCTGCACATAACGCGCAATGCTCCCAGAAATCGACGAACAGAGTGTCCTATCACTAGGTTTACCTTGCCACTGCTATGTATGGGAAACAGAGTGACTAAAAAACTACGAGAATGTAACTAAAAAAAACTAGTTTCAATATGAGGTGAAGGTATATCAATTTTAACCGCACGCTCTTCACTATAACTAGAAGACTCTATTTATAATTAAACCTCATATATTATAGTAATATTAGTTCGAGCATATATATTTCCTTCTCAATTAAACAATAACTATAATGTAACAAATAATGTAAACAGAAGTACTTAATTTAAAACATTTTAATCAATGTATGAAGAGAAGGAGAGGCCGTCGTGGGTCAGACGGTTTTGGGTTCGATTCCCACTTCGTTGAATATTTTTTTATGTTTATTAATATTTTCATTTATTTGCTCAAAGGCAAAAGGCAAGGCAAAACCGCGGCGTTGAAATACGTCACTTGACACGCAATGCTACCAAAATTCAGCGGAAATTGGGAAACTGAGTGTCATAACACAAGGCTTTCAAGGGTTTTACTGCAAAAAGCTGAAAAAAATGTATCTAAAAATCATAATAGAGAGCGACGTAGAGATTGTGCCTCTACGTAGAGCATCCAAAATATCTTTTGAGCTTTAATGTTCATAAGTTTTCGAATAACCTAATTGAATTGTTTGCAATGCATAGAGCTGACATAAGAGTGGTCATATGATTTTTCCACACAAAATTAACAGCAAGTTTAACAAGTATATTTAAGCCTGTGGCTTGGAGGACAGCAAACAAAAAATATTTTTTTATTTAGAAAACGTTTTCTAAATAAGTAGGTATTTTTCTCTCCTAAGTGTAGAGTAACACTTTTAAAATGTAAAAGAAAAAATCAGATCAGACGATATTCCATACTATAATAAAATTATATAAAAATTTAAGCTCACGTTTTTAAATATTTGCAGACATAAAATGTCGAATGTACTAAATACTTATTTCAGTAGCGTATCCTTTTTTGGTGCGCCTCCAGCAGCAACTTTCCATGTTCAATATTGAGGTCGATGTTTTTTACTTGCCGTATTGAATACTTGACAATGCAAGCGTTTACGGTACGTACATATGGTCACATTAAACTTGCTACAAGATGTCTTCTTAGCGTCTGAATACCCATTGTGATTGAAATAATTACCTTTTTTTATTGATATTAGCTAGAACAGCTGTCTCTTTAGGGTTCTGTACCTCAAAAGGTAAGACCGAAGAAGAAGAAGACCTGTAAAGAATCAGTTAGCTATCCGTCTGTCAAGACCAACTATCTCGAGATTACGTGGATGTATCAAAATGAAATGAATATAATATTTTTAATTGAAAAAAAAAGTTCCTCAAAGCACAGAAAATGTCACAGACTTTGTTGTATTTTGTATGAAATTTACTGCGAAATAAAAACTTATAGGATACTTTCCGTGGACCAACAGTTATGAAAATTGGTACTAAGTGAAAACCTATACAAATAAAGGGAAAAATCCGAAAAGTGAAAAATTATAAATATATCAAAGAAAGAAAATAATTACAAACTTAAACATACAATCCTGAAATTGGTACGGAACCCTCAGTATGCGAATCCAACTCTTATTTCACCGGTTTTTTTATTTATAAATAAATTGCACATTTAAAAAATATACGGCGTTACGCAACATAATTGCTTCAATAATTTTGTATATATGTTATCATATTTGCTTGTTCTACACCAAATTTATGTGATAAATCATATTGGACATGTGCAAGTAGATAAAACATAACAACAAAATGCATAGGGATTAATTTCAATAAAATTTAATCAGCTCCAATTGATATAACAATTTATAAGATTATTATATCATTTCTTCAAGGTTAAATATATTTGTATGTGTAACCTTTATATTATAAACAAAATTAAAAATAAATGATTATTAAGTATATGAAGGTACGTAATATTGTTGAGGCCAGTCATGAATTAGGGGTACAAAGTGTAACCGTAAACGTGATAGGTTCGATTACTCGAGGAAATTAAATAGTTAATAATTTAATTTGAGGCAAAGCGCGGCATTGAGTTTCGCCACTCAACATGTTGTGCCCCTAGCATTCGTCAGGGAGAACGGAGTTTTTTAGCACTAGGTTCCCTTTGCCTACCCTGTTGTGTGCGGGATACAGCGTGAAGCTGATATTTTGATCCAGCAATACAGGTTGACCGGAAACAGAACAATGTTTATATATATAAAAGTACCGATCAAGAAACCTACTGTGCGTTGGAATGCGAAAAAAAGAAAAGTAGCGTCGGCTATCAAAAATGACGTAAGATTGCAGAACAGCGGGCTGGAAACGTTAAGTTTTACATGGAGTAAACAAGTAAGAAACGAGTTTAAGCGAGGACGTGGGCACGATGAGATCACCGACGCGAATAACCTGAGGTCGGTACAGCGTCACGTCTTTCTAATTGACTTGCCGATTTTATTGTAAAACTTAAAAAAAAACCATTTCTTTTGTCGGTAAAATTTTTTTTCGAGACACGTTTACCGTTATTCTTTAATTTATAAATATTATATCGGTATTATAAATATTCATAGCAAATTCTTATCACCTGTACATAAGGTTGTAAAGGAAAAATAGTCTATAGTTTTACACTTGAAAGTTAAAAAGATCAATATTATGTACGAGCAACACGTTACAATGAACCTGTATTTATTTATACTCTTGCAAATCTCTCTCTTTCTCTCTCTCTCTCTAACCTCCCCGTATGTGACGTAGAGTACGTCAGTTTGATGATGCTGAAGATCAATAAAATATATTCTTCACTTTCAAAGGCAAACAAGTTTTAAATAGGTAATAATACAAAGTCGAAAGGTTAGTTTATGCGCATAATTATGTTGAACATTCTTACGTGCTCATTATATTTATAACATTACAGCTGTGATCTAGTTATCTTATCGTGAATGAATTTCTTCACAAAAATAATATGATAATAATTTTATATGAATGTTATATCTACTGCATTTTCATATAAGAAAAATAAATATATTTTAATATTATGTAAGAATAATAAATACAAACAAGCGACAGGGGCCGGTCGTGGCGCAGCGGCACAAAGTGTGACTGTAAATCAACTGGTTGTGGGTTCGATCCCCCACTCGAGGAGATGAAATGTTTACTTAAATTTATATTTCCATTTCTTTGCTCTGTTGTCGAGGCAAACGCGGCGTTGAGCTCTGCCACTCAACACACAATACCTCCAGAATTCGGCAGAAACTAGAGAACGGAGTGTCTTAACACTACCTTCCCTTTCCTCTCTTTCCTCTGCCTACCCTGCTGAGTGCGGGATACAGCGTGAAGCTGATTTATTTAATTATTTTTAGGATAAACAAACAGTGCATATTCAAATAATGACATCATACAAAACTAAAGAAACACTATATACATATATATGTATATGTAATAATCGAAACTGCAAAAAAAAATCAAACAGCTTACAATTGCCTCTAATAAATGATACGCACGCTAAGATGGAGAAGGTCAATTTAGTAACAGCTCAATCTCAATTGAGGAGGCAGTGGGCGAGCGTCCACTTTTGTTATTACTATTATAGCGTTCGTTCAGGACTCTTCTATCACTATTAAATCTTAAGCCTAGTTAAAACGCCGTTAAATTCAATGTATGCAGCTTAAAGGAATAGCTCGCCTCTGGTGACATAATACTGATTAGAATAAACATTCACACGGACAGACTACAAATAAGGACTTGTGTTTGTGTAAATTGCTATTGCCATGCAGTAATACTAAAGTCAACCTACGAAACACCTACTACTTGACTGAATTGAAAACAATTTTTAGCTAGTTTTTCGAGTAAAACATCATAATTAACGGATTCTATATTTTTTTTTGGACTATTATATGTAAATTATTATTATTAGGTGGTCAGTCGCTGTATAAATGACTGGTCCTGGGTTCAATCCCCACTCGTAGAAACGAAACGTAAATATTTAATATTTTTATTCTCGCATATCGCTTCCTTGAGTTCATTCACTCAACGTGCAGAATTCGGATTCCTTCAGAATTCGACGGAAAATGGGGATACATAATGTCATAACACTAATTCCCCTCTCCATCACCTTGCTGTGTGCGGTATACAGTATGTTTTTTTTTCTCTTTGATATTTAAATGTTATTATATGCAAATTAATACCACAAACTTATTCGTATTCCATATAAATTCATTTGCGTTCAAATTATTTAACCAAATTTCAATAGTCTACAAACAATATATAATATATAATATACCTATATAATATGTAACAGCGTATAAGTTTTTGCCATCCGCCATTGAAAAGTTGGTCATGTCTCTTCCCAGCGTGCAATTACCATACAATGCTTGTAAATAACGAAACATTTTCTAAGAACATTCGTGATTTTTATTCGATTAACGTATATGTACAATATGTCTTGAAAATCGAGTTATTATTTGGTCGTGGTGATAATTGAAATATAAACAATCAGATCCCACTTATTTTGTGAAAAACGCGACTTCGCCAAGTGAAATTTAATAATATACTCTATATAACTCAATGAGGCCAATCGTGGCGCAGTGGCACGAAGTGTGACTGTAAAACCGACTGGTTGTGGGTTCGATCCCCACTCGAGGAAATGAAATATTTATTTTTCTCGAATGGAAATCGAACTCCCAACCTGTCGCCTTCACATTCCCACGTTTGCGCCCCTGCGCCACGACTGGCCTCTAAATATTAAGCTAAACACATTTTAGATTTAACCTTAACACTAAAGTGAAATAAAAAAAATACATAGAAACCAATGTAAACAATATTAAACAAACAAAATTAAACGAACGACAGTTGTTTAATAGGGAATAATCTGAATAAAGGAAACTGAAATGATATAACATCCTTTCTTCAAGTGTCGTTAATTGAACACTTCTTATTCTATCACAAAAGGCAATTATTATCAATTAAATATGTAAAGTGGTTTAAAATGAAAGCTAACAGCGGTTTTTGACCCTGTTTTGAATCTATCTACAGTAAAAAACCCTTACATGGTATATAATATATTTACTTTTTTTTTAAAAAATATTTTTAAACTATTGACTGAATTGAAGTATTCTGAGGCTAGTGGTGGCGCAGGGACACAAAGTGTTACTGTAAACTTGTTGTGGGTTCGATTGTCACTCGAAATGAAATATTTAATGTTTTTTCTTCGCTTTAATGGTTTTGCTTTTATTTTCTTCGCTCTGATGTCGAGGCAAAGCGCGTTGTTGAGTTCCGCCACGTAACACACAATGCCTCTAGAATCCAGCGAAAAATGGGAATCGTAGTGCCTTAAAACTACTGCGGGATACTAACATGATACCAAAAAAATCACAAATTCTTAAAGGAAATTTATATTGCATCAAACGTATTCGTACATAGCATAGCTTGTCGAATCGTTGTATCGGACGTGTTTCGAATGCCTAGTGCTCAAGTTATCGCCTAGGCGCCAACCTAGTCACGTACATACATACATAACAAAAGGTTTATTATTATTAATAATAATGTGAAAGTTAACGGCACTTGTTGTGTATGGAGTATGAGTATTTAATCGGTAGCAACAATAGAGCTCTCGTTCGCTTCCTTTTTTTGCCATATCATATCGTGATTATTATCTTTACGTTGGTATCTCGAGTAAACGTGCAGAATGTAACGAAAGAAATTAGTGAAAATACATAAGAATTTTCTGTTTCTATATATTACGAGATGTTATTTATTAACTATATAAACTATAAAGTTAATATCAAACCATGTCACATTCTTTTATATTTTTATAATTTCAAGCAAATTTACATATTTTAGAAGTTAAACATAAATAAATATATATTTTTCCAAATTTCATGTCCTATTAATGGATTTAGATTCTAGAGTCACTCTCTAAGGACTAAATTACGCCTATTTCAATGAAAAATGACATAAGCATGCCCACGCTGAACAATTTACCTCGTCTAGTTCATAAACACAACCAGTTCACTTAAATTATGATTACAAATGTCAACTCTTTGCTCGAATATTTCGCCAGAAATTAATTATCTTTTGAAATATAAATTATTCGGTCATTTCAAGTTATTGAGTAATGATTAGTATAATTATAAATATTTAAAATAAATCAACTTCACGCTGTATCCCGCACACTGCAGGGTAGGCAGAGGGAACCTAGTGTTGAGGCACTCCGTTTCCCACTTTTTGCCGAATTCTGAAAGCATTGCGTGTTGAGTGGCAGAACTCAACGCCACGCTTGTCCTCGACACCAGAGCGAAGAAATGGAAATTTAAATTTAAGTAAATACTTCATCCTCTCTCTGCCTCATCTCCTCGAGTGGGGATCGAACCCACAACCAGTCGGTTTTACAATCACACTTTGTGCCCCTGCGCCACGACTGAAATATTTCATTTAAATATATTGATTTTGTACAGTAAATACAATTTAGTTTACTATAGGATTCCCTATTAAAGGAACATAAGCATAGTTAATATCGTTATTAATTTTAGCTGTAGTATTAAATAGTAGACAAATTGAGTGAGGAGAGTCGTGGTGCAAGGGCACAAAATGCGACTGTAAGCGCGACAGGTTGTGGGTTCGATTCCTACTTGAGGAAATAACGTAGTTAATATTTTCCTGGTTTCGAGGCAATATGCGGCAATGGTAACAGAATTATATCGAAAAAGGAAATGGACTATCTTAACACTAGTTTCCCTAGTTATTAGCTATGCCTGAAATAAAACGAATTATATACAAAGTTTTTGTTACATAAGTAGCTGTCATCAATTTGTTTACGCCTAAAAATATTATTTTAATCAGTTTGATTTTGATAATAATGTAGATTTTGAATGCTCTAACGACATTTTAAAGCCATTTATCAGGTGCATTTTACTCAATATTCCATACAGTCATGGAATCGGATACAAGTACAAAGACCTTTTTGCAACACAGCGTGTCGCAATTGACTGTCGGCTGTCACAATGAGCGAGCACACATCTCTATTCTGTTGTCAGTGGCGCGGGCGGCCTCTTTTATATTACTCTGTAAATTTTGAATAAGTACTGGCTGTGTATATGTAATTTCTATAATGATACCCTTTTTCAATATAGATGTAAAAAAAATGGAGAACGGCGTGTCTTAACTCTAGGTTTCCTCTGCCAACCATGCTGTGCGCGGATATAGCGTGAAGTTGTTTTAATATACACGAATTTTCTTATAAATTAAGAAAATTGTAAATTTAACCTAAATATTAAACTGACACGGCTTACGTGTTGCCAATGCTCTTTTTTTATACCTGCAATTTTGTTGTTTCCAGATATGGGGACTTTAATTTCAAAACCAAGCAGAAGAAGAAGAAGAAGCCGAAATCAGAAAATATCCCAGAATTTTTATAAATTTACTTTTTGCTCAACGCTCTATCTTGTTCAATGGTGGAACTTAAAGCTGCGTTTTCCTTCGTTTCCAAAACGAGCAGAAAGAAAAATATTAAATATATAATTTACTCCCATTTCCTCGCGTGGGAATCGAAGCCACAACGTATCACATTTACAGTCGTCAGTCATTTTGATTGAAAAGTTAAAATGAAAAAAATTGAAATTTAGTCACCAATTAACCTTTTAGCTCTGTAAAATATATTAAACTAGTTTCTCATGTCCTTTATTTAAGCTTGAACCACAACACGTATAAGTTAATTTTATATAGCAGATATCAATGAAAAATGTACGTTTTTACCTCGTAAGGGTCGACTTGCATGCTCTTTGAGGGTCAAACGAATTTAATTTATTTCATTTATATGATAAATATAAATTAATTTGTATTAAATTTAAAAATTTTACGTATGACTTAAAAGTTTTAAAACAGAAATCAGCATTTTAAAACAATGTATTGTGTATGTAATTGCATGTATAAATATATTTTATTAAATAGTTTTTTTTTAACTTCACTCTGTATTCTACATCTTTCACTCAATTCCTATTAAGTCCCTTCCCCAAAAACGGTGAAACCATTTTCTGGAAGCATCGAGTGGTAAGTAGCGGAATTCAACGCCGCTTAACCTCGTTACTAGAGTGAGAAAATGACAATATAAAATATTTCATTTCCTCGAACGGCAATCGAAGCTACAACCGCTTACAGTCGCACTCTATAAATAAATAGATATGTAAATGCTATACTACGGAATATAATGCATATAGTTATACATAGTTTATATATAAGATATTATATGTATATATATATATATATATATATATATATATATATATATATATATATATATATATATATATATATATATATATATATATATATATATATATATATATATATATATATATATATATATATATATCAAGAAATTTGTGGTTAAAGTTTATCTATAGGTCGTCCAATGTAATGCAGACGCAGCTATCTATGTATTGAAATAGTTATCTGCCGCAAATGTCATATACCTTCGATCTTGTTGTTTCGTTTGCCGTACTCGGTACTGATAATAGAAATGATAATATAAAAGATGAACAATTTAAAGAAACGATTCATTTAAAATATTCAAAACCTAATAAGTGTTATTTAAATTAATAATTTTTACTTGGATTCTATTTATTGTTATTTCGTCTAAACCAATTCTTTGTTTAGAAATCAAACATATATTTAAATGTTAACGAAAATATTGTTTTTAGCTATAGCTTTGAATAGATATGTTCGTGTAAATGTTGTTTTTTTTATTTTTCGAATCAAATTTTGTTATGAGTTAAATTTCTGGAGTGGGCACCAGACTATTCTGGGGTGGGCGACCAGCTCCTGTTTTACGCCCATGCTTGAAGTGAAAAAAAAATTTTTTTCCAGTCATATGTCAGGGTCAAAGAGAATAATCACGATCTGTGTCATAGAATACTGTACGAGAATGGGTAAACGCGTAGTTACTCATGTATTACTGCATATTTATTTATAGTCTATAATCATTTTGTATAGTGATGTACCTACTGAGAGGAGGTAAACGAGTTGTGTAAATAAAACGGATTGTAGTATCTGAATACTGTGGCTAAGTCTTAATAATCTAGTAGCTATTTTATGAATAATTAATAATTATTTATACTGTAAATGTATTGATTACCTATTTGTTTTTAGTTTCACGTTGTATATAGCAGGGGAGGAAGACTAAGTCCTAAGACACTCCACTTTTCACTTTCCGTCGAATTGAAAAATAAAATTTCCTCAATTGTCCCGTTTTGTAGATTTTTGTAAGACAATAAAATTTATTCGTTTTTTTGCGGTTTGTCACAATCTGCATATAGTTTCACATTGAATAATGATTAGTTGATTAGAATACCAATTGCATTTTAATAAGTCAATGTTAAGTATTCACGATTTCTGATTCATTAAAGTATCAAAGTGTACCAAACTTGTAAAAAATTTACAGTCTGCGTGTCTATTTATTAAAAAAAAAAACAAGTTCACGCTGAATCGCCGAATATGTAAATGAAGACAGAGGGAGGGAACCTAGTGTTAAGACACTCCACTCCCCATTTTCTGCCAATTTCTGGAGTCATTGCGAGTGATGGAACTCAACTCGACACGGTAGCGAAGAAATGAATATATTATTTATATCTAATTTCCTCAAGTTAGACCCGAACCCACACTCGGTGTTGTGTAAAATATGTACTTCTACAGATATGCATATTAATAGGCATTCGATAGGTACTTTATTTTTTGAAGCGTCCATTATAAAAATGTACGTGCTCAAAACACTAACATTTAGTAGGAATTTGAAATATGTTAATATAACACCTGTGTAACGTGGAACGTCATGGTGGTTAAACAGGCCAAAAAACTTTGTATACGCCGGTAGTGTATACAATTTTAAAATGTTTTAAGGTAATATATGCATTTTACAACAGAAATAACCTAATGACTAATCGATCCATTCGAAACGATATTGCGTGTTGGGTAATGGAACCAAAGCCTCACTTTGTTTGATCGGACTGAGGAAATGGCTATATTTCAAATAAAAACATTCTTCTAAAAAGGATTTATACTACAATCGCGTGCAGACCAACAGCTCTCAGTTGTACAAAGATGGCGTGCGGAATGATTTCGTTGAAAATAACAAACTTTTTTAAAATCTTACCAAGAATGATTTATTTATATTAATAATTTAATTGGAAAATATTCTACAAAGATATATATTTTTTTGTGTTGAGACCCTCCGTTCCCCACTCTCCGCTAAATTCTGGAATTCTTTTAAATTTAAATTCCGGGTTGCGCTTAGCCGTCACACCAGATTGAAAACATTTAAATATTCCATTTCTTCGAGTGGGAATCGAACCCATAACCTGTCGCGCTTACAATTTGTGCCGTTGCGCCACGACTGGCCTCATACAATATATATTTTTTTTATAATTAATATATAAAATAATACTGTCAAGCTTTCTCATGATACTATCAACGCGGGAAACTAGTTCCGCGATTTCTTTTGATTCTCACTACTTGTTAGCCAGATTTAGATAACGAGTACATTGCAAGACTTCTTTCCCAGATAATATAAATACCTATACTATATCACTGTAAATACTTTAATTAAATTTTATCGTCGTTTTTATATGAGACCAAGTTCTTCATATACATACAAATATGTAAATCATTACAAATCTAGGCTTAAAATAAGTTTAGAGACTAAATACATATCCATAAAAGGCACTTTGACATCAGATTAGATAGGCGTATAGACTTTAACGGCAATTCAACATCTTAAAGAACGTTAAATGTTAAAGCTTCTAATTTATATTCATTATATAGCCCCAGAACACACAAACCCACACCTTGTGTCCCTGCGCCGCGACTGGTACCAATTCATAAATTATGTGTATATGAATCAAAACGGTACCTCAAGATCGATCTCAAGCTTGAGAGCGATTTATAAACACGTCCCGTGTTTATAGTCCTAGTAATATATATAAATACATATTTACACAATCCGCACATTTTCCCTCATAATAAGTTAGAAAATAGAATATAAAATTTATTCATATGATTGTAAATGAAGTGAACAAACTACTTTCACTATGATTTTAAAATTATTCATATAAATTTATTTCATAGACGAAACCATATAATGACAAATAAAATTGTGTAAAGAAATTACTGTATAGATTCTAAAGTGTTGTTGAGAACAATACACAAAAATACGCTAAGTACCAAATGTTATAAATAGTTAGACACGACGGTTGTGGTTTCGATCCCCACTCGAGGGACACGAATTATTTATGTTCACATTTTCATTTCTTCGCTCTACCACCGAGGCAAAAACCCGGCGTTGAATTTCGCCACTCAACACGCAATGCCTCGAAAAAACAAACGGTAAGTAGAGAACGGAGTGTCTTAACTCTAGGCTCCCTCTGCCCACCCTGCTGTATCCGGGATACAGTGTAAAGCTGATTTAGATATATATTTTTTTAAATAATAATTGGAATAATAATTAACTTTGGTGACATAACACCTACACCTATAATAACTAATTTGACAAAATTTCAATGATGTCATTGCAGTCTGTACATAATAGCGATTACGTTAAACTGGTAAATAGTTATAGTCTAAAACGAAGGAAAATAGGTATATGTACCTAATATATTGTTTACAGTAAAACTGAGTAGGCGTCATCCTCCTAAGTTGTAAATTTTGTTGAATTGAATTTGAATTATCAGAACTAGAATAATTATATACCTTGTTTATTATATTGATTATCATTAATTAATTGTTAATTATTAATTTTAAATATTTCAAAAGACTTCTTATTTAAATAAAAATATTGATCAGCTTTATAAAGTATGCTCAAAACGACGGTTTCTCCATTTAAATCAGTGACATTTATTCTTTGTGTACTATCTAGTTATTTTTCGATAAACAAAAATATAGCTTTCTTCTATTTACGAGATAAAGAACAGAACAAAAACAATCGAAAATTACAAATTAGCTAAACATTATTAATATTATTTATTAAAAATATAACTCATTTTTATCACGATTGCAAAATGTATATATTCGATTCAATTATATATATTCTAATTGACTAATAAATAGGCTAACATACTATTGGCAAAATTCGATTATTACTTATATGACTGTTAGTGGCCGATTAAGCGTTATACAATGGTGAGATAAGAACCATGATAACTATTTATTAATATTTTTTATGTAATACATTATATTAACATGTTTACGACCTTTTTATATTGTCTTGAAATATGTTGAATAACAAAAAATATTATTAGTTTAATATATGTTTTTAAATCAGCTTCACGCTGTATCCCGCACACTGCAGGGTAGGCAGAGGGAACGTAGTGAAAGACACTCCGTTCCCCACTTTCTGCCGAAGTCCGGAGGCATTGCGTGTTAAGTGACAGAACTCAACGCCGCGCTTTGCCTCGACATCAGAGCGAAGAAATGGAAATATAAATTTAAGTAAATATTTCATCTCCTCGAGTGGGGATCGAACCCACAACCAGTCGGTTTACAGTCACACTTTGTGCCGCTGCGCCACGACCGGCCTCAATATATGTTTTTATATTTAAGCTAAAGATTTAAATCGAATAGCTTTAACTTATTTTTGTATTACGACCAAAGCATAATATGTCCTTTCTAATACCTCTAACAATATGTGTACAAAATATAATAATCATATACGTAATAATCATATACGTAGATTTAGCGTGAAAGTGTAACAAACAAATATACATTCATATTTATAATATTAGTACGAGGTATGATGATACACAAAACCTAAAAGTACGCGACAATGTTGAACAGTGATAAATAGTAGCTCTGTTTGCTTACGAACAATAAAAAGAATGCCTACTTTCGTTTCGTTTATCTTAAGACAGACCCCATTTCTTCAGAATATTAAGCATTATTTTAAAACGCCGAACGATAATATAATCTAAACGAGTTTTTAACAAATGAGTTAAGGTTGGAAACAAAAAACAGAAGCATAAAATGTAAGAACTCCCAACTAACTCTACCAACGCTATATGACTCACATTATTGTCAAAATAAGGTTTCGGCTATAAAAATTCATTTGTATTGACTATGAAGTACCTACCTACGTCAAAGTAACGCAGTATATGGCGTCGTGAACGGTGGATTTGTCAAAATTAATTATGTTAAACAATTGAAGGTCAAACGAACGAAAGCGATATACGTGTAAAATTAGGCACTAATCCAAAATATGTAAACCAATAAAACAGACGTCGCCGTTGCGCAGTTCATCCATTTCTTGTTTTGTATATTATATATGATGATAATGGGTTCAAATACTATAATATAGTTAGTTAATGTTTTTTATGTGGTAGTCATTAAAAAATTTCGTGGTTTTGTTTAGATTGACCATTCCGTTGAGTTCGTCTAATGTAATTTACATTGTTAGAGGGCACCGCTTAAATTTCGAAGATAAAATGGCACGTACTTAAATATATTTAGAGTGCTCTCCAAGTTTTAAAAGCCTGCGACAGGACATTGTGTCAGATAATCTTAGAATGCCTTCAACTTTTATTTGAAACTGACACCCATTTACTGCTACTATTAACATAATCTGAGGCCAGTCGTGGCGCAGGGGCACAAAGTGTGACTGTAAAACCGACTGGTTGTAGGTCCGATCCCCACTCGCGGAGATGAAATATTTATTTAAATTTATATTTCCATTTCTTCGCTCTGGTATGGAGTCAAAGCGCGGCATTGAGTTTTGCCACTCAACACGTAGTGCCCCCAGAATTTGGCAGAAAGTGGAGAACGGAGTGTCTGTTAAGACCTAGTGTCCCTAAGACAAGGTTCCCTCCGCCTAGCGTGAAGATTTATTTTATTTTATTTTATTATATATATATATATATATATATATATATATATATATATAATAGAATAACTATAAGGGAAAAAAATAATAATAACACCGATAACTGTGGCCGTCAATACAAAGTATATGAATATGTACACTTAACCTTGAAAATAAATCTATTCGAATAAAAAAATGATACATAGTTATTAATATGTAATACTACTCACCCACAAGTACAAATTTCACAAATGCACTGCTCCTTATCCACGATCTTCTCTGGTTTCTTGGGTCCACCCTGCCTTGGCCTCGTTTCGTCTACATAAATTTTCTCTTCTACAACAGTCCTGTCATCTCGCACAGTTTTTCTATCATCTATGATTGTTTCGTCGTAGATGGTGCTGACGACAGTATCCTCTCTCGTAGTGTCGGTAATTGCCCGATCCACCACGTCGTATTCGCGTATATCTTTCGTTGTGCGGACATCCTTCTAAAATTAAAGCAATATACAATAATTTATTATACTCTACATAAATGTATAAACGCAGTTAATCATATATACATATATAAACTAACTTACCAAGTTTTTGATGTCTAACGAACTGTTGTCGACAAAAACATCTGTTTTTATCTTTTCGTCTTCTTTTGCATCTTCGTAAGTAGTTTCTTTCCTAGTGATGCCATTTTCAGTTATGTATCTTGTCACTTCAATTTGACTCCTTGTCTTGTCTACTTCAAATGATTTTTTAATTTGTTCTCCTGTGGTTGTATTTATAATTGTTGTTTGCTCAGTATCGATGCCTTCATATAAGTCTTTTACGTCTTCGTTAATTTTAGTACCAAAAGTAACTTTATCTATGCGTTTAAAAGGATATTTTTTTACAGTGTCAATTATTTCCTTTAATACACTGTCGTCAATATTCCTCTTTATCACAATATTTTTGTTACTGACAGTAACATCTTTATTATACTGAGAGCGTTCAATGATTTTTCGTAAATCACTGATAGATGTAAAATCTTTTATATCTCTTGAAGATAATATTATATTATCCTCTGTATCTTGTCTCTTAAGATGTTGCCTAGGTTGTTCAGGTTTGCCAAATGGAGACATTTCCTTGGGACGCTTAGGCTTGCCGTCGTCGGTTTCATAAGTAAATTTCCCATTCCACGTTCCAGTGCTTCTTTCATAAGTTGTCAAATTGTCCTTGGTCTGGGAAGTAGATTTTGAAGTTGTTTCTTTAGTTAAATTTTCTTTTTCTTGCGAAATAAAATCTGTTGTATGTGAAGTATACTTAGAATCTTGAACATGAGATTTAGTATCACTTGTTGTCTCATGTGTATCAGTATAAATGTTTTTGTCACTTTTAGTGATATCCTTTCTTAGTGTGTCATCTCCATGTACGGGTACGTGTTCTGTGATGGCTGGTTTTTTTTGGAAGTCCCCACCATATGTGTTACTTGTTGATGCAATTTCTTTCCCGTTTTTGTATAAGGCAGACTCCTCCGTAACGTATGTTCCACTTTTGGGTACTCCGTCTTTTCCGGTATCATAATATGACTCCTTATCCAAAACATGACGGGAATATTCATGTTCTGGCTTAATTCCAGTTCCACTTAGTTTATGGCTTTTCTCGTAAGAAGAACGCTCTTTACTATCTCCCCACTCTCTATGTGAACTGTCGACTACTCTTTGCTTACCGTCTACGACTTCTAATACATAAGATGATGTAGATTCTTGTTGAGCACTGCTTGTATTACTTTTCAGGATTTTTGTAGAATAATCAAGATTTTCAATATCCTGAACTTGTAAAATATCACCTACTTTGCGTAATTGATTATTAATAGTAGAATCATAACCATAGAAATTCGAAGAATCTGTTTGATTATGTCTTCTTATTGTTTCATTGCTAACTCTGTTTCTTTCTGTTGTATTATTTTTAACAATGTTTGTATTAGTTTGTTCATTATTGATATGATGGGAAGAAGTAGATTCAAAGCGATCATCAGTTTGTGAGTGATCTTTATCTGTAATTTGTTCTTGTATTGTACTCTGATGTTGTTGGATTGCATTGTCTTTATGTGAAATTACACTATCATGGCTTGTAACATGTTTTCCATCCTTAATAAATTTAGAATTTTCTTTTACGGTCATTTCATTGATTGGATTTTTTCCATCCTTCCCTGTGTCGTATTTTGATGCCATGTCAAAGTTTTGAACACTATAAGCAGATTCTGGTTTTATACCAGTTCCACTAATACTTGAATAATTTTCTTTACTTGAATGCTCTTGGGCATCGCCCCATTCTCTGCTAGAGCTATCAATAACACGTTCTTTCCCATCAATGATTTCCACAACGTAGGAAGAAGATGTAGACTTCGCTACACTGCTACTTTTCTGCTCACTGGAGTGTGAGGAGGTAGTGTATTCTTTTGATATAACATTCTTATCAAGGCTTCCGTCACCACTATAAATATTAGAGCGATCTGAATCTACAGTTTGAATTCTTTTAGAAGAATCAGAAATATTTCTCCGATCATTCTCGCGAATATTAACATTTTTCATAGTGTCAGAAACATTCGATGTAAATCCCTGATTTGTAATTTTGTCCGTCGATGAATTGGATTTTTGTTGATGGCGGCGTTGTGTAGCTTGTGAGTTTACTAAACTTTGCCGTTCGGACTGAATAAAAGAATCAGTAGCATTTGCTCCCTGTGATCTTGTCAAAAATCTGTTACTGTCGGAGTTATTTGCTGAACTGTCAATAAATGCGGTATTTAGTGTCTGGTTACTAGTAGAAGAATCCACAGTACTATCAAATGTTTGACTATGAGTCGAGTCGGAATGTTGAATAGAAGTTGATGAGGACTGGTAAGTTTCACTTTTAGAACTTTGTTGATGAGATGTGGAGGATTCTTGAAGAACAGAGCTGGACACAAACTCACCGGTAGTCGCCTGGGCCATATCGCTCACATGATGCTCATGAGATCTTGTGTGTGATAAGTCAGAGACGGAGGGAGCCTCTGTGATTATATAGTGAGGATGGCTATTATAGTGTTCTGATATAATAGAGCCACTTGTTGAAGCGTGATCAGATATATCGGTAATCATAAGAGGGTCATCTTCTTCGACCTTTACGTCAATATAGCGAACCTTCTTACCAGATGAGCTGACCTTCTGGACATTGCTGCTGCTCTTCTGCACGGACGTTGAAGTGCTACTCTTCTGAACACTACTGCTAGACGCACTCTTAGACGAAGTCACTTCGGACGATTGCTTAGTCTTTTTATTTTTAATAGTCATTTTGGTCCCACTAAATTTCTTACAAGATAAAAATTAAATATTTTATAGGAGATTCTTAAGATAAAGATTAAATAGCCTTACACGTACGTAATTTAAAAAAAACAACAACTATATCACATATTAAAAAGTCAAAACGTTTGCCATGTAACAATATAAGTGTATAAAAATAAATTCGCGAGAGTCGTTCGTGTCGTGTATCGCTGCGTGCGCGCGCGCTGGCTGCGACTGGCTCGCGGAGTCTGCGCGGGCGCCGGTCCCCCCTCACACCTTGATGCAGGCTAGCGTCGCCCACCAACCTTCGTGACACGTAAGCGCTTACATCTCACTGTTGGACTCACACCAAAAATGGTATAGCGAATGCTGCTTTAATGAATATGGCCATCCTATTACGTTATTTGGAAACACATTTTAATGTTACCAACTAATCTTTAAACATTAACAAATGGTTATTTTCGTTAATGACACGTTTATTTTCATTATAGTTTTTCTAACTACAAACTACTTCACAAATTTAATTGTTAACTTTAAATATAATTCAATGTACATATGTACGTCATTATAATATTATATTCATTTGCTCTATATATTTTAAAACATAGTTTATTCATATAAACAACCTTCTGGTTTTATTGAGAATACTTAAACCACAAGAAAACCATGACATACATCAGTTTTCAGAGTATTCGTGTAAGCTTATACGATATAGAAGGAAAATGTATCTGGTATATGTAAAAATTACAAAAAAATAATAAATAAAGCATATAAATTTACAAATTAAGCGCTACCGTACATATCTTTAGATATAAATTTCCAAGTATAAGTAATTAAAATATTAATTACGTATTGTTGCTTTTATCTCAAGGTCATATTTTTTACGTCAATTAACAAAAAAATTGTTAAAATATATTATAAAAATAAATATATGATTTCGTAGACGCAAAACTATAACGTTGTCGATGGCATGCGATAGTCGTAGATTGAAATTCGACTATACACAATAAATATCTTAAGTTTTATAATAATCGAAAAGTCGAGAACGCAGGCTCTATAGTATTTATCTGGACTATATCTAGGCTAATTTTTATAGGCTATATATAGTTTTTATCTCCAAAAGATACAAGAAGATAAAAAATATATATAATAATTAAACATGGATGGATGCTAGTAATGTAATCCTTTTAAAGTGACATTGTGCTTGTACGTGTGAGGTGCATTTGCATAAGCCTTTGGTGGCGTCAATTAAATCCAGTCTGACTATGACACAAGTTGCATCGCTCGTATCGTATCGACCTACTTTTATTTAGTCTCCCGTATGACGATATCGATGGGTTTAAGTCAATCGATATCTGAATATCTGTATATATTAGTTACTGTGTGTATTTTGGCTATTAAATAATTTATTACTTTTATTAGGGCATGTATGAAGAGGTTGGGAGGGATGAAGGAGAAGAGACCGTAACCTTTGGCGCTCTATTCTCTCTGGCTATCCCACATATAGAGCGGAGTTGAAAAACATTAGCTAAAGCAATTTTATCTATGAATGTAACGTAATATTTTCAATAAATTTACTCAATACTTGAATTATAGAATAGTTTTATTTTAACAACTATTGAGTAACCTAGTACATAACTAAAAATTTAACTTAATTTAACTTACTAGATACAACCTTTTTTAATTACTTATAAGATATTCAACAAATATTACAAATTCTGTATATTCATTATAAATTTCTTCTGTCATAAACATATCCAATATTTTATTAATAAATACAGAAATTGTAGCGCAAATTAATTCTTCCTACGTAAATAGCTATAAGAACAAGAATAGTTATAACTAACTGGTTATACACTAGTTAGAAAACTAGAAACATATAGTTTGTCTACATATAAAATTATTTCGAATAATTTAATGTATATACTACATACTATATCCATAAAACGATACTAAAACTAAAATATCTTTAATATTTTAAAAATAGCATTGTCCCAATCCTTAACAACGTAAGAAGTGAAAGTTCATACAATGCATTAAGCTCAGAAATGCAACTCAACCTTAAGTTTCCGATTTATCAATGACTTGCGTAGGTGGGAATCATAAGTTAGGTAATTTATTTAACATCTGATAAGTAAATATGACCATTTAAGTATATATAAGTTGAAATTATTGATTATTAAACAATAAATACAAATAAAATCTATAAAGTACATACATATATATATAGAAAATGTCTGTAGGTTGCACAAGGCCCGGTTTTTGTTGCCTCTACAAGGCAATGGTGGGCGAGTGAGTTTGATTCACGCGCCCACTTGCTGATTGCATGCACTAAGAATAAGTTTATTAATCATTTTATAATAATAAGAAAAATCATTCATATTTTATTTTGTTGAGGCCAAATGTGGCGCAATGACATAAACGTGTGACTCTAAACGCGACAGATCGTGGGTACGATTCCACTTCGAGGAAATGAAATTATTAATATTTTTATTTCTTTGCTCTGTTGTCGCAGCAAAGGCGTTGGGTTTTCGCTACTCAACACGCGATGTGTCTAGAATTCGGTGTAAAGTAGGGAGCGGAGTGTCTTAACACTAAGCTCTCTCTGTCTATTCTGTTACGTGCAAGATACGGCGCGAAACTAAAATAAGTCTTTGTATTAACATTTAACTGATATACAAATAAAGTTATTCGTTGTTTTTCTACATTACAATTAATTATCCAGATGGAACGTGCTACATTTTTTCAACGTTAAAGTATACAAAATATTTATAATACTGTTGGTTTCTTAAAATATATCTTGACATGCATAGACTAATATTTATCAAACAGTTTTTTTGTGTTTTGCATATATCTATATATATTATTATTTGACTTTTAATATGAGTGTAAGATATTGTGATTTATTTAATAAAGCTATAATAATAACCAAATTTTAAATTATTTTGTTATCTTCTACTATTTTAGCCTTAAATTCACTTAAGATCTACTAGGATAACGTTAACGCGCACTAAAAAAAATATTTTTAATATCTTTAACAAAGCACATCAAAGAGACGATTGAGTTCGTATTGAGAATATTATATTAACCATTAACATTCACAGTTGCTACAAAATATCAAAAGAAATATTTACTTACAATTTAAATACAGCTTCATACAAGTTTTAGTTTTATCTATAATTTTGAGGCTTAACTTAAAAAAAAAGTCTTTTAAACCTGACCGTGGCTGCATACCTACTCTACCTACGAATGTAGAGCGAGCTAGCATCGTCTATTGCCCTTAATGTACTAATATACGTAAAAATATTAACATGTCAGTGTTTTACAAAGAAAAATATTAAGTACATTTATACATCCAACATTCATATTTGGAAATTCCTTAGATATTATATTTTTTTCGTTCATTTATTATGTTTTTTTATCAGCTTCACGCTGTATCGCGCACACAGCTGTGTAGGTAGAGAGAAGGTAGTGTTAAGACACTCCGTTCCTCACTTTCTGCCAAGTTCTAGAGGCATTGCGTGTTGATTGGCGGAACCCAACGTCGCGCTTTGCCTCGACTCTAGAGCAAAGAAACGAAAATATATATTTCATTTCCTCAAGGCCCTATTCGAACCCACAACCAGTCGATTTAACAAACACACTTTGTGCTTTTTTTACTATGTTTTTGTATATTTATGCCGGGTCATATTTATTTACAATCGTGAGTCAGCAAATAGAAGTTAAATGGAACCGTATGGTTACCTTTAATGCTTCAAGAAATGAAATGATAGAAATTTTAAATAGAAAATTTATTTATTTTTGAAACCTGATGAAGTCGTATGTCATAACTAGTAAAAGAACATAAGCCTATGACGATCATACAATCAATACCTGAAGGCGCAATCAACTTAACAGACTTTGTTATTTAAAGATTTAACTAAAAATGAACACTAAAAATTTTGACTTAAATATTTTAAATGGAAATAATATATTATAAATATAAATCTTTTATAAATAAATATTACACATATACTTAGTTAAAGTTATAATTTAAAGTAAAAGTTAAATTGTTTCTATCTACTATAAATTTAAAAAAATACTACAGTTTTTTTAATAGCTATTAATAAAAGTGTGATTATATTTTTCAAGAAAACGATATGATGACAACATCCATGTTACGTACTGAAAAATGTATACAATATATTTAAAGGAAAATAAGATTGTTCAATAATAAGACTGTAATATCCAAAAATATAAATTAACAAATTCACAAATATGATTCACAAGTCAAATCCAATTCACGAAAATTATCGAATACTTAACATGTAACGCCATCTCTTGATGTATTTCAAAAACAAAAAGTCTATAGTGCCGCTGTCTATTATTATAAAACTGTACTACCAGAACACATGATACTTGTAAATTTGAATTCTTGACGCTACCACTATTGAACACCAGATGGCAGTAAAAGCGCGAGCAGTCGATAAATGGCTGCGTGCGTCACATCGCTGCGCAATCGAGCACGGAAATAACTAACAGCTGTTCTACAATATTCGGTCGGGCAACTCAGGTAGCAGCTGTGTACAAGTCAATACGCTGTCGTTCTCCTTGGAACTTCGATTGTTTGGACGTCGAATGGTGGCTCTCGCATTGTTTCATATCGTCTCGTGTTATTGACAACCTGTTTTTCCACAATTTCATTAAAGACAACGCGCACACACCGTTCTGGCGTCGATAGTGCGCGAATCTCGCTATCCGTGGGCACCCCGCGATATGTTTACCAAAATTCGTTCATTGTTATTGTGAGTTGGGACTAGTTGAAATGCCTCGTGTATACGTGGACTGCGAGAAGTGTTACACTGTGTTATGTCAATAATCTACCTGTAGATAGCTATTTAATTTTCTATCGATAGTGAAATATAATTGTGAAAAATGTCTAGTACGGTACCCACCAGTTCAGCTTTGAGGGCCTTAGCCTTAGAGTATAAGAGTCTTCAGGAGGAACCCGTGGAAGGGTTTCGTGTAAAGTTATCGGGTGAGGACAATTTATTTGAATGGGAAGTGGCAATTTTTGGACCTCCAGACACGCTTTATCAAGGCGGATACTTCAAGGTAAGACAGTTCATTATTGTGCACTCGTCCGTAGTATTTAAAAGTTAGTCAATTCTATTGTGCATTGAAATTGTATTATACTATGTATATCTTTTCCCTAATTAATATGTGCTATATTTAAAATAAACCTTTATTAATACAGAAAACTACACGAAAATATAAAATAATAAAGTAAAATGTATAGAATGTGGTCATCATTGATAAAATATGTTTATGAAATAAATCGAAAATTTCAAAATGTAATAAGCAATTGCCATCAAAACAGTTGCTATCAGTGGTGATAATGAAAATTATAAATATTTAGTTTATTAACACTCATGTATAGCGAAGTACAATATCTGATAAGAGTCATATAGACATTAAATATAAATAATAATATATTTTTTTTAGATAACATTGACATATATTGTTTATATACTTTGAAGATTTTATAGTAAGTTTAAAAATTTTTGATAAAACAAATTGTTGTTTGAACATCTATTTTCTTTATAACTGAAAAACAAATCATGTAAGTTTCAGTTTGCTTACCTGCATTTGGTCCTTTCATATGACATCATTCTGTATTTTATTTTTACGTTATAAGCACTATATTGCAGGGTAGCCACTACCTACTGTCACTTCTTACCCACTCCATTGGAACATGTTATAACTTGTAGTGTGTTGATCAAGGTAGTCACT
This sequence comes from Heliconius sara, assembly GCA_917862395.2. Lineage (NCBI taxonomy): Eukaryota > Metazoa > Arthropoda > Insecta > Lepidoptera > Nymphalidae > Heliconius > Heliconius sara. The sequence goes on from OU860793.1 coordinate 5,596,334, forward strand.
TAAATTTCTAACTACATAAAACTGTTGTAAATGATGGAACTTAATATTCTATATGAATATGTATATTATTATTAATAATAAACTCAAATTATTTTGTTTTTTTGTTATAAACTACTTTTTTTAAATTAAGAAAGTAGAAGTAAAGGACAATTTTTTTATTATCATAAAAAAGAGATGGTTTTAACTTTGACTAATTTATTAAATAATAATAAATAATACAGTATGGCCAACAAACTTTGGTTGAAAGAGGGAATTTCATGAATTAAGCTTTAGACAGCTGCACAGATTTCATTTTAGGATTTTTCCTTCTTTTCAATATTTTCTTCTCAAGTGAATAACAAACATAAGTTCAGAAAACCTAACTTCCGGGCAGCCATGACTTTGCTGATTAAGGATTAATCATCAAGTTGTGGCTGCAATAATGCAAGCAATAATGATTCTGAAATATACTGTTTTGGAGATTCTGGTAGTTTCTGAATTACATTGTGCTTGTGTTTGAGGCAAAATGAGGTCACTTTTTTAAGTGTAGCATATAAGACATGGAAAACCTAGTCGAGATATTTAGTGTTCTGAATAAGAAGAGTATGCTGGGTTTATTAAGGAAATTAATAAATAATTTTATATAATTTAAGAAATAATTTATTATCCCAAAAAAAATATTTACTATTAAAAATATAAAAAAAATGTAGATTCTTTTCTGTAATATATTTATTTTTAACAGTAATTAGTTGTTTCTGCTAATAATATTTAGATAATGCAATAGTGATAACGAAGATAGATGATATAGAAACATACCTACACCATTGTCATGACAAAGCTTTTATTTTGAACAAATATTTCTGAAAATTCTAAAGATAAGCAAAGATTTTTATTTCTATTTACCTATTAAAGGTAGAATGCAAAAACCAATTATAATTTTATTATAAAGAAATTAAATATTACAACTTACTGTTATGGATATGGAAAAAAAATATTATCCTAACAACAGTATAAAAATAATTTTGAAGTGAAATATTATCACCAATTTTTTTTTATTTAAATAAAATTAAAGCAGCACAATATACAACATATGTTATTCTGTCATGACATACATAAAGTGCAATTAGATAAGTGTAATTATTGTAAAATATCCTTCTCTCTCCGTATCACTAAAAATTCCAATCTTGCTCTACTTTATACTGCATGTAGTCCGTTGATGTGTAATAGTTAATTGTGGCTTAAAAACGAATAAAGTTTTTGAATGATGCTCTTAAAACTTATATAGCATAATCCTTACCTTAGTCAGCTTCACGCTGTATCCCGCACACAGCAGGGTAGGCAAAGGGAACCTAGTGTTAACTCTGTTCCCCACTTTCTGCCGAATTCTGGAGGCATTGCGTGGCAGAGCGAAGAAATGGAAATATAAATTTAAGTAAATATTTCATCTCCTCGAGTGGGGATCGAACCCACAACTAGTCAATTTTGCAGTCACAACTCGTGCCGCTGCGCCACGACTGGCCTCAAACTTAGTATAATATAAATTATATTTTTTAGTAACTAATATTAATAAGAATATTGTACAATATATAATTATAAATTTTTTTGTTACAGGCACACATGAAATTCCCTCCTGATTATCCGTATTCACCACCATCTATTAGGTTCTTAACTAAAGTATGGCATCCAAATGTCTATGAGGTAAGCATAAAATGACTAGAAAGACAAATTTAGAAGATAATAATATATCAGTGTTGCCAGATTTTCTCTCGGGGAAAAGTGGAATTTTTGAACATTTTAAGTAAAAATACAGGACAATTGAATTTTTTATTCATCCATTTGAGCTAAATAGATAAAGCTTTTAATAGTTGATAGATGTCAATAAAAAATGTTTTTTGAATAGAAAAATGTTACTATACTTAAATGATATTGTTTTGGTCTATCATATGTAACTTAAGAATATACAAATATATATTTCTATGAAATTATTAGTAACCAATTAAAATCTTGTGCAATTAAAATCTTGTGATATCTGCTACTTACTTTATGAAATAAATTTAAATAGAACAACTAAAATTTTAATAAAAGCAAACTTTTTATAAACTGAAGCCAAAAGACCACATTCAGGTAGTAAGAACCAATCAATGTAAATATACATAAATAGCTTTGAATACGGAAATGTTTTCAATTATAAAAAAAAGGCTAGTAAAACTAAAAAATAATATCTTAATTACATTGATTTCTAGGTATTTTATCCTAAACTTCTTTATGTTGAAATAATATTCCTTTTATTGTGTTTAATATGTGTATTTGGTAGTCTATCTGTGGCATTATAACTCCTAAATGGGTGAAGGAAACCAAATTAGAAGAAATTGCAAAATGAAATGTTTTAACACTACGTTCCTTCTGCCTATCCTGCTGAATGCGAAGTAAAGCGTGAAGCTGATTTGTAGAAGATATTATTTGTAATTATTATTGTACAGTGGAATTGGTAATAAGATAGCAACTAACCACCAACAACATTTAAAACAAAGAGTCCATATTTTCAAGATTTCTCTTGTAATTATAGACATTAAAATTGATAAACAAATTTAAGATTAACAAACAATATTATAGCTTTTTATTACTAAATTAAGTGTTAGTATGTAAATAATGTTTTATTTACAACACTAGATGTACAAGTATATACAAATTAAATTTAACTCTAAAATTATATATTGCATACTAAAATGCTTAATTGCAGTCCTTGAGGGAATCTAACCAATTATTATGTTTTACTTGTTCTTAGAGAAGTATATTAATTTATTATGTGCTTTTTGTATAAGTTAAAATCTTAACTAGTTTTTTTTTATGTTAGTAAAAAGTAGTAAACGTTTATTAAATAAAATTTAATCTACTTATTTAGAAAACGTATAAAAATTTAATTGTAACGAGACTCGAACATGCGCCTCCTGGAAACGGACCAGGCGCTCTGACCACTAAGCCGTACGTTCTCATCAACCTACGTCGAAATTTTTATTATTTATGTTATTAGAATCTCTATAGGGAGATTTTACAAATTTCCGCTACCCAAAGATAATTATTACTAAGAATTATCGTCTGGCAAGAGAGAATGCTATTTATTAATGCTATGGAATAACATTTTTAAAAAGTGTAAAAAATTTAATCTATTAAATGATATCTAAGAAACCATGCAACATGAAACTTATCATGATTCACATCATACAGTCACCTACCTACCTAAGTATGTTCCAGAAAATGTTGACGCATAAATTCAGGATAACTTCTTACTAATATCTAAAATATTAAATACAATTTCTTCAATGACTTTCAAAAAATTGAATGACTGGGGACTAGGACAAAAAAAATCTAAATACCAAGAGTTCAAAATAATGAAAGATTAATAAAGATTCGAGATTAATTCATTAAATGTATAATTTAACTAAAAGTAGTCCCTACACAGTATTCTGTTGTACCTAAAGCGATTTTAGTTTTAAAAGAAGTAACATAAATATTAAAAATATGGTAAATAATAATAATTTAAAAAAAAATGTAAAGCAAAAATTTTATGCGATTCGTTTCATGAGCGGTTCATAACATATGTCATAAACCGCTCATGAACCGATAGGTCTGTTGGTACATAGTATTAAAAAAAAACGACGTATGATAGTAAGAATATGTGGAGGTTGGTCCGCGCGACCAAAAATTTAAAATATATATTTTCAGTTATTCATACAATTCAGTTGGTACGCTCTCAATAAGTATATTATAATATAATAAGATTCGACACTCTTCAGATCGCAATCTTGCGACACAATCATCGTCTTTGACCTAGTGTCACCGTTTTGTTCCATATTGAGTTTTGACCTACTTGTACTTACTTCAAATTTTGAGATTCGCACTTTGTAGAAAAAAACAATAGAAAATAATAAATAATGTCAAATTATATTTTTTTTCCATTTCTTCGCTCTGGTGTCGGGGTAAAGCGCGGCGTTGAGTTGCAATTTGTTTTGTGTTGCACGCAATGCCTCCAGAATTCAGCAGAAAGTGGGGAACGGAGTGTCTTAACGCTAGGTTCTGTCTATCTACCCTGCTGTGTGCGGGATACAGCGTGAAGCGGATTTGATTTAAATTACATTTACTTTATTGTTGTAGTAATGTTTTATATATATTAATAATTATAGGTAGCAATAAAAAAATTATGCAGTTGGTATAGAACAAGTAAAATCAGATGTAGGAACTTGGAAGCTTTCCATTTTTTTATGTTCAACTTCAAATATATGTATTTTATATCTCATTTGGCTATTTTGATATGCCGAGGCCATCGTGGCGTTGAGACACAAGAGTGCGACTGTAGTACGTTCGATTCCCACTCGGAGAAATGAAATATTTTTACTGTTTTCACTTCCTCGTTCTGAAAATGAAGCAAAACGCCTTGAGTTCTGCCTCTCAATACTCAATGCATCGAGAATTCGGTGGAAAATGGGGAACGGAAGTGTCTTTACGCTAGGTTCCCAGGGTTCTTTCTGCCTACCCTACTCTGTGCGGGATACAGCATGAAACTATAATAAACTTCATACTGATTTAAGACAGTAGAATAAAGCAGGATACTCATTTAGTATACTTATTTAATTCTGAAATACGATACTAAATATTTAAGCTCGTATGTAGCAATACAATGGCTTTAAAATGAAATACGTCGGTTTAACAAAACAATACTAAAAACACGATTAAAACTCGCAAGACCGTGCAGCGGTTACCGTTAGTTTTTATAAAGACCGACTTCGTAATGTGGTGAGACAGGTCATCAAACTAAGGATGAATCACTCGGTGACACGGCGGCCGGCTAGAAGTACTAAATTGAGATTTTTGTGTTATATATTTGTATATACTCGTATATATGTTATAATATAACATTTAATACTTATATGAGGCCAATCGTGGCGCAGCGGCACGAAGTGTGACTGTAAAACCGACCGATGTGGGTTCGATCCCCACTCGAGGAGATGAAATATTTACTTATATTTATATTTCCAATTCTTCGCTCTGGTATCGAGACTAAGCGCGGCGTTGAGTTCTGCTCCAGAATTCGACAGAAAGTGGTGAACAGAGTGTCTTAACACTAGGTTCCCTCTTACATACACTTGATACAGTTTGAAGGTGATTTAATTTTGATTTATTTAAATACTTATATGTTATTCAGGTTCGGTCGCCGCGTTAGTATAAATAAACACAAACGCGGTAAATTGTGTTATTAAAATAATAATATCATATAATAATGATTATAAACTGTTTTATTTAAATCAAGTCATAATCATATAGCGAACAGTAGTGGCACAGGGGCACAAAGTGTGACTATAAACGCAATTTAAATATATATTTTAAATTTATATTATATTGCGATTTTTCGTTCTGGTGTCAAAGAAGAGCACTGCGTTGAGTTCTGCCACTCAACACGTAATGCCCCCGTAATAATGATGTGTAGAAATACGTGTATCAAATTAGCAAAAATAAAAATACAGTCGAATTTAGAAACTCCTTTTACAGAAGTCGGCTAAAAAATGGTTCACTCATCAAACAGGATATATAACCTAATGGTTGAACGACCCGTAGCCTGCAACCGCAATGATTACTTAGTAACATGGCACTTAATTTGAAGCATGTGATTTAAATCAACAGATCAACGAACCAGTCTCATTGAATCAAAAATAACATTCGCATACAATATAATCGATATGAATAAATTGTCATTCGCTTTATTGATTACCTTTTTACCTTATTCGGGAAGTTTTGAAAAGCTTATTTTATGTTAATATGAATAGAGGGGTCAGTGCACAACCCAGAATAATCTGGTGCCCATCCCAGAAATTTTAATTAAGTAACAAAAGCCAGGCTCCCAGAAAATATCTCTTAGATACACCAATGCTTATTTTATCCTCCTTGTGGGGCCATTTTACCTTAGTATGTTGCCGGAATGGTGGATGATACTCATGTTAATTTCTACATAACGACTATTTTTAAAATCAAAAATCAGCTTCACGCTGTATCTAGCACAGAGCAGGGTAGGCAGAGGGAACCTAGTGATAGGACACTCCGTTCCCCACTTTCTGCCGAATTCTGGAGGCATTCCGTGTTGAGTGGCAGAACTCTACGCCACGCTTAGCCTCGACTCCAGAGCGAAGAAGAAGAGAATGGAAGAAGAAGAAGAAATGGAAATATAAATTTAAATAAATATTTCATCTCCTCGAGTGGAGATCGAACCACAACCAGTCGGTTTTTCAGTCACACTTTGCGCCGCTGCGTCACGACTGGCCTCACGACTATTTTTAGATTATTCGTTACATATATTTTCGCAAAATAGGTAACTGTTAACTATGATATATTGTTTACTCTATTATTTACTCGATTTTATTCGATTTACAATTGAAAGCCATTACCATACTCGATCTAATAGGTTTTATAATTAGGTTTATTTTTATAGGCATGTATGACCTGCGTCGCGGTGGTCGCTTTGAACTTGTGCTACATTCACGTTTCTTTAAATAGCGGCGAAAAGCGATTCCATCTTATCGGCATGGATCGTGCCAAAACTTTCTTAACACTAGGTTTACGGGCGTTTCTTATATACCTATCTTTACGAGCATCCGTCAAATTGACGGGTGGATGAAAATAAGTATTTATTTTTAAAAAATCAATTTATTCAAACTAAATCTGAGTTTAACAATATAAGGCTTCACTTAAAAATAAAATACTAATAAATCAATTTTTTTGTTAAGTTATTACGAAAATGATAACAATAATATAAAGGCTACATAATCATATTTATCGAGGACATTTTTACATACGTATTGAATTTTGTTTGTGCATTTTCCGCATACGATATTTTTACAATACATACAGCAATTACTGCTTCTATTTTTATTACAGTAGTAATTCAAAAGCACTAGTTACACAACCCGACATAATATTTCTTTTTGTGTAACCAGTAGGGCCTACGATATCCTTGAATATAGTATGAACGGACGGCCTACCCCTAGATTTCCCTGCTTTCAGTCTCACCCACCGTGTCCCGTCAACTGCAATTTCAATTTCTTCCATTACATCTCTGGATGTACTTGGAATACTCGTCCTCTCATCCTCGGTGTCAGAACTAGAAATAATCCGCCCCCTTTTCTTGTTACGACGTATATGAAGGTTTTCCTTTTCATTATCCGAAGATCCTTCCATTTCTGCAGTTTCAGTGGATTCAGAATCTTTACTGTAATCATCACTTTCACCTAATTCATATTGATCTTCTTCGTAGGACACCTCAGAACAATCCTCATTGATGTTGGTAATTTTTGTCAATTTCTTATTATATCGCGTGTTTCTACTCGTGATTGCTAGAAAAGGGTGATCGGTGAAAGTAAAAAATACCGTGCAAAATTGAACTACCCTATTGTAAAAACTTACAATAAGCGGGTGACTACAATAACCAAAACTTTTGCACACTGTCTTCGAAGAATGTTCTTACCACTGTCACTGCAGCGACAATACTGAAGACAGCAGGGATTATCGCAGATTCATATCGCAGCTTAACGTCGGCTACCGCAAGCTGTGAAAGTTCCTTGTGTGTTTTTTATGTTTGCACCCTGAATGAACCACACCACATGAACTGAATATCTTTTCGATACGACATTAGTCTGCTGCACGCTTTGAGTTTCGAATAACGCGAGGATTTGACACCCGGGCTACATAATTCGTTATCGAGGCGCTATTGAGATTATGAGTTGGGGGCGGGGATCTTAGACCTTTCTTTCAGTCTTATATTTGCTATTGGAGGTATAATTTTACAAGCGAATCAAATATATAAGGATTATTGACGTAATCAGCTAACCCGTCAAATTGACGGGTTCCGTAGAAATAGGTATACAAGATACAATTCTCAAAATTTATAAAGCTTAGGAAGATACTAATTGTGCGTATAAACTCTTTTAATGAAATTATAAATTTACGATGCAAAATAGTTAAGATTAATGCTATGGTTTTATGCGTGTTTCATTTCAAAGTTTGAAATCCGTCAAATTGACGGGTCCCGTAAACCTAGTGTTAAACAGCCACGTGGCTTTGGTGTTTAAAATTTAAAAAAAAACTCACGTGACGTGTAACATGTAATGTGCAAACGCAGCTGATAATGCGCAGAGTTGCTTCATCAGTCATATATGTAGGTATATTACAAATTAATTTACAAAAAAAAATCAGCTTCACGCTGTATGAGGTATATAAGCAGGTTAAACAGAGGAAACGTTCCCAGACGGAACCTTCCGCCATATTTTCGAGGATGTTGCCTTGGTGCCAGAGCGAAGAAATGAAAATAATAATTAATTTCCCCGAGTCAGGATCGAACCCACAACCGCCGCACTGCCACACCCTTTTGCCCCTACGCCACGACGACCTCAAAATCACTTTAATTTACAAGCTGTGTTGAAAGCGTTGTAAGCCATGACGTGCGTCATCGAACCTTGGACCCGCCCGTGGGGATGTCTCCAAGGTCTCACTCTGCTCGAAATATTCTAATCCGTCTCGTTTTCCGCAACTTGCGATACATATCCTTTTATACACTTCCTTAATGTGTTTCCGCCATATTCCAAATTACCATGAAACTTTAGTAAGATGTAATGTTATGTACATTTTTCTTATTAAATTTTCATTTATTTATTTCAAATGTTTGTGGATAAAAACCTACAGCCTCCTCTACTCGTCCCTCCAATTAAATATATGTTATTTATATTAACTAATCTAAGGATTTATAACAAAAACAATTTCTGATTAGATCCTTGAACCAGGGTTTATAGTAAAATTCAATGAGTTAATTGATTAAATTTTACAAATTTTTTATATGCGTATTTTATACTATTACGCAACCTAACGTTGCTTCCTGTACCACAAGTCAAAAATTTTTGACCAATCTTTTACAATGCAAGCTATAAAACTGTGGAACAGTTTGCCCTTTAATATTCGTCAGGCAAAATCATTACTGACATTTAGAAAAGCTGTACGTCATCCCTTTATGACAACATCATGAAATATCACTGTCTACTTCGAATGTATTTTATGCATGTATTATGTGTGTATATATTTATATGTATATATTATATATATTTTACTGTATATATATATGTATATATTGTTTATTAGTCTATGTAATGTATTATATTAGAAATATCTATATATCAGTATATTATTTTGTTTATATCTAAATTTATTTATTGTTTATTAATATTCTTTTTAACTACGTTCACCACCCACCTTCTTAATATTATGACAGTTTTTTTTCGCCCTAAGGTTGTCTGAAAGAGATGGCTACTTAACCATAAGGCCACCTTTTTGTACATTTGTTTTCTTTTTCTGTTTTTTCTGTCTGTATTTTTATATAAGTTGTGTACAAATAAAGAAATAAATAAATAAAATACTAGTTAAATTTGCAACAATCTTCTTATTGTAAAATTTGATTGCCACGCAATTCATTTTGGAGGTCAAAACGCGCGCGCTTTCTTTGTGAGGAAGCTCTGGGTGAACCGCCTGCGTATTTTTAGCCGAGGGCGACGCACTGGCAATCTCTTTATGCCTAATCATTATACCAACTGACAGTACTGACTACTGACGAATATGTAATACTTAATATTTAACTTTTATTACGTGTTTTTACGTAAAATTTAACTTAGATTTAGACTGTTATATATGTATTACAAAAAATACTATTAATTGACTAAGTTTTAATTGTTGTAAATTACACACACAACAAAAATAATATTATCAACTTAAATGTGATAAGATATATTTTATAACATTAAAAAAACTTTCATATCTGACCTGAAACAATATTGTGTTTATATTTAAATTTAAAACTCCTTTCTCCCAAATACATTAGTTTTATTTTAAAATCTAGCCAGATGAGGAAAGCCGTCAAAATAGGAAAATGGGGAAGTAGGTCAAATGTGGAAGTTCAGGCGGCCGATCTGGTTTAGATTGTAACATTTACAGTGGGTACCTACCGATGTTTATCTGACGCAACAACTGAGAGGACTTTTAAATTAAACCAGCTTCACGCTGTATCCCGCACACAGCAGGGTAAGCAGAGGGAACCTAGTGTTAAGACACTCCGTTCCCCACCAAATTCTTTAGAGATTGCGTGTTGAGTGACGGAACACAACGCCGCGCTTAGCCTCAACACCAGAATATGAATTTCAATAAACATTTCTTTTGTTCAAGTGGGGATCGAACCTACAACTACCATCGCCATGAATGGCCTCAAAAACTAAACTAAAGCACTTTTAACACGTTATATTACAAATATTGAACAATGAAGTAATGCCCTCATTTTGTGTTTTTAATGTATTTGTACGTTCACCCCTAACGACTCGGTGATATATCAATTTGTTCTACGTTTTTTTTTTGTTATCTAATCAGCTTCACGCTGTATCCCGCACACAGCAGGGTAGGCAAAAGGAACCTCGTGATAAGACACGCCGGTCCCCACTTTTCGAGTTCTGGAGGCATTGCGTGTTGAGTGGCGGGACTCAACGCCGCACTTTGCTTCGACACCAGAGCGAAGAAAAGAAAATATAAATGTAAATAAATATTTCATTTCCTCGAGTGGGGATCGAACCCACAACCAGACGATTTTACAGTCACATTGTGTGCCTCTGCGCCATGACTGGCCTTATTGTTATTTAATCTATAGTCGTATAAAAGTTAGGTAGTCTCTCACCAGACCCTGGTATGTTTAATATAAGTATCCTCGTGAGTGTGATTTAGACGACATTCGATGTTTTTTAATGATTATGTTGAAATATTTTATTTACAATAAAAAAACAACCGAACCGAATGTTTCGAAAATTCGTAGGAAAATTTGAGACGGGAGTGTTTTAATACTAGATTCACTGTTAAGTGCGGGATACAGCGTGAAACTAAAAAAAACACAAAAGTTTTATATGGCATTAACTTGTTATTATTATTTTATAGAATCAACTTCATATATTTTTTAAGATTATGTAATGTTTTATTATATTAAAAGATTTTACTGCTAGGACCCACATATAACAAAATGAAATAAACCTAATGTCAAACTTGGCTTGCTCTCCTTAGACAGGACCGTTAGCTTAGCCGTTTGGTTACTTTCACTATATCTTTGTTTTGTTAACAGTATCTACGTCTAACTTTTGATATGTATGTATGTCGTTTGATAAAAACATCGCGAGATATCACAATATATATTTTTTAATACTATTATTTCGGCAGAAAGTGGGGAACGGAGTGTCTTAACACTAGGTTCCCTCTGCCTACCCTGCTGTGCGCGGAAGCGTGAAAGCGTGAAGCTGATTTATTTAATCTTATTAATTATGCGCAATCGCGTATCTGCGCAGATGTGACGATTAATTTATTGCAAAGCTGATGTGAATTATTTGTTTTTCTCTAGGTAAACTACATGTTATATTATATATGTTGGAAAAATGTAAATATATGTATACATATTTTTTATGTTTTGTTGTGGCCTAGTTAGTGACTGTAAACGCGACTGGTTGTGGATTCGATCGGCACTCGATGATTTTTTTTTTCATATTTTCATTTGTTCGCTCTGGTGTCGTGAAAGAGTGCGGCGTAGAGTTCCGCCACTAAACTACCATTGTCTCCAAAATTCGGCGGAAAATGGGCATCGCAGTGTCTTAACACTAGGTTCCCTCTGCGCATCCTTTTTATTCAAAGTAAGTAGTTTAAAATAGTTGTTGTTTTCGTATGGTATCCCATTTTTTTTAAATTTTTTGTAATTTTTTACTAAACTTCCATATCCTATTCTTTTTTTTGTTATGCAATTATTCATCACCTTCGTATGAAATAATAATGCTTAAAGTATGGTCCCTGTAATCAGCGGCTATATTTGTACAAAAAAATTGCTTACAGGTTAATGCAATAATCTTATGTTTGAGACAATTATAATTATTTTAGATGTGTATTTTAAATATTACTATAAAATAAATATATTAATGATAAAAGAATATATCGTAAATTGTAACTAAGTACTTCAAACGAAAGTTAAAGAACAATAGACAATTGATATTGTGAAAAATTATAGGTTCGTGACACCTAAGTCGTTATATGAAATTATAACGTATTTTTTTATTTTATATTGACGTATTTCAAAGGTAACTTAAAGCGACATATTCTTTCAAGTGGCATTTAAATCCACATTAACCGTCTCGTTCAGTCATAAACCAAATACAGAGTACGATCAATTAATCATGTAAAATTTAAGAAAAATCATGTAAATCTTTTTTTTCACACTATATACCGTATAAAAAGCTTAGTGTTAAGACACTCCGTTCCTAAATACTGTCTATCTTTTTTTCACACTATATACCGAACAGAAGGCACTTAGTGTTAAGAAACTCCGTTCCCCATTTTCCGCCGAATTCTGGAGACTTGTATTAATTGGTGGAACTCAACGCTGCGCTTTACCTCGACACCAAAGCTAATAAAATGGAAATATTAAATATCTCATTCCCAAACACAATTTTTAGCGTATGATATAAATGGTTTACTTGCTCCAAATGTAAATTATAGTTTTAAAATGGTGGTCTACTTAAAAAATCTTAAAGAAACAAATCATAGAATAAATCAAATATATTATATTTTACTTGTTTATTTGTATTTCTGTATTTATACCACTCTAAAATTATTTTTACAACATTGTTTTAATAAGAGTCGACGTAACTAATCTTTTGTAATGTTCTCATTAGTTCATTTGTTAAACAAAGAAATGAATAGCGATGATTCTTAATTTATGTATAATGCAATAGAACTCCATGTTTGAAAACATAAAACAATTGAATAAAACTATTTTTTTCAGCTTCACGCTGTAGGTATCCCGTTACCTTACTATACTATGTAGCTTAGGCTTAGGCTACGACTCTCCGTTCCCCATTTTATCCTGAATTTTCGAGGCTTTGCGTGGAAGGTAAAACTCAACCTTTGCCTTCCATCCTTCCGTCTTTGCTTTGGTTCCAGAGCGAAGAAACAAAAATATTCATAAATAGTAATGCATTCCCTAGAGAGGAAATCGAACCCACAACCGTCGCATAATGACACGGTCGTGCCCCTCAGCCACACGGCCTCTCGAAATAAAGCTAATTCCGTCATTTTATAGTGATCAAATCAGTATCATATGAATTCAGCCATTTTTTTTGGAAGTAGTACATCTAATCTAATTTTTAAGTGTAACGTGGCCTTGAAAAAAGTATCGTAATAAATATTATAGTAGGAGAAGTGGAGATGCTAAATTTGCTGTTACAGAAGCGTCATGGGGTTGTGAACATTACTCGAGCGCATCATACATTCATATACGCGCTGTCTTTCTGATAACCAAGATAATATATAATCTGACGTTAACTAGTCGTTTCACATTCTTAATCCGATTATTTTTTTTTTAGTTCCCTTAAATTAATATATATAGTTACTATTTTATCATTTATTGGAACAAAAATAAATAGAAAATATTATAAAAAAGTATTTTAATATTCATCCTCACTTTGATTTTTACTTAGTTATTTCTCGTCATCGTCATATCATAGTTTTATTTTTTATGATGATACAAGGTTTCTTCCCATATGATTTATGGACGCACTCGAGTAACGTGAAAAATCCCCTCGTCGGCTCCCTAACTATTAATTTGTAATACTTATGTAGTTTAACATCGCAACATCCCAATATGATTATTTTTTAATATTAAATGAAATGCGCCAATTAATTAGAAGAGGTCAGTCGTGGCGCAGGGGCACAAGCGTGTGACTGTGAACAAGACAGCTTGTGGGTTAGATTCCACTCAAGAAAATTTAATGTTTTCATTTCTTCGCTCTGGTATGCCTCATGTCAGACATGATTGGCCTCAATTACATGTGATTTCGTTTTTATAATGATGTACATTTAATTTTCATTTCTATTTATTTTATCCCGTACAAATGTAATAGATACATGTATAGATGATATAAGTAGCTAGAAAAATAAATCATAAACAGAACAATTGCTACAATGTTCTATATGATAAGTATTTTGCGTTGTCTACTCTGCATCATTATAGTAAAATTCTTAAACATGTTTCACAAAAGGAAACAACGGAAGAAGCCTATTCAGTAGCTGTTCACCTTTACTTAGTATTTATCCTTGGTTAACATAATTTACTTATTAGTTATTACTAGGGGTCTTATATAAAATTGTACTGAATACTATAATTAAAATACTATTTCAGTAAATTTCTTTTAAAATGGACGTTCAATATTAATTGTTATCGAAGGTCAAATAAAGCGAAGAATCTAGAAAGAGACAACTACAAGAATTAATGAACGAACTAGTTCTTTAGCGTTGCCTATTCAAAGGGTAAAACGGAATCCTATTATTGAGACTCCGATGTCCGTTCGTTAGTCTGTCTGTCCCTAGGCTGTATCTCATCAACTGTGATAGCTAGACAGTTAAAATTTCCATAGATAATGTATTTCTATTGCCGCTTAAAATAGTATGTATAACATTAACACAAAAAGGCATAAGTTGATTATATGCGGTTTTTATATAGATAGTGGTACGGAAACATTCGTGCGCGTGTCCGACTCGCACTTGGTCGGTTTTTTCTGTGTGTAACGAATAACGACTTCTTGAATGCTTTAATGAAAGATCTTATTGATTTTATAGCAACGAGACGTTTCCATTTTTAATTGCGTTATTAACTTATCAACACGCTGTATCCCATTCTTCGCCGAATTCTGAAGACATTGCGCGTTGAGTCGCGTCGTCGCTTTGCCTCGGCACTAGAGAAAGGAAACGAAAATATATATATTTAAATAAATATTTAATGTCACCAAGCGGGGATCGAACCCACAACCTGGCCTCGAGAGATAATAAACTACAGATGGATATAAAAATGTCATTGCTATCCTCAATTTGTATCCTCTCTTATTGGCGAACGTGACCTTCAGGAAATAAGGGCTCATTATGGGCCAACGATATTGCTCTCATGTAACATTCAGTTTAGTTGAAATTGTAGAATACTTATAGTACTACAGTTATGTAGTCTATGAAATTTACTCACAAATAAAATTTGCATTTTATTATCAAATTTTGTTTAAAAAAACCTCAAAACGTAAGACAATGACACAGAAAGTAACTAGTACTTTATTATTATGTAATTTAATTGATAGTACTTCCAACGGCTTTTTTTACTTTTTTTGCATTCCTTTTCTGTATCTGTTGAGGCCAGTCGTGGCGCAGCGGCGCGAAACGTGACTGTAAAACCGACTGGTTGCGGGTTCGTTCCCCACTCGAGGAGATGAAATATTTACTTAAATTTATATTTCCATTCCTTGACTCTAGTGTCTCTAGTGTCAAGCGCGGCGTTGAGTTCTCACTCAATATTAATGCCTCCAGAATTCGGCAAAAAATGGGGAACGGAGTGTCTTAACGCTTCCTCTGCCTACCCTGCTGTGTGAGCGATACAGCGTAAAGGTGATTTTTTTTCTGTATCAAATAGCAGAGTTTTACGGTAATATAATGATTAGGTGCCATTAATTACATGTTGTCATTTTCCAAGTTAGATTTGAACCCAGAATAATCAGCAACATGCAGTCAGCGACTTCAATGCTACGACGCCGTTTTAAATTCTTCGTTATTTATTTTAAGACTATTATATTAACGCGCTATAAATAATTAATGTATAGGAAAAGCGTAATGTTACGTAGCGTACATATCTTACTAAGTGACGTATAGATATATAAAAAAATATATACTGATTCTATGAAATACAAATGATGTATTTACTGTTTTAAAATTATTAACATTGATTTTTACCAACACTATCGTGGCACAATGTGAGATCGTCGTCGTTAAAATGTGAGTTAGACGCTGTCGTTTTCTCCATTTTCCACTTTTACCACTAAGTTTTCTCTTCCTACCCTGGCCTGGGGTATGCGGGAGATGCAAGAAACTTAAAATAAATGAAATTGAACCTTACTACTGGTTGAATTCAATTATGATACCTTTATATTTCTAAATCGCAGCAAGATTTTATTAATATATTTTGATAATCCAAAAAATATTTTCTCATTTGCTCATATTACAATCTGTGTTATATTAAAAAAAATGGTTATTTAGGTAAGTCTATTAAATGTATTTAGATAAGTAAAGGAAATATTTAATATGTACTTTAATTTCTTCGCTGTGGTGTTGAGGCAAAATGTGGCGTTAAACTCCGCTACTCAACACCCAACGCCACCAGAATTCGGTAAAAAGTGAGGAGAAAATCTCCACACTACATTCCCAGGTTTCTCTGCACGTGCTGGACGCAACATTTAGCTAAAGAATTACTAGATTTTTTCATAAACAGTGATCTTCACAAATGAAAATCAATTCAACAAGGCCCACTAGCTCCTATCGTTTAAATTTCTGTTATGCAAAGATTAGAAATTTTCTACAACATTTATAAACCGGCGGTGGTAACAATAAGTTTTATATAAGCATAGTTACGCACTGCATCAGACGGGCCCGGCTCACGAGGCCCGGGTTACCGTGAAGCGATAAATTGTATACCTTAAATAGATAGATGGATAGATAAATAGATGTATAATAACTACAGGCTGAGGCAGACTCTGTAAAGTTTGTTTTTTTTTTCAGCTTCACGGTGTTTCCCGCGCATCGCTGGGTAAGAAGGCGGAGCCTAGTTGAGACACTCCATTTTCCGCGGTATTCTTTGTTTTTGCCTTGGTGCCAAAGTGAAATATTTAATTTCCTCGACACTCCGCTCCCCACCGGGTGGGGAATTGAGTGTCTTAATAGGTTCCCTCTGCCTACCCTGATGTGTGCGGGATACAGCGTGAAGCCGATTTTAATTTTAATTTCCTCGAGTGGCAATCGAACCCACAGTCTGTCGCGTCTACAGTCACACGATTGACCGCCCCTGCGATTGACCTCGATGCAATGGTACTTAAATATTTTAAATAGCTTTTTATTTTTCAACGATATTAAAGTAGATATTTTATAATTTTACAATTCGTATGCGTTGCGTGGGGGCCGTCGAGATATATTTAGGCGAACATTGATACGTAAAAAAAGATAAAAATAAATAGAATATGTATTGTACCATATCGCAATTATTTTAATTTGAGGCCGTTATGGCGCAAGGGTACAGCGGTGTGGCTGTAACGCGACAGTTGTGGGTTCAATCTCCACTTGAAGGAATGATTATTTATTTCTTAATATTTTATTTTTTTCGCTCTGGCACCAACGCCTTGAGTTCCGCTACTATGTCTCGAAAAATTCAGCGAAAAGTGGGGAACCTCTGCCTGCCCTGCTGTATGCGGGGTGCAGTGTGAAGCTGAAATATATTAAAATCATTTTATTTGTGTTTCTTTACGTTTGTACTAAAATTGAATCCAAACATTATGAAATATTTTCTAGTACATAAATATTGAGAATCTTTTATCACGAATTCACGACCTTCACCTTTGGTGAAAGCGCATATCTACTGCAGAGTGTTTTGGCGATATTTGCTACTGTACTTAAATTGATTGAATTAAAAGAGGCACAAGATTTTTTGGTATTTTTTTAACTTTACCTGTATAGCACGATGGCTATCCTGAAAGGAAACCTAGTGTTAAGACACTGCGTTCCATTTCCGCCGATTTTTTGAGACATTACATATAAGTGGCCTAACTCAATGCCGCGTTTTATGTAAAAAAAAATTACAAATACTTCTTTTTGACTACATGAAGACATAAAAAGATATCAGATTCGACATATATACCAAATAGTACAAGTTAGCTTCACGCTGTATCCGCACACAGTAGGGTAGACAGAAGGAAGCTAGTGTTAAGACACTCCCTTCCGCACTTTCCACCGAATTTTGGAGGCGGAACTCAACCCTGCGCTTTGCCTGGACACCAGAACGAAAAAATGGAAATATAAATTTAAATAAATATTTCATTTCCTCGAGTGGGGATCAATCCACAATTAGTCGTATTTACGGTTACACTTTGTGCCTCTGCGCTACGACTGGCCTCAGCAAATGGTATAGACAAATAAAAATATTGTGTTTTTGTATTCCAGAATGGCGATCTCTGTATATCGATCCTGCACCCACCCGTGGATGACCCGCAGTCAGGTGAACTGCCCTGCGAGCGTTGGAACCCCACGCAGTCGGTCCGCACGGTGTTACTGTCGGTCATATCTCTACTTAACGAACCGAACACATTCAGTCCAGCCAACGTGGACGCCAGCGTTATGTACCGCCGCTGGCGCGACTCCAAGGGCAAGGATAAGGAATATGAAAATATTATAAGGTAGTTGATCTTTCTTTTTTTTTCTGTTCTTTGTTGTGTTCTTCGTTCTTGTGTTTTTGTAAATTAAGCTTACTTTTTTGTTTTAATGAGGTGTGTCGTTAAAGTTTTATGTTTTTAAATGAATTTAGAACATTATAATTATTTTCTTTGTGAAAATAAATAGTCAACGTATTTTGTGCTCAGTATTGTTAGGCGAACCAACAAATCAGAGACAAAATCCAGCTTTTACATGACTTTATTTACACTTGTTCTTGACGTAGTAACAATATTTTACTATTAATTCTAATGACAAGTTGTCTCGACAAAATCTTAAGAAGTAAAAGAACATGAGTGCCGTGTCGTTTGTGCTTATATTGGAAATCCACCGGAAAAGACGCAGCACACTACCGCCACTTAATACAATCGATAATGGAACCAATATCAAATGACGTCCTCGTCATTACAGTGACACCTATTACTACACTATAAGTAACTTATGCTAACAGCTCGGCCATCCTGCTAATCGCGAGTCCCTTCGCGACTTAAGAATAGTTAACAATTTTTAGATGTCCTAATAACTATAGTTTTGTGCCAACAGTTACAAAACAATTATATTTTTAGTACATGTGAGGACATTTACAAAAACAATTATATTGGATATATTTACATGTCATAATATGTAAATATACAGTTTGAAATAAGTACATTTACTTTTCAGAGTAATATATAAAGTCAAAATAATTATAACATAAAACTAGACTCATAAATAAAATAAATGTTAACTACACTTAATTCATTACGCCATTAAATTGATTATACGAAACACATATAAATTATATTTTACATGGCAAGCATATTTTTTTGATTTAGACATTTTTAGCTATTTAGATTTACACAATTCAATATTTCTCATTAACACAATGAGCCGTCAGTGTTCATATTCATGTTTTAATTAAATTTTTACATATTATTTATTTGTTTTTTTTTATTACAAGAATTTGGCCAAACTACATCAACAATGCCATATGGAATATTCCTATTTAATATAGAATATTTATTCTAGTACATCAAAAGAGCATGTTATTATTAATGACATTTCAATTTGTACACTGAACAGATTCATTAACTTAAAATAAAATAAATAAATAAATCAGCTTCACGCTGTATCCCGCACACTGCAGGATTGGCAGTGGGAATCTAGTATTCAAGGCGCTCCGTTCCCCACTCTCCGCCGGATTCCGAGTGGATTTTGGGAGAGCTCAACGCCGCGCTTTGCCTCGATACCAGAGCGAAGAAATGGAAATATACATTTAAGTAATATTTCATCCCTCATTTAACATCTATATACTTTATAAGTTTAACATGTAAAAAAAACACCGCTAAATAGCACCAGCAAGACTGCATATAATTTCCTATTAAAGACGCAAATATATTATCAAAGTTATCCTCAATCAAACCTCAGCCAATAATTGATGACACACGTTTACTTTATACATTGTACAAATCTTACATATAAAAGCAGCTCATTTGAACAAATATTTAACAAACAATTTGTGTAGCCATCAGCCAAATACAATTAACAGAACGCTCGCCCGATTACTCCCACCACATTATCACAACCATAATTACTACCATCATCATCATCGTCATAATCTTCACGACCATGATCCTCATCACGACCATGATCCCCATCACGACCATGATCCTCATCACGACCATGATCCTCATCACGACCATGATCCTCATCACGACCATGATCCTCATCACGACCATGATCCTCATCACGACCATGATCCTCATCACGACCATGATCCTCATCACGACCATGATCCTCATCACGACCATGATCCTCATCACGACCATGATCTCCATCACGACCATGATCTCCATCACGACCATGATCTCCATCACGACCATGATCTCCATCACGACCATGATCTCCATCACGACCATGATCTCCATCACGACCATGATCCCCATCACGACCATGATTTCCATCATGACCATGATCCCCATCATCACCATAGTCCTCATAACCATGACCTTCATCACCACCATGATTATTAGCCTATCCTCGTCTATTTCGGGACAAAGGTCTCTTCAATGATATGCCGCGAAAATTGACCATCAGCCGTTGCCAGTCACATGTAAAAAAAATAATAAGTGCTTAATACCTGCAAACGCTTATGCATTAAGTCCCTTTCTTGCGTATGTTTGTCTGTTTGTTTGTCTCTCAGGACTAATTATCTAAAGAAGACGTGGAAATATCAAACCAAAATTAATATGAAACATCCCTATTAACAATATTCTATATCTGCGAAAAATTCGTCTTCCGAATCAACATAAGGAAGTTGGCGGGAAAAATCGTGTCACATTCGATTTTTTTTTTTTTTAATTCCGAATATTGTAAGGTTTACTTCTACTTTCCCGAACAAATTTCAGCTGTACGCGTAATCTAATAATTTGAAAGTCTACTTGTAATAAACAAGAACTTAATAATATAACATACAAATAACAAGCTGATAGATAGAGTAGTTTGCTTTTAATTTTCCTTTAAGCATAATTTATACTAAATTTTCATCATTTTCCATGTTTGTACGCATTAAAGCTTCTATCCTATATTACTGTAACAATATGGACTTAAAGGATGTCGATGTTAAAACTGAAAGGTAATAAATGTCGTCTTTTATTGTAATTTATTTATTGTATATTTTATGTTCAAATAGTATTTTCTTAAGTATTTTGCCGGCTCTTCTCAGTCCCAATAATAAATCTAAATATATTTCTGCGCCAATGGTAAGACTTATACTATAGATTCACATTTTTTTTTTTAAAGTTTGCTACTAAAATTAAAATAAAAAGAATTATAATTCGATTCACTTCATTGCATTTTTTTATGGTTACCAGTATCATTATTTTC
The DNA here is from genome assembly GCA_917862395.2 of Heliconius sara. Lineage (NCBI taxonomy): Eukaryota > Metazoa > Arthropoda > Insecta > Lepidoptera > Nymphalidae > Heliconius > Heliconius sara. The sequence continues at coordinate 5,617,565 of OU860793.1, forward strand.
CCCGTTTATATATGTTTTTTTTTTTACTTTTTCATATCAAAAAATATTTCAAACATTTTTTTTTTGGTTTTATAACTGAAGCTATTGTACACCTACCTACGTATGTATATATTTGTATCTATTGCTACACCGTGATCATCTCCACTATTTACCAACCAATAGCCATTATTTCACACCGATTTAAAAGTTTTATTTCAAAAGAATTTTACTTCGTGTCTTATCGTAAACACATTTATACTAATATATTTGTTAAAATGAATATACTTAATTCTCGTGGTTCGGGAACCACTCGATATGAATTTATTCTATTCCGGCCAATTACAAGAAGTTAACGTTAGAAAACGCTTTAATATCAATTCAAATTTCGAAAAATCAATTAATTCTTATTCATCACTGTTGTAAATACGTGAAGTTTATTACTTTACTTTATTTTAATTTATCTACGAAGAGATATTCCTTCTCACAAGATCAAAATTTAAGGAGACTATCTATACTTTTTATGCATTTTATTAAAGATATAAATTTAAAAATAAGTACACCATTAATATCGTAAAATATCATACTGACGTTTACTTATGAGCTCAAAAATGAATTCACTAACCTGATTCTTAAGTTCCCTTTATCTTTAACCTCGAGTATTTTGCATCTATTACCCTTAACCGCGGGTATTATCCATCCATTACCCTTAACCGCGGTTATTATCCATCCATTACCATTAACCACGGTAACATCCATCCATTATCCTTAACCTGAAATTTTATCCATCCATTACCCTTAACCTCGGGTATCATCCATCTATTATGCTTAACCTGAAATTTTATCCATCCATTACCCTTAACCTCGGGTATCATCCGTCCATTACCCTTAACCTCGGGTATCATAGGTCCATTACCCTTAACCTCGGGTATCATCCGTCCATTACCCTTAACCTCGGGTATCATCCGTCCATTACCCTTAACCTTGTGTATCATCCGTCCATTACCCTTAACCTCGGGTACGATTAAAATGATTAAAGACAAATGATATGGGACGAATGATGAGGAACGAATGACGAGGGACGAATGACGAAGGATGAATGCTCAACTCCTTAACCTTGGGTGGCATCCATCCTTAAACCCTTTCCTCGGGCATCATCATCCCCAAATCCTATCCTCGGGCATCACTCACCCCCAAATCCTATCCTCGGGCACCATCCGCCCCCTAAACCTTATCCTCGGGCATCATCATCCCAAACTCTATCCTCGGGCATCATCATCCCAAACCTTATCCTCAGGCATCATTCATTCTCAAGCCCTATCCTCGGGCAATATTAGTTTCCATGTTCACTTTGTGAGCATGGTAGGAAATTTTGTATATCCTTTCGTAATCCCGCTTCTGATCTGTTAGGCGAACCAACAAATCAGAGACAAAATCCAGCTTTTACATGACTTTATTTACACTTGTTCTTGACGTAGTAACAATATTTTACTATTAATTCTAATGACAAGTTGTCTCGACAAAATCTTAAGAAGTAAAAGAACATGAGTGCCGTGTCGTTTGTGCTTATATTGGAAATCCACCGGAAAAGACGCAGCACACTACCGCCACTTAATACAATCGATAATGGAACCAATATCAAATGACGTCCTCGTCATTACAGTGACACCTATTACTACACTATAAGTAACTTATGCTAACAGTATTTTGAATTTTATGGTCTTAAGTTATTCTCTACGTTATAGTTGAGGAGTAAAATTTATAAAACCATATGAAAATTAGATATTTATATTGTTACCATTGTTGTCGATGTAATGTAAATGAAAGTTGTCAAAAACATATACGATCGATGGGCGTCGTCACCACCATGTAGCAAACTAACTTATTGACTGAAATTTATTTTAACAAATAAATATATATGTGTTTGTTGTTTCTAGTATTTTTGTTTATAACTGTGTTTTAATATAATTTTTATATTATAATTACAGAAAACAAGCCCAAGTGGCACGTATGGAAGCGGAGAAAGAAGGAATAGTAGTACCCCTCACATTAGAAGACTATTGCATTAAAACACAAGTTAAGTCTACGACACAAGAACCACAGGTCAGTTTCGTATATTATAATCAGCTTCACGCTGTATCCCGCACACAGCAGGGTAGACAGAGCGAACCTAATGTTAAGACACTCCGTTCCCCACTTTCTGCCGAATTCTGAAGGCATTGCTTGTTGGGGGGCAGAACTCAACGCCGCGCTTTGTCTCGACACCAGAGCGAAGAAATGAATTTATTTAAATTAAATAAATTCATCATCTCCTCGAGTGGGGATCGAACCCACAACCAGTCGGTTTTACAGTCACATTGCGCCGCTGCGCCACGACTGGCCTTATCGTATTCGTATATTATATATTATATTATCGTATAATTATTTTAAAAATATTGAATTGCAATCTACCTTCTCTATATATTACTATCTAGCTAGCTATCTGCTATTTGCGGGATACAGCGTGAAGTTAAAAAAAATCAAATATGTTAAAGATAAAATATAGTTTAAAAATAATAAGAAATGTTCTGCCATGTATTGATTGATTATTTCGAGTTACTTAAACCGTCACAATATAATATTATTTTCTACTTTTTAATATCGTGTAATTTCGAGAACTTTCTTGGTCGTTCTTTAAGACATTTGTCAAATCCAACTTTCTGGCGCTTACATGACTTAAGCGGATTTAAATCTTAAGACATACAGTAACATTTTGTGGCCTTGGAACATTTAATGAAAATAATTATTTAACTGTTTGAGAACATTATTATTTTGCGTGTGATATTGTCAAAAATAGTCATTAACATTATATTCACTCCCAAAATGTAAGGCTACAGAAATATTAATTTAGAAAAAGTTTATATGAAAAAATATTTTTATTAAAGGCTAAAAGATGTTGTTACTTGTTATATTTTTATTATCTGTACAAATACATATTGCTATCTATGCTTAATAATATAAATAGCTAAAAAAATTGATTGGTTGAACACGCTTATCTCAGGAACTACTAGTTGGAATTGAAAGATTATTTTTCGTTCGATAGTCTATTTATCGAGGAAGACCATAGGCTTTATTTTTATTACATCATGGCAAAACTACCTCGGATACTTAGAATCCCATATGTTATTCTATTTGCGGATTAGATGCGGACGAAGCCACCGGTGAAAACTAGTTATATATAATATTATAACGTACAAAAACATATATAACTAAAAATTAATGGAAATTTCATCATTGATAAAAAATTAAAATGTATTGATATTTTACATAAACATTGTACGTGACTTTATGAAGCAATTTTTCTATTAAGTAATTATTTAAAATATTAATGCAACCATAGCAATCTTAGGAAATTTTCATAAAATGTAATATTCCTGAGATATTTTTCAAAATCCAAGATAGTATAAGAATATAATTATTATATTTTTTTAATAATAGCGTTTTAAAGAGAAAGAATACTGATTGAACAACTTTCATTCCAATTTGAAGATTTATAAAATATGTTCATATGTTTTATATAGATATACTACGTGTATAAATTCTCACAATGTGAATGTTGTTATATTTACTACACATTACTCTGGTGTTTTGTTTCATACATTAAAATTGTAAATATGTATATGTATATGTAATGGTAATTCAATTTTAATTAAAACAAAATAGCCGAACAGATGGTTTCTTATTTATAAAATCGATGCCATTGTTTGCATAAGGGATGAATGAGCTTAACAGTTGAGGTCTTACTGTTGGCAACCTACTTTCAGAGAAACGAGAACTTGCCAAATACCCTTGACATTGCTCGTACGTCTATATAATGTGAGACTACTTTTATTATCATATAATCTTTAATTTTATTCTAAAATAGCTCCAAAGGATTGAACCTAATTTTTCATGTAAAATGGCGTTGTATTATATTTTATGTTAAAATATACTGCGCCATTTTACACGTAGACTTCAAAACTTGAAAAATTATTCACAAAAAATGGTGAAAGAAGAGATAGTCGTTTTATCTGTAATTACTACTAAGAAAAAACATAAAACACTTGTACCCGTTTGTAAAGCAACTAGTTTAGAAATGCAAGTTTCATTAATATTTTAATGGATTAGTAACGAAAGTAACGAAAAAATTAATTACATTTTTTTATTTAAAAATTGTATAAATAATTGATATAATTGGATTAAATTTAAAAAAATGCGAGTAACTTTTTATAATTTATATAAGTGAAATATCGTGTATGAAGAAGCACTGCCATTAGTGCCATATTACAAAGAAAAACCTTGTTCAGTTTGTCTTGTAAAAAAGTCTTATGATCACAACGAAGCGAACAATGGCGAAACTCCCCAGTTGTAATAATATAATACTAGGTTATATAAATTTGTTATCTTTTATTATTAATTGATGGCGTCGTTGTATCGAAATTGACATAGATTTAATCGATGTAATTCTGTAAATGTATTAAAAGAATAGTGATGTACTATTTACCTACTAAGAAATATAAAAATATTTAAAAAAATAATTATATTTAGAGACGTGGCTCGTTAGCACATCGTCGTTGTAAACATCGTTATAAACGCGACGGTCTCGACGGTTTATGTGAAAATAATTATTTTTATTTCCCCACTCTAATAATAAAACAAAGTGCGGCGTTGAGTTCCGCTACTCTACATGCAATGTCTCTATAATTGGACACATTAATCACAATAATCACAATACTAATAATAACCATATTAATTACAGCTGGACATGACAGATTTCTACGACGACGACTACGACGATCTCGACACGGACTCGGAAGGTGAATTGGGAGGCGAGGACGGCGACGACAGCGGCAATGGCGAATCGTGATACGTCACGACCAACAGATCTCACGCGACGGTCGGACCACATGTTCGTTATAGTTGGCATTTTGTAACTTCATTGACCGCCATTTTGGATATGCGTTCCGTTTGACGATCAATCCAAATTCAATTTTAAAATATTGTTCTATCAATATTTTGTGAGCTGAAAGGAAATAATGGATGTTTAATATTATTTTGTTTTTATCAATTTTATAATTTAGAGATTATAGAGTTGTGTATGGTCATAGACTAGTGTCAATAAATAATAATATATTTAAGTTGCAATCGTCAAACAGAACGTAACAGCAAATAAAAATAATAATGAAAATAACTATTTACTTTACTATATTTCATGTGCTTATGATATCTGAATAACATACTAAATAAAAAAAACTCTAATCAAAAACAAAATGCTTGACCAATAAAAAATAACTTATTGGGATTTGTAATCCCAAACTTAAAGCTTTACAAGTTGTTTAAATGTAAAATGTAAGAAAAATATCATATTTGTTAAGAAACCATGTTGAGAGTAAAGTGATTTATATTGCCACACAAAAACATTATTAATGTAAATTATATTATAAATAATCGTTATCACCATTGCATATTGGACAAGTCCTTTATCATAATGGGTCAAGCACAATTGATATTATACAAGAAAAAAACCATTAAATTTATACATCACTGCCATATGTTGAATAAATAATCAACAATAGTCATTAAAAAATGAATTATTGATCTTCCAAGTGATATGCATAATTTTATTTTAATAATAACATAATTTTAACAAATAATAACAATGAATATGAAAGATAGTTTATTTAATTTTTTAAAGACTTGCTCCTTTTAAATTTAAATTGTATTATAAAATGTTGTTTAATTCTTTAGAAGCAATACTTGAATTCAGTGTAAACTAAATAAACTACGAAGTATTTCTTTTTTTTTATTTTTTTCTTGTTAAATATACACTTAAAAAGAATTACTTCTAAGAGCAAAAATTTTGGTCTTCTTTTTATTGTAAAATTATTAATATAATAAATGCCAATTCTACTTTCTTAACGATAGTCCGCCGTTCGCTAACTGTATAGCTTAATTTTATTAAACTCCATTCAATAAAGTCATTTACAATTTTTTTTTATTAATACAAGTTCCAATAGTAGGGGCTATTATTTTTATATAAGTTCCATTAGTAGGGGCTATTATTTTAATGTGAGTTCCGTTAGTACGGGCTATTATTTTAGTAGATCAATTATAACGATGTTCTGTGTTTTTTTTTATTTTCTTTATATATCTGTGATTTTAATCCATTATTGCCTGATAATTGAACAGCTTCATATTATTTTATTTATACAATATGGAGCTGTCCAATTATTGGTGGATTGGTATTAATTAAAAATTGATACTATATTAAAAAAAATATATAATTTTTACTATTAATCTGAAATAATCTGATTGTTTCGAATTTCTTAAGCAAAAATAAAACATCACAGTATTCAGTCCATCGTGGCATAGCTATACGACGTCTGACTGTAACTACAACTATTGTGGATTCGATTTACACTCTGGGAATGAATTATTTGTATATCGTCGCTCTAGGGTACGAGTGTCTCGACATTAGGAACCGTATTTATAAATCGCTCTTAACTCTGAGATCGATCTTGAGAAGCCGTTTTAATTTTTAATTCAAAATTCCATTCTACAAATTATAATACCTATGAATAAAAACGGCATTTCATGATCGATCTCAGACTTGACGGTGATTTATAAATACGGGCCTAGGTTCCCTTTGCTTACCTGCTGTGCGGGAAAAACGTGAAACTATTTACTAATTCTATAAAAACTTTATTTTTTTATACAATTAATCTTAAATTATCCAATTATTTTATATAATAATTAATAAAACATGAATAAAATTATAAACATCACAGTGTATATACCGATGTTCAAGTCACATGAATATTAATAAAATGTACAGAGATTTGATTGTAGTGTTCAATTATTGTTCGGAAGTAGATATGCTCAAATCGAATGTGTATGATAATATTATAATAAATGCATTACAATTTAAGATATATTCAAAGAGTACATGCATATTTACTTAGGATTACACGAACGAAATTATTTGTGTGTGTTTCAATAGTAGGTCTTCATTAGGGTTGTCAACCGTATTATAATATAGCGTGTTGTAATATATTTCGGGTCTCTGTACTATATAAATTTGATGAAATATATACATAGTATGCAAAAATACTATATTATGAATACAAAGTAAATAAACTCTTTATTTAAAGAAATATGAACGTGCCTTTACATTAACTTTTGATTGATACGGTTTTGTTAAATAGATGTCTTTCACAGAAACGATATTTCCAAAACAGTGAGAAGAAACAATAATATCTCGTTATTAAAAATCCTATTATATATGATATTTCTTTGCAATACACTATATCATTTATCTTCTTTTGAAAAATACTATATTTCACGGAGGGAATGTTGGCAACCCTAGTCTACAATAAGCTAGTGCTAGAACTAATGTTGAATAAACATCAACAATATTAGATTATGACTCTCTATGTATCTATTGGATTTATATTGAAGGCTTTGATCTGGATACCTAACAACAATTAATTTTATTTTGTTACATTTATAATTTTTATTCTTTATTTTTATTTTAGAATGTATTGTGACTTTTCTTCTTAATTTGTAGTGTTAATCTAGGAATGTAATAATGATTAAAAAATGTAAACATTTTTTTTTTGGTGTAATATCTAGAGTCAAATATTCCATGTATACGTTTTCTTCATCTTATCTCGTTAATTGGAAATTACTATATAAACAGTTAAATATAAATACTTTGCCGTTCTCATTTAGAGTTACAAAATCGTCCGAAATGTATCTTGTAATTAGAATAAGCTAGATATTAAGTGGTTTGGAAAATTACTGTAGGATGTCACGACAGTGTTAATTACATAAAAATATTCAGTAATAAACAGCATGTGTTTGGATGCCAAAATTGATTTTTTTTTTCTATCACATTTCCCAATGCCTTATCTTAAAGTTATAATGGACAATATTTTATTGATTTCTATAATTAATAATATAAAAAAATATTCAACAGAAATCAATATGTATTTACGTATTTTTTACAATACGTTTTAATTTTTACTTTTTTTAAAATTAATTAGTGTACATTATAAATGATACATTTGAGGTTCTTTAAGAATATGAGCAAGACTTAATGCTAGTGATGCGCTCGTGAACTGAACACATTTAGCCAAAAGTGTCTTTCAAAAATTGAGAGCAGATGACGTCACATATTATATCACGATATCTTAAGATACCGTGTTATTTCACTAATTTTAAAAGAAAGCGTGTTTTGAATATAGATCTAATATTAAAATATTTCGTAATTAAATAAAATTAAAAAAAACATAAATCACATCATTTACAGCTGTAACTTAACAAAATAGACAGAGGAACTCATATAAGGCAGGGAGATTAAACCAAGTTAAGTGTCTGGCAATGGACAACGTTATTTCTAATATTATTGCCAAAAAAATATTAAATAGTTTAGCTTTATAAATTAACGAAAGTTGGGTACTATTTTTGTATCTTAGTTAATTTATATCTACAAAAGTAACCATCCCTCAAGATCCTATATTCCTCAATAGTACTTACCGGTGTTGAGTTATGCGCACAGAAACTTTCAAGTTTCATAAAATCACGAGACTGACTAGTATTGGCTCTCTCTCTATCACTTTTATTAAGATTGTTTCAAAAGTTTATCGATCTGAATTGTGTTGTCTGTGATAGAAAACTTAATAAGTTATCTGTTTTTTACAGCTGTATTCCATTCTTATAATTTCAATGTGACATACGTCAATGTTACATTGACAATAATATGCCACAAGATAATAGTATTAATGCGACATAAATTAATAATTTTAATGTGGAATATATGCTAAATAATTTATATAGTTCTTCTGTGAAACATTAAAATGAGTTGTTTAAGTGATTTATCCCAATCAAGCGAATATTTAAGTTTTCGTAGTAGTATTCCATTGCGTAAAATTGTAGTTGATTCAGACGGTTCCAAGGTAAACAAACAACTTTCCAATTAAGATATATTTTATCATGGATATTACTACTGTTTAAAAGCATTGTAATAACCAATTTAAATTACTGATCATATAGTAATTATAAGATAACTTTCAGGCATGGAGAATATTTGATAGCGGTCCTAAGTCAGTTTCGTGCCCTCTAATATGTTTGCCTCCTGTGTCGGGCACGGCTGATATTTTCTACAAACAAGTAATGGGTCTCACAAGCAGAGGTATTCGTGTAATAGCTGCTGAGCCCCCACCGTATTGGAATTTAAAGGAATGGTGTGATGGTTTTAGACGCTTGATTGACTACCTTGAACTGGATAAAATACATGTTTTTGGAGCATCCTTGGGTTAGTTTATATTATAATTATAATAAATAAAATGTATATTATGGTATAATCTAGGCAAGGATATATTATTTAGAAACATAAAATTTGAAAGAGCTGATATTAGCCCACATTTCTTCAAGACTGTCCTGATTCCTGAGTCCTGATGCTTGCTTTAGCCAATTAAATTAATATATACCATACGTTTTTATCTAGCTAAGTCAAAATCTAATTTATCGCAACTTACTTTTTTTGTTTACATTTCTGTAAACAGGTTTTTACAAACAACTGCTAACCAAAGATTTTCCTTATGATTTTTCCTTATAACAAAGTTATATAAAATGTGTAAAAGAATTTTGAAATATCTTGATAATACAGTTTGGAATAATTATACTTTGGATGGTTTCCAAAAAGCATGAGTTCTAGTTCTCACTACATTGAAACTTCCTAATTACATTCCCTTCATTAATAAATAAAAAAATTACAAGTATGAACAAATTATTTTTAGGAGGATTCATGGGACAAAAATTTACAGAAGTAACAAATAATTGCCCGCGAGTGGCTTCACTTGTTTTATGCAACTCCTTCACTGATACAGCCATATTTGAATATCATGATTCGTCAGCGCTCTTTTGGCTCTTGCCTTCTCTAGTACTGAAAAGAATGTTGATGGGTAATTTTACAACTGATAAAGTAGATAAAAGAATTGCAGAATCAGTGGACTTTATGGTGGAAAGAGTAAGTTTCAAAATATGTTTCTGTCTATATTTGTCAGCTTCACGCTGTATCCCGCACACTGCAGGGTAGGCAGAGGGAACGTAGTGAAAGACACTCCGTTCCCCACTTTCTGCCGAATTACGGAGGCATTGCGTGTTAAGTGGCAGAACTCAACGCCGCGCTTCACCTCGACACCAGAGCGAAGAAATGGAAATATAAATTTAAGTAAATATTTCATCTCCTCGAGTGGGGATCGAACCCACAACCAGTCGGTTTACAGTCACACTTTGTGCCACTGCGCCACGACCGGCCTCTATATTTGTATTTTTAAATTAATCCTTTTTTTCCACACAATATAGGAACCATTACATTGCTGGACTCCACCCCTCACTTTATGTTGCCAGAGTGGGAAAATAGTTAATTACTACTAAAATAATTATTTTTTTATACAGCTTTGGTTTTTAAATGTTAATAATTATATTTTTCTTTATATTTTTAGTTGGAATCCCTAAACCAATCAGAACTAGCATCAAGATTAACTCTCAACTGTACCCCTAGCTACATACAACCACAGTCTTTAAGTGATTTACCTATCACAATAATGGACGTTTGGGATGAATGTGCCTTAAGTTCGAGGGTCCGAGAGGACCTTTATAAATCATACCCTCAAGCAAAGTTGGCCCATTTGAAAAGTGGTGGCAATTTTCCATATTTAAGTAGAAGCGATGAAGTCAATTTGCATTTATTGGTAAATTTCTTTTGTAATATGTACCAGATAAATGTTAAGAGTCCCACGCGTTTGACTGTAATCACGACAGATTGTGGGTTCAATTCCCAAGCCAGGTAATGAAATATTTAATATTTTCATTTCCTCGCTCTAGTAAAACGCGGCAAAGCGCGGCGTAGAGTTCCGCCACTTAACACACAATGCATCTAGGGTTCAGTGAGGAACAGAGGTGGAATGAGAATGGAGTATCTTAATACTAGATTCCCGGAATATGGCATGGACATGGGTAGGCAGAGGGTACCCAGCCTGAAGCTAAAAAAATAAATGAAAATATGTTAAATTTATATTTACAATAGATTTTTTTGTCAGATTTACACTGTATCTTGCTTTTAGTGGAGTGTATGTAATATGAAAATAGATATTTATACCAATTATTATCTTTAATAGCGTTATTAAATAAACATGTTTGTAAAATTACATGCAAAATAACTCCTTACATATATAAACTAGATACAATATAGACAATAAACTTAGTAATTATATATTTCTATATTACAGATACATTTACGACAATTTGACGGCACCGATTTGAGTGCATCATATCTAAACCTTCATAAACTATCACATAAAAATCAATCTGACGGAGGTTCTGTGAGTTATTTTAACCAAAGAGATAAGTTTGTTAAGATTTTATAATTTGTTTTACTGTTTTTTCATTCCACTAAATTTTTTTTTTTAATCTACATGTAATGTAGTAAATTTAATATACATAAGCGTCGATTATACGATCTAATTGGGGGATGTTCGGATAATTGAAATGTTTTTGACATAACTGGACATATTTATCCACAATTTAACACCATGTATAGTCTAGTTAAGATAGTTATATCAGTAATGAAAAAACTTATAATAACACATACTATATACGAATGATACTTGAAATATTTTAAATTGTTGTCTATAGAACCGCCGTGGCTCAGTGAGACATCGTCTGAATATAATAATAATAATAATCTTTATTTGGAACTAAAATATCAACCCGATTGTTTTGTGTTCGATTTTCACTCAGGGGTATGTCAAATATCATTTTCATTTCCTCATTATAGTAACAAGAGAAAGCGTTGCACTCATTCCGTCAACACGCAACGAACGGAGTATCCTAACAATAGGTAGCTACTTTATTATATACAGGATTTTGATTTATTTATCAACCTTTGGTCAAAATTTTGGATTTTGTCTAGTTTCTTTTATGAAATATCATACCAAATATAACTAACACATCGAAAACAGGTCCCCTAAATCGATGCCCGGATAATCGACGCTATATACTGTATACTATATAAAATATTCATATAAATTTATTCATATAGTAATAATATTGTAATTTTTTAAGTAAAAATAAAAAAAGTTGTGAATTTGTGTCAAACTGAATAGACTGTTAAAATTAGACTAAAGATTTTTTACTTCCACTATCCAATATGTTTTATATTAACATTTATATAACAAGAAATAAAACAATAAAATAAATTTAAAGTATTTCATTTATTAACAACATGTATTTAACAAGACTATTTCTCTTTTTCCATAGCATTTAGTTTCTCTTTTTGCAATTGCAAGGCCTTTTCTCTTTCATCATCATCAGAGTAATATTCGGACATGTCTTCATTGGGTATTGCTTTTCCGGCTATGGTAGTGCCTTTTTCATTTAAAGTTAATTTATATAGAGGATCGTCATACATTATCTCGGGAACTATTGGCTCACCGTGACTTTGTTTATTGTGCGCTGTCACTGTACTGTATATTGACATGGCCTACAAATTATCAAAAATTAATGATTTCAGAATCGAAAATTATAAAAGCTATCGTGGCGAAACTGCACAGTGTCTGTCTGTTAAACGTCAGTTGGCAGTTCGATTCCCAATCGGAGAAATAAATTATATTAATTTTCTTGTTCTACTAATAAAACATACCACAGCATTTAATTTCGCCATTCAACACGCAATGCATCTAAAATTGGAGGGTACGCGGGAAATGGAATGTCTAAACACTAGGTTCCCTCTGCCTACCCTGCTATATGCGGGATACCGCGTACAACTCAAAAAAATCACAACCGAAATATAAATATTACGTAATATTTTTTTATAAAATAGGTCAATTGTAATAAAAACATTTTTTTTTAATTAAATATAAAACAACTGAAAAATAAGTCTGTGTATTTGGCTTTTTCTTTATAATTTACCTGAGCAACTAAATTCGATACATCTCCTGCATTCGCGGGTAAAATAAGTGTATTGTTAGTTCGAGCCAATTTATTAAATGCGGACACATATTGCTCTGCTAGAGTCAGGGAAGCTGCATTTTTACTATCCTGAAAAAAAAGCAAAAATATTATTCTATACAGTCAGTTACAAAATAAATATATTGAGCAAATAAATATATTGAGACTGTCGAAACGACAGAGCACTATGTTTGACTATAAATGCAACCGTGGTGGGTTCTATACTCTCTGGGGGAATCAATTATTTTTATTTCGTCACTTTTGTAACAAGACAAACTACGGCGTTGAGACACCTCAATGTCACTAAAATTGGTAAAAAAGTGGGAAAGGAAAGGTACACCTATATACTATTTTAATACATACTATTTTCCATCTGCCTACCCTGCTATATGCTGTATGGACAGTGAAGTCAAAAAATGTATTTATTAACTTACCGGCTGTGAAAGAGCGCTGGCAATCAACTTGAGCCCTCTAGCACGAGCTTCCGCTACAGCTAACATCGCTTGAGCCTCACCCGACGCTTTATTTATTTGCTCTTGTTTATCCGCCTCTGTGAATTATGTAAGTAACATTTAGGATAACAAATTCAAAATATTCCTACCAGTGCGGTATATATTTGAGCTCAACTTGGAGTATGCAATAAAAATCCTGAATGAAATGGAGTTTTTTCATAGTTCTAGGATTCTGCGGAAAATGAGAAATGCATTGCTTTAAAAATTCCTTGCTCCTGTTAATGAAACAAAACAGCATTCAGTTCTGCCACTCAACATGTAGTATCTCGTAAAATAATTGGGTAAAGCATGGAAAACGGAATGTCTTTTCACTAGGTTCCCTTTGTCTAATGGTCTATATAAAATAGATTAGAATAAAGCTAACCTGATGCTAATATTCTAGCTTGACGTTTTCCCTCCGCAACATTAATATCAGCAGCTCGGACTCCCTCAGACTCTAAGATGGCCGCTCTCTTTCTCCTCTCCGCTTCTACTTGCATTTGCATAGCTTCATGTACTCTTGTTGGTAATTTTATATCACCTATCAGTAATGGACACCATTGAAAATATATTATCGTAATTGCAAAAATATCTCTTATTTTATATACATTTAACTTGCTTGTTATTGCATATATATTTTATGTTTGTGTACAGAATAACAAAACTTATTAATTAAATTCTCTTCCTAATACAATTTTTTAAAACAATATATTTGGGACAGTTGTGGCGCAGGGGCACAGAATGTGACTGTAAAGCCGACTGGTTGTGGGTTCCATCCCCACTCCAGGAGATGAAATATGTACTTAAAAGTATATTTTGATTTCTTCGCTCTGGAGTCGAGGCTAAGCGCGGCATTGAGTTCTGCCTCCAGAATTCGGCAGAAAGTGGTGAACATAGGTTCCCTCTACCTACCCTGCTGTGTGCGGGATACAGCGTGAAGCTGATTTAAATTTATTTTTTTATATTTAGGACAATACATACAAAATAATTGCAAAATGTTATGTCACCAATATTATTAGTACTAAATTAGTAAATATTGCTTAAATCTCACTAGGAATAATGATTATATTTCCATTTTAATTTTAACAACATAAAATAAGAGAGAATGCAGAATGCAATAATATTTCTCTTTTTTTTTTGGAATATTTTTTTAGAAAAATTAATCAAAATTTTAAAAATACTTACGTATTTCATATCTCAAGCAAGTAATGCCCCATGCTTCACTTGCCTTGTTTATAGCGTGCACTATTGAAACATTAAGGGATTCTCGCTCTCTAAACACCTTGTCCAATGATATTTGCCCCAGCTCAGACCTCATAGTTGTTTGAGCTAATTGTGTTATGGCAAATTCAGGGTCTTCCACACCATAGGAGGCTTGAAAAGAAATTTAATATTTCACTAGCAACCTAAATGTAATTCTTTGATTTTTACTATTATTACAGCCATGACCACGGACTACTGCAAAGTGTTCGAAACGTTGGGTTTCCAAAAATATAGTATACCAAATATAAGCAATTAATCCGGTTAAAATAGATTCATTTAAAACCAAAATGTGGTTTCATGAGCTTAAATTTTTGCTAAAATGTACAGTATATTTGAATAGGCTCCTCTAAAATTTCGTTTAAATCAACTCAGCAGTTACTGTGTAAGTAGAAAGAAAATCGATCATCACAAACTTTCACATTTATAATATTGAGTTAGGAAGAAGGATCATGTTAGAAATTCTATCATGGGTAATATGGCTATGATAGAATTTCTTTATTATGATTATTGTTACATAGTGGGGTGGTATATGGTAACCGACTCTAAACATTACAGTTGATGGTTTGATTATCACTGGGGAAATGGTTTCTTTTTTCATCAGGTAGATAATGTGTGGTATTAAAATACCACCACTTAACACACAATTTTTACACATTGGCTTGCAGGAAAAAGTATGAAAGCAAGAGTAGTGGAGTATACTGAGGTATACTTGTGTATGTTGAGAGGCAGAATTCAACTTCATACTTTGTGTAGTTACTAATCTATGACAACTTCAAAGCTCTTACCCAAATATGGATCTATAATTCTTAAATATAATACTCCATCAATGCTTAAAGTTACATTATCTGACGTAATAGCACTTTGTTTTGGGACATCTATAGCGATTTCTTTAAGACTTTGTACATATTTAATTTTATCTACCACAGGCCAGAGGAGATTTAAACCTGGTTCTAATATTCTGTGAAATTTCCCCATTCTTTCTACTATCCATGCCTGAAATATATTAAGATTACAATTTATAAAGTTTCTGAATAAACAGTTTAAAAAAATATAACATTAATAAATTATTCTAATTTTAAATTGAAGTAATTCAAATATATTTATATAAAAAAAAAATTATAAGAATATTTTACTGGTAGCAACAATTTACTAACCTCTTGTTGTGGGACAAACATTACAATAGTATTCAATGGACTTGTCGAACGATGTCTTACAGTCGTAATTCCATATAATAAACGAGCTTCATTCTTGTATTCGACTTTGAAAGCACCCTGAAAAACATATTGTGAAATAATAATTGCATGAATTTTGAAAGAAATTTCAATATCCTTTCGGCGATACATACTTTTAAAGGAAGAACTCTGGAAAAGAGGTATCTGGATCGTGAAAACATTTTTATTTCTATAAGTATTTAAGATAATTAAACATTAAATAAAATCAATATAACCCATTCTTTGCGACAAAACCGGAATAATTTATTGGCATGACAGTAAACGTCAGTGTCATATTCCTATACCTTTCTGACAGATAAAAAAAGACTAAATCGCAAAAAAAATATAAAATATTTTTCAATTTAACATTATTTAAGTTATTAAAATTTATATTAAAATGTCTATTATTTGTAAAAAAGCGTTTACATAATATTACTTCAAACCAATCGAAGCATAGCATAGCATTACAATAAGACAGTGTCTGATTGTAAACGCAATGGTTGTGGGATTCGATAGAACACAACTGAAGCAGCAGTTGAAATTCCCCGTGAATGCTAATTCCCAACCTGAAAGTACTACGAACCTACTTCCACGTATAAAATTCAAGTCTAGTCACACCTAGAACCGTATCCCTATGATAAGTTTGATCGATATTTATTGTTTGTATACATTAAATTTCATCGTATGTATCAAAAAAATACAAATTTGCTGATATTATCTTTTCTAATAATTAGTAACACAATTTTTATAGATTTAATAACACCTTTGGTTAAAATGAATAACAGTTCCACGATAGCTAGTGATTGCCCATCTAATAATAGTAGTAACATTTCCAAATTACGAAGATTAAAAATTCAACAAAATGTTCTTTCGGCCAATTTACAACAATCTTTATCTAGTTTGCAAGAATATTTCGCAGACATAAATAATAATGATAATAATATCGAATTAAATAAATGTATATTAAAATTAAAAGAATCTTATAATGAAATCAAGTTTTTATATGAAGAGATTAAAACAAGAACCAATGTTACAGAAAACCTCGATAAATTAGGTTAGTTCGAGATATTTAATTTGATGACTATTTCTATTTTAAGCCATTTTAATTATACATATTATGTTTGTTTCAGATATAAATGAAATAAAAAGCGATATTTTAAAACTTGAAACAAAAATCAAATTTCTTAAAGATCACTTAAGAAATGAATTAATGTCGGCGCAAACCGAAGAGGAAATGCTAATGAGCAAAGTAAGTAAATCGAAATAAAATATTCAACCATTAAGACATTTTAAAATCCAGTAGTATATCTACAGGACTACTATATCTATAGATACTAATAACATTATATAACTTCATAATAGCTGTTTTACAATTAAATTTTATTTAATATAATATTTTTGTTTTCATGCTTTAAAATTATTTAATGATACAGTTGAACGAGACATCAATATTAGAAACCAAAAATATTGGACGTAAACAAAATAAAGTGAATACTTTTAACCAAATAGTTCCAAGTCCCGTGCGTGCTATAATCCATTCTCCATTTAAGTGCACGGTAAGTATTTTTTTTTACTAAAATAAATATATATATTTAATTTACCTTTTTAATTTATTTACATACTAAGTACACTGTAAAACTAATGATCCTATAATTTACGTAGCTTTGCATAGCCTTATACGAATTTCAATATTATGAAAAGTTGACGAAGACAACGCAGACACCATAAATTTTAAAAGAATTTCTTTAAATTAATATTACAAAATATGACAATCATGCACAAATGCTTTTAAGAATATAGGAATTGTTGTTGTTCATAACAATAAAACTTTCTAAAATTTATTTAGGAAGTCCATAATTATCAAGAGTTTCTGAAGAGTAGTGTAAACCGACACGGTGGGTGGAATGAATATAATCACAGTATGTTCGTCCAAATCTGGAATAAATACTATAAAGATAACATTGTAAAATCAATTGATAAATTACCTCAGTTCGATGAATTCAAACACGAAATTCTACAAAAATATCCAGGTATATATACAATTTTTATCAACTAAGATTGACAATTTTCAGTATATTCTAATTTTTTTGGCTCTAGACTTCACTTTCCGCTGAATTCTGAAGGCATTTGCTTTGTTAACAAAGCGAGAAAAATAAAAATATTACATATATCATTACCTCGAATGAGAAAACACAACCTGTCGAGCTTACATTCGCACGCTTGTGCCACCTACGCCACGCCTGGCCGCAAATTAAGATCATTAAAGTTAAAGAAAAGTAAACGGTATGCTTTTTTTTAGAAATTAATACTGAAGATGTAATTGTGCACAGCAACTGGTATTGTCAATATGTGTTTCTTAAAATACAACAGCAAAATGCTCTCAACAAATGGCAGGAGAATAAAAGAAAAATTAGAAAGCGAGAACCTAAGGTAAAGAACAAACCAGTGTCGATCAACCAGAAGAGCCTATTGATAATTTTAACACTTTCAACTTTTACTGGCCATTAATATATATTTTTAATTAAACTTGTTTTAGCCTGCTAGTACAAAACCGACAATCGGTCCTGTGACAGTGTCACAAAGAATTTCTAAAAAAACTCAAGCAAATATAAAAGAATCGAAAACAACAGGTACTATTTCCAAAATTTATTTTAAAATCATAAATTAACGTTATAATAGATACTACCATGAAATTATAGCGACTTATATATAAATGTAATCATTATAATTATTGGGATTTGAACTTTGAACAATCTAGATATATTTAAGCAATATTCACTGAGTAGGATACAGATACACGTAAATTTAAACGTCTCAATGGAAGAACGTTATTATTATCATTTATCTATTAGATGGATTCATTATTGTAAAGGATGTAGGCGCTTAGCTCCGAGAACAGGATGGAAGTCGTTGGAATGGTTATTAAATCTTATTTTTACAATTATTCCTTATAAAATGAAATATAATGTTATATTGTCAAAACTTCTAGAAAATTAAAAACCTTAATATTTATGGCAGGTACAGAACAGTCACAAACTTATGCACGAAATGAAAATCTGAGGTAATTAAAACAAAAACAAATCATCATTCTCATACAATATTTATGCACTATGTTATTCAATTTTTTGTATTTTTTATTAGAAAAAAAGATTATCCTAATACACTGTTATCGTGCGTACTACAACCAACCCGACAGTGGATCAACAGGTGTCAATATGAAGAAAAAAATGAAACTAATTTAAACATCGAGAACATATCGAAATTGTAAGTTTAAATATTTTGCTCTATAATGTAGTATATTTAACAGAGAATTTATTTGAAAACTTATCGGAATAAAAACAATAATTATTTCTGATGGAGTGTTAGAAAATAAAAAAAAAGTATTTCTTGAAGTTCCTACTCAGACAAGAAAACGCTGCGACTTCAAGTTTTATTATCGTAAAAATAAATAGCGTGCTTAAATTTAAGAAATAAAAATTAAATACAATTACATTATTGGCCCCAATTTGTCAAGTGTATTGAAATATTTATGTTTTAAGGTCATCAAAACTTTAATACTTGTGCGTGTGATGCAGTGGAACTGGGCCTAACTGCTGAACTATAAAATAAATACAAAACGCGACGATTGCGTATTCAGTGCACAATATTTATGTGGTCGAATTTAGGAAGCTGTTTATATTTAAATTATTTGAAATATATATTATTTTCGCAGTATTGAATTCCCCCATTCAACACGAAATTTCTCCAAAATTCGACGGTAAATGGGAACGGAGGGTCTTAACATTGTTTTTTTCTGCTGATTAAGCAGTTTTTTTTTTTAATTTTCATTTCCCTGCTCAGAGAAGACATTGCGTACGATACTCAATACCCTATATAAATCGAAGTTGCTTGGATAATGGTATGTGGACTCTTTAAAACTGCAAGAAAAGTTAACATGTTATTTATTTTTCAGACGTACTCCTAATTGGCGGCTGTCGTTGCAATAAATTTATTAAAGATAATACGTAATGGCTAAAGTTCAGTTCAAATAATATTATTAGTAGAGGAAAAATTTATCCTAAATAATGTAAGCTACAGCATACATTTAAAATGTGAATGAATATATGTTTAATAAATTATGAAGATACGACTTTATTTTACGTACTATCATATTTTTTTTATCTAAAACAGCATAATTTAATTAATAATTTATACTGGCAACCATTTAGCAACTGTCAAAATAAAATTTCATATATTTTCATATTTTTTTAAAATTTCTTGCAATAACGTGATGTCTAGTGATGTCTATGTAATTGCAATTATTTAAAAATAGTTCAATACTTTTTGTCATACTAAAAATTACAAAAAAATGTGTTTTGCTTGTATACAGTTATAACACTCAAAAATATATTTGTATATAATACATATTATATAACTCAAAAGAAATACAATAAATCAAATTTTCACGCACAAATTAATCATGTTAAGATACAGATTTCTACTAAGAAGTTTTATCCACATTAAGAACGCTTTTAGGCCTCTCCCATTAGTAACAACTCAAAAATATTCTTTAAAAATCATAGTACCCTGTTCCCTTAGTTTTTCATTGCTAACTTTGATTGGACTTGAGAAGAAATTAAGTGCGGAAGATGAATTGATTTTAAAAATCAAACATTGTGTATTATTCATGCAAAGAGAGGAATATGATAAAGCTGAACAACTTCTTCATGTTAGTTTGAGACAAGCACAGCAAATACATCATGAATTAGGCATTACCTACATTTATGATGTCATGGCTAATTTGGCTCTAGAGAGAGGCCAGTATGAAAAAGCCAAACAATTATTTGTAGCTGTTTCACAGAGAATTATGTCAAATGGGGCATCTGAAGATGATATACGTGTTATTCACATAAGTATCAAGTTAGCAAGGATAAGTCATATGCTGAAAGATTATACAACAGCACAATTAGGTTATGATTGGTGTTTAGAGAAACTCAGTAGTAATCCATCACAAGACTCATCAGAGCTCAATTTTAAGCTCTTGGCAATGACAGAAGATTGGTATGGGCGCTTATTTGTAGATTGTGGTAGACATGAATTAGGCTTAACATATATGAAGAAAGCATATGAAAAAATGACTACCTTATCAGATGTTGAACAAGAACATTTAATTATACAATTAAATGATATGGGCACAGTGTGTGATATTGCAGGTAAAACTGATGACAGTATAGAGTATTTTACAAATGCTGTAGATATGGGTAAAAAAGTACCAGAAATGCCAGATTTGGGTGCCATATACGTAAATTTAGGAAGAGCATATATGAAGAAAAGTATGTTAGACATAGCAAGAAAATCTTGTGGATTTGGTTGGAGACTCGGAATGCTAGCTAAAAATGATGATATCAAAAAAGAGGCAGAAGAATGCATAAAAGAAATAAAAAACTTGTCATAATTATATATATATATATTGTTTTATTTTTGTCACTGCAAATTATAGCTTACTATAAAGTGATTTTATAAACATATCTATTTTTATGTACCCTGTGACATTTAAAAAGATTATTCACATAAACTGGGGATAAGGGTAACTAATAAAGGAGAAATTTATACTTTGATCACTTAATGAATATTAGTAGTGAACTTAATAATAAATGCATTTTAAACAAAATTGTTATTTGAAATTTTAAAATAAAGTTTATTGAGCACTGTCTTTTGTAACACTGAAGGGTTCAGCCACAACTTCAACATGTGTATTGGTAACAACAACATCCTTTGTTGGACGGTCATTGGCCCCAGTGGGCGACTTCTCAATAGCACGAATTACATCCTGTAAAATATTCAAATTGTTTATGCCTACATCTTATTTGCTTATCACATAAAGGAATTTTATTGACAGTAACATTCACTTGTATTTAACATTTTATTCATTGTATGTATATTGAACATTTCTATGCAATGAATGTTGTTTGTACAGAAGAGTAAAAAATATGTAGTTTTAAAATGAATAGAATGTACTATTTTTATGATTATAAATATTTTCACAATAAATAAATATAAATACTGCACATTACATGTAAATGATAATTAAATAATTTCATACTAGGTATTGATGCCTATGTCTATCTACCTGTAAACATGATGGTTGTGTTTGATTGGATAAATAAATTATTTTCACCCATTCTGTGGTGATGCTAAGTGGAGAGAGAATTCTGCAACTTGTGCAATTTTGTGAAAAGTGAAGAACAGAGTAATGCAGGGTAATAGTAATTAACATTAAAGTCTCTGTAAATGTGAAATGAAAAAAATTACATACCATGCCCTCAAGTACTTTTCCAAAAACAACATGTCTACCATCAAGCCATGGTGTTTTAGTGGTAGTAATGAAAAATTGAGATCCATTTGTGTCCTTTCCGGCGTTAGCCATAGATAACCAACCAGCACCATAGTGGCTTAGTTTGAAGTTCTCATCTTCAAATCTGTCACCATAGATGCTACGACCTACAAAATATTCATTTTAAAATTCCACAGGTCTTAATTGTTGAATATAAGCAATAAAATTTTATTGCATGAGTAATTTGAAAAATTAAAATCCATGATAAAATTTTAATAATCTTAATTGCCAATATTTTTTTGTGTTATTAATTTAAGCTCAGAAAAATATTAAGTAAATAACCAACAACCAATTAAAAATCTTTTACAAGGCACTGATCAATAATGAGCATCAAAATACACTTACCACCAGTTCCATCTCCCTTAGTGAAATCTCCACCTTGAATCATAAAGTTCTCAATAACTCTGTGGAACTTGCTACCCTTGTAACCTTCACCTTCTGGTTTCTGAGCAAGCTGGTAGAAATTTTCTACTGTTTTTGGTACAGTTTTACCAAAGAGCCCAATAACTACTGTCCCTGCTGGGTTATTGCCAATGCTTATATCAAATTTGACCTAAACAGAAAATTATCAATTATTATAGCAAATGTAGCCAACTAAGTGTTTTATTATTTAAATAGATAAAACACTTAATAAATATAAGGCAAAGAAAATATTAAGTCAATGAAAAAAAAATGAATATTTAAAAGTAGGTACATCCCACGTACAAAGAATCTGTGACCGCAAGGTCATCGAACTTATCAATTTATTGAGCTTTGTAGCCAATCAAGCTTTTGGCGACATTAAAACCTAACTTGAAAATATAACATTTCTTTACATGATAAGATATTTTAATATATTAGAGACTTGTCATTACCTTGTGGGTGACCTTAGGTCCTTTGGGAGCGTCCGCAGACCAAGCCGTGGCAACAATAAAAAGAACGCCAAGTGCTGTTGCAAGGAGACCCATGCTGATTATCAGCTTAGTTTTCTTTCTTGCAATTTTAAACAGAATTTTTAAATAAAAGGAAGAAGTAAAATTAAATTACAACACAAAAGAGTACCGGCACCGGTAAAAATTGACAAAAAAATGCTTTAACTTGCAGTCCACTAAACAAGACACACGTCAGAGATGACTGGTATATGAGAACTTGATTTAGTAGTGATGTATATAATCTAACATTAAAATATCGATATTTGTTAAGGACAAATTATCAATTTTAATAAAAAACTCTAGAAAAAGGATAATTAAAAGATATTGTCCCCTGAAGTGTTTTCATTAAACGTTTATTTTTAAATAACAACGTTTGTATTGTTTAGCAACTAAATTGGACATAGACTTATTAATATATTGCTAGCAATATTTCGATATACGAGGTATCGATACTCATCACTACCTTTCTCAGACATTAAACAAGCGCCCAGTGAGCCACGACACTCTCCGCCGCCGTAAAAGATGACGAGGCCAGTCCTATCTCACGGTACGTTGGCGGGGCTTAACGGTCAAAATCCTCCCTGGTTAGCGTACACAAGGCATTCAACCCCTTACGAGCGTCCATCATTGTCTTTTGCTTCAGAGGCGATGGTCACCGGACGGGGTACTCCCCGTCCGGTGACCATCGCCATCTGTAAAGACCATCTCAGGTCAACAGCAGTATAGCTTAAAACTTAACTTCACGCTATATCCCTAGCGGGGTAATTAGAGAAAACGGAGCGCTAAACGCTACGGTCTCTACATACCTTTTTCGTCTCGTCTACTGTCACCAACCTCTTCATACATGTCCTCCCCCCGGAGGGCATGCTTACTGTCCTCGTAATTTTTGCGTGACCTTCCTCCAGTATCTTTCATACTGTGTTTTCAAAGGTCAACAGAGGTCTCCCCTATCTCTCTTACCGTTTACTTTTCCAATATAATTCTTTTTTCCCATTCTTTCATCACTCATTCGTTCTACGTGTCTAAACCAGCTGAGCTCGTTCTTCATTCTCACCGTGACATCCTCATTAGTACCTGCCATTCTATGTGTCTTTTCATTGCGGATTCGATCATCTAAGCTGATTCCGCATGTCCTACGAAGAGATCACATCTCCAAGGCATTCATCTTTCTTTCGTTCATCTTCTGTAATACCCACGTTTCGCTGCCGTATAACAGCTTCGTTACGAACACTGCATTGTGGACGGCCAAATATGCAGCTGTGCTAACGTTTTGCTGTGTCATCAATGCAGCTATGGCTCCGTTTACCATGTTACCCTGGCCAGCAGCCAGCGCCAGCAGCCAGCAATACGCCTATACACATCCATCTCATATATAGCAGTATAGCCAAGTCGACAAAAAAAAGTGTACAAGCTAATTTACCAGTCGGTCGTCGTTTGGGAAGGTATAAAGAAGGAATAACGATTGTTAAATTGTTAGTAATTTAGTATTCCTATTTGATTAATGTGAATTATTGTTAATTCCTAGACCATCCTAGATTGTTTTATATTTTGTGATTTCCAATAATATGATATTTTTTAAAATTATTTTTAGGGGTTTGAAATTACATTTAAACTTTCTGCCCCATCGGCCATCGGTTCTCCGTGCTATGTATCCTGCACATTGCCACTTCAGCTGAGCAATTCTTTGATCTTCAGATTTCTGTATAATTTGCCGCAGCGTATGAATGTGGTATATGGTGCTATAGCCTTTTCGGAAACTAAGTTGTTCGAGAGGTTGGAAGTCGTCAAACTTGCGTGCAAGACGATTCGTGATGTCTCTTAAAAACATCTTGTAAACGTGGTTCAAAAATTAGAGTGGTCTTTAATTCGATGTTTTCGATCGACAATGATGGAATTAAAGAGCATCTGAAGGGCTTGAAGTACCGGCTTGTCGCCCGCTCTCAGGAGTTACGTCATTATCCGCCTTGTTGCCGATATTTTCGGTATAATGTCGGGTAAACTTGTTTCTGGGATCTTTAGCCAAGCTTTCAACCGGTGTTTGTGTGGAGTACAATTGTCCATAGAAACTCTCCAGCTCCCTCAGGATTTACCTCAAACCTAACCGAAACTATCATACGTCGTCAATTTCTAACCTAACAATTTCTAACCGTGTTGTTGTGGTTTTGCCAATAGACAGATCTCTTTTAAATGCTTTGGGTCTTTGTTCCCCTTTATACAACCCGTTATTTAATGTTTGTACTTCTATATGAAATCATTTAATTAACAATGTTACTTTATGATGATTATAATAATAATTATTATTATAAACTATTTTATTTTATTTATAATTAATAATATTTTTGTATTAGCACTATACTTTTATTATTTTTAAATATAATTAAGCATTTAATATAAATTGTAAAAATGGGTAATTGTATTTTAAAAAGAAAAAATAGCATGTATCAATTGTACGATATTAACAAATTTGTATACCTCTGGAATGTAAACATAGTTACAAAGGCTTGTTTTACTTCCGTCCTATTGACGAACTCTCGCCATCCACCTTCGTAACAATAATCATGAACAATATCCTCTTTAATATGTTTCGTATTTAATCGACGAAGGTTAATGACGCATGTCAATGACTTAGAGATGTGTCTATTTAGCCGTCTATAATGACTGGCATTCTCTGAATCCTGTTGCCTCATCTCACATCTCTGTTCCATGTATTAGAGTGTATCGTCGGAGAGTTTATTTATTAGTACAGTAAGCTTTAAATTACTGGGACTATACCGTACGAACAGTATCCCCCACCTTATTGTTTAGATCGTCCATATCCAAGTTGTTCTCAAAGGTTTCAAAGAGGTTTTGGACTTCGAGTTAAAAGTTCTCGGATTTTGGATTTGTGCAGGTATTGGTCGGAGCGTAGACTTTATCAGTCGAGACCGTTCGAATTTAATACTAATATTCCATGTGCCTCGTACAAGTCAGTGATCACTACCTGTTTTGATGATATTGATCGCAGAGATATCAATGGATATTTGCTTCTTCGTCAACATGATAAAATCTGTCTCATCTTTGACTTTACAATATGGACTTATCCAGGTCCACTTCCGCTGTTGGGATTTCCTGAAGAAAGAGTTCATCATTTAGTTGCCTGCCTTCGCAATACAATCAACCAACATTTGGCCTCTGGCGTTCCGTTGCCCAAATCGAAATTGTGCCTCATTACTTTCAACTAATCGCTGTTACGTTTTCCCAATCTTACGTTGAAGTTCCCCATTAAGACGGTGTAGTAAGTTTTGTAGCTATACATGGCTTTAGAGATATCCTCATGGTCAGCCTCCGCTTCGTCGTTTGGGTGTTTGATGGATTGGAGCATAAACCTGAATAACATTCAGCAATTATCGTTTAGATATACTGAGTATCAGGTACGCTACCCTCTTCGATACGAACGATGTACCCGATGTAAGTTACCGAAATTGAGGATTATCACGTCTCTCTACAGACTTCAGACAACTTAATAATATCCCAGTGTAACTTACTGCTAATTACTGCTAATTTTGTATTGGTCCTCAGTGTATACCTGTTATATGTTGTCAGGTCGAGTCGTCGCTTGTAGTAACCGAATCGTACCCGGTGATTTTTCATACCCCTCGCCTCGTCGTTTCCGTAGCTGCTACCTGTAGCTAAAAATAAAAAACTACCGGGGACTAGGGGAAGTTTTGGGCTTGTTTTTGCATAAAGAGGGAATTTGCTATAATCATTCAGTTCATTCAATCATCATCAATCTATGTTACATTTTGCAGGAAGGTTCGCGACTGCTTTAGGCCTAGGTTTTTTAGGAGATGCTGCTGCCCATTTCCTTTTGGCTATGTTCCCTTAATCGCCTCTTACGACACGGATGAGACACAGATGAAGTGAGATCGTGCTATTCTAAGCCGACACCACTCGAGACATTTACTTTTTATTGAATTACTATTTTATTCTTGAAGATTTTATTATTTTAATAGTAATATATTAATCTATTTGTCACAACTACTTATACTCTTAATTTTTTTTGTTTTGTTAAATTACCAACACGCTAACTAACATAAGTACCAACTACCATTGTATAAATTCTTTGATATTAAATATTACTGTTAAAAAGTGGTACTGGAGACACTTGATAAAGAATTGAGTCTATCTATCTATCTAGTTCCATATTTATTACATTTTAGTACGTATCCATGATAAGGGCTTTCGAACCTAATTGGACTCTAATTGGATTGTAACCAACTTCAATATATAATAATTTATAATCTATTAAAATTCATTCCGATTCTGATTTAGACATACCGCGAATGGAAAGATAATGTTTCAGTATCAGATCGTATGTCATAATGTCATGAATAAATGAAAAAAAAAATCGCAGAGGCCATTCATGACTTATTAGGTGTGTATGGCAGAGCAAAGGTCTTATTAAATTCAATATCCCATAATTTAAGTAAATAGATGACTTTATACTGTATTTAAAACTTTATCATTAAATTATGTTAAAAGGGTAAAGCAATAAAAAAAACTATACCTATAGTTTCTGTTTTAGTTTATTCAGATTCTTATTTCCTAAGTTTAGTGTTTCCTGAATTTGAATAATTTACCTCATACTGATTTAAGTTATTTCTTACTGTTATTTTGACACAATAATGTCAGTTTGGTAATTTTTTTTCACAATTCACAGCTTATACAAAGACATTTGAACTGCTAAAATAATGCTTTGTAATCTGTGACCATTGACTAATGTAAAAATAAAAAGTAAAAACCAGAAACTGAAAAGCAACTGCGGAGGATTGAAGTCAGGCGTTTGTTGTTATAAATTGTTTAGTGTTGTAATTATTAAATTGGATTAGAAAGTGGGACTATCAGGAGATCTAAAGAAAAATTGTGTTTTTATAATGCGAGGACAAAGCTGACGTTATGAGGCGTCGACTAATTCGATTACATTAGCCAAGTTATGATTCCCTTCCACGAATCTTGAAATAATTTCGTAACTTTAAATGGCAAAAAATTAATACGTTTAAAAAATGGATGGAATAAATGGTTCTGATTTACCGCCCGTTAAGGAAGAGACGTTTTGTAAATACGTCTTATACTATGAAATGAACAACTCAAGGTAACTAAGCTTCAGTTGCCCTTGTGTTATAGTATAGGTACCTTATGTTTTTGTTATGATAATGCTATGTTTTTTGCAGTGTTCGTATATGGGATTTGATTATATTGATACCTAACGCTCTATTCGTGCTGTTCTTAGTGGTAAGATTTAACAAAGCGCAACTAAAGTTACGAGCAACGAGTAGTCCTATATTTTTAACGTTTTACTCGCTTGTATGGGGCAATGTGATCATCAGCTTAATACGATGTGCAGTCTCAATGACATTAAATGCGGCAGTGCCAATTGGTGGGCTCGTGGATAAAGTGTTATGGGTCACTGTAAGATTTTTTTTACTTGCTACAGAACTGAGTGTTGTGATATTTGGATTGGCTTTTGGTAAGTTGTCCTAATATAATATCTTAAGTAGTATATTAAAATTCTTGTTTTACATAGCATATAATGTATGTTTTTGTCCTATGATTAAAGAGTATGAATTCTTTTGTATTTAAAAATGGTTTTAAAATTGTTATACAATAAAAAAAATAAAGTCAACATGTAATACATATTAAAATTTAATAAATTTTAAATGTTACAAACACTATAAAAATAGATTATTTCAGGTCACATGGACAGTCGAAGTAGTATCAGATATGTACTATTAGCTACATCACTTATTTCTCTTGGGTTTACTATAACTCAGGGAACACTAGAGCTGATGATGCCCAATGATCTGTTTCATGTAGACAATGGAGAGTATTATTTGTTTGGTCATGGAGGAATGCTATTCTGGTTCACATCATCATTAATATTTGCTGTTATATATTTTACAATATTATTATTGCCCTGGATACCTCTAAGGGAATATTTGGCCTTACCAAGTAAGTTCTTTTAATTTTATATTTCATTTTATTTATTGAAAATGTATGTCATTTAAAGTTTTACTTATTGTTTATTTATGATCAAACTTCTCTCTCTTGCTGTTCTATGCTTACCTTATTATAGCAGAATAGGTAAAGAGAGGATTTGGTTGACACTTTCTGCCTGAATTTGTGTTGAGTGGCAAAATTCAATGCCACAATTTGTCTTGCAAGAGCAGTAAAATGAAAATAATTTATCACTTTGATAGTGGATAGAAAACCTACTACCCTCCACCACCATTTACAGTTACTTTATCACTATGCTCTCACATTAATCTGTTTATTTTATTTAAAAAGTTTTTACTTAAATCTGATAACAATTTTTGGAGTTATATGATAAAAAATGCAAATCTGTTATACAAGAATTGCAAAATATAATAAATGGACAACTTTCTATAGTGAAGCAATAATTTATACAAAAAATATCTAAGTTAAGGCCAAGAAGAAAATGCAGTACTACTTAAATTTTTATGTAACACTATAGGTTCTATGTTGTACATTTAAACATTTTTTTTTATAAAATGACAAAAAATAATTCAAAAAATGGAGGGCATTGTGGTGGCAGCACATACAGTATTTGAATGTAAACATGATTGTTGTGCATTTGGTTTCTATGAAAAGAAATAAAATTAATTCAATATAAATTTTATTTCTTTGCTATTGTAAATCAAGTGGAGCATTGAGTTCTGCTTTCTGACTTAAAATCTCGAAACTGGAAAGTGTTTACTTTTGTGTAAATGTGTCAGGGTTGGTACACTAGGTTCCCTCTGCCTACTCTCCTATATGTTGGACACAGAGTGAATTTAACCAAACTAAATGTAACTAACTAAATGTACTAAACTATTATTTGTTACAATATTAACATAGAAAAAGTATTTTATAAGAGCAAGCAGATGACTCATGTTCCACCTAATAATGATTAGGACATAATAGTGACAAAAAATGTGCCACTTTATAGCAAAAATGAGTTCAGTTAGAAGTAACCGAGTTTCGTGGCCTTAATTTTGCAGTACAATTTGTTCCACCTTTCTATGTTGACAAAATGCTGTTGTACTGTTCCTTTATGTTTGGAAAATTATTTATATAAATTTGAAACTTGACTTGATGTTAAGTTGCTGGATTATTTTTATATTTTTTTTGATTATTATTTCACAGTTAGTCAAGAAAAATATTTTTTAGAGGACATAAAATTTGAAAGTAGCGTGATTTGAATTGGCTTACTATTTTTTCTAGTTTTCACCATTTAGTGGTGTAAGAAACAAATGTGTTACTAAACAGACTGTTTTTTTTTATCAAGTAACATGCTACTTTTTTGCTTACATTTCTAAAACATGAAATATAATAATCTTTTATTATAAAACATCTTTTTAACCGATGTCTGTGCGGTTATCAATTCAACTGTAATTTTTTATGCTTGTTACCTCAGAACTTTTGACTGGGTGAACCGATTTTGATGTTTATTTTTTTATTTAAAAGCTAGTGCACATCCCATTTTAATTTGTCTATTTCTGACAATGTCCATGAGAAAGTCCCATATGTCTTAAATTTGCATTAACACAATAATTCGATTACTCTTTTTTTTGTTGGAAAGGATATACTTCATGGATAGTTTGATGAAAATTTGACTAGCTTCTGATCTTGAAATTGAAGAGGTGGGTTTTAGGGAAAAAAGAAACCCTTATAAAGTCACTTTGTAGTCCGTCTGACTGTCTGTCTGTCTCGTCATGGAGAAAACTTGGTGATATGAAGTTAGAATTCAAACCATATACCTGGGATCTACGGCCCTATGAGTAACTGGTAAAACGAATTTCTACATTTACTTAAGAAAAGTTATGGCCGTTTATATAGCAAAAAATGCGTATTATGACACTATAAAGGACTTGTACGGAACCCTCGGTTGGCGAGCCTGACTCGCTCTTGTCCGTTTTTTTTTATTTTATATTTTAGTTTTTTTTATTCATAATTGAAAAAAAAAAGAACTAAACACAATTTATACATCATAATTTTATTACAGCATTAGTTATCTAAATGATATTTTAATATCTAATTAACATTTTTTATTATCCATTTAATTATAATTATAAACGGTTCATACAAATTAATATATATATAATATGCATTATAATGTGTGAGACCATTGTGGCGCAGTGGAACATTATCTGACTCTAAACAAGATGGTTCTAGGTACAATCTTCATTTGGCCGAAAAAAAATTATTTACATTTTTGTGCATCGATAGACAAAACGCGGAGTTGAATTCTACTACGCAACACGCAATGTCTTTAAAATTGAGCGAAAAGTAGGAAACGAAATGTCTTAATGTAAGGTGGAGTGGTAACACTACTTTCCCGAGTTTCCTCTGTCTATCCTGATGAATGCGGGATACAGCACAAAACTAATTAAAAAAAGATTTTTTTTGCACAATTGAGCGGTAAATGAGGAATTAAGTGTCTTAACACTAGATTCTCTCTGCCTACCGCGCTCTGCGGGAAAATGCGTGAAGCTGCTTGCTTTTACTATATGACATTTCGCTATTCTCTCTTATATATGCACATCAAGTAGTATAAACCTCACTGTTTATAAAAGTTACATAATCAGTGATATTATAATACTGTTATGTTCCTCATTTCACATCCATGTTTATATTTTGTAATCTGTTTTGTTAATGTTTTGATTTTATAGTACATAATATTTCATATAACTAATTGTTGTTTTTGAGTTTAAAGTTAATTTGTTGTTAGTTTAGTCATTTGTAATTAGATTAACAAATAGTGTCTCCTAGTAAATAGATCACCACTCGAGGAGATTAAATATTTACTTTAATTTATATTTCCATTTCTTCGCTCTGGTGTCGAGGCTAAGCGCGGCGTTGAGTTCTGCCACTCAATACGCAATGCCTCTAGAATTCGGCAGAAAATGAGAAACGGAGTGTCTTAACACTAGGTTACTTCTGCCTACCCTTCTGTGTGCGGGATACAGCGTAAATCTGATTTATTTTATTTAAAATAGTGGCTCACTGAAAATGGATCTTCTACGCAGCGGCTATGCATTCGATCCGTGAGAGTATTCTATATTTAAAATATTATATTTTTTAATGGTAGTGAAAGTGTGGCATTAGGCTTAATAAACGCTACAGATTATGTATCTCACATACAGAATGCACTTTATGTGGTAATAAAAAAAGAACACAATTTTCTAACATGATTAAAATCTTTCATTATTTTATTTAAAATGACTTTGCAAATCTGATAATTTGTTAATGTTTAATTGTTGTTAAAACGTATTGTTAACAGTTTTCATCAAAATCAATCTTACATGTTTCATTACATTGTGGATATTATTATTTTTTATCAGCTTCACGCTGTATCCGGCACACAGCAGAGTAGGCAGAGGATACCTAATGTTAAGACACTCCGTTCCCTACTTTCCGCGGAATTTCTTCGATTCATTGCTTTTCGAGTGGCGGAACTCAACGCCGGGCCAGGTGCCCAACTCTTGGTGCCAGGGCGAAGAAATGAAAATATTAATAAATAAAAATTAATTCGCTTGAGTGGCGATCAAACCCTCAACCGTCGCACTTCAGTCATACTCTTGTGCTCATATTATTTTAGTTGTCTATATATCACTTCCCATAATATGTATTTCAATTTGAAATACAAAACGAAACGTTTCCTAAAAGTATGTTCTCAATTTGTTGGTATTGAGAAACCCTATAAAAAGGATTACAATCACCCTTCTAGAAGTATAAGTTGTAGACGGATTAACGAAGTAACTAAAATATGTTGTTATTCAACATGATATAGTACGGTTGACGAGTAGTGGCCGCCCTGAAGTTAAAATATCGAGGCTCTTGCGAATTGGTTTTTCGGGCAGAAAATAATCAAAAGGTAGTTATATCCTAAAATCAAAGTGCGCAGCTACAGCGAAGCTTTAGCGTGGCCATGACTCATCGAACGTTGTCGATATTAGAGCGAGAAAAATGAAATGAAAATATCAAATATTTCATTTCCTCGAACGTGAATCGAACCCACAACATGTCGTGTCGTAAAAATTTATTATAGTGTATTATAATTTACACTTGGTTACGTACATAGATGGCAAAATTGCTTAAGGGTCGAGTTCATGTTTATTTTACTCATAATTTCCTATATCTTATATTATTGTTGACATATTGTAATCGTCTATAATTACTATTTATTTATATTTATATTTATTTATCTCGTACAAATTAACTAACAAATAGAGAGCACAGCGTCTTTACGGTCTACACATTTTTTTCCTTAAG
Organism: Heliconius sara; assembly: GCA_917862395.2. Lineage (NCBI taxonomy): Eukaryota > Metazoa > Arthropoda > Insecta > Lepidoptera > Nymphalidae > Heliconius > Heliconius sara. Next base: position 5,651,133 of record OU860793.1, read on the forward strand.
TGGAATTTGAACCCCAAATTATCGTTTTTAACTATAGTTGCCCTAAACTCTACTCACTACAACAACGTTAAATTATTTGTTTAGTTAATTATGTAATAAGATATTATATAATTTAAGCGAATTTGGAAAGCGTAACACAATACATATGTTATGGATTCGATGTAATAGCAGGCAAGGAAGGAACCCTATTGTTAATACACTCCGTTTCCCATTTTTCGCCGAATTTTTGAGACATTGTTGAGTGGCGAAACTCAACGCCGCGCGTTGTCTTGTTGATAATCAAGGAAATTAAAAAAAATAATAACTTACCCTCCTCTCGATATTTGCGGGATACAGGCTGAATCTAAAGAAGAATTAAATTGTTTCAGCAAAATTGTCGTTCTACCTCTACGTGTTACTGCTGGCGCTGCTCGACACGACGCAGGCGGTGGGCGCGGGCATGCTCACGTGGGGCTCCATGCCGTCGGGCCTCTGCATAGCCGACGTCACCACGTGGCTGTACTTCTCGTTGTACACGCCTCTTGTGTACCACACGTTTTTGAGCGAATTTTTCAGGTGAGTTTATCTAACAACTAAACTATGTATCCATTTTTTATGAAAATTGCGTGAAGTGGTAGGAGTATGAAATTAGAAATATTTGAAGTTTATTTAGACGAATGCAGAAGTGGTTTATTTTTTTTTAAACGATGTACAAGAAATACTTAAAATTGTTTTTATAAAAATTACACGCTACCATTATGTTGAACATTATTATACATTTCTTTATATAGTAACATACCGGGTTGCTAAGGCAATGCGTTATGTACGCGACAATTTGATTTTATAAACGCCGATTTATGAATTGGCGCCTCTTGGAACCGCCCGAGATAGTTGTTTATAATGTTGAAAAGTTCTTCGTCCGCCATATAGTGCCTAGTTTATTAACATTACCTTACCCATATGTTTAATGGGCGTATCCAACAAGACGGAACAATATTTTTATATATAAAATCGAATCTAAAACCGTTGTTTGTGTAATCAGACACTTAACAACGGCACGTATATGCCTTATTCAGCTTCATGAATATTAAATAGGGATTCTGCTTAAAATACAGTACAGGCTATATAACTTTTTTGCTTAGTTTTCTCATTACCTTTTCCACTTAGTACGTGCTCGTCGGTTCATTTAGGTAGGGTGGATTTGAATTTTCACTGAATGTTTTTTTTTTAATATAAATTAACAAATATTCTTGTAAATATTTTTGTGAGAATATTTATATATATAAGAATCAATTAGAACTACTAAAAATCTGAAGGTAAACTATATACTTGGAAGGTGTTATCAAATTATATTCTTTATAAGGTAATATTTTTTTTATTTTTAAACATTTTTAAAGTGTTAATCCACACTTAGGAAAGATAAATACTTAATTAGAAAACGTATAAAAATTTGAACGTAGCGGGACTCGAACCCGCGCCTCCTGGAAACCGACCAGGCGCTCTGACCACTGAGCCATACGTTCTCGCCAAGCTACGTCGAAATTCTTATACGCTTGTTACAACTTATGTTGTTAGCAACTTTTTATACGTTTTCTAATTAAGTATTTATCTTTCCTAAGTGTGGATTAACACTTTAAAAATGTTTAAAAATATTTAAAAAATAGTATTCTCTCTTGCCAAACGATAATTCTTAGTAATTGGTCGCTTTGGTCGTGGGTTCAATTCCACTTTGGGGAAATGTTCCAAATTATCTTTAAGTCACAGTGTAAGCTAACTTGGTTAAGATCCACATGATATGCATTTTCACAAACACGTATATCTTTCTATAGCATTAACAAATTTGAGTTAATTTATTTATATTTAAAACGCATATATACGTGCCAGGTCTCTTGTATAGAAATATTATGTTTTTTGTATTATAACTAGTGGTGAGGTCATAGCAGTTAGTACTGAGCTTCGTAGCTCGTACATTCAATTTATTAAGCGTTATTTACTATTTCAGTTTGAATTAGGAGTAAAAATATCACACCTTTAATATATTATGTTTGGCGATACGTATTATTTTTTGTCCCAGATCTAAATAAACATAACAGTTTTTATTTGAAAGAATAAATGATCTTATAAAAAGCATGGAAAATATCAATAAATAAATCAATCAAGTCCGATTGATGATGAGGGCACAAACGTGCATCCATAAACGCTTAGATTGTGGGTTCGATTACCGCTCGATATATATGAGTTATTTAATATTTTTTATTCCCCGCTCTGCTAACGAGGCAAAGCGCCTCGAGCAATAGGAACGGGGTGTCTTAGCACTGGTCTTCCTCTCCATACCATGCTAGATGCAATATACAGCGTTAAGCTGGAAAAAATCCTAAATTCGTATCTGCACCATCTGCAGCTAACTTCAGTACGTCCACGACTACTTGACCGTACTGTACTTACTTTCATTTAATTTAAATATCATACCTTGTAGACATACAACCTACAACCATTTCGTTAACAGTCAGTCGCTGTCCCACAGTGTAATGGAAATATTTAATTAAAAACTAATTTTATTTTCATACACGATTTTTCAATCAATTTTCTACCATTTTTATCGGTCGTAGAGTCTACGATCTCTCTAGGGGTTTAGGCGAAGATTGCAGGGTTTGCAGAGCTATTGTAATTTAAAAAAAACAATTGAAACTAAGCTATACGTTAAACCGGTAATTTTAATTGTATTTTATATTTGATATCGTGGTTGTGGGATGGATGCTCTTGCGTGGTCAAAACGGTTATGGCTATTTAGTTGTTGATGGTCTATTAGTGAAAACCACATTAAAATCCGTTGCGTAATTTGAAAGATTGAAACATACATCGGTAGGAAACAACTTTGTTTTATACTACATAATAAAGAAGCAATTTACGCACTCTCTTCCAACAACAGTTATCAATTTTTGTAAATATTTGTAAGATAAAGTAGGAAAAGACTAGAGCCTCGGGGTTATCGTTGACGAAAAATATTATTGTTTTCATAGCTATGATTGGCCGGTTTTTGATAATAACGAGATAATTCTACAAGATTTGCAATAGCGCCGCGCTTAGCCTCGACACCAGAGCGAAGAAATGGAAATATAAATTTAAGTAAATATTTCATCTCCTCGAGTGGGGATCCAACCCACAATCAGTCAGTTTTACAGTCACACTTCGTGCCGCTGCGCCACGACTGCCCTCTATCGTAGGTCCTTAATGCTTTAAAACAAGAAAATTATACGTTTAAACTATATATTAAAACAATACGCGTGGATGTATATTATGAAACTTAAAATTAATAATTTGGAGGAAAGTAACAATATATTATATTCATTTTTATAATTACTTAATAACAGTATTTCTTTAAAATATACATTTCATCATACCCACGATGATATACGATGTAAAAAAAAATTAATATAGGTTTTTGTTACTATTGAATACACTGCGTTGTTTTTTTTTTAATTCCAATCAATTGTTTTTCGTTAACTCGACACTCTTGAAATCCTTAAAATATATATACAAAGTGGAAGAGTCAGCGCTCCTTTAACGGGAACAGCATATAGGCTAAAATATTTTAAACCTATACCTAAAGAAATTATTCAAGAGTATATACCTCAACAGTATAGACGTTGGATTTTTTTTCATTTCACGATTTATACATACCTGTATTTCGTGTGACGTAGTTACGCATAGATACCAATGTCGTAAACACATACTACTACAAAAATACTACTAAAAGTTAATCAACTTTGAACTTTACCGCCAATACCTACGACGCGATTTCGGAATGAGGCGTATGCGGCGGTTTACCCTTTGATAGTTTTATGTGTGCATGCGTCGTTCTTGACAAATGGCGTTTTAGATTACAACAATAAGTATTTATTTATTTTGTTTGAAAAAAAAATCCCTTTTTCATTTAAGGCAAAAAAATAAAATAATTGTATTAGGCTTTTATAGAGTAGTTAAATTTGTGATTTCATTTAAAGTGGTGCTGACACTTCCATTCTATATAATATAACTATATATAAATTTTACAGCGTATCGCAACCGAGCATCATGTTCTCGTACAAGGCTCAGATGGACGAGCCGATGGACGACGACCAGGTGTCGCTGCCCCACCAGCAGAGCTTCAGCTCGCTCAAAACTGACTCCGATTATATTTATCAAGTATGTTTACTTTTATTAATTGGTATCAATTCAACCAGTCAGTCAGAGGCCTCTCGTGGCGTAGGAGCACGAGGATGTGATTGTAAACGCGACTGGTTGTGAGTTCGATTCCCACTAGAGGAATCGAGGAAATGAAATATTTATTTAAATTTATATTTTCATTTAGTTCGCTCTGGTGTAGAGACCAAGCGTGGCGTTGAGCTCCGCCACTCTACACGCAATCTTCGGCGGAAAATGGGTAACGCAGTGTCTTAACACTAGGTTTGTGGGGGTATAACGTGAAGCTGAAAAGGATCCATGGAGAAGTGGACATAATTAGTAAATTGTGAAACATATTTTTAAAAAAATATTCCTATAAATAATTTAAAATATCACCCAAAATTCGGGCCTAAACTACCCTAAGTACTCTAGACTGTTCTAAACAAAGTCTAGAATAATATTATTGTTTCTGTATTTGGTCGTAGTACTCTTGGTAGTTGCTCGCAAATGTTTATTAGAGTATTTTTTTTACATGTGCTCGATACCAAGAAGAAAAAACTACTTTAGATGTTCATGTAGCATATCAAAATAAATACAAAACACGTTTATTGTTTAACATTGCTTATTTCATTAACTTTTCCATAATAAAATGATCCTTTGTTGCTTATTTGCGTATTATTACTCCATTCTCGGTAATTTTTGACGTGATGATTTCCGTTTTCTCCCCCTGGTAATAAGACAAAGGGCGGTGTTGAGTTATTCCATATTTCTCAATTCGCAATGTCTCGAAAATTGGGCAGGAAGTGGATGAAGGAGTATTTTAATAAAATGTGAAGATAAAATATTATTCTATTGTAAAATTACTTAATAATGTTGCTGTTAATGCTGTCGTGGCATTGGAGTACAAGCGTGTGACTGTGACGCGACGATTGTGGATTCGATTCCGACTCATGTTGTAATATAATTATTATTTATTAATATTTTAATTTCTTCGCTCTGGTATGAAGGCAAAAAGCGCGTCGTTGAATTTCACCACTCAACACGCAATAACTCAAAAATTCGTCGAAAAGTTAGGAACGCAGCATCTTAACACTACGTTTCCTCTGCCTACCCTGGTATATATGGGATAAAACGTGAACAAAAAAAATATTTGAATTAAACAAATTTATTAGTAAATTAAGGCCGAATTGAAAATTGTTTCAGCAGAGCAATAGCGTATACGACAGCACACTATTCGAAGCAGGGGGCACTACGCCAATGAATCCAGTGTACAGTGCATCCCTACAAAGCCCCGACTCCATAGCCTCAGGACAATCGATAGACATAGGAACAACGGGATTCCCCCAAAACATGCTGTCTACATAACAAACAAAAAAACAAAACAGAATTGTACATTAATTTCAACATCCAAAGAAACATTTTTATTTAAGGGTTAGCTTTACAATTAAGTGTCGGTGATGTGTTTTTTTTACTTTGGTCCAGTGATCGGAGTTACATCCCTATCTGCTTTAAAACTTAGTTGTGTAATCGATCCATCCACTTTTTCATGTTAGGATAAGAATTATGGCTATGCAATTGACCTGATCCCAAAAAAATGTTTTTTTTTTCCTTTTAAGTATTTTATTATGAATATCCCTCTAAGAACATACGGTCTGACTTAATAGCAATCGTTATATTCTTATAGCATCTGCACAATTTTTTTTTATGAGATAATCGATTTTCTATCTCGAATGAAGTCGATAATTCTGACTTAAGCAATTATGTATACAGTGTAATGGTGCGACAATAATTATTTTAAATTGTTTCTTAGGTGAAATTCTTATTAACTTTGAATTTTTTTGGAAATCAGCAACAATCCGTATTATATATTTTCAAGATTAATATGTGTTAATAATCGATTTTACAAAATCGATATTTGTCTTAGTTGTGTATCGTTTTTACTTTAATAATAAATTAATAAAATAAAATTAGTAGGCAGCTACTCTTCTAATTATAATTTTGTTAGACGGCAAATATCTTAGTTATTAAATTAACAATTCTTTTGTACTTTACACGAAATAATATATAGTAAAAATAGTTGCAGAAAATTGCTTAAAAAGGCTTGAAAAACATGATAAAAGAAAGTTTCATTCGTTTATATATATATATATATATATATATATATATATATATATATATATATATATATATATATATATATATATATATACAAACAAAACAAAAATGATCTCTATAAAAATCACTTGATGATTAAATGATATTAATAAAATTTTATATATATATATATATTGTTTGTCTTTAATATAAAACAGTAAAATTATTATATTATATTTTCTTGGGCTTTAAAACAAAGAAAATTATTTTGTATAACTATTTAAATAGTTATTAAACACTTTCATGATATGTCCAAAAGTTTAAAAAATTTTGATTTATACTAAAAGTGAAAATAATGTTTACAGATGTAAATATTTGATCATTTGTATCAAATATTTACGTTTTCAAATGTTCTTTCGCCCTTTCTAATATTTTTCTTTGTAAAAATACTTTTTAATTGTAAATTCATAATAATTTGTATAACAAGCAGTATTTATCAAGGCATTAATTTATTTACATGTATGATAAAAAAAGAATTAGTACATGTATGATAAAAAAAGAATTAGTTCGCCAGATTTAATCGATTTAAAATGAACTTCAAGAAATTTGTATTGATATCGATGGTGCGCGATCAATAATACTAAAACAGAAAGAAAATATGTGAATTGTGTTCACAGAAAGGCATGTCCTGGCGTTTAACTGTAAACATGACGGTTATGGGTTCAATTTTCATATGGCGAAAATATATTTTAATTTTTTTCGCGCTGACATCGAATACACAATGTCTCGATATTTCAGCGATTTTAACAATAGTTTCCGTTTGCCTATACTGCGTGAAACTAAAAAAAATATACTGAATCAGTTGTAAAGATAAATGTCACCATATCCATGCAAGTATTACTACGTCACACCATCATTTACGCGATATAATAAAGATCAGTACTTTAATACAAAAAAAAATATTCTACTATTTTATTTAATATCATATTTGATGCTTATCAATTTATTTTCTACCGTACTGTGATGGTTTACCTATTTATTATTAATTTGTTATTTTTTTTAATGTTTATTAAAGTGATAGTGTACAGCCAAGATGAATTTTAAGTGTAGGTTACCTGCATATAACGTTCTTATGAACTAGGGCCGCCATTACCTAAATTGTCGACGTCGGACAAAAACTTAACAAAACTTCGGACATTTGGTTAAAATATTTTCCCAAGCTCTCCAGAATTTATTTAACCAAAATCGCTATAAACAAAATAAATTAAATACTCAAGTTAGTAATAAAATTATATAATTTTTTTAGAGATAATTATTTTCAAACAAAAAATTGGCATCAAATCGAAAAAAAATTATATTATTTGGTTTTGTAAATAGTAAAATATACCAGTATATTATTGATTTATTTTATTACAATTCGGTATTCCTCTGCACAAAAATGTGAAAATCCGCACGGGTGGTAGCCCTATTCTGAACCAATACTGAAAAAGAATTAAAAGGCAATATTGCTTTTTTTTTATTTTAATATTGTATAGTTAATATTATTTGTGTAGTTAACCGGCACATACCTATGTCCTATTTTCGGGTGTAGTCTAGAAATTATTAAAGTAATGATGTCAGAAAATAGAGAATATTACTAGTCCTAGTTATTATGTTAATAATTTTTTTTGGATCTAGCTTTTAATTTAAATTCTTATGATATTATACCTAATGAATAACAAACACATGTTTTCACAATAAAAAAACGTCAATTTATTCCTATAATAAGAAACGGAAGCAGTAATTGGATGATTGTCAATTTTTTTCCTTTATAAAATGTGATAGTCAACATGTCGTATGTATGTACTGTGTACTCACTACCCATGTTAAACTTATTATTTTAAGTGATATTTTGGTTGATGTCATATATATTTTTTTGTTATTTTCTAACTTAGGAAACTATTAAAGTAACAATTTTATTGATATGTTTTTTTTATTATCACCCATATCTATAGATATGTATTCTTCGTTATATTTTTAAGTTATTTTGAATTAAATATGCTTACATATTAACTGGGATGTCATTTGAATCTTTTATTCACTTAATAATTATAATTGAAATGTAAAAAAATACATTGCAATGTATGTAACATTGCAATGTATTTTTTTACATTTCAATTATCTCTATAAATATAATGAAATATTATATAAAATATATTTTTAATTACTTATTTAGAAAACGTATAGAAATTTGAACGTATCGGGTCTCGAAGCCGTTTCTTATTAAGTATTTTTCTTTCCTAAGCGTGGAATAAAACTTAGAATGTTAAAAATATTTTTGATTTTTTTTTTAATTAATGGATTAATTAACTGGTAACACTACCGTAATTAATAAGCACGCTCTATCTTATTAAGGAAATACACACATAATATTCCTTTTATCTCACTTCGGTGCTCATGTTGATGTTTTATAAATTAGTACTGTGTATTGTTTTATTTATTTCATTTGCAATAAGGAAATTTAATTTTATAATTATTTTCCTTTAAGTGTAAAGGAAGACTCGTACAGATTTGGGTACTCTGCATATGAAGATGTTCAGTTGTAAAAAATATACTATATTATGTTAATATTAAAATAACTCATGAAACAACATTACATACACAGAAATATTTAAGTCGTAATATGTGGTAGGTGTTAACCTCAGTGAACAATTAATTTTAATTATAATAAAATAATTATGTAGGTACCTTATAGATAGAGCAAATTTTCCTCTTCCTATTTTTAACGCTTTCTCCCACACAGCAGGCAGCGAGAACCTAGTGCTTACTTAAAAAAAATCGTTCTTTACTTTTTATTCGGTACAATATATGTTGAGTAGCAGTACTCAGCGGACACTTTGACCCTCACGACTGAGAAAATGAAAATAATATATTCATTCGAGTGTCCATCGCACCTACGACCATTACATTTACTGTTTGCTGCGCCATAGGGTTACCATATCCAGGCTTATCATTTCTGGGACATTCTTTGTACCAGTCTCTGTCGGAATTTGTTTCGTAGTCCGATCAGAGGTTAAACTACGTAGAACTAACTGTTGGTAGTTAAGTTTTTATTTTGCTTCACGTGATGTATCCCACACAGCAGGGTAGGCAGAGGGAGCCCGGGAACCTAGGGCTAAGACACTTCGTTCATATTTCCGTTCCCCGTTCCGCCGAATTTTAGAGGCATTGCGTGTTGAGGAAAGGAAGACAACGCCGCGCTTTACCTTAAAAACCTTTAATTACGTACTGTCCCACATAAATATAATTCAATTTATTAAATACGTTTAAAGGCTTAACTTCAAATGAATAAATCTAGTATTTATGAATTCCGGGATAGGAAACTGAAATTACTGGATACGAAATAACGCGCAAAATTCCGGGACAATCTCGGAATTCTCGGCCATCTAGTAACCCTACTACTACCCTACTTTTATTAGTTTCATAAAGTTCATAAAACAAAAAAATAAAACAAAAATTTAAAATTTATGGTTTATTTTGAACAATTAATTTATCTCCTCCTGTATGAATGGATGTTTCAAACAATCAGTTGCTGATATTCTTTGGTTTGAGTCTAATATTAACATTTTGTCTAATAAATCTTTTAATTGTGTTATCTTTTTTTCTTCCACACTTGTAGGATTTTTACAACTCTTCTTCAAATCTTTATACAGATCTCTAGTAATTGTAATGTTTTGCATTTCTTCAACCTTCTCTCGACCAGTGAATTCATCTTTTTTGTGAAGAAGAAAGTTATTATTATAATTAAAGTGCTGGTCCTTAAATTTTCCTTTCCTTAGTATCCTACTTGGTATTTTTCCTTTCAAATCCATGAAATATTTGAGCATTTTGTTATTAGAATTACCTGTGAAGAGAATTTTTCCAGTAGCCATTTCAAATATTGTGCAGGCAGTGGACCAAACATCAACACTGTGCTTGAAAGGGATCCCAAGTATAATTTCGGGTGCTCTATAAAACCTTGACACTAGATATGGTGTAGGTTCATTGTCAGTTATCTTTGCTGCTGAACCAAAGTCACAAAGTTTTAGTATATTCTTCTTTTCATTTACTAAAATATTATCAGGTTTGATGTCTGCATGTATAATACTAATCTTCTTCAAAAGTCGCAGTGCCAGAAGCAATTGTCTACTATAACTCAACAGTGCTTTAATATTAATGCCATGATTTCTACCATATTTTTTGAGAATACTCCTTAGATCCATGTGGAGTGGTTCAAGAACTAAACACAGGTGCCCCTTGTGCATGAAATGTGACAGAAATTGTACACAATGATACTTATTGTCTGGGTCAGCATTGATAATTTCTTTTAAGATTACCATTTCTTTTAAACCCGTTTTGTACATTAAATCATTATTTCTTATGATTTTTATAGCAACTTCTTTATTACTTTTGGTGTCTTGTGCTTTAACAACATTAGCAAATACTCCTTGTCCTAATAAAGCTTTAATTGTGTACTGATTACTGTTCATTTCATCACCAACTTTAATATTGTAATATCCATCTGCATCATCCCAATTGTCTCTTAATTGTGCAGATTCTTTGCTGTTGTCTTGTTTTATATTGTCAAAACTATTTCGTGGAGCGAAATCTTCCTCAGAAAACATATCAGTAGTATCTTTTAAAGATTGTGTTTTAGCCATCGAGGGTTTTTTACTATCCTCATTTATATTGTAAATTCTTATACTATTAGGTGTCATGTTTTCATGATTTAAATCTTTTTTTGTTTCTATTGTATGCAATTGTTCTAATAGTATTTTTCTTTGTTGACGTCTTTGTTCTATAATAAGCTCTTCGTCCTCAGAGTCTAATAGTGCCAAATCTGGTGCACATTCAGGAGAAAGATCTTTTTGCTTAGTTTTACTATATACTATTTTTTTACTTTTAATTGTATCTGTATTACAAATATCATTGGAACACACGTCCCAATGTTTACGTTTCCGAGAATTTTCTTTCATTTTGTTTTCTGATTTACTTTTAGACTTTTCTATATTTTTGAGTTCCTGTCTTATAGATTCTCTTTGTTTCATTAATTCTTCTATACTAGTTTTCAATGGTAGAGGTGGTGTTCGACTTTCTTTTAAATAAAACTTAGTATCTTCATTGTTTCTTTTTCTAGTACTGGTCTTAGAATTTTTTGATGCATATTTTGAATTTCTTCCATTTTTTTCAGCCATTTTTATGTTATTCACTTTGGACAACACAATATCTTTAAATTATTACTTTCTGCACCTGTAAAAAGTAACATTTGTTTTTGGATTTAGTAAAAATTCGGCGAAAAATAAAGTATTGATGATAACCAAATAAATATTATTGGTAAAAATTGATTTATAAGCATAGCATGTCATATGTATGATAGTTTGTTTTGTTTAACTTGTCAAATTTATAAAAAAATGTCATATCATACATTTGACATAACTTGGCAGGCAAATGGAGTACTATGTACTATTATTATCATTGATTACATTTCCACCCTGCATTTTGTCATCAGCCAACATTACTCAGTTTATCTTTTCATGTTGTTTTTGATGATAATTCTCATTTCATGTCCTCCACATGATTAGTCCTTCTAGTCACTTTACTTTTCCATCCATGGTTATCTATATATTGAAAATTAATCGATAATTAATAATATACAAGAAAATATGTCGAATGTATTGAATAAAATTGCACACATAATTTATAAGCATTATGATATTCAGAGTAATTACAATAGTACACACGGCATGAAATTTCGCCATTTTAAAGTCAAATTTACTAGTTATATTTAATGATGAACTAAATTGACTTTAAATGGCGAATTAAAAATTTCATGTTGTGAGCACTGGGTAATCCTGTATCTCCAAAAAATGAACATTGGATTGATCAAATTGTCTTTTTTTTTATAAAACACCAGGAAAATTAAAACATTTTAATATATGAAAGCACCAGTCTGTTTCAAAATATAAAAATTAGTGATATCATTTGCACCAAATAAAGCTTCACGACTTTACATAAACTTTTGAAACTAACTATACAGCAGAAATGATTTTAATAGTTATATAGAAGGTACAGAACAATTTAATATTACATTTAATTGGTCCACTATAGAATCAAATATGTAATTAATAGAATTATACGCATATGTAACCTTTCTCTTGGGCTACTTTTGATAAATTGACAGATGAGATACATTGACTTCAATTTGCAGAGTAATGGAATTTGTGCATAGATAAAAAATTAATATTAATATTTATAGTTTAGCCAAAGTGTAATATTGTACTGTACATTATTATCCAATTCTACTTAACTAAAAGGACATAAAAAACTTGAGGCCAGTCGTGGCGTAGCGGCACGAAGTGTGACTGTAAAACCGACTGGTTGTGGGTTCGATCTCCACTCGAGGAAATGAAATATCTACTTAAATTTATATTTCCATTTATTCGCTGTGGTGTCGATAATTCGGCAGAAAGTGAGGAACGGAGTGTTTTAACACTTTGCTCTTAAATTTACTTTAAAATTTCTTTATTTATACTTATTTAGTTATAACGTGAAATAATTTTATGTTCCGATGAGATGAAAATATATTCAATTGAAGTACTTAATAGTCTTTATAATCAAATGAATATATAATCGATTATGTAAGTCGATTAGTAAATCTTACCTTATTTGTTTATGGCGTATTAAAGCTGTCAAAGTCCGAGCCAAATTTTAAATCTATCATATAACCTTTAAAATTCCATTGCTGATATAAATGTGCGAAAAATATTATTAAAAAAATAACATGTCTTTCTTACATAATTCATTACTAAAACTATCGACAAATTACTGTCTCCGTTATATAGTTCCCTACAGAAGTATTCATGTAACCCAAGGTACCTAGTGGTTGTTTGTGTGTTACAAATAATATTTGTTAACTATATTTACTAAAAAAGGTTTAGATTAATAATTTACTTATTATTTTCTAGCTCAACATTTGTATTCTATATCTGCATTAGGGATTGATGGTTATTTACAAGCGAGGAAAAGAGTTCGCGAGCAATTTGCAACTTTCTCCGACAAATTTAAAAACAAAATGACGGAATTTGCTTCAGATTCTAAAAATATGATTTTCACTGAAGATCTTAAAAATATGATACATATAGCTGAACCAGCTGATATTGATTTAGTCCTAAAGATGATAAACAAGTATGTTTTGAAACTACTTAACTATATGCATACTTTATTTATATAAGTGACTGTCAATCTTAATTCAATTTCAATTCCAGGTTTAATACACAAAAGACAGAATTTCGGTTTGGATCTTTTATTTTTGGACCAATTGTAATGAGGATGTTTCATTTTCTGGATGCCCCTAATGAGGCAATCAAAGTAAGTTTCTACTAATGTTAAAATCATAGTAATATCAAAACTTATTCTTGTGTACTACAAAAAATGAAATATGTTTTTCTTTTTGCAGTGTTTTGATGATCCGGCAAATGAAGATTTTTTTGCTCAATTAGTATCTTACCAGATACTCTTGGATCTCCTTTACAACCATCAAATGTATGATGAAATGTACAGAGTATTTGAGAAAATCCAAGAGAAACAGTTGAATATGACAAAATTCCCTAAATACCCAGTGGTTTTGATACTAGGAGGTTGTTATAAACAGGTAATTATTTTTTATTTAATAAAACCATGTATACTATTTTGAGGAATCAAAAATTTTTATCATAAAAAAGAGACAATTCTGGATGGACTGCAAGCAGTTTATTACATAGTTGACAGGTTCTTAAAGGTACAGCGACTTAAATTCTTGAGGTGCTTCACTCATTTAGTGTGTTTGCATTGTCTCTTAAACAATGTGAAACACATGAAAAACAGTCAAAATCGTTCCAATGGTTTTTTTTGCCTCAACTATTTCTTTTAATTTACTGAGAATGATTTTCTTGTAAACTTTCCCTGACTGATAATGAGGCTGATAGATCTGTAGCTCGTCTGTAGAAGGTTGGTGGGTTTTTATAAGTTTTTCAATGCCTATGACATGGGTCACTCATCGACTTCCTCGGTAGGGAAGAAACAGCTTGCTATAAGAACGTTGAAGATTTCAACCTACAAAAAAAGTGAATTGAGGAAGATTCTTTAGGACTTTGTTTGGGATTTTGCCGGGCCCCACACCTTTTTGGGTTAAAGTTCTTCAGAAAGGACTTAACCTCATCCACTTCTGTAAGGCAAACTGGTTCCTCAGAGTCACTTTCTACGAGTGACTGGGTCACAGTGTTCGATGTACATTGTTGCTCTAAACTATCCGCGAGGGCTTCTGCATTATCAGTGTTGTCGGCCGCTATTGTATTGTCGGGTTTAGTGAGAGGAGGCATAGTCGTCACTATGTCAGGCAGGACGAACCCGAATGCGCACCAGCTTTTATAAGTATGAGAACGGTGGTGGTGGGTGTTGAAACTCTTCTAACACAAGCAGGGTCCTGCTCGCGGGCAGGATATTCTGCTCACACTGTATTTTATTATTATTGATTATATTTAAAAAAATATTTTGTGCACTTTTACTTTTTTAGAATACCCCAAAGAGCTTGGAATATGCTACAAAATTATGGTCAGAAATGGTAGAATTTGGTACAGTCCCACTAAGGAGATCGGCTGGATTTATGGCAGGTGAGAATTACAGTATAAAAAAAAATATTACACAATAAAATAATAAGTAATAACTATGAATTAATATCTTTAAGTGGCTATATAAAGTTAAGCTACAATTTGACACTTAAGCACTCTGTTATACTTAGTTTATGAGTCTTTCCTTGTCGGATTTTTAGTAACCAGTCAGAGGCACTGGCGCTGGCTGGATATGCCATAATCAATATTTAATCTAAAATGATATATGTAACCCTGTTCAAATATTAATTATAATTTTACAGCGCTGGCATTAAACCAAGGGGCGCCACACATAGCACTGGAGTCACTAGCTTTACAAAAACCTCACTATATTACAGTTAGAAATATAAGAGTAAGTTTGATGTATTCTAATTTAAAATACATATATACTTTTTATTTCTGAAAAATGAGACCATAAAAACTAAGGTTGTGGAATCGATTCGTTCGATGAAATATTTAATATTTTCATTTAAGTCATTGATTGTTAAAAGTCTCAAATTTGGATGGAGAGAAAAAAAGCGCCGGTCGTGGCGCAGTGGCACAAAGTGTGACTGTAAAACCGACTGGTTGTGGGTTCGATCCCCACTCGAGGAGATGAAATATTTACTTAAATTTATATTTCCATTTCTTCGCTCTGGTGTCGAGACAAAGCGCGGTGTTGAGTTCTGCCACTCACCATGCAGTGCCTCCAAAATTCGGCAGAAAGTGGGGAACGGAGTGTCTTACCACTAAGTTCCCTGTGCCTACCCTGCTGTGTGTGAGTGTGAAGCTAATTTAATTTTTTTTTAAGAAAAAAAAAACCGAACCGCTCTGCAACAAAAAAGAAACTTGCATCGTATTTATGAACATTTTTTATTCCTTTTAGGCAGTAGCGTTAGCACAGCTAGGCCGGTTAGAAGAATCTTTAACAGTATTAAGAGGGGTATTGAATATTGATAAGCCAGAGCAAAAGGACAAACACACATTCTTTGAAGAAACAGTATGTATATTATAATATTAGTTAATAAGTTCTTTGATTTTCACGATTATTACACATTTTAAATGAAACCATTTTAACCAGATTAATCGCGTTTATTTTGTATTATACATTTTTGGAAACCCGGCTTTTGTAACACTTTGCAGTAGTCCGTGGTTACGGGTAGACTGAGGTGTCATTCGTCTGTCAGTTGACATAATTACTATATCAAACTACCGCCAACGATTTCTTAATTTCCTCGCGTACTGCCCTGGATTCTTGCAGAATCAGCTAACTGTATCTGACCCTCTGGTATGATGGGTTTGAGATTTCAAAGATTTTATGCGGTACCTTGCTATATGCGGGATATAGTGTACAGCAAAAAGATATGGGGAATGGAGTGTCTTAACACTAGGTTCCCTCTGCCTACCCCGCTGTGTGTGGGATATAGTGTGAAGCTAAATATAATAGACATACAAATGTATATATCAGACCAAAATGAATACTTGTTTATTCCCCAGATAACAAAAGTGCGGCAAGCAATAGAACAGTCAAATAACAAGGATGCATTAAAAGAATTTGAAGATATCGAGAAGGCACTGAACGATCGAGGGCTTATTGATAAACAGGTTAGTAGTATCTTATATAATTGCAAGTTATTATTTTCACGCTGTATCCCGCACATATCATTAGCAGCGCATTGGGAACCTCGGAACCTAATGTGTGTGGCACTCCGTTCTCATTCACACGCTGATATTTGTTACTTCTGTTTCACATTTGCGTTGAGTGGCGGAACTGAATGCCGCGCTTTGCCTCGTTAACAGAGCGTGTGCTCTGTGCCGTGTGATCCCGGCCTAGAAAAGGATCATCCTGGTACTGGTGGTGTCGTAAGAGGCGACTAAAGTACGTGTGGTAGAGTCAAGTCGCCAGCAATGGCAACACGCATGGGCAGACTCGACCGGATCATTACCACCCCCGGCATTTGAAACCGGCGTGAAGTAGTGGCTTTATGCCACTGCGTTTCGCATCAGGTAATGCCGGGCCCCGGCGCCCAACCCACCTTAAAGGCCGGCAACGCACCTGTAGCTCCTCTGGGGTTGCACGGGGCCGTGGGCGGCGGTAATCACTTACCATCAGGTGACCCGCACGCTCGTTTGCCGTGTCTTTTCCATAAAAAAAAATGAAAATATTAAATATTTCATTCACCGAGTGGGAATATCGAACCCACAATAGTATCTCAGTGACATGGTAAAATGCTACGTGTAGTTTCGTTTTACGTGGAGCTTAATGGGAAACGGCTTTCCTAAAGAGGTTAGGTTCCCTCTGCCTACCATGTTACGTGCGGGATTCAGCATGAAGCTGAAAAGAAAATTTCTAAATATTAAATTAATGTATTCTTTTTTAGACTCTGGACCAATTAATCACATCGGATGTGACAATAAGGACTGACAAGCAAAACTTTCCAAGAGGGATGCCGAGAACACAAGGGAGTCGTCAGAAAAGAATAAACTATAGTTAAAATTTAATTATAATAATTAATAATAATTAAATTTTATATGCATTAAAACTATATATATATATATATATACATATATATATATATATATATATATATATATATATATATATATATATATATATATATATATATATATACAGATATATATATATATATATATATATATATATATATATATATATATATATATATATATATATATATATATATATTGTGGCAGTTTTTGTTATAGTTCAGTTTATAGTGCTAGTGCATTTAAACGATTTTAAATGTATTGATACAATTATTTTCATATTTATTTTCATCTTCTTTCTTATACTTCATAATTTATATATATATATATATATATATATATATATATATATATATATATATATATATATATATATATATATATAATTTTGTTTACAAAGTTTTAAAATTGAATAATATATATATTTGGCATAATTAAAACCAAATGACATTTGTGAGTGAATGTGTATAGAAGTTTGTAAGTAACATACAGTTGGATGCTTTAAAATAATAAAATTACAGTATAATAGCAGTATAATAGCAGTTTTTTGGCTTTTTATTTACACTTAACTTATTATTATACTATTGTTTATCCTTGAAAATATCTTTCCAATCAACCACCCAATGGTGTAGTAGGTAGGCTAAGTTCAGGTAGCGGCGGATTGCGCGCGGCATTCTAGTGTATACCTTCAGTGAGAATGGACGTGGAGGAGGTATAATGATGGAGCTGGTAGATGTCCCTTGGAACTCGGCAAATAAGTGACATAACTTCATCGAATTTGGAGTAGTATGATTAAGATGATATTTATAGTATTTTGGTACTAGATAACCAGGCTAAAAAGTTTAAAGAGGAAAATACCCAATGGATTTTGGTTACGCGGCGTGTTTCATACAAAATGCAGCAACATCGATGCATAAATATATGTATATTGCATTGATTTAGAAGCTTCATTTTTTTGTGTACCCCATGGCCTTCGAGACCGGTATACTTGATATTCATTTCAGTCTGATTTCACCTCCAGCCGATCTCGAGATATATATATAAAGATTTCGTTTTTAGCTTTTGTAGTACGGAACCCTAAAAAAGGAACAGCCGGAACCGGAGCAAAAATACCGCTGGAACATGTGTTAATTTTTTCCATTCATGATTGTTAAATACAAAAATGTAATTTCTTCGCTCTGGTGTCGAGGTAAAGCGCGGCGTTAAATTTTGCCATCACGCAAAGCCTTCAAAATTCAATGGAAAGTGGAAGTGTCTTAACAGTAGGTTCCCTCTGCCTACCCCGCTACATACAGAATACAGCGTGAAGAAAATCTTGTAAACTTCATTTCTCGGAATAATAAAAATGCATGATATCCAAATTCGAGATATCGTGGTAGAATTCAACACCGCACTTTGTCTTGTCGGGCCGGAAAAATGAAAATAATTCCCCCGAATGGGGATGGAACTCTCAACCGTCGTTTACAAGTTAGACACTTCACCATGATGGCATTTTATTATTAAGTACCTAAAAAAAATTAAATCAATTTCACGCTGTATCCCGCACACAGCAGGATAGGCAGATCCGTTTCCCACATTCTGCCGAATACTGGAGGCATTGCGTGTTGAGTGGCAGAACTCAACGCCGCGTCTTGCTTCGATACCAGAACGTAGAAATGAAAATATAAATTTAAATCAATATTTCATCTCTTCGAGGGGGGATCGAACCCACAATCAGTCGGTTTTACAGTCACACTTTGTGCCACTGCCACGACTGGCCTAAATTATGAAGTACCTATATACTAAATATTAATTAGTAAACGCTGCCAATATAGACGCTTTCAAATTTCCTCTGACCTTTTCGCAATTTCTAAATACGTAAATTGACTCAACTCCTAAAATTTAATCTTATTGTGGATTCAATATGTTTGCGTAACAAGTACACCAGTCACCAAACAACTGGGTACGACAACAATGGCGCGAGAGCGTTGATTATTCTATTAAAACTTATTTAGAACTCATTGACAACTTAAAACAAGTTAAGCTGAAGCGCGTGAATGTGCGTGTTGATTTTAGTAAGTACTTATACTTACCTATTCATTATTTGTATATATATATATATATATATATATATATATATATATATATATATATATATATATATATATATATAGACAAGTGAATTGTTTAATTTGTTGATATTTTAATCTTAGCGGTGCAAAGTTCGTGTTTTCAAATTGTTATTAAGTACTTAATACACGAAAAAACTGATACTTAAGCGTTTACAAAGGAATAATATTTATTTGGAAAACGTCTAAAAATTTGAACGTACCGTGATTAGAACCCGTGCCTCTGGTTTCTTGTCTTCTAAATATAATATTAGTACTAAATATAATATAAGCTATATTATTATATAGCATAAAATTAAATAAATAAATCAGCTTCACGCTGTATCCCGCACACAGCATGGTAGGCAGACGGAACCTAATGTTAAGACACTCCGTTCCCTACTTTCTGCCGAATTCTGAAGGCATTGCGTGTGGGGGGGCAGAACACAACGCCGTGCTTTGCCTCCACATTAGACCGAATAAATGGAAATATAAATTTAAATAAATTCATCATATCCTCGAGTGGGGATCGAACCCATAACCAGTCGGTTTTACAATCACATTTTGTGTCTAGCGTCTGGCTTTAACTTTTATTTAGTATATTTAGTGAATTCAGATTCGCGCTGTATCCCTTTTTCTTGGTGCCATAGTAAAAAAATTAAAAATATTGATATACAATAATTCATTTCCCCGATTGAGCATCGAACTCATAACCCTCTCGTTACAGTGCTACAGTATAGCCTTGCCCCTGCGCTACAGTGGCCTCTAATGAATTTAACTGAACTAAATTAAATTAAGTAGTTATTACTCGCATAATCGAGAGACTGGCATTCAAAAACACCCTAACGAGACCTTGAAACGTGGATTCGACTATAAGACTTAATTGCCACTCCGTCGCTTCGCTCCATTACTCCATCCGACAACGGAAATTGGTAGTACCGGGACCGATTCCGTATTTTGTTTGTATTATAATAACGCTATTTGGCGAGTCAATTTCGGAGATGAGCCACTACTTCTGTTTTATTTGATAATTGATTTCATACGTTGAATAAGAACAATTGAAAAGGATGTGGCGTTTTAGGGTTTACCAAAAATATATATAGATATGTACATATAGTTTTTGGTTTATGGACTACTGCAAAGTATTCGGAACAAAAATGTAGAATCCTAATATACGCGATTAATCCGGTTATAATAGTTTCATTTAAAAACGTTTTGTTGATTTACATTATTATGAAGCTATAGAAAATAATGAAATTTGGATATATTTTTGGTTACACGGCGTTAGGTAAATAGACTATATAATGTGTGTTCTATAATGAATTAATATTTTATTAATAAGCATGTAATATCAGTGAAATTAGTATTAATTTGTTTGGTTGAGTTTCATTTTCCGCGTCGACACACACTTTCATTAAATATAAAGCATGTTCATATGTAACCTTCACTTAGTGGAGTATTTTATGTAAGGAGTGAACATAAAGTTATTAAGAAATTTATTTTTACACAATTTCTACACAATCGTGATACTCTAAACGTACGGGTTTTGGGTTCAGTTCCCACTCGAGGAAATTAAATATTTATTATTATTTCATCGCTCTGGTAACAAGGTAAAGCGCGGCGTTGAGTTCTGCAGTTGAGTTCATCATGCATTACATCCAGAATCCTTCTAAAAGTGGGAAACATAAGTATTTTAATGGGAACGAAGTGTCTTCTCTCTGAAATCCCTGCTATGTGATACAGCCTGAAGATGAGACATATTTTTATAAATAAAATAAAAAATAATATTATAAAGGTTATTTCCAATTGTAATAAATGACACGTTTTTCCTTATATGTACATATATAGATAGATCATCCTACCAGCATAGATAAATAATTGTATGCAATTGATCTTTATCCTATTTAACCCCAATGTAATTCATATTTATTGGTACCCAGTTATCGCAATTAATATCAATTTTACTAATAATCCTCAATTTTCAATAATATTATTTAATAATAATAATTTTATTAATAATCTTCAATTTTCATAATAATATTTATTATTAAAAATATTTAATAATTTACTCCATTTACTTAATAAGATGTCTTTTTACGATCATGACCAGGTTTATCTGTACTCTTTGTACTAAGATACTAAGATATTAGGATTTTATATGACTATCAGCTTGTAACAGTATGTACCTAGGGTATAAGTTGGAAATAAATAAATAAATGGAATGACATATGTGTGGCAATGTGCAAAAAATAACATAGATAATAATGGAAATAAATTTTTCACAAACTATATATTATGTTCTTAATGCCATATTAAAGGAAACTAATTCGTGTATAGTCGTCCCGAGTGTCGCGACCGTCGTTCTGTTTATATAGGTGGTGGTGATGCTCGGAAGGCAGCGGTCGAGTCATACTTTGAAGTACTACGGTACTAATATATATGATGCACATAAAGACTCGTACCAAATGTATAATGAATATAATATGATAATGCGAAATCTATGATGGCACGATCTTTTAGGATCGAATTTCTTATAAAGGCAATATATGTGTAGGGGCGACACATATTGAGGGTCATGAGTGATCCTCGACCATTATTATAATATTAAATGTTGCTTGACGTCGTGAAAGCTGACGTGATGGGCTTATGCGAACTGTTATAGCGACATTAAATATGTCGTGGCTGATGCCGTCTCGCAGTACGCTTGCGATACGTAAGCTATGCTTGTATGGCGTTGGTCATTGATATATTGAATACCACTTCTACGACTTGGTATACGACTAGTAGGTGTGTGATGCTATTTTATGTCCCAGCTCCGGTGTATGTAGTAGTGTCCGCCTGTCTCCTACGGGTGTGTGGTGCTATTTTATGTCCTGGAACTCTGGTGTATGTAGTAGTGTCCGCCTACGGTTCGAGACACGACTGTGGGGTGTGTGCCGTGCGTTTATTTAACATATCGGCCGCCTTACGGTAGTGCGTTCGTTCCAACGACTTATATTGATCTCACAAATCAATCGACATCACGAATCACCATTCTAATACAATCTTAATATAAACAAGCGTAACAAGTACCTTCAGACTGATCACACACAAACGTCCCGGAGGGTTCATTAAGACTGTTGCAGCCGCAGTCTGGTAGGAATTCACGGTGTAGGGGCGGGGCGGTGCCCGTACTCTTTCTTCCTTTTATTATAACTAGTTCGCAGTTATAGTGAAGAGGAAGATAGGACGCGCTCTTGGCTTTTCTTCGGACGAGCTTCGAGTTATGACAATGTCATATTGTCGAGTTTCAGTTATCTAGATAACTGACACAAGAACAACTTCTGATGGCAAATATATTATTAAAGCGATACCTTCTAATGGCATAAATATAATTCTTAACACTGTTACCTCTGAATCTCTAAAAGATCTTGGATTACTTACGTTCACAAGTATAAACGGTTCTAACCACTAGACACATTACTAGCCAAGGCATTATTTATTAAATAATATTTTAAGAGGAATATGGGATGTCAGTTACAAGCTTCACGCTGTATCCCGCGCACAGCTAGGCAAAGGAGGGAAACCAGTCTTAAGGAACTCTGTTCCCTATTTTCCTCCAAACTCTAGAGGCATTGCGTGTTCGAGTGGGAACTGAACCTACAACCGTCGTGTTACAGACATACAATTGCGCTTCTGCGCCACGAGTTGCCAATTCTTCCACAGTTTCTCGAGAACATGCTTATAGGCTTATAAAATAAATATATTTATTTGTATTAATAGAAAAACGTTGGTTAATATTATTTTGTAAATTGAAACTATATATAATAAATTATTATAGTTTTTGCATTTATCGTGCTTAAGTTCTATGTGCAGCTGGCCCTTTCCGAGGAAAGCGCGGAATACGTTAATTAATGATACTTCTTATAATTTTCTGAGACATTTATTACAAACAATATTATATCAAATGTCTCAGATAATTAAAAGCTATATATTAATTAAACAAAAGCCTTATTGAGAATAGCTTTTAAGTATAGCATAGAAACTTTCATTTCTATACATAGATAAATCTTATTTAAAAAAAAAAGAAACCACTAACAAGTATATATAAATGTTAACACAAAGTTCCCTATGCATACCTTGCTATATGCGGGATACAGAATAAAGCTAAAATAAAAAAAATAGGTTAGTATTTATACGCGTCTATAATTATATTTTTTCAAATGATAAAATGGTATATTCCTAATGAAAAGCACTTATTTTTCACCCACGCACTTCAGTTAATTAATTAACAAGTACCTAACGTTTTCTTTCATTTTATACGCCGAGAAAGTAGCGTGCTATGATAAATTATTTAATGTTATAATGAATGTATTTTAAATAAAACTATTTAACCGGATTAATTGCGTTTATTTACACGCGTCACGAATGGACCCGTGAACCCGGCGCGGAGCTCAACGTCGCGCTTTGCTACGAATCCGGAGCAAGGAAATGAAAATAGCCAGTTTCTGGTTTATTCCTGGTAAATTTCACCTGTTGATCAATGACCGTCAATGTGGCTTCCGCTATGGTACCTTAACCGGTGATCTTCTGGTTTACCTAACCCACCGCTGGGCTGTGGCTATTGAAAACAAGGGCCTGGCAATTAGCTGGGATATATAAAAACCAGCTTTCACGCTGTATCCCGCACACAGCAGGGTAGGCAGAGGGAACCTGGCGTTAAGACACTCCTTTCCCTACTTTTCGCCGAATTCTAGAGGCATTGCGTGTTGAGTGGCTGAACTCAACGCCGCGCTTTGTCTCGACATCAGAGCAAAGAAATGGAAAGATGTATAAATTTAAAAAAATATGTCATATCCTCCAGTGGTAACTGCCGCTTCACGATGCCGTGCCGTCTCGTGCCTTGTGATCCCGGCCTAGAATAGGATCATCCTGGTACTGGTGGTGTTGTAAGAGGCGACTAAAGTACGTGTGGTAGAGTCACGTCGCCAGCAATGGCAACACGCATGGGCAGACTCGACCGGATCATTATCACCCCATCATTACCACCCATCTTAAAGGCCGGCAACGCACCTGTAACTCCTCTGGGGTTGCACGGGGTCGTGGGCGGCGGTAATCACATACTATCAGGTGCACGCTCGTTTGCCGTGTCTTTTCCATAAAAAAGAAAACCGATAACGCTAGACTACACAACGGGCGGTTACCAAATAAAAAAGGGCTTTAATTTTAGCTTTTATTAGAATGTATGTCTAAGACACCCACCGTACTCCTCGGACATTGCTCCAACCGATTATCATTTTGTTTTGAAATTTAGATATCGTTTTGCCTGGGAAAAAAAATTAGCTCCGAACAGCCAGTCCAAGCCGCCTGCAAAGATTTTATTGATTCCCGTCCGAATGGCTTTTTTAGCAAAGGGATCAATAAACTACATCTGACATGGCAAAAGTAAGTACAATGGTTCATACTTTGATTAGATAAATATTAAAAAATATTCGACTTTTTGTTCCTCCCCTACGAAACGCTATTTTCATACGTAAAAACCTAATATTAATATGGATTATACGTAAAATTATCCTAGAGTTTACGTAAAGAGTAATTTGTTATATAAAAAAGAAAATATTCTTGTAATCTAATTTTTAATAAGGTCTTTCTTCTTAATACATTTCTATTATAAAATCCTAAAAAATTAAACGAATACAAAATTAGATAAGATATGCCTACGTCTCGAACCCTCTGGGGCATGTTCTTAGTACGACTTATTTAATTATATTTTATGTAACCAGTAACAACGTATTGCTAATGTAAGTATTATCAGAATTTTTTATGCGTAGTCAAATAAACTATAAAGTTTTTTTAAATATTGCATATGTATATTTATCTATTTTCCAAGACTATTTTTTTTTTTTTTTTTTTTTTTTTTTTTTTCAAGACTATATTTTTTAGTCTACATTTAATTTCACAAAAAAAAAATATAATCTAGCATTTGACAGTGACAGTTTTAGAATAAAAAGTAGAGTTGTACAATAATATTTTTTATTTTACTAGTTAACGTAAGACAACAATATTAAAAACATTTAATTCACAAAGAGGGATTTATATCTTAGTAGTCGGCTCTTACTCTTATCTTATAGAGATAAGTCCATCTTTGTGAACTAACAATTATATTAACTTTGTTAAAGAGACCTCAGTAGCAGATACCTACTGTGACTTACATAAAGACGGTTAAAGTAACGCAATATAGCTATATAGACTTCGTTGATAAATTCATTTTATTCAATACAAACAAGTTTCTTAGATTAGCACGTATAACCAAACAAATTCTTCGATTTATTAGTATAATATTAGTGTAGAATATAGATAACTAATAGTTCATTATTATTATATCGTATAGACTTTATATATTTTTTGCGTCACGTCGTATCCCGCACACAGCACGGTAGACAGAGGGATCCCAGTGTTAAAACACTCCACAATTTCCGCTGAATTTAAAGGTATTGCGTGTGTTCAGTAGCGGATTCATTTCCTTGAGTGCATAGATTCTGTTCTTTACATATCGTTTACCATGTAGTTCCTATACAGGAGGTTAAGGTAGAACAACGATGTTGGTAAAAATCAAGCTTTGGTTGCGTCAATACAAAACCATCCCGTACTTTTGGACTATATTTCATCAGTTTCAATGGACTACAGACCTATTTCTATTCTTCCTTTACTGTGCAAAGTACTGAAGAGAATTGTATATTAACAACTTTCTTTATACCTAACGAAAAATAATATTTTATCAGTTTTCCAATTAATTTTATTTATTAAAGCTTCCGATTTCCAACAATATATTATTTTATTGCATAAGTAAAGTTAACCTTTTCCGTTAATTGAATGATATTTTCGAAATTATTATCTTGTGACGACGATTACTCTAGGCGTTCTACTTAGTCTAAGCTAAATACAGAGCTAAATAATTAACCAATATTCCTGAAGAAAGAGAAAGAAATAATAGAGAAAGAGATAACACATAAATTTTCTTATCTCTTTCTCTTCACGCTCTAACCCCCACATAGAAGGGCAGGCAGAGTGAAAGCGTAAAATATTATAGTACATATATATACATATGATCTTAATAGATTGACTTGGAAAAAGAATAAAGGTTATATGATTATTTCGTTACACTAGTATATTAAAAAGTTAATAAGTATCTGTTAGTATGTGTGTGGTACACATAAACACATTTTATGTGTTTAAGGTACAGATTAAATAATATATATAAATACATTTTACTTATTTCTTAAGCTTATATTATAATTTAGGTGGGATATTAATTTGTGTGAATACCTCTTCGTTCAACAGTAGAGTGAAGAAAGTTTTATAATATTCCAAATAGCTTCGAAGTAAAATATCGCTTAAAACCATCTCTGTTTTTTGTTATACACAAAGGTAAATGTACGTCACGAATAATTTATCACAAGGACGTAGCGAGACGTAGCTGCAAGGAAGGATTGATCTTTATTAATGAGCCATCACTTTATCATAGTTAAAAAAGCTAACAAGGCAATTATTGTAGATTAATGTTGTTGTATTGTAAGCAAAAATCTTGTACTTCTGAAGAAGCACGTAGAAAATATGTTGCCGTCATCAGACTATTCACAACCAATCATTCAATATAAAGCAGGCGCAGTGTAGTGCTTATGCTTTTGTTTTTTTTTTTCAGTTTCACGCTGTATACCGCACGTAGCAGGGTAGTCAGAGGGGACTTAGTGTTAAGTCCCCTCTTTTCATCGAATTTTCGAGGTATTGCATGTTAAGCGGCGGAGCTCAAGACCGCACTTTACCTTGTGATTGAAAATATGATAACTAATCATTTCCCTGAGTGGGAATCAAACTTTGTTTACAGTCACACGCTTGTGCCACTGCGCTACGTCGGTCTCCACGACACTTTATTTACATGTACAAAAAAAACCAGACAAGCGCGAGTCGGGCACGCCCATTGAGGGTTCCGTATAAGCATCCGAGCTTTCTATGAAATTTATTTAGGCTTAGCTTAGCCAGAGCCCTTTCATCTAATACCTTCATCATCACTTGAAGTAGCGGCGGCATTAATACCAAATTTAACCGCAAATATAAAGTTTTAAGATTTTTTCCTAAAATAGTACCAGCTGCCAAATTTCATAATTTTAGGTTAACCAGAAGCACATTATTAATTTTAATTCCCTTTATACGAGTAATATCGAAATACGCGTTTTTACTAATTAAGTGTGAAGCTCTATAACGTATGCCGTAAATATTACTTGCTTGCATTTTACACATTAGCATTACATATTAGCAAAAATACACAACTCATACATCATGGAACTCAAGAGTCAGAAAAATAAACTACATAAAGCAGCTTAATAATGTAGAATTTAGTAGTAGACATTAATTTAGCAGTAGAAATATGCAGACGAGAATCTCTAGAACAGCATGGTGAACGTCTGAGGCGAAATATATTGTGAGGAAGAACGACACACGAACATTCTAATAATACAGTCGGTGCGACAAAACATACCAATATAATCAAGCGTAAAAACTTCACAATGAAGCTACTAGTGTGTGTTTTGCATCAAAAATAGTTCTTGACGGAGGAGGAAAGAGAGCTCCTTATTCAAAATTAAAAATTTCAAAAATCATTTTTATGTAGGACAAGTAAATTTGATTTTTGCCCTCGAATACCGTCTTTTGGCGCAATCGACACTGTCAGTTATAACGGCGTTAAAATTGTTCAAAAAAGGCAAAAAAGGCAAGGAAAGAGTAGTAAAACTACGCAGCCGTAAGATTAGATTTGCTAATGTTAGACGTCATAATGGAGTTGACATTAGTTAGGGCCCCTGAAAAACGAAACATCAATTATTTTGTAACGATATTTAGAATCCAATGCCAAGCGTATTAAGTTATCAACGAAATGGGTAAAACTACGCTAAATGATGATTCAAAATTTGTTCACATTTATTTTACAGGCGTATTAGGAGCGTATGATAACTAAGTGCCTTAGCGGAAGGGATAACAATTATAGAACCCTTGCGTTTTTTAGTGAAAATTATAATTAACTTATTCAACTGTGTAAAAACAGTCGCCACAATTAAGAAGATACCATTTTCAAGTTATCAGCAAGTCTGACTAAGTGTCATCTGAAAACATGTTGTCAAGTCTAACGCGCCAGCCGTAGAGGAACTTGCTGTAATTGGCGTTGGTGACTCAGCTAACAAATCAGATCAGATAGTTAAAAGGTAACTTTAAGAATTTTAAAAATAAGAATACGGTCAATGAAAATGATGATACTGCTTATACGAGTATGATTGATTTAGATTTAAGGTAAGTTATAGGTAACAAATAGTGTTTTTTTTCTAAAAGACATTGAAAACATGTTTTTTTACATCAAACGATGGTTTAGAATAGCATGCAAATAGCTAAGGCCTTAAGCATTAATTACATTATAACTATATTATTGTTGTCATAGTTTATCACATTTATCATTATTGTTAAATAATAAGTTTAATGAACGTTGTCTAGATGGCGTTGCAATGTTAGTACCTAAAACTGTTGCTAGATGGCGGTGTATCATTTTAGATGATTTCTGAATCGCGCTGGCAAGATTTTCTCGCGTAAAATGACTACCGAAATTTTCAAGATTTATATAAGACTTTACTTCATAGGATCATTTCTATAGTAAGCTCTTCACGAGATCCACATAACATGTGAGATCGTGCCAGCCGCGATGAGGAGACGTGGCGCGGCGCCCTGAGCGTGAGGCGGGCGCGGCTTCGGCCGACAGTCCTCGATGATCGTTCACTCTGCCACTCGTGGCGGGGCGTGGGGCGTTGTCGCTGTCTGAGTGGCTGTTTTTGAACCCTTATTTATACTATCTAGTCATGTATTTAGTTATAAAGGATAACTTTACTTATAAACACATACAAATAGGTTAGGTAATCAAATGAAATAAGCTAAAAAATATATGACAAGTCTACACGTAAAATAAAATGTAACGGATCGGTGTCGGTACTTGAGGGATATTTAAGAACAAAAAAATATTTGGCCATTATGACTGCCCGGTGACGCTGTCAAGACTAGTCCAGGTCAACAGCAATAAAGTCCATTCGTAAAAAACCAAAACAATGTTTTTTAAAGTTTTTGTCTGTTTGTCTGTGCGTTTGTTACTGTTAATCTCAGAATTGGCTGATGATTTTGGCAAGCTTCCGTTAACATATAGGGTTGTTTTATTGCAATCAGTTCAAAAATAAAAAAAACCTATCAATTAAGTATAATAAAGACCGAGATTTCCAAATTTAGTATTCTCCAATGTAAGTTGACACCCTCTCACGCAGCTACGTAGTGCAATTTCCCAATGATGTAGAGAGATTTGTTGAGCAATATATAATATATGTTTTAACCCCAAAATTTTGCGGAAAAAATAGGTTCACTTTTTCCCGATTGCTAAGGAAGGGTGTTTTTTGCGCTGAACGGATTTACCTAATTGAGGTATCGTTAGATTCGTATATTTGAAATGTGCTAAGAAAGCCGTTTCAATCGATACCCCACACGAAATCGTAAAATAGTTTTTTATACTTTCTTTAAGTCGCCTAGAGGGCGCTGTAGTCAATTTATTTCACGTAGCTTATAACCAGGAAATGATTATAATTATGATGATAATATTATTTTTTTGAATTTGAATTTGACCTCATTTGTCTAATTATGATAACTAGTTTAGAAATTATGAGGGAACAGATAAAAATCATAACCCTCCTTTTTGCTTCGAGTCGGGTAATAAAATTACAATACAATTATTATTATTTTAAATTTAAACTACAACCGTCGCGTTAAACACATGCCCTTGTGCCCCTGCCTCACGACGGCCTTTAATGTACATGATAATTTATAATGTAATTTCTACCTAAAGAACTCAATGCCCATTTGAACTGGAAAGTAAAAAGAAAAGTGTAAGTCTTAAGAAATAATATAAATAGAATGTTTTATTGCGTCCTTCATCCGTAATTCATAAGAATATTTCTTTTGTTTCTGAAGTTCTTTTTATATAAATTAGTTTTCGAAACATAAATAAAGCTCAAATTTTTTTATTATTTTATGAACATTTATGTAACGAATTTATACCGTCGTGGCGCAGTGGCTATTCCTATTCAGGGGTATGAATTATTTTCATTTTTCATTTCAGTTTAAAGTTTTTAGGGAACATATTGTTCATTAACTACAGGATATATATATTGTTTTAAAATGTGAATTTAAAAAAATATTTCACCAAATAACTAACTCCATTTACCTACCTGAATCTATTTACCTAATATTTATGAAATTCATGAATTTATAAACAGTTCAGAATTTTGTGATTAAAATTATATGATTTAATAAAATAAAATAACAGGCCAAAAATTTTGATCAAAAAGTGTTTGGACAATACTTAACAAATTTAATCTTTATTTTGTGTTACTGATAACAGACCTGCTGACACAACCTGAATAAATATAATAGTTATTGGCTCAAGTTATAAGTAAACATTAGATACTTTATATTTTTGTATTAAAATACACGCCAATGTACATAAAAAAAAACAAAAGATTTTAAGCAAACTTATCCTTAACAATACTTTTATTTTTAACAAAAAAAAAACCGACTTCTTCAATTTCAACCGAATCCCATTATTTTCAGATTTTTTCTAAAGTAGTATTCTTCGTTCACCGGAAGTACCCTATTAATTTTGGTTCCCGTTATAGTGTCGAAATACGCGTATTTTGCTATAGAAATTTTAAGTAAATGTAGAAATATGTTTTTTTTCGTTACGTTCAAGAAATCATAGGACTGTAGATCTAGGTATATGCTCCGAATTTCAGCTCAATATCTTCAAGCCTTTCTGAGGTAAAGGTTCTTGACAGACAGACGGAAAACAAAGTGATCTTATAAGGGTTCCTTTTTTCTTTAAAAATTACGGAACTTAAAAAAGAATCATCAATATCGGTTCACCCAAGCAAAAATTTTGAACTAACAAATATAAAAAAATCAGTTGAATTGATAATCTCTCTCCACTCTCTCTCCTCTAACGTTAAGTTTCGTCAATGACCACTTACGTACTACACATTTAGTGATGCTGATGATTGAATGAAACATAATACCGAGTGTCTTAATAGTTATACCAGCGACTCATTGTTCTTATGTAATTTACATACATATAAAAAAAATTGTATTAAAATATGGGCACTATCGAACAAAAATCGTGTTTATATAAGTACAATATCTCTAGTACTTATATAATCCAGAATCCATATTCCATATATGGATTTAATTTCTGGGCACTTTCAGAAATAAAATCCATATTGTATATTCGAATAAATACTAGAAAAGTTTTCAATGCTAGGTTATTGCGTATTCGTAACGATATTGGTATTGATATAGAGATATGGATTCAAGAAAATCCTTGGAGTATTATAATGTTCGCGTGCACCGCCCGACAGTGTTTTTGTTTGTGAATTTTTTTATTTATAAATATATAAATTCTTAGTATGCGATTTTTCATTTTCAAACTTTCTTTTATATGAAATCTTGTAAAACAAAGGACTCGCCAATTATAAATTTATAGAACTTCTACCTATTGTGTGCATAATTTGGCTCAAATATCACTTTTTAATATCATTTACAAAAGAAGTGAATAGAATAGAATTGATTGATGATTCAGTTTGTGTATCCATACGTATCATATTATACGTAGGTGGAACACCTATCAAGCCAAAATATAATGGAGTAAATAATCATTTATATTAATAAATTTTTCTTCGTCTGATACTATATCTAATATACGAGGCCAGTCATGGCGCATGGCACAAGGCTCGTTTCTCACTCGCTACTATGCAATCCAAAAAACCTAGTAGATTCAAAGCTATCCTCTACATCGAAAATAAAAATTATACCACTGGATAGCTAAAGAATCAAAGAATTGATTACAATAACCGAGAACAGTGACGCATCATGAGCGGTGACGAAGGAAGCGATGCCATTTTGAGTAACGTATAACGTACACTAATAAGTGCGTTAAAATATTTGAATTTAATTAAACAGAACAAATATTTTATTTTCATAGTACTGTCATGGATTATTTATATCGATGAAGGATCTTAAACGATTTTTCTTATTTTTTCTGCTTCTAGATTGTCAATTGTGCTGATTTTTGGTATTCTAAAATTGAAAAAAAAAAAAATCGACCATATCGCAACTTTTTACATTTTGGCCCAAACGTTTGCGTCTCCTATGATTAACTTAAAGAAATTTCTAAGTGAAAATTTGTCTTAGTATTTTATTATAGGAAATTTCCAAAAATATACTATACATAGATTCCAACACGATATAAACCACCACAAAATTCTTTATGATGTACAGGAAATTGAGTGTTACAGGTGATATATTGCTTACCAAATATTGAAGGAAATGTTCCCTATTTATATTTTACTGACTTTGTGGTGACTTTCATAAGAATTATATGTAGGTACATACACGATGTTCTTGAGTTAACACTCTAAATAAATTACGAAAATAACTACAATAACAATGTATATAAAAAAAATGTTTGAACAACAAATGTTTTTGTTGTCATTTTTAATTAAATAAAAAGAAAATGTTCTTAGAAAAACAAACAGAGAAAAAAATAAAGAAATACGTAGCTTATTACGAACGAGCCACCAGCAGGGAGACGTAGATAGAAAAATATACCCCTCGAGTTACATACAAATGATCGGATGTTCTAGTATTCTTTATACGTTTCATAACATAAAGTTTTTTTACGAGTAAAGTAAATTGAATTTCGTTACTTATAAAAAACCAATTTTATTCTCCAAGATAAAGAAATATAATAATTGAATAGAAATATTTGCAAACAAAACTTTAAGTCGACGGATTACGCTGCTGTGAATTTTAATTTAAATAAAAAATAATACAAAGCAAAATCAGTGTTGTATTATCTTGACTTTGTATTGTTATAATTTTCAATTTGTTGAGGTTGTGTGTCGGCGAATGTTAAATTTATTTTCATCTCACGTATACCATAGTAACTAGTACTTAAGGACCGAGACGCTCCGTTCTTCATTACAATGACATTATACATTAAACAAACATAACGAAAATAATTCATTCCCACGAGTGGGTATCCACAACCATCTGTTCACAGCTTACAGACATGATGCCTCGCTGCGTCGCAATGGCTAGAAACAGAGATTAAAAGTTATTATTTAATATTTCGTTTATTCGTATCACTGCTATATTGTAATACGTAGACTTACCACATAAAGACACGCGCCAGAGTGTCCAGCCAAGTTAAAAAGGTGGGTGTGTATTTTACACGACCTATTTCAAGCTACTTTTGACCTCGTCATAACTCGTTAACCAATTAGTCTAGACGCATGAAATTTAACACATTTGTTAATGAGGCTTATAAAGCTTGTGATATATATAAAATTTCAACAATTGAATTCAAACGATTATTGATATATTAATCTTTAAAAACCGGCAATTTTAGTGGCTGACTCATTCATTAAAAACCCAATCCACTTCTAAGTGACTTAGAAACTTGATATTGGGTATCAAGTTTTTCTTCTCTTTCCTCATGGCATTAATCTCGCCTTATGCCAGAGTCTGCCTTCTTGCTCAACCTATTCCACTATGCACGGTCCTTAATTTATCGAGGTCGACTATTATATATATATAAAAATCTGAAAGTGATACTATTATTAATAATTACTATCAGGAGAGCGAGAAAAAATTATATACATCGCCGTGGCGTAGGAGCATAAGGGTGTGACTTGCTATAATTCCGCACCTAGCAGGCTACGCGGAGGGAACTAAGTGCAGTGGCGGACTAACTCCGTCGGAGGGGCGTCGCGGGACGGCACAGTTAAAGGAAGCACTCAGAGTAAAAAGATTTTTATACTTCCCAATAAAACTTGTATTATAAAGAATTTTTCGAGTCTACATTTTATTAAACTGCAGTGAAATGAATTTCTGTTGAAACTTTTCTTTTAATTGAAAGGACAAACAGATTAAGAAGTCGTTGTTGATTCATTGTAGATCAGAGGTAATTTTTAATTACTTTCAGCTTTGAAAAATTTCTCTAGTATGATTTAACTCAAATTCAAAATTAATGGATTTGGTCAAGGTTCATTTTATTATAAATTGATGGACTTCTTGAATTGTCCATCTACATATAACGTCCGTACTGGTATCGATAGCACAAACGTGCCCGTCGTATCTTTTTATTTTTTGTAAAATCTGATCCTTCTCAAATTCATTGTAAATTTATACCAGATTATCCAATGCTCTATTGGCTGTACCAGAGTGTCATCTGAAGTTTGAATTCTCTGCCGTGTGATCCCGGCCTAGAATAGGATCATTCTGGTACTGGTGGTGTCGTAAGAGGCGACTAAAGTACGTGTGGTAGAGTCACGTCGCCAGCAATGGCAACACACATGGGCAGACTCGACCGGATCATTACCACCCCCGGCATTTAAAACCGGCGTGAAGTAGTGGCTTTATGCCACTGCGTTTCGCATCAGGTAATGCCGGGCCCCGGCGCCCAACCCATCTTAAAGGCCGGCAACGCACCTGTAGCTCCTCTGGGGTTGCACGGGGTCGTGGGCGGCGGTAATCACTTACCATCAGGTGACCCGCACGCTCGTTTGCCGTGTCTTTTCCATAAAAAAAAAAAGAATTTTGAAAATATTGTTTATTTGTTTAATAGCCATGTATCGATGTGACAATTCCGTCTATGCATTCAAACATTGCCACATGCTGTATACGGCGGGTGGAGGTACTTAAATTAAAATGACTTTTTAAAACTGAAATATATATGACATATATAATTTCAAAACGTTCTACAGCTTAACTCTATGGGACACTTTTCGACCATTTACTCAAAAATTACAATTGCAATTATCACCAGACTACTTCGCTGGAATCGCCGTGTCGTCCACAAAATTCAGAGCTGTAGGTTTAACGGTCTAGGAGGAAAAGCATTACAGCGAAGCACACTTGACCAGTAAGAGTTTCGCTTCGCTCAGCACAATTAGTTGCACGTATAACATATATTCGTAAGTGGCTGTAGTATTTTAAACGTAATATTAAATATTCATCAAGAAAGTAATAAACCACAAAACTGGAACTGCAGACTCTATTGACATTAGAAAGATTAAGATTTTTTTTATTAAAAAATGTAAATTTCCAATACAGGCTCCAAATTAAATTTCCAATACATTTTTCGACGTCGTAGCTCAGTTAACGCATGTGGTTATCAGAATCAAAATTAAAAATTAAATCAGCTTCACGCTATATCCCGCATACGGCAGGGTAGGCAGAGGAAACCTAGTTAAGACACTCCGTTCCCCACTTTCTGCCCAATTCTGGAGGCATTGCGTATTAAGTGGCAGAACACAACGCCGCGCTTAGCCTCGATACCAGAGCGAAGAAATGGAAATATAAATTTAAGTAAATATTTCATCTCCTCGAGTGGGGATTGAACCAACAATCAGGCGGTTTTGCAGTCAAACATTCACCGCACTCCACGACTGGCTTCATCAATCCAGTTATCGATTTGTTAGAATGTAGTTATTTGTTAGAATGCGCAAAATATTTTTGAAATACATCCTTTTCCATACTGGCTAAATTACGTACATTTTACTTCAAGCAACGAATGTTAATAACGAACAATTCATTTTTCGCTTTTGAATGTGTGTATAAAAAACTTTCTCTGCCTTCTCTGCAAAATGTGGGACGTGAAAGAAGGCAAAGAAATTCAAAAGAAACGTGATATAATTGAATCAGCAAGCATTTTTTTCTTTCAAACGTAAGCGAATGTGCTTTTATAAAATATGTTTCTCTGTGATTTTGTGGACTATGAGATTAAATTTATTAAATTTTGCCGTTTAATATTCTTTTTACTTTTTTTGCTCTATTATAGCATATTTATTGTTCTAATACTTTATTGTTCTATACATATACATCTTGCATATGGTAGGGTAGATAGAGGAAGCCTAGTAATTGGTGAAACGTTTAAGTAAATCGGTTCAGTACTTTCAGAGAAAAATGTAACAAAAATATCGACAGACAGACAGACAAGAAATTAAAAAAAAAATTCAGTCAAAATTACTAAATGTACAGACAAAATATTTTTACTGTTTCATTATATATAGAGATTTTACATTTTGGAAACCCGTCGTTTTGAACACTATGCAGTAATCCGTCGTCACGAGTAGACTGAGGTGGCATTCGTCTGTCAGTTGACATAATTATTGTATCAAACTACCGCCAACGATTTTTTAATTGCCTTGCGTACTGCCCTGGATTCCTGCATCGAATGTATCGAAGTCAGCTGTGTATGAGCATACTGTGGATAAACCCAGCCACTACGTTAGGTTTGATAAACCTCAAATCCTCGCTAAGGAAAACAGATGCATTTCTAGAAAGATCCGCGAGGCTATTGAAGTACAAAAACATTTGATAGAGAATGGCTGGAAACTTTCTACCACCTGAGACCCACTTATAAAATCATTGAAATCTCAAACCCACCATACCAGAGGGCAAGATACTATCAGCTCATTCTGCAGGAAGCCAGAGAAAAGAAATGAAAATATTAAATATTTCATTTCCTCGAGTGTATACATTCAGTTCTTGACAAATCAGGTACTAAATAGTTCCTATTCAGGACGTCAAAGTGGAACAATGGAACGACATTGGTGTAAATCAGCTTTGGTTGAGTCAATACAAACCCGGCCCGTATGCTTTGGACTATACTCGTATGTCAGGAGTTTTCATTGACGATTGTTTATAAGCCTTTCATATTTATAACAGGTCAAGCTCACAAAATTAATTTAACCACATACGTATGTATTCTTCTATTGAGGCTATTATAGTGGAGTGGGAGT
Source organism: Heliconius sara (assembly GCA_917862395.2). Lineage (NCBI taxonomy): Eukaryota > Metazoa > Arthropoda > Insecta > Lepidoptera > Nymphalidae > Heliconius > Heliconius sara. Next base: position 5,688,519 of record OU860793.1, read on the forward strand.
GGGTCTTATAGCAAATTTTAAAGTAATAATTGTTGACAAATGAGTAATTTTTATTTATTTTTTTACTATGTTTTTTTAATGGTTAAAATTGTTACAAGCTTTTTGTTTTCTGTTTCTTTTATTGTATAAGTTTTATTTTTGGGTGTAAGTAATGTCAAAGAACGATTTGCATTATGTTTGTTTTCTTTTTTTATTAATTCATGCATCTCAAGTTAGCCTATAAGTGCGGTATACAATTTATGTTGTAGTCCCCAAAGATTGTTTTATTTTTAGCATAAGAATACAACGTTGGCTTGCTATTAAATAAAATAAAAAATTATATTATATCGATATATGTTTTTTTCAGTTTATTTATTTATTTATTTATTATTTATTTATTTATTTAATAGGAAGCCAACATAATATACAGTGCATTTTATCTCTCATACATAGCTTAGTATAGAACATTTTATTGTACACTATAGACTACACTTAAAGGCTAACTTAACATGTAATACATATATTTGTTCCAAAACTTACATTATTCTATGTAAAATAAAGTAAAGTAAAAAAAAAAATTAAAAGAATAAACTATTGCGCAAAAAAAAATGTATATAAAAAAAATAATAAAAATAATAATGCTAAGGAGAGTAGACTTTTACTTATATTATAAATATACACACACACACATACATACATACATACATATATATATATATATATATATATATATATATATATATATATATATATATATATATATATATATATGTATATATATATATACATATATACACATACATACACACATATACACATATATACATATTTAACTACATTAAAAAATTAAAACTAATACTACTAATAATTAAAACCAATAATACTATTGTAAAAAAAAAAAAAAAACTTTGTTACAGTAAATAGTAAAAGGTAAAAACGAGGTTTTTAAGACTAATTGCAAAAAATCTTAAAACTATTAAAAAATAATTTACTGAGTATAAAAAAAACGAAAAAAAATTAAATAGTTCAAAACAAAAACATTTCAAAAAAAAAAAAAACAAAAAATAATGATAGTAATATGTAAATCTTATTAAAAACTTTAAGCAATGTACCTCTATAATTATAATATACTAGTAAAATTTATTAAATATGTATAATATACAAAATAATCAGACACTAAATAGCTAATTTTCAAAAATACATTTGAGTTTTTCTTTAAATACTTTTCCAGAGAACCTAAAAACATCTAGCTCCTCCTTACCATTTGTAATGAGATTATATAACTGTAGAATTCTATTTAAAGGTGCATTGAGGCCTAAATTAGTTCTAGGAGTTTCACGAATAGCGTGATAAACGCAAATCTGCTTCTGCTGTAAAGACATTTTGTTCCCCACTTCCCTCCGAATTTTCTAAGCATTGCGTGTTGAGTGGCGGAGCACCGAACTTTGCTTTATTACCAGAGCAAAATAATGAAAATATTAATAAATAATAAATTACTCCTCCGTGTGGAAATCGATTCCACAACCGTTTCATTTAGGGATACGCTTGTACCACTGCGCCTCTACGGCCTCCTATTCAATTATTGGCTAAAAATAATAAGATTCATCTGAATCGCCATAAATAACATAGCGTATGTGAATTACAGCTGTGAGCAAATTGCCGGTTAATCCCAAAGGCAGTGCAATCACGACGTACCTAACTGTCGAGTAGAGTAACGACCCATGCCATACTACGGTGATCTCTATAACGAACATTCTAAATTTGGCTGTTTGAATACTCTGGCAATTAATAACACATTTATAGGTAAATTATGAACGCAGTGACTACTTTTAATGGCAAATAAATAAATTAGTCAAATTCACGCATATTTCACTTATTTTTCACTTTTAAAATATCTGTGTACTTAGCAGAGCATTGTTCAAAATTTGCATTGACAAAAATAAAATGGAGTTCTTTTCCAGTTCTATAGTTTCTGATAGGTTTTAAAAATAGCTCTGGCGTTTTTGTCCCAAAAAATGTTATTTATTGAAATGATTTGCTGACTTCCTATGGCAGATCATTTTTTTGCAAATAAAAATCGGAACGACTTGTGCATACATTGAGATGAGTAAAGTAGTTCCTTATCATTTTTAACAATAGTTGTTCATTTCTCGTAAAAAAAAAAATTAAACAGAAAAAGATCGTTCTTTTTGTAAATTGTTCAAATCGAAAACTAATTTTAAAAATAGATAAAATTATGCTCAGACTCGGGAACTCTTCGATTTATAATAGTATGTGAATAGTTCTATTATAAAATGCCTATTACAAAACCCGAACTCGTACCAAAATGCCAGCAGAGCGTAGTTGAAAATTCTATTTGTTGAAGAATATCAATTTCATTTCTTGGGACGAAAAAATAATTTTTAAATGATGTTTATATGATGCTCAGAAGCAAAAACTCTTAATATTTCAGCAGAATATAAGTAAGTGTATAATATTTACCCTGAAAAAAGACCAGGTCTCAGGTGTTCCCTATATGGTAAATTAATAGTATTGCTTTATATTTTTGCAGACTTCTGTCGTATATAAATTATAATATTTTCCTCAATTTCTGCGTTACTCAAAGCGAACGACGAGGACGCGTTGATCACTGGCTTCGTTTTTTTATTCTGTGGTTTTTTTTTTGCATTTTTGCAATAGTTTTTTTTGGTCTTTGTGGTTGTTTTTTTAATTTTTGTTTTCCAATTATTTGAATAGTTTTATTTTATTGTTTAGTTGTTGTTATTTTTTTTAATGTTTTTGTAGCTGTTTTAAAATAGTTTTATATGTTTTTTATTTTATTATTGTTTTTTCTTTTTAACTGATAATTTAATATTTTTATTAATTTGAACGTGATTTAAGAAATTGCAAACAATCAAAATAATAGAATCATATTTAACTTTTTTTTTTAAATTTTCTTCTTCTGTTCTTTTATTATTTTCTTTACCTTTTTAAACATTTCCTTTTTTAATTTAATGCCATGAAAAAGTTGTTCAAATATAGATCGTAGAACAAGAAATGCAAATAAAAATCATTTAAAGGATACTAATGAAAGCATAGAGGGCACGGAAATCAGATAGTAATTTAAATATATTTTCTTATTGTAAGGGATGTGTGTCCATAATGATATTAGTCCTTATCCTTTTAAGTAAGTTATTAATTTTAAACAAAGACTTTGCTCTTTAGAATAGTTCGAAATTACAAATAGTTTTAGAGAAAAGCTCGACTCATGTTTATCCATTACTCTCAGTATATAATTAAGTATATTAGTTATCTTGGCCATTTAATGTAGATCAAAATGTTCTTTACAGTTTTTCATTTAATTAAGTACTTTAGAAGACGCGTGGTGGGCTTGCGGTCCATCACGAGTCTTAAGCGCTCCCCGCGCCCCGCCACACTTTGCTTATGAAAATGGATCCGCCGCACCCGCCTGGCTTCTTTCCCCTAGGCATGGAAGAAGGGCCTGCTCATCACGTTGCCCAAGGCTGAGAAGAGCCCGCAGCCTGAGGGATACCGATCTATAAACCCTCCTTAGCAAGGTCGCCAAGCTGTTCGAGAAGTCATTCCTCTCACTTCTCCACACCCACGTAGCGAGTAGTTTGGCGAGTGGGTATACCACTCTGGTTACATTACAGCAGAGCACTACACTAGAGCAGTCTTCTTCCACGTAGCACGCGTATTTGACCGCGTCTGGCACCCTGGGCCTACTTCATTAAGTGCTCAGAGCCCCCAGCACGTAGTGCATGTCTTTGTCTCCATGCATCAGTGACCGGACATTTTGCGTGATAATTGAGAGTTCGAGGTCTAGCAGTGACGCGATCGCTGCCGTTGTTCCCCAAGGCAGCATTTTTTCACCTGCTCTCTACGCACTATACACTGATGACATCAAAACGCCCCAGCGAATATCACACAACGAGAAATCCTGCAGGTCGTCCCGAACCTTATCCTCTGTCGAGTGAAGCAGGCGCCATACTGCGTTTGGAACACCATGCATTACCGCAACATAAAAATAGAAAGCCTGGAGGTACACATTGATCGTCTCGCGTCCAACACATTCCGCTACGTCAATGTATCGGGTCACCTAAACTTAAGGAACAGCATTCCGTCGCATACCCAGCCGCCCTAGGTCAGACGTCAGACGACTTCCGAGGCACTTTCTATCCTCCTCCAAATCCGGGTCATGAGCCTTGCATTGAACCTTGGTCGTTTAAGCTGGGCTTCCCACAAGAAACCGAAGGTCTCACCTGACTGAGTTGACCGCCTAGATGGTATTTGATAATCTTTCCAATCCCGTCCCGCATCCCCCTCCCTTCCTGTGTCTGCTCTAGAGCAGGTCGTACCTTGAGATCACGGCCAAAGAGCCAACGGCCCTGATAGCGTTCGGCTCTAATGGCGTTCGAAGCTACTACGGAGACTGACGAGATGACGAGATGCTTTGATTCACCGCCTGTAAATTTAGAAGCGATTGCACGTATTTTGGAGTTATACAATCATTATAATGTATTTCAACGCGACATAGTTGGTTACATCTTTCGTTTAAGTATTTTTGGGTAAGAGAATAGTAAGTAGTCTGTTGCTTATAATTTCTTTCGTTTAAGTTTTCTGCTGTTTGTGTCATTTGTTTAAGTGGATTTTTTAAATAATTGGAACATCGATACAATAAGCAATGATAGAAATACGAATTGCATTAAGGTTTAAATAATGTTCATATTAGTAATCTTAAGTGCTATGCAAACATAGGTACATTATAATATAAATAATTCAGTAATTAAAGCGGGCGAAGCCGCGAGCGGGTCGCTAGTGCTAAATAAAAATAAAACAGTAACTGTACCTACAGTTAAAATATAATTGAAATTAATATACTTTTTTTAATTTACATCTACGTTATTTTAATAATAGTTTATTTTAAGTTTGACTTTCAAAATTTATAAAACGGTCCTTGCACTGGCATTGTTGAAATGAGTTGAAACGAGGAGTGCTGAATATTTTAATAAAAGGTTTTCGGCGTATTTTGTTAAAACCCGAAAATGGTCGGTATCTCGTTAAAACTACTTAAATGTTTCACCATATATGTACATACATACCTCCACTTTGATAGTACGTTAGTGCTTTTTTTTTTGTTTTCTGCACAAAATATTTTAATATGTTATATGTGGTATATATTATTTTACAGTTCATAATCGTTAATAGTATAAGAAAATAATATCCTCAGTTCGATAATATTTTTTTAGTCTTTCGTTATATTAAAAAAAAATACATTTAAAAATATAAATAGTAATTCTAATTGCCTATAGCTTTGTGTCCAATAACTCGTACACGACGGTATACGTGTTTACTGAGTAGAATTAGATGTTAAAACTATGGGATAATAAGTCAACTAGCACAAACCGTATTTTTTTTCCTCAGCTGTTGAAATGAAATATGTGTAAATTACTAGAGAATTTTTATATTCCATTACAATGCTTGTGACCATTTACAATAAGGCGTCTATAATTCAGAATATCTTAAGCTTTACATGTGTATCATATGCGTCACATTCCGCGCCGTCCTCCCTCTGGAGGCTTAAGAGGGATTAAGTCGTATTTGCTTTGTGGTTAAACAAAGATTACAAATCAATCGCAATCCTATTTGAATGGTTTCTAGTTAATGATTAATTATTACGTTATTGTTATGTATATGAGTTAGTTTAATTGAATCCCTCAACCTCACAAGAAGATTGTGAGGTCAGATCATATTTGGAAAAGTAAGAATATGTTATGGAATTTAACAATAATAAGGCCAGTCGTGGCGTAGGTTGTGGGTTTGATTCACACTTGAGGAAATGAAAAATTAAATATTTTGCTAGATATGGTAACGCGGCGAAGCGCCGTGCTGAGTTCCTCAACTCAATACGCAAGAACCCGACTTAACCTTAATGTCATATATTTTTTGGTGGAAATTTTCACCAAAAGTAGTAAGTAGCTTCAAATAAATAATGAAAAAATGGATATGCCTATATGATAAAAATAAAAAAATTAGAAACTGGTCCGTACAATCCTTTTATCGTGATCAATAGATCTGACCCTGTGACATGCGGGATAACATATGAAGCTGAAAAAAATTAATGACTTAATTTTCCAATTACGACGACGACGATTAGTAACAACTTATAAATCCAATTAATAGTAAGATTCTTACTGAATATCCTTTATAATATCTAAAAGGGTTGGTGTCGAATCCAAATTTGATTGCTATCAATAGTTCTCTTAATTAACTTCGAATCTTCGAAATATATTATATACCTATAATTTTAATTGCTATGTAAACTGTTATTACAATCGGACAAAATTTCGTAATTGATATCGTATCGTGTTTATAACTTAGCTATTTTTCTAATGTCTTATTCAAATGTTTTGTGTTTGTTATTAACGCTTTTATATTAGACTGATATCTGTTACTCAAATTTTGTATCTCTAACAATATTGGCTAAGTAATAATTGCGAATAATATAAAAATAAAAAAATGTGGAAATTGGAATATTCCAATTAGCACCAAGCAAGTTAAAAAAAAAATAAATAAATAAAAATTAATAATTGGGACACAATGGAAATATTTAAAATTATATTATGCATAATTTTGTACATCTACTTTATATATTAGTGAATTAGATTGTGATTATTAATCAATTTGTTTCTTATATTATACAAAGTTTATAGTTATTTAGAAAATAATTAAATTTTATAAAAAAAGTATTTGACTTCCTTAAGTGTGGAATAACACAATAAATGCATTAAAAAAAGTTTATAGTTAACAATTACCTCCTATTATAATACGTAAATTCATTTCGAAGGCTTTGTGGTTATCTTATTTGAATTGAAGTTGATTTTATTTTGGGTTAATTACGGTCGTTTTCTGCTTCAGCGCTCTCTGACCGCTAAGTACCAAAAGGGAGAGCCTAACCACATTTAGGATTGTAAGGGAGTAAAATGTTTCTTTTGTACTTAAATGTTTCTTTTTATCAGCATTTTTATACGCAACTGCAGTTCACTAAACGACTGTTATTGTGAGCAAAAGCTATTTCAGCTTGCAACGATTTAGTTTAGGATCCTCCTTTGGGTAGATTACGAGTTGTTCGTTAGTGATGCTAGTACTGTACTGTACTGTCTATATATATTGATTCTCGTAATGAGTAAATTTTAGTGGAAAGTGAAGAACGGATTGACCTTTCGTTATCATAAGGTTTTCTCTTAAGTATTTATTTATCTTACCTTATAATACAATTATAAAGGTCTAAAACAGATATCGTTGATACCTGCCAAAGATTCTTGTTGGAAACTTGTTAAGTTGTTGAAAAGTTGCCCGTATAAAATAACAGAATAAAATATTTTAAAAATAAAAAGGAAACGAGCTTTGAGGTAGGCGTTGAAGGACATTACTATTGGGATAAAGTTTCAAACTGATAATGATCTTCAAAAAGTGAATACACTTCCGTCAAGATGAAATTACAAGAGTACTTCCTCAAAAACGTGAGAAAGGCGGAAAATTATATTTTAATATATTCAAGTTTTTTTTTTAATTATAATAGTATGTTAAATCAATCTTTCACAAACGAATTCTAGATCTTTTATCATATAACAAAAATATCATAAGTACTAAAAAGAAGTGCTGCTTTTCTTTAAGCAATTTTTTATAATTTAGTAGACAAAACGCGTAGAGAGAGAGATGAGAGAGAGAGATGGAGGATATTTTAAAATATTTCTACCGTTTACTTTCACTAGGATTTTTATAAGTTAAATGTATAATTATATAAGGAACCCGTTTTCTGTAAATTAATGGATTTTTGGGATTGCTAGCTATTGTGTTGAGGAACGGAATTCAATAATGGACGTTTTATTGAACGCTCGAAGGGTTACACTAGTATAAGTCCTTTTTATCGGCTACAATGTGATTGAAAAGCTTAATCACGATTTTAGTAACATTTTCACTCTATATATATATATATATATATATATATATATATATATATATGTGTGTGTGTGTGTGTGTGTAATGTAGGCATTGCTAAATTTAGATGTTTGTGTCAAGAAAAAAATAGATATGTTTGTTTAGTGGGCTGGACATATGTAGAAGTAAAAGAACGTTAAAACGTACAATATAACTAAACAAGTTACGAGTATACAGATTTGAACCTACACCATTACAGTCAATCAACTTTCGCACATAGTATACATATAATATACAAAACAGTACATACAGAAACAATGATTTGAGAATCATTTTACGTCTAGTTCTCATGAAAATCAGCTTTTATACCGCCGCTAATGTTCACTTCCTTGTGCCGACCGACTTCGAACGATCCACGTTTGATGAATAGCTCAGACTATTTCACATTAAGTACTATGAATGCTCAACTTTACTATTGCTGTATGTTAGTATTGAGTCATATTCCAAATGTTGCAGTTTTGGTTCCAAAATTTTGAATAAAAAAGCCAATATTTTTATCAAATCCATCTATGTATCCCGCATAAATAGAAGAGTAAGCCGAGAGAACCTAGTGTTAAAACATTCCGTTTACCTTGCTCTACGCAGAATTTTTCGGGGCATTGCGTGTTGAGTGGCGACACTCAACGAGAGGTTTGCTTTGGTGCCAGAACGAAAATATGATAATTCATTGATTGGGATTGACCCAATGACTTGCTTTTGCGACACGAAGGCCTCAAATAGGTTAATACTACTATTTTTCCGCTCATATTCGTATAATATTCAGTGAATAAAAAATTATTATATTCAATTTATTTAATCTAATCTAATTATTTATTTATTTCAATCTAATCTAATTTATTGATTATACATGAGGTCTGTCGTGGCACATCGGCACGAAGTGAGACTGTAAAACTGACTGGTTGTGGGTTCGATCCCCAATCGAGGAGATGAAATATCTACTTAAATTTATATTACCATTTCTTCGCTCTGGTGTAGAGGCTAAGCGCAGCGTTGAGTTCTGCCACTCAACACACTTAACACTAGGTTCCCTCTGCCTATCCTGCGTTGTGCGGGATACAACGTAACGTATTTTATTTATTCTATTGTCTTTTGGCTTGGTAGGTTGTCCACCTACAATATGATACTATAATATGATACTGAATCATCAATCAATTCTTCTATTCAATTCTTTTGTAAACGATATTTGATCCACATTATGCACACAATAGATAGAAGTTCTATAAATTTATGATTGGCGAGTCCATTGTTTTATTTCATATAAAATTACAATATAATTAGATATTTTTTTCCTTGTTTAATGATACTTTAATAATCTAAAAATATTAATAAGGTCAGGCTGTATGTTTATTGTACACTATTATGTTAATTTTATCTATATATTGTTCACATTTTGTGGAAATGGTAGAAATATATTTATTATTTTCTTCCTTTCATCAGTTTTCGTTAATATACACTGATTCAAAGAGTCCTAAATCAATTTTTTTTCCTTTAAAACCAATATACATACATATGAATAAAAAATAAATCAGTTTCACACTATGCTCCGTATGCAGCATCGTAGGCAGTGTAAACCAAATTTTAAGACACTCCGTATCCCACTTTCCACTGAGTTTTCGAGATATTGCTTGTTAAATAGAGAAACTTAACGCCGCGCTTTGCCTTGTTACCAAATAGAAAATCATTTCCTCGAGTAGGAATCCAACCTACAACAGCCGCAATTACAGTTAAGCGTTTGGGCCATTGAGTCACGATGGCCTCATGTGTGATATAAATATCCTATGTGAAAATAATGTTTAACTCAAAAATTCTAATATAACTGATTATGATATTGACTGATTTAATATTTTACACAAATATCACAAATTTAATATGCACGGATTAACGATTCTTTAAAAGTAGATAGGTACGTTAAAAAAAGAAGACGCCTCCTTGTGCCCCTTTGAGAAATTTGATTTTTTTATCGTATATATATATCATTTTAAAATGTTATCATTTAACCAATGATTAACAAATTTCTTAATAGAAACATTTATTGTTTAATTACGTATTTTATTATGTTTTTAAGTAAATTTATGAAATTCATGGACCTGATAATTGTGGGCTCAAGTTATGAGTAACCGTTAGATATTTTTTTATGTTTTATACTAAAGTATAGTTTTTATACTAAAGTACAACAACTTATTTTGGTAAAACAACTTATTTTAATACAAAAAATAAAACTAATCGCAGCGTTAAGTTTCGCCAATGACACATTTAGGAATAATTGAAAAGAACGTAAAACGTAGTGTCTCAATAGTTTTTTTTTAATTCCTTTTTTATATATAATTTTAACTAAACACTACAGACACGTGGTCCGTACTTTTTTTTAACTTTTTCATTATTATCAGCTAATCAACAGTATATTTATTTACCACTTAAACTAGTCTTATAACTAGAGATCTTATTTAATTCCTAAGAAAGTCCAGGTATTTTTAGATTGCCTTTTTGTAAACATTTCACTTATTATCAATTAACTTTTATTATATCTATTACAATTTTACAATTTATATATAGTTTAAGTCTCAATAGTTATAGCTATCGAGTTCAATTTTTTTTCTTATATAACCTACAGATTTACCTATATATAAAACAGCATTTGTATTGAAATATAGGCATTATATAACAGAAATCATATTTAGATTAATACTAGACGAAGTTCTTTTCAGAAACAACAGTCTATATTGTATGTTTGAATACATAGTAGTTTTCAATAGTAGGTTATTACGTATTGGAAGCGATTCGTATTGATATATGAGATATGGATTCAAGAAAATCCTTGGAGTATTATAAATTTCGCGAAAATTGTTCGACATTATTATTGTTGTTGAAATTCGTTTGCTTTCATAGAAGCTATTTATTTACGCTTCCGGAGATTACGACGGCTTCCGGCCCCAAGAGGGCGAAGCCCAACCGATTTTAAAATATTCGTAAAGCGTATCTTTTTACCTTTTTTGTACTTTTATATACTAGATTTTTTTCGTTAATTATTTTAAGATATAGTGTGCATGATATGTTATTGTAAATTTGTGTAGATATTTTATATATATATATATATATATATATATATATATATATATATATATATATATATATATATATATATATATATATTTATATCTATATATAATTTTGCATTATTTTTTTCAGCTTCATGCTTTTTCCCGCATGTAGTAAGCCTAGTGTTAGGACACCCTCTCTCTCTCCACTTTCTGCTGAATTTTGGAAGCATTACGTGTTGAACTCACGGAACTCTACGTCACACGCTATTATACAGTCACACGCTTGCGCCTCTGCGCCACGACTGGCTTTAATAGACCAGATAATAAGTAGCTCGTTATTAATTAGTTTCGTCGTTATTGAATTGACTTTGATATATTTTTATTGCATATGCATATTCAAATGAATATTTTCCTACAATTAAATAATGTTGATTAACTTAAAGAAATTTCTAAGTGAAAATATGTTTTAGTATAGTAAAGTTTAATATTCTTCTCGCTTTTTTTTGCTTTATTTTAGCATATGTATTGTTCGTATACCCTATTCTTATATATACATTTTTTTTTAGCTTCACGCTGTTTCCCACATATAGTGTTAAGACATCCCACAGACACACACACACAGACTTCAGAAGAAGTGTCTCATTCGGGACACAAGGTTCCTAGGTTCCCTCTACTTACCCTGCTATGTGGAATGTAAACAGAGGGAACCTGGAAAGATAAAAAACCATTGGATACCATCAAATCTCCCTGAATGAACTGTAATAATAATTATAAAGAATGGTACAATAATATAAATCTTGTAAGTCTTAACGTTTTTATATTGTTAAATGGTAAAACAGCAATATTGTCTATCACTATTTTATAAAAACATTCCATTTGTTCACTTGGAACAAAATATTTAATACTTCCATTTCTCGTGTCCTCAATACTCTCGCACTTCAAAGAATGCTTACGGGATATCTTTTGGGAAAACAAAACGGAGCAAAATCCCAATGTAATACTTTGCTCGAAAATGTAAATGTAAATGTAAATATTTTAAACGTGTTTACATTCTTAAAAATAATAAGAATATATCAGAAACAGTGACCACTTGGATAACAGTTGTAAAAACTGTTTCACCATACAATTTTGAACGTAAATTGTTTGCGCTCTACTATTTTGTTTTCAATTTCTTATGTATCATTAGAGCTTTTTGTATATAGGCTGAATAAATTGATTAAATATTTGTTTAGTTATATTATTTACTTTTATTTGATTATTCATCTATCAGGTCAGACTTAACATCAAAAATTCAACTGATTTACATCCTGTAACATGAATAATATATATTGTATAATGTAAAACTTTGGTACACACTCATAATTTTATTGACTGTTTTATTAAGGTTTACGCTGTCTCGCATATTGCTACCTAAACTTACCTGTTAAGACAATTCCTCTCAATTTTTAAAACATTGCGTGTTCAGTGGCGGAACTCACCGCCGCGCTTGTTTTCTGAGAGCAAAGAAATAATAATTTATTCTTCTTAGTGGGAATCGAATCCTCAACCGTTGCGTTAGTAGTCAGGTGCTGTGCCCTACGGATTATTTTTTATGTATTACTTGTCTTTTCATACATTTTTTATAAAGTACCTTATTAATAAATTAGGTACAATTTATCAAAACGTTTTTTTTAATTTAATGGAAAAATCTCAGTTACGCGGTACTAGATTATTTAAATACATTTTTCTTTGAACTCAACAAAACAAAAACAAACTTCGTATAAAGCGAGCTCGCGGCCCCTTAAGACGATGTTAAGCAGCTAAAAGAGAGATTAGACTCTTTAAGTTTCGGTTAAGTCAATTTGTTCTTTGGAGGATTTCAATTCCAAAATGAATTCTGAGTTGTTTAGGACATTCGGTTTGAATATCTTTTTATTATGTACATTAGTTGTGAAAGTGTTAGATTCAATCATTCAGAAAATCCTAAAATTAAAATCAAATCAGCTTCATGCTGTATCCCGCACACAGCAAGGTAAGCAGAGGAAGGAGGAACCTACTGTCAATAAACTCCGCTCCCCACTTTACACCAAATTCTGGAGGCGTGTTAAGTGGCGGAACTCAACGTCGCGCTATGCCTCAATGGAAATATAAATTTATTTCAATAAATATTTCTACTCATTAACATTAGTTTTGGATAAAATCTAAAAACACAACTTTTTACAATTATAAATTGTATATATAAATAAAAATAAATCAGCTTCACGCTGAATCCCGCACACAGCAGGGTAGGCAGAGGGAACCTAGTGTTAAGACACTTCGTTCCCCTCTTCTTGCAGAATTCTGGAGACATTGCGTGTTGAGTGGCAGAACTCAACGCCGTGCTTAACCAAGGTTACCAGAGCATGAAATGGAAATATAAACTTAAGTAAATATTTTATCTTCTCGAGTGGGCATCAAACCCACAACCAGTCGGTTTTAAAGTCACAGTTCTTTATTTCGTAAATTGTATATATAATATATACTTACACGTCCGTTCGTCGTTACGATATTTATTCCAAATACCATATTTCTTTCACCTATATTTTACATTTAATTATCCAATTAATTTACTTTTAAGTTATGTTGTTATTATTTCACAATTACGTCTATGAATTTAACTTAAATTAAACTTAACTTAGCTTCACGCTTTAGTGACTGAAAAGTGAGTGGTAAGTGAGGTAGGGGGAGACCTCGGTTGACCTTCGAAAACACAGTATCAAAGATACTGGAGGAAGGTCACGTAAAAAGCATGAGGATCCCCCGGAAGGCATGTATGAAGAGGTTGATGACAGTGGACGAGGCGAAAGAGGTATGTAGAGACCGTAGCGTTTGGCGCTCCGTTCTCTCTGACCACCCCGCTAGATCCCTAGCGGGGTAGTAGTAGTCCTCCAGTATCTTTGATACTGTGTTTTCGAAGGTCAACCGAGGTCTCCCCCTACCTCTCTTACCACTCACTTTTCCATCATAATCTTTTAATGTAATTTATTTCATCTAAATATTTTCATCTTAAGCATAAATAGTATAATGGAGCATATAGATTACAAATCAGAAGGCATTGGGTAAAGGATTGAGTTACTTTGCTATTTAAAGTGAGATCTAAGATAAATGATCCGATATAGTTTATTTATAGGATCTCGCTGGCACTATTTATCATGGAAGAGTATTTGAATTTCATTTGGTAAGGGTGTCGATTGCGTACTTGTTTACTGATACTATCAAATGGTATTTAAGAGTAAAATTGGTCTTTTTTATAGGTTAACGTTCTTGAGTTCTATTCGAGTTGTTCTTTTAAGTCGTATTCTAATTATTTTAATTTTCATATTATAATTTATATTCTATAGCCAAGTGTAGGTAGCTTACTGTGTGTTCTCCATACTCCTACATCCTAATATCATTATGGACATAGAAATGAAATGTAATGTGAATATGAAAGAATACGCTGTCGCTGACTTTTTTATATCTTATTAAGAGTAACGATACTACCGTATATTATTTTCATGTAGAATTTACTATTAAAGCAGCGCATGCACGGAAGAGTCTCAACGGGTAGGACTATATACACATTTATCGTATTTATGTCAAACTAGCGGCCCGCTCGCGGCTTCGCCCGCTTAAACCACAGAATTATTTGCTTAATACACTAAAATTATGTTCGTGTTTTAATATACCTATAATGTATGTTTGCAACGCAGTCGCATTTTCGTACCACCCATAAGAGAGATGCAACTGTCAATATATTAATTTCTTTAAACTTTTGCCTTAAGGAGTCTTTAGGACCTAAGTTATAGTTATAGATATATAGTTATAGTAATATCGCTACTTACAATAAAATCCTAACTCATCGGTGTCTGTACGTGGAAGATATATTAGAAAAATTATTATTACGGACATTTAACAATGTAATAGAACTTGGTCAATTTGTCTGTTTATCTGTGCGTTCAGGATAATCTCAGAAAGGGCTTAACCGATTTAAGTAACTTAACCTAACTTAGTGCCCCTGCCCCGCGATGGCCTTTAATATTAATACAGAATGGAAGCGTCAGCGCTCCTTTTACGGGGGCAATATATAGGATAAAATATTTTAAGACCATACCTAAAGAAATTAATCAAGATACCTCAACAGTTTAGACGTAGACTTTTTTTTTCATTTCACGATCGATGTTTATCCATACCTGTATTTTGTGTGACGCAGTTACGCATAGATACCAATAACGTTAACACATACTACTACAAAAGTATTACTAAAGGTTAAGCAACTTTGAACTTTGTCGCCAATGCCTACGACTCGATTTAGGAATGAGGCGTTTGCGGCGGTTTCCTTTTGATAGGCGTATGCCTGTTTGCGTGTTTAATGATAAATAGCGTTTTATTTTAATATCAACGATAATATATAATTTATTTTGTATGAAAAATAACTTTTTCACTCTTGGGATTTTCTTTTATTGTATTAGGCTTTTATAGAGTGATTAACTATGGTTTCATTTAAAGTGGTGCTGACAAAAACACTAATTGAGCATATTTAATATTTATAGTGATTTTTTAGTGAATAGAACTAATAGTTATTACAATACTTGCGAAGAAAGCATATTTTAGACATTTTTTAAATTCTTATACCTTTTGAAAAACTACCAACATTCTTATCGTTAATAAATTATTTTTTTCAAATTAAAAAATTGACTAAGTTTTTCATCATAATGGCACGAAAATATTTAAAATGTTCAAAATTAAAAGTTCAAAAATGTTGATTCAAAATAATTATACTGCAGGAGGATACCGTTATATGTACTGTTTTTTATGATATAATGTAGAATAATATATTCTATAGAGAAATCACACATTCCTCTTCACATTTTTTATTCTTTAACTATACGTGAATATATATTTTAGAGGTTACTCTGTACTAAGATGGCAGCTCTGTTCCCGCATTTACGTCCCACATATATAGAAATATAAATCATTGGAAAGAAAAGCAGAAACGCAATTTTATTTCTGCATTTTTCTTTTTTCTCATACTTGAAACGTATTAATAAATTTACATACAATTCATTTGTTTCGAATAAAACATTAAGATTGATTCATAAATAAATTTGATATTTCCCTAAACATTTGCTTATTTCATGTATTTTTTTACATACAAACAGTTTGGATTATTAGGTTCTCTTGAAGAAAATATATCTACTATAAATTATATGAACGCACCCTCAAATGCCAAAATGATTTAAAACGTATGCATCACCACCGTGATCCATCTATGACTATAATGACAACATAAAAAATTTTATAAAATACAGCAACCAGCCTCGGCGGCTTCAACCCGCATAAATTGTGAATTATTTGTTTGTTTCGGTAAAGGGAATACGTTTCATGTTGTAATTAACTAATGTATGCTTGCAGTTTGCACTTATGATTTCTAAAGGGGAAAATGTATTAAAACCAGACATTTCGATTTTCAATTAAACAAATATAATTTATTGGAGAATTAAAAAAGTAATAGAATCAGCAACAATAAATTATAAAATTTACACAACTTTTTACAATTATAAATTGTATATATAAATAAAAATAAATCAGCTTCACGCTGAATCCCGCACACAGCAGGGTAGGCAGAGGGAGGGAGTAGTGTTAAGACACTTCGTTCCCCTCTTCTTGCAGAATTCTGGAGACATTGCGTGTTGAGTGGCAGAACTCAACGCCGTGCTTAACCAAGGTTACCAGAGCATGAAATGGAAATATAAACTTAAGTAAATATTTTATCTTCTCGAGTGGGCATCAAACCCACAACCAGTTGGTTTTACAGTCACCCTTCTTTATTTCGTAAATTGTATATATAATATATACTTACACGTCCGTTCGTCGTTACGATATTTATTCCAAATACCATATTTCTTTCACCTATATTTTACATTTAATTATCCAATTAATTTACTTTTAAGTTATGTTGTTATTATTTCACAATTACGTCTATGAATTTAACTTAAATTAAACTTAACTTAGCTTCACGCTTTAGTGACTGAAAAGTGAGTGGTAAGAGAGGTAGGGGGAGACCTCGGTTGACCTTCGAAAACACAGTATCAAAGATACTGGAGGAAGGTCACGTAAAAAGCATGAGGATCCCCCGGAAGGCATGTATGAAGAGGTTGATGACAGTGGACGAGGCGAAAGAGGTATGTAGAGACCGTAGCGTTTGGCGCTCCGTTCTCTCTGACCACCCCGCTAGATCCCTAGCGGGGTAGTAGTAGTCCTCCAGTATCTTTGATACTGTGTTTTCGAAGGTCAACCGAGGTCTCCCCCCTACCTCTCTTACCACTCACTTTTCCATCATAATCTTTTAATGGAATTTATTTCATCTAAATATTTTCATCTTAAGCATAAATAGTATAATGGAGCATATAGATAACAAATCAGAAGGCATTGGGTAAAGGATTGAGTTACTTTGCTATTTAAAGTGAGATCTGAGATAAATGATCCGATATAGTTTATTTATAGGATCTCGCTGGCACTATTTATCATGGAAGAGTATTTGAATTTCATTTGGTAAGGGTGTCGATTGCTCACTTGTTTACTGATACTATCAAATGGTATTTAAGAGTAAAATTGGTCTTTTTTATAGGTTAACGTTCTTGAGTTCTATTCGAGTTGTTCTTTTAAGTCGTATTCTAATTATTTTAATTTTCATATTATAATTTATATTCTATAGCCAAGTGTAGGTAGCTTACTGTGTGTTCTCCATACTCCTACATCCTAATATCATTATGGACAATCAGCCTTCACAATCAAAAAACCATTCAACTTACTAATTTTTAGGCACACATATCCCTAAAAGATACGAATACGCTGTCGCTGACTTTTTTTATATCTTATTAAGAGTAACGATACTACCGTATATTATTTTCATGTAGAACTTACTATTAAAGCAGCGCATGCACGGAAGAGTCTCAACGGGTAGGACTATATACACATTTATCGTATTTATGTCAAATTACATAAAAATGTACATAAATTAAACTATATATAAATCTTCCTTGAGAAATACTCTACCTAACGGTGAAAATCGCATCAAAATCCTTTGCGAAGTGGCATAAGCCTTGCTAAGTCTTCTTCTTTTAACTTAAAGAGGCGGAGAGCGACTTTATTGTATACTATTAATGTATTGATATAGATACATAGATAGATAAAAGATAAATAGATGATATAAAATAATTGAGTGGAATTACAAATATATTTTTTTAAATATTAATTCAAATCATGTCCATAAACAACTGAACGTCAAAAATGTACTAAATCAAATATATAATTCAATAAGCAATTACTACTTACCCACATAATCCTAATGAGGAAAAATAAGTTGAGTGCGAGTCCGGCGAGAGTGGGCGCTTTGTGTATCCAGTCTACTGAGTGCTCATGGATCTATTTTCATATTTTCGTCTTAACAGTTAACTTTTTAATTCAAATAAGACTTATTTTCTATTAATAAATTTTAAATTAGATTTGGATTAGGGTTCATTGTGAACAGTGTTCCACTGTGGACGCATTAGTCGTAGGTGTAAAGTCACTCTACCTTCCCCGTTTACATTCTTTCTATCTTATATTTCCAGCAATGTCGAAATTATACCGAAAATGGAGAATGGGGCTAGCTTTAGGTTCATTTAGGTCAACTCTGCCATATGCGGGAATCGCGTGAAAAAATACATCGTGACGTGACGCCGTTATACTTGCTTAAAATACTCTAAGCTCTATGCATTACTCTTTTTAATTGATATAACTACAAATCCCGGTTTAATATTTTTTAATAACAAATTGATTTTTTTTACTTTTCTTTTGTTATTGTCAGAACAATAATATAATACGTAATGTTAATTTTATTCCGAATACCTAACTTTAAAGGTTTTCCCATTCCGTGTTTCACTAAATAATTGTATACAGAATTATCAGAGCGTAATGACAATGTATTCATTTAAATAAATTACCACAACATATGAACTACTTATAATTTTAGTATTCTAACTAAATATTGTCAAATATATCTGTGATTACACTAGCATTAAAATATATGTTTTGTTAATTAATAAAATATCTATTTAAAATGTGTTTTATTTTACAAACAGTATTTGATAAAATTTTAAAAGGAAGCACTTCTCGTTACGATATGTCGATATCCTTAACCCAAAACTTGTCACAAGCTGATATGTGCTGATATGTGTGACAAAACGATATGTTTGTTCTGATACTATATTTCCGTTTTGTTGAACCTTTCAATCTTCCGAGGTATATAGTTTAGATAAAAAATTTTGAAATCCCTTTTTTCTGAAAATCATTGATTTTGAAATCCCTTTTTGAAATCCCTCTTTCCCTTATCCCCATTTTTTTCACTACTTGTTACTACTTTGAAACAGAAAATACTTCAATACATACATATAACTTCAATATCCGTTTTCTATTGAATATCCTTCCAAGCTTTACATCGTTGTAATGTGCCATATCTATTCTGTATGCCTTAGAGTGGAGACCCCGTACAAAACGTCCGGTGGGACGACCCCCTGTTAGATGGACCGACGACCTGAAGAGGGTGGCACGAAGCGGATGGTTCCGAGGAGCTGAAGATCGAGTGTGTGGTGTGTGGTGTGTGGTGTGTGTGGCGGCGAGAATTAGGAAAGGCCTATGTCTAACAGTGGATGATCGATGGCTGTCGATGATGATTCTGTATGTGTCATGGTCATATTGTAGACCAATTGGTCAATTAACGTAGAATAAGATGAAGATTGAATATTAAAATACTGTTAATCATTCTTTTTTTAATAGCATGAAGCTAGGCAATAGGACGCTAGTGTTGAGACATTCCGTTCCCCTTTTCCCGCTAAATTCTAAAGGCACGGCCTGGCGGTAAGTGGCGGAGATCAACGCCGCTCTTTGCCTTTGTTTGTTTTTCAATACTTACTTTAACGGCTACAACCTTCTCACGTAAAATGTGAAAAAAAGTAGATTCCCTATGTTTTAAAAACAATACACCTACATGCTATATAATTCATATAAGCACTCAATTATTACTTAAGAGAATTGTAAATATCGCTTGTTCGTTATGAAATTAAAAAGAAAATATTTCCAAAAGAGAATTTCATAAAACAACAAAATGCTGACCCGTAATTAAAATGGATTTCATTTCTGGCGAATTTACTTGAAAATCGGCAGGTCTCGATAAAATTCTTAGTTCAGTCAGCGGCTAATGGAACTGATATTGCTCTCAAAGAGTCTATGATTTAATTGGGCGATCGCTTAGTGAGTAAATGAAAAAAAAATCATTTAATTGAGTATAACTGGCATATATTATTAGAAAAGTGAAATTACGTTTGCATGACTGATATCAGTAATGTTTAGTGATGAATCACACATCGAATGTTTGGTATAATGGAAGAGTATTGAAGTCAATTTAATGTAACGGTTTAAACGCTAGTTTCTATTATTTTAGTGTGGGCATACTATCTGATTGTAAGTAAGATAGTGGATTCAATCCGCGCTCGGTATATGATCATATTTTATATTGAAATTAATTTTGATTTCACGCTCTGGCATGACAATCTGTGGCGAGGAGTTCCATCATTCAAAAGCCATGTATGAAGTGAGTTTGAGTGGAAAGCGTAGGCTCTAAATTAAAAGTTAAAACTCTCTATCTTCCCAGTTATAAATAATAAAAAATGTGAAGCTGAAAAAATTGTTTATTTCTGTCTGTCATCAGTAAGCTCATATATCAAATTATGTATGGAAATATGGAGAACAACTCCACTACAATAGAAAGTCCGCCATTGTATCACAAAAAATCCTATTCAGAATTTAAATTCATTATACCGGACAAGAGTAGGTAGTTGCTTAATAAAAATTCTTTTAAATATTTTCTGTTCTGAGGAAAAGAGTTGGGTTATAATTTTACACATTTAAAATTAATTTTGTCAGTTTTATACACTCACTTTCATTGTTTTATGAGATCGTAGCGTCAGAGTCGAGAAAAGCGAGCTCCAGAGCGTAAGATAAAGTGTGTACATTTTAATATATTTTTATAAAATTTTATGATTAAAAAACATGACGAGTGAGATTTCGACTAGCGCGCTGAGGGTTCTGTGTCAATTTAATGATTGTTAAATTTACAAAAGTTGAAAAGCATAAGCTTGCAAAGCTTGCGTTGCAGACAATATTTGTATAAATTACAAATATAAATTTGTTATTATTTTTCTCTACGATATAAAGAAAGATAATTCATATCGTAGCGAAAAAAATATTATTCTCTGGTTTTTTTCGTTTTTGTACGGTATATACTTACATCTTGCCAAGTTTCATGTTTCTAAATCAGCGAGAAGTACTCTATAAGGCAAAAATTATTCAAAAACGTATTTTCTTAACGTATTTTGTAAAAGTTTATTTTTTGTTGGGGAATATAGCTCGATATTCAATAATTTAATTAATTTCAGCGTATTACCTCCACGTCCTTTTAATTAAAATGGTAGACTTAACAGATAAAAAGGTAGACTAACAACATCTTATAAGCCTGTCCGTAGTATCCGTATTCGCTTTTATTTCTGACAAACGGAACCCTAAAAACAATAAAACGTAGAAATCACGAGAAACTTTTAATAAAATCCAATGTTTCAAAGAAAAGTGTAAAGTTACACAAATAAAAAGTTAGTCTTTGAAAAAAAAACGTATTTTAACGTTAATTGCAAGGTTGGTAAAGTTTTAGAGGTCTCGGTAGCGGTCGGTGGTCGGGGCAGCATTTATATTAAAATTTATTCCTTTTTCTTACTTCGCCTTTTTATTTTGAAAGAATTTATATGTTGCAGTAAAAAGCAAAATTATCGAAGAATTTTGAATTATTTGAATAAAACTTAAGCATCTTTTTATAAAGATCGAAGTTAAGTAAGTAAAAGTAAAAGTAACTTAAGCATAAAATATAGAATTTAGTATAGAAATGAATTTAGTACAGAAGGAACCTAGTGTCGAGATACTCTGTTCTCCACTTTCCACCGAATTTCCGAGATATTGCGTATTGAATGACGATGGCATAGAGCCAGAGAGAGGAAATAAGAATGAATTCATTCTCTCGAGTGGCAAATGAACCTATAACTGCGTACTACACCACAGTGCCATAATGACCTTAACATACCATTATGTTTAATACACATTTCCTAGAGTGCTTTTTTTGCTCCCAGTCCCAATCGGATGCCGTCTGATGTGAAATCAATATATCATTCGACAATATCCCATAAATCATGAAAATATGTATATTACAAAAAAATACATTAACTATGGAGTAGTTAATGTATTTTTTTGTTCAGGTCCTGTTGACGGTACTATGGAAATGAAATACTGACATATCACCTATATTGTGATAAAAATAATAACATAATGTGACTGCAAATGCTACTAGTTTTGGTTTCGATCCACCGGAGGAAATTAAAGATTTAAAATGATACTTTTTTTTATTCACTGTAGGGTCAAGGCAAAGCGCGGTGTTGAGTTCCGGCGCTCGATACTCAATGATTTCTGGATTAGGTAGAATATGGGAAACGAAGTGTTTTATCACTAGGTTCCCTCTGCCTATCCAGTTGCGTGCAGGATACAGCGTGAAGCTGATTACTGCATAATGTTCGTTAAATACATTAGAAAACGCTTAAAAACTGGAAACAATGTGTTTAAAATGTGCATGATGTAGCTCCTTCATATGTTGTGGTTTCAATTTAGTACCAATTAATGTAATTGTCTAAATTAAAACTACTTCCAATTAATGTAAATGTCTAAATTAAAACTACTTCCTCTTTATCTTCGTCTTTTCTTATTCGTCTATCTTCGTAATTTCTTTACAAATTAACAATTATTTTATCTGTTTTATATGTAATAGGAATTCAATTTGAACCTACAGTCAGACGAATCTTAATTTCAATCTTTTGAGTTTTTTTGTAAAGGAGACTGAAACGTTTCCATAAATTTTGGGCCCAGAATGTTACGAGATGAAAATGGTATGATTTAATAGATTTAGATACATCATTTCCTCCCTGAAAACGAAAACTATATAAATTTTGGCAATCGGAGAGCTGAGTTATAAGAAATTTGATAAAAGTGTGGTTAAGTACGCAGCACAATTAATTATTATTTGTTATTCTAAAAATAAAAAAAATAGTAATTTTTTAGACCACATCTCAAATCTTTACGTTTTGGCCCAAAAGTTTCAGTGTCCTTTGGTTGTTCAGTTTTCCTAATATACTTTTGTTTAAGATACGCAGCTTCCTCAAACATTTCCGCTTCCTGATAAAAGTATGCATAAATATTTAATAAAAACAAATTTTGAGTCTCATTTAAAATAATTTTTCTTTAAAGTACTCAACCCAAAATAAAGAATACAGAATAAAATATTTTTTTAAGTAAGTCACGCTATGTTGACAGTTCTAAGTATTTAGGCATTACAATGTCCTAAACATGGAAATATTTCTAATTTAACATAAAAATTTGCTATATATTAAGTTCTTTGGTGATTTGATCTGGAATTAATTTATTATTTGATATTTATGACATTATTTTCTACAGAATCGAAACGTATAATAAAAAAATAACGAATAGGTAAGATATTGTTTTTAAAAGGATATGATTATTAGAAAACGATACTTTTGTTTAATAATTACATACTCCAAGCGGGCGAAGCCGCGGGCGGGTCGCTAGTAATACAATAAAACATCATGCTCTAAGTAATCCTCTTAAAGGTATTTCTAATAAATAGGAGTCAGACTGTTATTAAGCTTGAAGACTTTATTTAAGCAATAAGTTGCTATATAACTAGGCCGTCGAGACGAAGGGGCGCAATGGTGTGACTGTAAAGCCGAAAGCGTTACGTGCGTTGCGGGTTCGATCCACACTCGAGGAAATAAATTATTACTTATTAGTATTTTCATTTCTTCGCTCTGGCACCAAGACAAAAGTCCGGCGTTGAGTTCCGCCAGTCAACAGCTCAAAAAAATCTGCGGTAACTGAGGGAACTACACTAAGAGAATCCTTAAAACTAAGTAGGTCTTAAACCCTTTGCCTTTCCTGCTGTGTGATATAGCGACAGCTGATATTTTTTAAAAACTTGCGCTTAGTATAAAAACACAAATTTATTTTGTTTCATTTAATATGCTAAAGTCAGCTTTAGCTCAGGTTATAAAATATTCAACTTGAATTTTACCCGTTTTGAATTCCCAGTCAAAGAGTTGATGTAGCCTAGCGGAATTTCATTATTTCATAAGCGCCCGACGGTAAAGTAATTATTTAGGGAGCTATTTTCAAAAATATTTTATTATAGTAAGGGCTAAGTAATGATGATAGTGAAGCCTACGTCGTGGTCGTGGTTCGATGAGGACGTGTTTGATTCGCCGCAATGGTTATGGTTTCAAATTCTATATTTAATATTTTAATAATGATAGTAGTAGTTCCATATTCTGATATGCAACTACTACTTTCAATTCAATAAATTCAATATATTTAATTTTTTTGCATTTTGCAATAGTAGATTAACGTCAAATAAACGAAGAATATGTGATAATGCACTATTTACTTCGTCTTTCTGTCAAACTTATGCATTAAGGAAGTAGCAATTGCGAACAGTACAGTATTGCATAAATTCTTTGCATAAAAAGATAAGTCGTTAATATAAGGCAGAAATAAAAGTGGACGCAGAATAGATTCTAGTGGAATGCCCATACTGAAGGGAGATCCAGAAGGTTTTACATTATTTATATTATTAACTTTCTGGATTCTTTCATTTAAATACGAGGTATCGAGATCAAGAACCACATCCTGTGTGCCCTAGTAATATAGTTTTATAACAAAGTTTCATGGTCTACACATTTAAAGGCTTTGGATAAATCACGAAACACTCCAATCACATTCAGTGATCTCTCCTATACGTCCATAGTTGGATTTGCCTTTGGTGAAATCATATTGCTGACTATGGAGAGAACTATTATTATGTAAGAAAACTCTGATCTGATCAATTTTTTTTCAAATATTTACTTAATCTCAACTATTAACTTTTGTAAAGTGGTATTATTGTACTATATTTCATTATGCCTGGATAAGTACCAGTTTCTATAAACCTATTAAAAATAAAGGCGCAATATTACGTACAATAGTACCAAGCATTTAAAAAGCTTTTTAGACGTTAAAAATTTCCTCCGGTGATACATGCTTAAACATTTTTTTTTTAAAATTCAATAGTGCCTGCCACTTCACTTTTTATAAGAACGACATTTTATAATTTACGAAACAATACAAAGTAAGGTGTAATATGCAACAGATATATAAATAAATTAAAATAAATATAATAAATAATATTCAATAAATATTACCTCAGGGAAAACTATTTGCTATAAAATATTCAGGTTAATCGACTGACTAAAGAGCGGAAGCTTAGAAGCAAAAATGGAATTTGTATAAATAGGGATCTGTCTAAGGGTATACGGTACTCAACAGGGGATTTGCAAAAAATATCGTTGCTATGGAATATTTAAGTAGGATGTTTGCTATACTTTTTTCGGTAAGAATTATAAATGTATAGGTAAATCTATGTTGGATACATCCTATTTATTTTTTTGGATATAATCCTACTTAATGATGAGATGAGGAGAAAATAAAAGAAATACTAAAAAAAAATGCTTTTGATTGTTTATTTTTTAAAATTTCCTATTTGACTTTTTTTGTGTAAATAATTAAAAAAATATATTATTTGGAAAGATATATCGATGTCCTTCAGGGACTTTTTTTATAATCATTATGAGATGAGGGGCTGAAGCCACCAAGTATTTTCATTTTCAACAATATTTAACCTTGGTTTATACAACAAACTTGTAATGTATATAATGTATGTATATGTATGTTTCGAAGTTTTGTTTCTGTTCAGGCTAAGAGCATGTTATTTCAGGTATGCTCAAACTTAGAATTTAATCTTACTTGATATATTATGTACATACTGTACGGTACGGTACAAATATATAGAGTATATTATGTTTTTGAAATATGAAGTATCAAACTATTGTATACTTACTTATATTTGAGATTATTAATCTTTTTAGTCTACATAAATAGTTGATTTTTTATCAATTTTGTTTCACAAAAAGGTTATACGTATATTATATTTTGGCGACGTATATTGTGGCGACAATACGAGTAAATGCTAGATTTAGAAACCACTAAGAATTGTACAAGAATATTCTTTATTGTACTGAGTAAACGTAATACAACAACATTAAAAAACATTTAATTTACACAAAGGTAGACTACCCTATATAACAGATACCTCTGTAAGAGGTAAGTTAACTTTTGCGGACTAAAGTATATGACACGTTTTAAAAGATCGTTGTAGTGTAACACATAATATAATAACCTCGCATTATACCCTTCATTTAATATAATTATATTCTGTCTTATACTTCAATATGATATGATTGAATTAACAATAATAATTTATGAGGATAATTATAATATACATAATAATTATTTAATAAAATATAATTAGTAATAATTTTATATTAACATATAAAGTATAGTACTTTTATTATTTTTAACTATAATTATTTGATATCGAGAAATGGAACGTGTTTAAATATAAATTGTTAAAATAGCTAATTGTATTTTAAAATAAAATTAATTAGCTTCACGCTATATCCCGCACACACCAGGGTAGGCAGAGGGAACCTAGTGTTAAGACACTCCGATCCCCACTTTCTGCCGAACTCTGGAGGCATTGCGTGTTGAGTGGCATAACTCAACGCCGCGCTTTGCCTCGACACCAGAGCGAAGAAATGGAAATATAAATTTAAGTAAATATTTTCATCTCCTCGAGTGGGGATCGAACCCACAACCAGTCGGTTTTACAATCACTCTTCGTGCCACTGCGCCACGACTGGCCTCGAAATGTCTTTTGAAAAGAGTATTAAAATATATATATATATATATATATATATATATATATATATATATATATATATATATATATAGATATATATATATATATACATATATATATATATATATATATATATATATATATATATATATATATATATATATGATATATATATATATATATATATATATATATATATATATATATATATATATATATATATAATATTTCCATAAACGCTATAAAAAGACGTTTACATTCTTTATAAAGTCTCGATGTCTAAACAAGAGTCAATGAAAGGTGTGCCTACATCGATGTTTCTACTCCATCGATCAAGGAAAAAACCTTCAAAGCGATTTGTAACTTCGTAGAGAAAGAAAAAATCTGTATAGTATAGTATAATAGTATTTTAAATAATAAAAGGATTATATTATTTTATGTACTAGAAGCTAAGTAAATATACTAAACTATTTTATTTTTAAGTTATTGGGAACTTGTATTATAAATATAAGTCATCAATTAACACTACAGGAAATGCAAGATTATTATGTATACTGTACCATACATAAGCACACAAAATGTGTTTATGTGTAGAACAGTAAAACACATTTTACGTGTTTATGTCAGCTTCACGCTGTATCCCGCACACAGCAGGGTAGGCAGAGGGAACTTAGTGATAAGACGCTCTGTTCCCTACTTTCTGCCGAAGTCTGGAGGTATTGCGTGTTGAGTGGCAGAACTCAACGCCGCGCTTAGCCTTGCCACCAGAGCGAAGAAATTCAAATATAAATTTAAGTAAATATTTCATTTACTCGAGTGGGGATCGAACCCACAACCAGTCGGTTTTAAAGTCACACTTCGTGCAGCTGCAACAAGACTGGCCTAACGTGTTTATGTGTGATGCAAATAAACAATTTTTGTGCGCTTGTCTGCGGTACAGAGGATCGATAATATATTTAAACACATTTTAGTTAATATTTAAACTTATATTATACCTATTAAAATTTGCGTTGGATAATGAAATTTTTGGCGATTTTAACGTTAGTTAGTTATCTGTGAAACCCTTCGCTCAACGGTGGAAAGAAAAAAGTATTGTAATATTCCATTTATATAGATTTGAAGTTAAATATCGTTTAAAGTACGCCACGCAGCTGCGAGGAAGGGTTGATCTTTATTTATGTGTCACTACTTTATCATGGACAAAAAAGGTTACAAGGCGATTATTGTGGACGTAGGGAAAAAATCTATACTCTAGAAGAAACAGGCAGAAAATGTGTTGCCGTTTTTAAACCCTTCACAGCCAATCATTCAATACAATGCGGGCGCAGTGACGATTTGCTTTTACACTTGCTTAATTGTACTAAAAATCTTTTTAGTGTGTGATAAGAAAGAATTAGAATTTGAAGCAATAAATAGCGAATGATTATTACGTTTAAGAACTATTTCTGTCAATCTATACCATTGGCGTATCTCTAATTTTTTTTTTTGGGAGGAGGAGGATTTTTGGTGAACCTGGACGTTACCTTTGAACAGCAGCAGCTTTTGCATAAGACTCTTCTGGCAAGTAACCCCCTTCTCCACGCCCTTCCCTCCTCCCTCTCCTCTTCTCACAAAAACAAAATTTATGATGCGATCTCTGCACGCCCATAACATTTGTACATTATTCCACACAATGATTTTCCCTATTTCCAAAATCATACAGTTGCGCAAAAATAAACAACAAGTAAAAACAAACGACAGTAAAATCTTAAAACTGTGTGATTTATAATTGAAGCTATTATAAATCTTAAAAATTAAGCTTCTAGTCCATTATTAACAGCTTTACCACGAAATACTAGTATGTATATATATACATACATTTTATGTTGCTCCATAATTTATGTTCAAGTTTTATAGCAAAAATGAAACATCTGTGGTCGTGAGGCACCATATTCTTAGAGAATTGATGTTATTCGAGTTCGCAGGAGTTACCATTTGTTTTTAGACCCACTCTATACATGTCCCTCGTAGCATAAAATGTGACTGCAAGCGCGGTTGGTTGTTGGTTTTTATATTTCTATTTCGTTCTGGTGTCGAGGCAAAGAGCGGTGTTGAGTAACGCCACTCAACACGCAATGCCTTTAGAATACGGCAGAAATTGGGGAATGGAGTGTCTTAACTAAAACTAGGTTTGTCTACCCTACTGTGTGCGGGATACACCGTGAAGCTGAAATGAAAGGAGAAAGCGCGATACTGAGAGCGATCTCAGCTCACGGTTACGCCCTAATGAGCGGGCAGAAAAATATTTATTAGATAACAAGTTTTTTTTAAACATTTTTAATGTGTTAATCCACACTTAGGAAATATAAATACTTATTTAGAAAACGTATAAAATACTATTTAAAAAATAGTATTCTCTCTTGCCAAACGATAATTCCTAGTAATTATCTTTGGGTAGCGGAAATTCGTAAAAATCTCCCTACAGAGAAGCTAACAACATAAGTTGTAAAAAGCGTATAAAAATTTCGACGTAGCTTGGCGAGAACGTATGGCTCAGTGGTCAGAGCGCCTGGTCGGTTTCCAGGAGGCGCGGGTTCGAGTCCCGCTACGTTCAAATTTTTATACGTTTTCTAAATAAGTATTTAGATAACAAGTTAGTTAGGGTTAAAGTTTTAGTTATTATTATCATCAAGCAAAAATATTTTCAAAAGAACGGGTCAGCCATTAAGAAATATTACATTTTGACAGTCAAAAAACGCTAATCAAAGCTAAATAAAATGAGAGGAACATTAACCGTACCTAGCCAAAATATAATTGAAATAAATGTATGTTTTTTCTATTTCAAATCGACGTTATTTCAAGCAGTAGTGTACTATAAGTGGGGCTTTCAAAATTTATGATACGGTCCTTGCACTGGCATTGTTCAACCAAGGGTATATAGAAGAGTGCTGAATATTTTATTGGAAGGCGGGATGTTTTATCAGGACCTGGGAACGGTCGGTATTTCATTTAAACTACTTAAATGTTTCACTACATATGAGTACATACATACCTCCACTTTAATAAGACGTTATAGCATTTTTTGTTCTGCACAAAATATTTTAATATGTTGACATTTTAGAATTTCTTGGAAGTTATTGCAATATCTATTCACTTGAGAATTGAAATTTAATAAAAGTGTTATGAAATAGCTTACAAAAGGGACTTTGCAAGTCTATAGCATATATTGTTATTTTTAGAACAATATAATTTTTATTAGTACTCTAGTATTTATATAAAATATTTTATATTATATCATAATGTTTATATTATTTTTAATCTTTATAATATACTCGTTATTATCGTGTAAGTAAATATTTTCCACAGTTTTCAAACAGCTGTTTTCTCGTTTTTCATTTGCATTTTATTAAAAAAAAATTACATTTAAAATATATAGTGATATAAATACTATAGCTCTGTGTCCAAATACCACTCGTACAAAGAAAAAAAATAATTTTCCCGGTAGTGTATTATGGACACTATAGGATAAGCTAGTAGCTGACACAATTCAAAAACCACGTTCTTCTCAGGTTCTGAAATGTACCATATAATTGTAATTAAAATCTGAAATATGTGAAAATGACTTATCTTTTAGGGTTTCGTACCTCAAAGGGATCACTTATAGGATATTTTTTTTGTCTGTTTGTCTGTCCGTCAAGCCCATTTATGTCAAGATTGCGTGGATTGCAGTGGTATGATACAAGTTAGAGTCATATATTCAAAACCACGATCCCATAGACCACGGAAAAAAAACAAACGTCTAATGATAACGCAATCACCTGTGCGAGACATACTTATACGAGACAACGTTTATGCATCGTTATTAGTGCATGTTGAATGAAAATCCACTTCCTGTGGGCTTACAATTATGAAATTTGGCAAGAAGTAAGTAATTACAATTTTCTGTAAAAATAAAGGAAAAAATCCATTAAATATAATTATTTTTTTTTAAATATTACACAGAAAAAAGTCATGACATACTTATAACTGTATTTAATTTCATAAATTTAAGTTTGTTAATTTTTATATACAGAGCCCTCAGTATGCGATTCTGACTTGTTTTTTGTTAAAGTAGAACGTCTATATAATTCAAAATATCTCAGCTTCACAGGAATATCATATGCGTCACATTCCACGCTTCCACCCTCTGGAGGCTTAGGAGGGACTAAGTGGTATTTGCTTTGTGCTTAAGCAAAGATTACAAATCAATCGCACTCCTATTTGAATGGTTTCCAGTTAATAATTAATTATTACGTTATTGTTATGTGTTTGAATTATCCAATTGATTCTCTCTGTGAGGTTTCACAGAAAGGTTATGATGTCTGATCATATTCAGACAAATTTTAAGATGGGGCTAAACTTAGTATAGGTTAGGTTTAATTCGGTTTTTTAATAAAAAACGCGATTTTTTTTTATTAAATCTAAAATCAAATATTAACTAACATATATTGTCTAGAGTTGTGAATAAACTGCCGTAATCAGGAATTAACAGCTATTAATCACTCCAAAGAGTCTTATCGTACAGAGCAGTTTCCAATTTCCTTCGTTCTTATCGAACAGGCTTATACATTTTATCATTATTTAATGACTTTGATGCTACGTAGTTTTCTAGTAACTATATGAAACAATTTTTTTCTATTAAAATATTGCTGAGGCCACCAAGTGAGTAAATAGTCCCATTATTTAAAAAAAATATAACAATTGCGACAAAATCTACTATGTATTTTTTAGATTCACGCTGTATACCTCACATAGCCCCGGCTATAGGGAGAATCTGGGAAACTAATGTTAGCTGTTTAACAGCTAGTGTCTCAACACTGCGCTTCCATTAAGAAGCTTTCATTCCTTACTTTCTTCGAGGTATTGCGTATCGAACCAACTTCGGTTTTTGTCTCGTTACCAGAGCGAATATTAAATATTTGTTTTCGTCGAGTAGGAATTTAACCTTATACCCCTGTCGCACGCTTATACCCGGTGCGATGCGGCTGGCCTTCATGTTAAATTGTTTTACATCTTCTTTAATATATTAGTGAACATGGTGTCAAATTTTATTACTGACTTAATACTTTTTGTTTTCGAGATTTTACAAACTTTATAGTTAAACATTTCCTTTTATTATAATACATTTATTTCTATTGCTTTGTGGCAGTCTAATTTGAATTGAAGTTAATTTGTTTTTGGGTTAATTACAGTGGTTTTCTGGTTCAGCGCTTTCTGACCGGTAAATACATACTTAGAGCGCATAACTACATTTAGGACGGTAAAAGAGTAAAATGTTTCTTTTCACATATTTTTTTATAGTGTCACGCTGTATTTCGCGTACAGCACGGTAGGCAGAGAGAACCTAGTGTTAAGACACTCCGTTCCCAATTTTCCCCCAAAAGGAGGTGTGTTGAGGAACTTAACGCCGCTCTTTGCCTCGATACCAGAGCGAGGAAATTAAAATATTAAATATTTAATTTCCTCGAGTGGGAAACGAATACAAAACCTGTCGCAGTGACAGTCACGCTATGTGCCCCTGCGCCACGACTGACCTTTTACATAAAACTTTCTGCTATTAACCATTTTTATACACAATTGCAATTCTGGTTGTAGGTTAAATTTAATTTAATTTTTTCAACCATAACAATATATTCGAATAATTTCTTTTAAATTAGAGAATTTCAAAGTGAAAAATAAACACACAAATCTACTAATAATTCTGTAGATTGTCGGTTTAGTCCAAAGGTGGCTGTATAATCACATAGCAAAGCTATTTCAGTGTGCAACGACCTAGTTTGTCACGCCTTTGTGTAGATTACGAGTTGTTCGTTAGTGATGTATATCTAATGCTGTACCTATATTTGTATGCTATAAAGTCCTGTAGACTTTGAAATTATAGTATATTTCATTAAATACATGGTTTCTGAGGCACTCTCTTTCCCAATTATGGCTGAATTCTATGACATTGAGCACTATCATGTCTGCAAACGCGACAGGTTGTGGGTTCGATTCCCACTCGAGGAAAAGCAATATATGATATTTTCATATCTTCGCTCTGGTGCCGAGACGAAAGCGCGTTGAGTTCCGCCACTGAACACTCCATGCCTCCAGAATTCCGCGGAAGCTGATTTAATACATATATTTTTTTGAATAAATTTTATTTATATTTCTCTATAACTATAGCTTTATAACTTCTTTGATTATTGAGAAAAGGTACTAATTATATCGGCAAGCCATTTATGTACCTAATACCTTTATTGCTGTGAAATAACCGCTTTAATCTAGCTTCGCAGAGCCATCTCGCTAGGGGAAACGGACACCTACGAGGGCATTTTAAGTATCTTTCTATTTAATTTGCATTGTGACCTATTTACATAGCTTCGTTTATTTTAAAGCATCACGCTGTCCCCGCACATAGCAGAGTAAGCAAGGGAAACCTGGGAACCTATTGTCAAGACATTCTGTTCCCCATTCTCGGCCACATTTTAGAGGCATTGCGTAAAAAATAAAAAATCATTCCCCTGAGAAATTGATACCACAATCATCGTGTTTAAAGTAAGACGTTGTGCCGTTGAGCCACGACGGCCTTTAGTGATATGTATGATCTCTTGGTAAATAAAAAAGTTTTAAAAATAAATACAAACATGTTAAAAAGGCTATAAAAAGCAGAGTAGCTCAATAAATAAAATGAAACGGCCCAGATCGTAAATGGAAATAAAAACAATAACTTTCTGCTCAGGTGCACTTAATACTAAATGGTAGAATGACATTTTATACGAAGCATATTAAAATAAAGTATTTACTTCTTATTTATACTCATTTCTCTCGTCATGAGGAAAAGAAACTTTATATATGAAAACTAAACTAAACCTTTTCTTATAAGTTTTATTTATTGAGAAAAATTGTGGTGTTAGGTTGGTGCACCTACACCCACATGTAAAAATTAACGGTCATCATGATAAGGTGCCAGAGGTCGCCGTGGAGAGCCTTTCTGCAAAGTAAATGTAGACACAGACGCTCACAAGGTAGGTTTTTTTTTTATGGAAAAGACACGGCAAACGAACGTGCGGGTCACCTGATGGTAAGTGATTACCGCCGCCCACGACCCCGTGCAACACCAGAGGAGCTACAGATGCATTGCCGGCCTTCAAGATGGGTTGGGCGCCGGGGCCCGGCATTACCTGATGCGAAACGCAGTGGCATAAAGCCACTACTTCACGCCGGTTATAAATGCCGGGGGTGGTAAAGATCCGGTCGAGTCTGCCCATGCGTGTTGCCATTGCTTGTGACGTGACTCTACCACACGTACTTTAGTCGCCTCTTACGACACCATCAGTACCAGGATGATCCTATTCTAGGCCCGGATCACACGGCAATGGTAGAGGGAACCTAGTGTTAAGACGCTCCGTTAACCGTTTTCCTCCGAATTCTGGTGGCAGTGCGTATTGAATGCATGAATTCAAGGCTTTGCCTCAGCACCAAAGTTGAAAAAAAAAAATGTAAATATTTAATATTTAATTTCCCTTAGTGAATCGAATCCACAACCTTGCACCACATCTGGCCAAATGTTAAGCAGATTGCGGACGGATTGACTTTTCCCTGATCATTAAGTTTTCTATAACTCCTTAAAAATCATTAATATAACAGAAAAAAATATAAAAAAAATATGAGGGCAATGATCTTTGAAAGGTGTTGAAAGACATTTTTATTGAGATAAAGTTTCAAACTGATAACGATCTCCAAAAAATGAATACAATTTCATAAAAATGTGGAAAGTGGAAAAATAATATTTTAATATACTCAATATTTTTGTATTTTTGAACTATAATAGTACAAAATGGTACATGTTTTTTACGTGATGTATGGTAATGGATGGATAAATAAATTATTTAAAGGTTTTTTTAAACGAATTCTATATATATTTTTATTATATAAACGTGCCTTAAGTACCTACTATAAAAAACGTTTCTGTTAGCGTAGCGGAGCAACGAATAAAATGTTATATTATTTTTTATTAATCTTACATCGCCAGGAAAGAAGTAGGAAGAGGAACTATTTTAAACGGATTAATCGACGATTTAAACGGATTTCGAACACTTTGCAGTAGTCCGTAGTCACGGGTAGTCTACCCGTTAAAATAGTTTCAATGTGTAAAAATCGTGAAAATCAAAGAACTTATTAGAAAGAGAGAAACTTGAGATAAGTCCCATTTTTTTTCACTCTCTGTTGATTAAGCGATATTTCCTGTTATGCAGATCTGCATCGTGCATTATGTCTAAGTAAGTTGAGAATATACTTTTATCATCACTTGAATATCTGGATTTGAACCGACAAGCATTACAATCCGTCAAATTAGCCACGACGGTATACATTTAATATTAAATACAATACATATATGAATGAATTGAGAATTATTTTACGCTTAGTTCTCTCCAAAGTTATACACTTAGTAGCTCAGCTTTTATACCGTCTAAGTGCTTCTAATGTTCACTTCCTTGTGTCGACCGACTTCGAACGTTCCAAGGAGTTTGATGAATAGCTCAGACTATTTCAAATTAAGTACTATTAATGCACTACTTTACTATTGTTATATTATTCTAGTTCGAGAATTTTGAATTAAATAGATCGATTTTTTTATTACCTTCACGTTGTATTCCGGAAGCAACAGGGCAGGCAAAGGGTACTTAATGTTAAGACTCCGTTCCTCATTTCCACCGGATTTTGCAGGCAATGCGTGTTAAGTGTCGAAGCGAAGAAATAAAAGTGTTCTTAAATAATAACTAATTCTTCCGAATAGGGACCGAACTCACAATCGTCGCGTTAATCTAGCATTGGTATGACACACGATCACCTTGAGCAAGGAGGTGGTAGAATTAAAAAAAGGGAACGGAGATATGTAGGGAAAAATTTTAGTACTTGAGTATTTTAAAAAGAAAAGAAAGCATATGGATATCACGTTAAAAACGGATAAAGAGCCAACTGAGTTGGGTAGACCGTAAATAAAGGCTATAGCGAGATTTTAAAGTCAGCTTCACGCTGTACCCCGCACAACGCAGGGTAGGCGAAGGGAACCTAATGTTAAGATACTTCGTTCTTAATAGTATATAACAAAAAAAAGTTTTAATATAAGTATGTATAGATTTGCTAATAAATGTAAATCAGCTTCACGCTGTGTTTCGTATGCAGCAGGGTAGGCAGAGGGAAAATAATGTCAAAACACTCCGTTCCTCACTTTGCACTAGATCTTCCGAGGCATTACTTGTTGAGGAGAACTCAACGCCGAGCTTTTGTCTTTGTACTAGAGCTAAGAAATGAAAATATTAATCATTTAATTAATTTCCCTGAGTCCGGAACAAACCCGCAATCGTCGCATTAGTCACACCGTGCCGCTGCGCCATGACGGCCTCATATTGACTGACTTAATATTTTACACAAATCTCATAAAATAGGGTACTTAAACTGCACGGATTAACGACTCTATAAAAGTAGATAGGTACCTACGTTAATAAAGAGGGAACGGTCGAAAGTAAAGACGCCTCCTTGTTTTCCTTTGAGATGTTTGAACTTTTTATGATATATATTTTTTATTAACACGCAATATATATTGTTTTAAAATGTAAATTGCAAAACCACCTTAAAAGCCAGCAACGCACCTGTAGCTCCTCTGGTGTCGCACGGGGTCGTGGGCGGCGGTAATCACTTACCATCAGGCGGTAATCACTAACGCTCGTTTGCCGTGTCTTTTCCATAAAAAAAAAATGTTTTTACTAAATTATTAAAAAAATTATTATAAGAAAACGGTATTATTTAATTATTCACGATTTATAAAATTCCCGATTGCAAATTCTGAATTACGAGATGAAATAAGATTAAAAAAACTAAAAATTTTGATTAAATAGTGTTTGGATTAAATGTAACATATTTAAATATCTTTATATTGCGTTATAGATAACGAACACGCGAACACAAACTTAATAGATTTTTTTATCATTCTACGTGCATGCCACTAGAGTGGGCAGTCGAGCGAGTTAAGGGGGAATCGTGGACCGGAAGAAAGCGCAGCGTTGAGTTTCGCCAATGAACACTTATTTTCGAGACATTAAGAGACCAATGAACGGATCGTAAACCGGAGTGTCTTAATAGTTGTAGTAGTGTTCAAGTTTTGTGCTTATGTAACCTATACAAATCAACATTTGTATTGAATTGTAGGCATAATCTAACAAAAATCATATTTTCCAGAAATAAAGTCTATATTGTTTGTTTGAATGAATAAGAAAAAAGTTTTCTATCGTAAATTATTACGTATTCGTAGCGATAGTAGTATTGATATAGAGATATGGCTTCAAGAAAATCCTTGGAGTATTAGTAACAAATGTTCGAGTGAACCACCAGACAGTATTTTCGTTCGTAAAATTCGTTTGCTTCCGGACTTGCGGTCTGAGCGGTCGAAGCTTAAACGATATTACGCTTAAAAATTTTACGCTTAGATAAAGCTTACATAAAGTGTTTCTTTTTACTTTTTCTGTGTTTTTATATATTTACTCTTTTTTCTTTACGTATTTGATTTTAAAAGATATAGGTATAATATGATTTTTACTAAATTATAAATTTTTAGTAGATATTTTTTGGAGATTTGATTGGATTTTTTTTGTCCTAATAACACACGGCGTTATGTCCTTCGCCACAATTGAACTCAGATAATATGGCTCGCTATTAATTAGTGTCGCTTCTTATTTCTTCACTCTACTTTCATATAGTTTTAGGGAATACAAGTCTTTTCATAAAATTAGATGAATTTAATGAAAGAGATTTCTAAGTGATAATTTGTTTTAGTATTTTATTACAGGAAATTTTCAAAGAAATAGATGGATAGATACTATACATACATTCCAACAACGGAAGGTACAAACCACAACATAATTCTTTATGATGTGCAGGAAATTGAGTGTCACAGGTGATATATTACCACGCTTATCAAATCTTGATGGAAATGTTCCCTATTTATATTTTGCAAATTTTTTATATACCTAATTCTTATAAAAGCCACCATACTAAATGGACCATATTAAAGCTAGAATATTCTCTCTTAAAACAAAAAAAGAAAACAAAAAATATATAATTACATTTTTTAACATTTTTAAATCACACTTAGGGAAGAAAAATACTTATTTAGAAAACGCATAAAAAATTGAACGTGGCGGGACTCGAACCTGCGCCTCCTGGAAACAATGTAATTAATGGTGGTAATTACACTGCAGATATACTTAATATTAATCAATATAACATATCATGCATGCGGTTGTCACGACTCTCTTGTTCTCTGTTTTCCGAGAGTTATCGATTACATTATTGAGTGGATAAACATAACGAAAATAATTCATTTTTACATGTGGATATCGAACCCACAACCATCTGTTCACAATTTATAGACATAATATCTCGCTACGCCAAAATTGCTACGAAAAGAGAATAAGAATAAAATCACCTTTACGCTGTATCCCGCACACAGCAGGGTTAAAACACACCGTTCCTCGTTTTCCGCCGAGTTCTGGAGGCATTGCGTGATGAGTGGCGGAACTCAACGCCGCGCCTCGACACTAGAGCGAAGAAATGAAAATATAAATGTATTATATTTTCATTCTTCTTAAAATATAAATACTTCTTTAAGAGAAGAAGAAGAAGAAGAGAAGAAAATAAGAGTTGTTTATAATTTTATTTGCATTTATTCGTGTCACTGCTATATCACGCGGTGGAATCGCGTAACGTGAATATACGACACCAAAGCCAATTAGTTATTGATAATAACCTTAAAGCATTTTATTAATTGACTCATTCACTCATCAAAAACCTAATCCACTTTCTAGTTGACCTAGAAACTTGATATTTGATATCAGGGTCGACTTCCTCCTGGTGCCCCTGGTATTGATCACGGCTTTTATCAGGTTCCGCCGTCCTGCTCAAGGTACATTAACGTGTATTAATGTCGACTATAATACTTATATAAATGTAAAAAAGTTTGATCCGCCGTCGTGGCGCAGGAGCATTAGTGTGCAACTGGTTGTGGGTTCGATTGCCACTCGAGGAAATGAGAGAGAAAGAGAGATAATAATAATTTGCTTACAGAAAATAATAATGTTTCTTCAAAAACATAATAATATTTACTTAATTAGAAAACGTATAAAAATTCGAACGTAGCGGGACTCGAACCCGCGCCTCCTGGAAACCGACCAGGCGCTCTGACCACTGAGCCATACGTACTCGCCAAGCTACGTCGAAATTCTTATACGCTTGTTACAACTTATGTTGTTAGCATCTCTGTAGGGAGATTTTTACAAATTTCCGCTACCCAAAGACAATTACTAAGAATTATCGTTTGGCAAGAGAAAATACTATTTTTTAAATATTTTTAAACATTTTTAAAGTGTTAATCCACACTTAGGAAAGATAAATACTTAATTAGAAAACGTATAAAAATTCGAACGTAGCGGGACTCGAACCCGCGCCTCCTGGAAACCGACCAGGCGCTCTGACCACTGAGCCATACGTACTCGCCAAGCTACAACAACTTATGTTGTTAGCATTTGTAACAAGCGTATAAGAATTTCGACGTAGCTTCGACTTAATTAGTTAAGTATCTTAACCTCGACAGCAGATCGAAGAAAATGGAAATATACTTTTAAGTAAATATTTAATCTCCTCGAGTAGGGATCGAACCCACAACCAGTCGGTTTTACAGTCACACTTCGTGCCGCTGCGCCATACCTGGCCTCAGCTTTTATTTTTTTTATATATATGAATATTTAGTTATTCGTTACAGTATGTGCATACATATCCTACGCGTGTACGTAAATATTTACTAATCTTGGTAAAATAACTGATAATTATATATATTTTTTTTATAATATGAAGATATATAAATAAATCTGTAGACGTCGTAGCTCAGTTAACTACTGGAGATATTGATTTAAATTATAATATTTATCAAAATATTTTTGAAATATTTTCTTTTTATAGTTGCTGAAATGTGTATGTTTTACTTCTGAGTAACGATGTCGA
Source organism: Heliconius sara (assembly GCA_917862395.2). Taxonomy (NCBI): domain Eukaryota; kingdom Metazoa; phylum Arthropoda; class Insecta; order Lepidoptera; family Nymphalidae; genus Heliconius; species Heliconius sara. The sequence goes on from OU860793.1 coordinate 5,728,530, forward strand.
AAACGAACAATTCGCCTTTCGCTTTTTAATGTGTGTATTAAAAAAAGCCTCTGCCTACCCTGCAAAATATAGGACGCGGATGAAGGCAAAGAAATTCAAAAGAACCGTGCCATAATTGAATCAGCAGGCATTTTTCCTTTCAAACGTAAGTGAATGTGCTTTAATCAAATATGTTTTTGTGGGGTTTTGTGGAGTACGAGATGAAAGTTATTAAATTTTATCGTTTAATATCATTTTCACTTTTTCTTGCTCTATTATAATATACAGATTGTTATTGTCATCAACACTTTAAATGAAACCAAAGTTTTAACTACTCTATAAAAATATAATACAATTAAAACAAAAGAGATTTTTCCAAAAAATAATTATCGTTGTAAAATAAAACGCCATTTGTCAAGGCGCACGCCTCATTCACGAAATCGAGTCGTAGGTAATGGCGGCCATGCTAAATCGTGTAAAATAGAACGTCAAATCGTGTAAAATAAAAGAGAGATATCCCTTTCTCGTTCTATAGTTGTGTTTTGAGAATGAAAAGCGGCTGATTGGCAATGATTAGTAGTATTTTTATAGTAGAAGGTATGTAGGTTACTGGTATCTATTCGTAACTGCGTCACACGAAATATAGTATAGATAAACATAGTGAAATGAAAAAAAATCCTACGACTAAACTGTTGAGGTATCTTGATTAACTTCTTTAGGTATGGGTTTGAAATATTTTACCCTATATGCTCCTGTGCGCAGACGCTCCCACCCTGTATATATATTTGTTAGAGAATAATGACTGACACTACTTATAAAGTCTGTTATGATTTTTATTATATAATTTAATGGGTGCGCCAGTAGTGCTGGTTCACTTCCGAGTAAGTTCCGACTGTGCAGACCATGTCGACCGCGAATGACGACTACGCATTGACATACTATTTTTATACTCTATTTTTATATGTACAATTTTTTTTAGCTTCACGCTGTATCCTTCATGTAGTAAAATAGACAGAGGGAGTTTAGTGTTAAGACACTCTATAGTCCACTCTCCGCCGAATTCTGGAGGCACTACATGTTTTACTTACATACCTCAACGCCGCGCTTTTGCCTCGACACCAGAGAGAAAAAATAAAAGTTAATCCTTTTTTCTCGATTGGAATTTGAACCCGCAATCTTTAATAATCCTTCGCTGTTACAGTACAGACAGACAGAAGGACACACGCCTTCATAGAATATATTTTTTACGAAGAACTTTTTTGAAATATTGCCAAATAAAAGACTACCATGAACAGGGAGACTAAATATTTGGAATTGAAAGATGAATATAACTGAGTATGTTTATTTGTTGTGCTTATTCAAAAATAAAATTTGTAAAGTTAAGAAAGATGTTTATTCTAGTAGATACTAAAGATAGTTAACATATTGCCAATCTTAAGCTCTCCCGCAGCTATATTTTTTTTTTCCTAGTTTTAAGTCATTCCACGCTCCACTTTATACCGAATTCTCGTGGCATTGCGTGTTGAGTGGCGGAGCTCAACGCCGCCCTTTGCCTTGTTCTTAGAGCGAAGATACTATGAATCAATGATTATTTATTTCTCCGAGTGGGAATCGAACCCACAACCAACCCTTTTTCAGTAACGCGTTTGTGTCACTGCGCCACGACGGCGTCTATAATATAATTCATAAAATTTACAGAAATAGAATATTTCTATTAAATCAGCTGAGTTTTATTGAAACGGTATCAATTTATAGATTTTATTCTGCCTTAAAATAATATGAAATTTAAAGGACAAGGCAAAATTTTCAACTATTACTATAAAATTATAAACGAAAGAACAGACATAACAATTAAAATACACATTTAGTTATTGAATATTTTATTAAATATATAAACATTCACATACATTTAACAAATAAACATACATACAGATTTATATGAGAGGATCCAGGGAAAGCAATGTGTTCATACACATAAGTGACATCAAATATATATATTTACATTTAAAATAATAATATATTCTTTGCTTCTAGTATAGAATTTACAAGCAATTTTCCTTTAATCTATTATAAATAATATTGCAATAAAATTATTACGTAATGATATAATATTTTCTACACAAATAGCGTTTTGTTTCCCAATTCAGTTACTTACTATAACTTATGTTTATTTTGTATTTCTAAGTATAAATGTAACTAAGCTTTGGCAACATTTAGGTAGATTGGGTTTGTTTCATTATTTCTGACAAAAAAAATATATTTAACACACAATAATGATCATTAAAAAAATATTCAGAGTTCTTAATTACTATTCGTTTTTTTTCTTAATAAATATATATTTTTTGTTTTTATTTTGTACTGCGATTTGGTAGTTTTAGCGAATGTATGAAGTATTTGAGGTATACAGGTTTGATGGATGTTAATGATTATTTACAGAGTTTAATTACATTTTTTTTATTGTATGAGAAGTAAGAGATACATTTTTGTCAGTTCTTAGGCCTGTATATATAAACCGCTTTCAATTCTGAAATGGATCTTGAGAGTGGTCTTGGGATGCCGTCTTCAATCCTAGATTATAAAGAATGAAAACGGCAGCTCAAGTTTACTCTCAACATCCGTGTTAAACTTGGAAGTGGTTAATAACACGACCCCTTAGGACCAGTTTCATGAGTAACGAATAGTTTCTAATAGTAATCTTTAACAATTTAATGCTATCTTAAAGACAGAGGATGAAAACACAAAATAACTGTTTCCTTATATCAGTTGCACGCTGTATCCCACACACAGTAGGGTAGGCAGAAGGAACATAATATTAAGACACTCGCCAAGTTCTGGAGGCATTGCGTGTTGAAGCAATCGATTTTACAGTCACACTTTGTGCCCCAGCGCCAAGACTGGCCTCAAGCATTACATTTTTAAATCACAAATAAGTATGTGAAAATGAAATGCATGTGTCAAATGTGTATCTACTAGATATTGCTATTTGAGGCCTGTGAAACCAAAAAAAATAATTTATCTGAGAGATAAGGCTATCAGGGACTTTATCAGCCAGTGACTGAAACTGGCCTTTCTCTTTAAACTTTAAAGGCTTTTAAATCTAGTACATGTACAATTGTTAAGAAAAAATATTTTGATGTTTTTTTTTTACTTTTAAAACATCAAGCTAAATTGTTGTATCAAACAATTATATGGTAATTTAAAATTTAGAACTACTTATTTATTGTTTATTAAATATTCGTTTAAGAAATTTACAAATTTTACTACAATACGAATATAATGGTAATCTCGTTCGAAAGTTCGAAAAACTGAAAAATATTTTATATAAAAGAAAACATAAAAATATTTAATTTAAATAGCTTTTCTTTGATTTAAACAACTTAATTTGATAATCAAATCGTTGTTTTTGCTATCATAAGTTAAATCTTAAAAAATGTTTTAATTGTAAATATACAAATCCCATACGCTGGAAATTATAGGATTTATTTTTCTTTAATTTCATCTATGAGCTGTTTCTACTCTTATATATTTTTACTTACATATATTTCTTTTATCCTACTTATTTGAAATAACGACTGGTTATATTAGATGTTCAAAATTAAGTTAGCCCCATGCTATTTATTGTACTCATTTTCAGCATTATCAGTTTTATGTCAATGAACATAGACATAAAAGGAAAAAAATATCTAAATTTGACATTTAACATTTAATTTACACCCTAAAGTAGAATATATATATATATATATAATTTGATTTCGATTCTATTCGATATGTTGTAGAACATCAGCAAGTGATACTACTTTTATTTTGTTTTATTCGTTAAGCCGGCTGCTAGTGGTTTTCCTTATAGTATATTAATCTTATTTACAAAAAATATATGAAGCAAAGGCATTACAATTATAGAATTACAAGGTCTTTAGTAAGAAATTTATTATATATTCCTTTTTGTACAGTATATAAAAATTAAAAAATATAATTGTAAAGATCACTTCACAATGGCGGGTTACATTAAGCATGTATACATTAATCTATTATACTTATATTTAACCTTATTAATATTAGTAGAAATCTCTATAAATATATAAACATTTACATACAACAATATACTCACAACTAGCTGTCAGTACATTTTATCTCACAATCAACTGCAAAATATACGTGTAAAATATACGTTAAATAAAAAAAAATTGAAGTAATTATACTTCTTTACATTATTGCAAAGCGTATATTTTAATAATTAATATCAAAAACTTTTCTTTTAAACTTTTAAATATCTATCTATACATTAATAGTGAATTTTATACAATGATGTATGAATTACTGTATATTATGTTTCTTAGTAACTATATTTATTTCTAAACAAGTGAAATTAACAACTCTGAACAAGTGAATGAACAAAAGAAAAAATCCGACTGTATAAACTAAATACATAAAAGTATCACATAACACTCGCGCCGACGACGTATCATTTATCGTCATCGGCTCACTGGTTTAATAGTCACTAGAGAACAGAGGAACGGTCATATATACATACCCTAGTTGGGTAAGAATTTATTTATACACAAAAATACCCAAGATCATTACAATTCGCATGTTGACAGCCAATAAAAATCACTAAAAATATAATATTTAATTAATGAAACCTTATTAATAGGCTAAGATACATTTTATTTTATAGTTAAGGAATAATAAAAACAAAAAAACAAACAAAACAAAACAAACAATAAAACTACAAAATGCGGTTAGCCGCCATGATATGTTAAAGGACAATCAGAGCTATTTACGTCACACCTTAGTAAGCAAACGTATTAACATTTTGCTTTCTATGCAATGGTACTCAGACGTGACGTCACAAACGACACTATGAAACTTTAACGTATTTTGGTGATATTTTTAAAATTAAAATGTGTTTGCTTAATATCTTTGTTTGCAGAAACGTAACGTTGTAATTATAATATATTTCTCAACAATATAGAACAGTTTTACAAAGTATGTCATCATGTCTATTGATGCCTGCATTTGTAATTAATTTAAATGAGTCATTATTTGAAGAGTTAGGATAGTTGGTTGGTTGGAAGGTTTTGATTGAGTGTTTTTTTTTGTTTCTATATTTTTTAATAAATATCAATGAATACTTTGACGTTTTTAAAGTTATTTTCTTTCAAGGTATAGAAAAATATACTAGGAAACAACGGAAATATACAAAAAATCGTCCAACTTTGGGCAGTTCGATCGTCCGATTAGATGTTCTTCCAAAACTATTGTTTTCCTGCTACGTTCGAATTTTTATGTTTCTTAAAATATTCCTCGATTGATTTTTTTTCAAGATCATTATAATTTTTAACATGTCATTTGCTGTATTATGACACATTAATATAAATCATTTAAACTGTGTTCACTATTAGAACACGTAGGAGATATTTACTACGTTTTTATATTTTAATCATTATCCACCACCACCATTATCTTGACATGAACCATTAATAGACAAAAACCTATCATTTCCTATATCATTGCAACCATGAAAATCTGCATTTGGGTTATGGAACGTTAGAGAGGCGTATGAATGATGGCTATTGGGAGACGTAGGGAGGTTGGTAGAATTAGGAGAATTGGGAGATTTGGGTGACTTAGGAGTTTTTGGTTGGCTTCCAAAGGCGGGGGAGGGTGTGGCGTCCTCCTCATGGAGTGTATTCAGGCGCGAGGGCCTCCCCCGCCCCCCGCCTCACACCGGAGACTGGTCGCCACTTGCGCTGCCGCTGTTTATGTAGTCCTGCGCATGAGTTAGTAATTGGCATGATTATATTTTTAAAGGCTTTTTTTATAATAAAACATTCTGTTTAAGCATTTTTTTTATTTTAACGCGGAAAATCTAAACTAAAGTAGTTTTAATTGTAATAATCAAAGATAAAATTGGACTTTGTTGTTTTAATTTTTCCGAACATGAAAAATAATTTCTACGACAAAAATAGCCAGCTCCTCAAGAAAAAAATTAATTCATTCAAAAGACATTAAGTAATAATAAAATATAATTTCATCGAAATCCGTCGTGGCCAGTGTATTGACACGGCGTGTGACTGTAAACGTGACGGTTGTCTGTTCGATTCCTACTCGGGGGAATGAAAATTAATACTTATTTTTTCGTTCTGATAACAAGATAAAGCGCAGCGTTGAGCTATCTACCTGCAATGTCTTGAAAATTTGGCAAAAGGTGGAGAAAGGGGTGTTTTAACACTACGTTCTCTCCACCCACCTCGCTGCATGTGGAATATAGCGTGAAGGCTAAAAAATACATCTTACAGCATGAAGGTGTCTTCCATCGTAGTGCGGCGCGAGCGACATGCGCGGCACTAACAGCGTTGTGGTCGTCGTCTCTGAAGCCGCGGACTCCCGCTTCGACGGATGGCTGTATAACCTAACCCATAGTCTTGATATAAGAATAATTCTTGTTTTATTATATTTTTTCTTTAAAGAATATTGTATATTTACTATGTTAGAAAAATCTGAAATGTGTTGGTATATGAGTATATTAATAAGTACGATTTACTTAAAAGTTATTTAAAATTGAGATTTTCTGGCTTGCAAAAGTCCTTCTTAAAGTTCCTTTTCTTCTTTTGAAAGTGTTATTGGATTTAAGTGTATATATACATATGTATATATATTGATTCTATTGAGTAGTAGTAAGAAAGAGAATATATTTCATGTATAAAATGTATAATGCGTCGTTCTTGAGTGAACTGACTTATTTTACCTAAAAAAGAAATGTCTTGTTTCGTTTGTATTGTGACATTTTATTATTTATTTTTATACTTGTACAGTATAGTACTTCTTTAGGTTTAAACAATAAATTAGTTAACATAATATTGGTTAGTACTATAACTATGTAAAAAATTACAAATTATTAAAATTTCAATTTTACGACAATTCTTGACAATTAAAATTTTATTAAGATTTATTGGTTTAAATAACCAAGTACAGGTGTTCATTCAGATATTTAGGCATAATTTAATAACAGGCCAGTCTTAGCGCAGGACAGGCGTGTGACTGTAAACGCAATAGGTTGGATCCCTATTCGAGACTTACAGAAATTGCCAAAATAAAGAACGAATGAATACGAACGCCTTAACACTAGGTTCTCTCTGGGCTGGTCGGTGTGTGCGGGATACAGTATCAAACTAAAAAAAACTTAATAAATTTATAGGACTATATTAAAACATGCTTACCTTAATCATAAGTCTTGCATGCAAAGTTCCAAATCGAAGATGCATAGGCGGATAAAAAAGTAAGACATAAAAGCAGATAACATCGATTTATTATGTATAAGTTATATATGAACAAACGTAAAATGCACGTAACAAAAAAAAAATAATAGAAAATTTTCACTCCAAATCCACATTATGTCCGTCTTAAAAAATCTTCTTAAATGCAAAAAGCCCGTTTTCGTAAGCATCAGCGTTATCCGGAATGGTCCGTTATCCATGAATCTTCATACAGTGAGCCTAATGAGAAAAAATGGCTGATCAAATATGGATTTGGTAATGGACGCTGGTACTCCGCAACTGTTAGCGTAATTGTAAATAACATTCTGTTACAAGTGACACATAAATATTAGAACACTTTAGGGTAACAGTTACGGAGTGTCTTGATCGTAAAAGGAAAGGCGCAAGCAAAGCAAGTTCTTTTAGGGAAAAAAAAGTTAGAAGAATGAAAACATGCTATAAATAATATAACGTCAGAGTCAGTGTAACTACAGTAAAAAAGCTCTTCATTCAGTGAAAAAATAAACAGTATTGTTTCAGTATCTTTTTAAAGTACTCACGTCGAGTTTAAGGCGATTATTACTATCAATTCTAAAAAAAACTATTTTGGGCTTTAGAAGATCTTGCACTGACGCTGATGATTTACTGATTCTTAAAAAATTGTAAATATAATATGTCATGCAAATTTCCTTATCTAATAAGTAGCTCTCACCGGATGCTCTCGGTTCTTGACCTTGGAGACCAGTCCTTGGAGTAAGATGCTCCTCTCCTTCTTCCACCTCCGATATTGCGTCCAGTTTTCCATCGCTCCACGTGATATCTTATCGCGTGTCGCACTTCCGTGTTCATAAAGCAGTAGAACAGTGCTACCGTGAAACCCTGTGGAAGAGATGATATTAACAGGTAGAAATAGAATTAATTATTCCGTTTTATTTTATTAGATACACCCCTTACTTCACATATATTCTGCGGTAGGTAGAGGGAAAAAGTTATATTTTTTATTTCGTTTCCAACGTTAACCTCAATTTTTAAGTCATTGCGTATTGAGTGGCATTCAAGGAAATTGTTAATTTTAAATATGTTTATAAAAATATATCTTTTTCTGTGTTTGTCTTTTGTTTATGTGTAAGTCAAATATCATACTATTCTTAACTATTAATCGTATGTTGGTTTATAATACTGGACTTAGTATTCCCACATATCCTTAAAAAAATAAGCACACATTGACACATTTTTAAATGATTCTTATAATTGTTCAAAAAGAACCGCAGTAAATCTGGAAATGGAAATATTGAAGTATGTTGGCAGAACCTAAGGAATTGTATGAACGAAGCAGCTGGCAGCAGGAATGTGTGGTAAAGGGAAAAGAGGCTTTAGCCAAAAGCGCGACGAATGGTAGGATGACAAAGTGTAAGATGTAGTAGAAAGAAAGAAGAAAGCATGTTAGAATAAAAAGAATACAAGTCTGAGAGAGATAAAAAAGAAAGAGTATAAGCTGGAAGAGCACCAAACGAAAATATTGATAAAGATGCAGCGTGGAAAGCCAGAGAAAGAAAGAGGTTTTATGAAAGGTTAAAGAACAATTTCAGAGAAAACACAAAGCTTTTCTGGTGAGAAATTCTTCTTCTTCTTTTTTTGAAAAAGACTAGAAGAAAGTACGCTCGTTTGCCTTAAACGAGACTCCGAGACTCCATTACTCTCTTTAACACCAGAGGAACTACAGATGCGTTGTCAGCTCTTAATGTGGAGATAGACGCGCCTTTTGAAAGTACTCAGGTCCAGACTGAACTTGGGCCCTATAACGTGCCAATCGGTGTTTTGGTGTGAAGTACTGTCTCGTCCTGCTGATGACCAACAGTTTATTCAAGGCCGACGGACATACTTTCCAGATGATTGCGGTACTAGCAATCACTCGAAACGCTAAGGCCCAATGTGCTGCTAGTGGGCGTGGCAATAAATGAAGTATTTTGGAAGGCATGCGTTACGACAAATGGTTTTTTAGTGGTTAAAACTTGTATCTTCTTGAGGTTGAACTGAAACAAGTTTCTTTCACCCATAATTAAAATCGCCTGGTGGCGATCCCGATCTGTGAGAGTATATCGTCGATAGCTGAGCATGTGCTCCATGAGCCGATCCGTTTCTGCATTACTATGCTTTGATCTCCCTCACGCTTTCCCCATCCTTCCATTGCTAGGGAGTGGTTGAATTTGGATTTCTTAATAATTCCAGTGACGATCTGTTTAATGCGTAAAGATCATGTAACTAGTTAAGACAGACTCCGTTCTCCACTTTCCTCCCACTTTTCGAAATATTGCGTTGAATGGCATAAATGTAAGCTGCACTTTGTGTTTTGAAAAGGCAAGGAAATCCGTCGCATTAATAGATGTTGTGCGGCCTACACGCTATAATTTTTTGAATAATTGGTCGATTCTTATAATTTTCATAAGGTAATAATTCATAACTTATTTACAATTTAAGAGAACGTGCATGTTCTAGTTTAAAAAAAAACCAGCTGACAGCTAAAGCTAAAAAGATTATTTAAATACGTTTTTCTCTGAACTCAACTAAACAAAAACAAACTTTGTGTACAACGAGCTCGCGGCGTCTTAAGACAATTTTAAGCAGCTAAAAGAGGGATTAGACTCTTAAGTTTCGGTAAAGTCAATTTGTTTTTAGAAGGACTTTAAGCTTAGACTAACTTTTTCGATAAAGATAGCAAAAAAATAACATGTTATTATTGAGAGAGATCTTTAGGACAATGGATTGTCATTATGCAAATATATTTTTCAATCTTTTTTATTCTTATTTTTATAAATTACATTTTTTTTCCACCACCATGAGTAATGTACGCAGTAAGAAATTGTCTTATTGTACACTCATTAGTTATGGGTTCGATGCATGTTTCAAAAAGTGATTAAATTTAAGTATACGTATGTTCGTTTCCATGGTACGATTAGAGATAAGATAAAGCTTGTTTCGTCAACTTTCTGGAAAACCTAAGCCTTGTAAGCTAATCTAAGCCGAGTAAGACTCCAAGCCAAGAAAGAGATGTAAGAGAAGAGTTTTGGAAAAAATATTAATTAAAATTTGAAAACACAACTTTATATATTTATAAATTATAACAATACGTTCTTACGATAATATTTGTAAAGAAAATATTGTCTTTCACCTATATTTTACATAAAATCTACAAAATTAACTTTGTATCTATTAGTATATTTATTGCATAATTACGTCCAACGTTTTTACTAGATCAAAATATTTTATCTTAAGCATAAACAGTATAATGGAGTTGCAAATAGATTACAAATCAGAAAACATTGGGTAAAGGATTGAGTTATTTTACCATTTACTGTGAGATCTGAAATAAATGATCCGATATAGTTTATTTATAGGATCTCGCTGGCACTATTTATCATGGAAGGGTTTTGTTTTTCATCTAGTAAGGGTGTCGATTGCGTACTCGTTTACTGATACTATCAAATGGTTTATGATATTTAGAGGTCAAATGATCTTTTTTTTTAGGTTAATGTTTATATAGCTTTATTTGAGTTATTCTTATAAGTAGTATTCTTATGTTTAAAGACGTATTAAATGTTTCCAGCTCTCAATCTCGCTGGATTAAATATCTTTTTAATACGGCTTTAATGAATAAACCAACACATAATTCACGAAATTCTACATACTATATTTTATGTATATTACAGAGTTCTTTCAAACAAAATAAATATTAAAATTATTGTTGTAATATAAAACGGCATTTGTCAAGAACGACGCACGCACACATAAATCTATCTAAGGGTAACCGCCCCATACGCCTTATTCCGAAATCTAGTCGTAGCTATTGGCGGCAAAGTTCTTCTTTACCTTTAGTAGTATTTTTGTAGTAATATGTGCTCACGTTATTGATATCTATGCGTAACTGCGTCACGAAGTACAGGTATGGATAAACATCGTGAAATGAAAAAAAAATCCTACGTCTAAACTATTGAGGTATCTTGATTAATTTCTTTAGGTATCGGTTTAAAATACCCGATATGCTGTTCCCGTAAAAGGAGCGGTGATACTTCCATCCTGTATATTATATAAAGTTATCCTATCCTTAGAGTGTTCGCCGTACTACGTGACATCGACTAAGTACATGTGCTTAACTGGTACATCCGATACGTCATAACTAAAGGACTAAACTGTACATTACAATTTTATAAAATACTAGACTTTTTAAATGAAAATATTTAATCCGATTAAACGTGTTTTTTTAGTATTATACATTATTGCAAACTCGAAGTTTCGAATACTTTGCAGTAGTTCGTGGTTACGCGTAGATTGAGGTGGCATTCGTGTCTTAGTTGACTATGTTGAGGGGGTTTACAGATGGGATTGGCAACATCTTAAGAAGAGCCTCCATAAAAACTACATTCAAGCTTCTTATTCGATATCAATAATAGGAATGTATGGAAGTCAGCTTTGTGTGAGCATACGGTGGATATATCTAGCCATTACATCAGGTTTGATAAACGGGTTTGATACTGTCAGCTCATTCACTGTAAGAATTCAGGTCAGTACCCGAGGCAATTAAGAATTCGTTGTCAACTGACAGATGAATGCCACCTCAGTCTACCCATGACTACGGAGTACTGCAAAGTTTTTGAACATTGTATGGTTGTATGATTTAAAAAATATATTATATACTAAATATAAGCGATTGATATAATAATGATACTAAATATACCAGTTAAGCAGTTTCATTTAAAATATGTAATGATCGTGAAAATCAAAGAACTTATTAAAGACAATCGCCACTTCGCTCTTGAACTTATTGTCGTATTATAGCCAAAGCCAAAAGATATATTTATTTTATATATATATTTTTAATAGTTATTTAGAAAACGTATAAAAAATTAAACGTAGCGGGATTCGAACCCTCTCTGCCTGTGCCTCTTGGAAACCGACAAAATTGAACCAACCGACCTGGTTGGTTTCTGCGAGACGCGGGTTCGAGTCTCGCTACGTTCAAATTTTTATACGATTTCTAAATTTTTTTCATATTTTTTTATAAAAACTATATTTTGTTCTCTCTTATACCCCTATAAAAATGTATACAAAGTTTCATGACAATCGGTTGAGTTGTTTTGACGTGAAAGCGTGACAAACAAACTTGCATTCATATTTATAATATTAGTATAATAGCAGTACTACCAAAAATAAAACTGACCTGTGTAGAAAGCATCAACGCGCGTATATAATTGAAGGCGTGGGCAAACCACGAATCGTCGCTTGGCCCACACAGCACCAGCAGGTTGGTGATGCCCAGGAGTGGGATCAAAACGAGCAGTGCCTTCGTCGCTTTCCTGTATTGCTCGGTTTCTAATGTGTTTGCTGAACGTAATTTCGTTATCAGTACCTGTTTAGGGAGAAAAAAGTTTGTTTTTATTTTTTTTTACTTTTTGTAAAGAGAGTTTTAGTTAACTAAGAATTGCAAGTATTTAATTAAATTGCAGACAATTTTTCTTTTTTTCAATTTTTTTTTTTACGAACGAAAATTTTTCCCGTAGAGTTTAGGTTACACAATATCTACTTACCCACATAATCCTAATGAGGAAAAATAAGTTGAGTGCGAGTCCGGCGAGCGCGGGCGCTTTGTGTATCCAGTCCACTGCGTGCTCGTGGATCCATTGGCACATTTTAGTGTCACCGCTCAAAGTTAACTGTTAGAGCGAAATAGGGCTTAATAAAATAATTAAGGACAGTCGTGGCGCAGCGGCACGAAGTGTGACTGAAAACCGACTGATTGTGAGTTCGATCCCCATCCCTGATCGAGGAGATGAAATATTTACTTAAATTTATATTTCCATTTCTTCGCTCTGGTGTCAAGGCACTCAACACGTAATGCCTTCAGAATTCGGCAGAAAGTGGGTAACGGAGTGTCTTAACACTAGGTTTTTTTTTATGGAAAAGACACGGCAAACGAGCGTTCGGGTCACCTGATAGTAAATGATTACCGCCGCCCACGGCCCCGTGTAACCCCAGAGGAGCTACAGGTTCGTTGCCGGCCTTTAAGGTGGATTGGGCTCCGGAGCCCGGCATTACTTGATGCGAAACGCAGTAGCATAAAGCCACTACTTCACGCCGGTTTTAAATGCCGGGGATGGTCATAATCCGGTCGAGTCTGCCCATGCGTGTAAATGGGGTTCCCTTTGCCTGCTGTGTGCGGGATACAGCGTGAAGCTGATTTATTTTATATAAAATTTGGATTTGTGTCAATTGTGTACAGTGTTCCACTGTAAATGCGATGATCGTGGGTTTGATTGCTATTTAAGGCGATGTTTATATTGAAGATAAAGCACAGTGAACAATACCACTATAGGCACAATGCCTCGTAATTAGAGATTTACATTATAATAAAAAATTTTACTTCTATATTATTAAAGTGAATATTATTATATTATATATTTTATTAATTAATTTTACGTTTATTTAAATTTGTTTAACGAATAAATGAATACGATGTCGTTGTTCTTTCACTTCGCTTTTTGACTATCTTTGGATAGAGGAAATTTGTAAAAATCTCCCTACAAAGATGTTAGCAACAAAAATAAGATGTAGCAAGCATATAAAAATTTCGATGAGAACCCGAAGACAGTATGGCTTAGTTGGTCAGTACGCTTGGACGATTTCCAAAGAGGTGCGAGTTCAAAAAAGTGTTTTTTTTTCTAAAAAGTAGTTTTCTACAAACTAGACTGTGCTGTTAACCATTAAGCCTCTTAGAACTATAACAGTGACAACCAGTATTATGTGTACTCATATTACGAATGCGATGTTATTTACTTATTTTGTATTAAAATGTTTATTATTTATTGTATTTGTATAATTTTTACGTTAAAAGTCCGTCATAATTGCAATTAAGTATATATTATATACTTATTTTATATTTAGTAATTTACATTTATGTTTAATATATTTAGGCATATAAATTTTATTCTTCGTCAGTCGCCTCGTAGCAGATGCTAGAACAGCCATTTAAATTTTGGTAGATATTAGTTACTAGTAGTTTCGAAGACTCATAATTTAAAAAATAATCTCCATTTTACATGCTAACTCTTTATATTCCAAGCGTAATACAATAAAAATCATAAAAAGGTAAACACTAAATTTGGTAATCCATAAGGCACTGTGACTATTATAGGTATCGATACACCTAGGAGGCCAGCGGTAAAAATTATGAACGACTACCACCACCTTTCCTCGCATGTTCAAGGGCTACACACAACTCAGGAGGATACACAAAATCGCTGTGACAAAAAACAAAAGTGTAGCAACTGAAAACGAAATGGCCCTGGGTGTTTTTACACCCATTATAGCCTTTAAGGGTTAACATGAATTTTGTTTAACAGACGGCATTTAATGAAACTTATTAAAGAGAGCATTTTTCGTCATATATCAATCAATATCGCTAACCTAAAACTTGTCACAAGTTGATGGATTTCACAAAATGTTATGTTTGTTCTGCTACTATATTTCCCTTTTGTTGAACTTTTCAATCTTAGGAGGTTTATGGTCTAGATATAAACCATTGATTCGAGAAATCCCGTTTTGTCTGTGTTATCTTCATCACATTTTTTGTACTATAGATAGTTTGAAACAGAAAATACCTCAATACATATACATATAAATTCACTGTCCGTTTTCTATTGAATATCCTTCTATTAAGATTTCATCGTTTCAATTTACCATGTCTATTTCTGTATATACATATTATATTATCGTGGTTATATCGTAGGATCGATGGTTTCGTGATTTCACCGAGCATTTCATGAACTGGTCACATATTGTGAAATAACCAATTTGATTTAACCATATCTCTGTATCATCAACTTTTAACCATTTCGTAATCGATATTTGGTCAATTATCGTATAATAAGATGTCTATAAAATAGTTGTGTGTATTTGTTGCATAAATAATTGTGTGGTGGTTACTTACGAAAATAAAATATTTTCCTCAAATGGACAAATTAAATTGAACGAAAAATTTAATGCAATGCTGTAAGTCATTCTTTTTTTTCAGTTTCATATGTCCCGCTGTATGCGGCATATGCATGAAGCTGCGGGCAGAGTAGGCAGTGTTAAGACAGTCTTTTCTTCTTTTTCCGCCGAATTCTGAAGGCATTGTGTGTTATTCAATATTTAATTTTAACGATTTAATCGTTCGCTCACGCTCGTAAAATGTGAAAAAATTGATATTAATCCCAAAAAAAAACTGATATTAATCCCAAAGCACGCCTCTATAATTTAATTGGACGATTGTTTAGGGAATAAAAGAAAAAAAATGCATTTAATTGAGATTACTAGTGATAAAAAGTGGTTATGTTAATTTGCATGACTGATAGTAGTTATGTTTATTGATGAATCGAATCGAATACTTGGTATATTAATGGAAGAGTATTGAAGGGAATTTAATGTAACGATTTGAATGTGGGTTTTTATTATTTTAAGTTTTTAGTCTGAGGATACTCTTTTTTAGCTTCACGCTGTATCCCGCATGTAGCATGGTAGGCTGAGGGAACCGGAAAACCGAGATATTCTTAAGACACGCCGTTTCCCATTAGGACACTTCCGTTTCCCATTTTCCGCTGAAGTCAGAAGGTATGGCGTGTCAATTAGTGAAAAATGTTAAATATTTCATTCTACCGAGTGGGAATCGAACCTAAAGCTGTCGCGTTCACAGCCGTACTTTTGGCCCCTGCGACTTCTATGATAATAATATTGTAATTATTTTAATATATCCTCTCTGGCAATATAAACGCGGAGTTCCGCCCCACAAAAAGCTATGTCTTAAGTGAATTTAGATTAGGAATTAAGAAAATTTCTTTTTATCATCTCAGTTATGAGGAGAGTGAAGTTGAAAAATTTTTTTACATTCAATTAAACGCGTGAAGTTAAAATAAAAAAGTTAATATAAAATCAATTCTCTTGAAAAATTCATAGTGAACAATTTTTCCATAATAAAAAGTGTAAGATTCTAACCACGGTACATTTTCTATTCAGATTTTAAATTAACCATACCTGAGATGAGAAGGTAGTTGCTCTATGAGAATTATTTTAAAATTTTCTATTCCGAGATAAAAAGAAAGGTTATAATTTTTCATATTTTAAATTAATTTTGTCAGTGTAAAACACTCACTTTAATTGGTTTTATGAGATCGTAGCGCTATACTCTAGAGCGTTAACTAAAGTATACGTGCATTTTAATATATTTTTAACCTTTTGATGCTTAAAAACCCGGACGAGTTTGAATCTGACTCCCCTGCTAAAGGTTCCGTATCAATTTCATGAATGTCCAATTTATAAAAGTTGTAAAGATATGCATGCAGAAATTGCAGCCAATTTACGTATATGGTCAGACCGCGTTACGTCACACATTCACTTTATAAGAAACCGAAACTTCCAGTTATTATAAAGTTTAAACTGATATTTTTTAAATCATTATATTTGGCTCAGTATCCTAGTGTTTTTAAATTCTAGGATCCTGATTTGCGACCTTTAGAAGCAATGTCTCATCGTTTCTTTATAGTTTTGTACAAATTCCTTGCTTTTTCGACGACAACAGAGAATCCATGCATTGTGCCAATAGTAAAATTTAAAACCGATTACTCATGTGAACTATCTGTCAAATTATTAACTAGCCTGTCTGCGGTTTCATCCGCTTGAACTATAAAATTATTTTCTCAATACACTAAATTAGTGGCGCAGGGGCACAAAGTGTGACTGTAAAACTGACTGGTTGTGAGTTCGACCCCCACTCGAGAAAATGAAATATTTACTTAAATTTATGTTTCCATTTCTTCGCTGCGGTGTCGAGGCAAAGCGCGGCGTTGAGTCCTGCCACTCAACATGCCATGTCTTCAATGTCCGGCAGAAAGTGGGGAATGGAGTGTCTTATTACTAGGTTTCCTCTGCCTGCCCTGAAATGTGCGGGGTACAGCGTGAAGCTGATTATATATGTAAGTATATTATAATAAAAAAAATATATTATTCTACTTACTCCATCTGGTCCTGTTGACGGTACAATGGAGACAAAACACCGACATATCACCCATATTGTGATGAAAATGGCTGGAGCACCTATACAAAAAAAAATTAAAGAGTTATAGTTTACATAAAAAAAAATATATTATTTTTTTCAATATGATTATATTACTATTCATTAAGCTTCACGCTGTATCCCGCATGATTTATCCCATCAGTCAGGGAAAACCTAGTGTGAAGACACTTTCCGGCGAATTCTAAAGACATTACGTATTAAGTAGCGGAACTCAACACTGCGCTTTGCCTCAACATCTCGAGTCGAGTAGGAATCGCACTCACAACTTCGAGAACGAGGGCGTGAGTCACATGCTTGTGTCCTTGCGCCACGACTGGCCTCTGTATTAGTATTTAATAATTATTTAATATTTACTGCTTTAATAACCAAGTTATAGTTTCGGTTTGGATTTTGTTTTGGGTGAAAGTTTTTTATTTAATTACGGATAAGGATTAAAACCTCAATGTGCATGATATCGCACCTTCATATGTTGTGTAGGTGTATTTAATATTGTGCGTCCAAATAAGAAATATTAATACTTATTTAGGCCTGATCGGTTTCCAGGAGGCGCAGGTTCAAGTCCCGCTACGTTCAATTTTTATACGTTTTCTAAATTAGTATTTTTCTTTCCTAAGTGTGGATTAACATTACTTTAAAAATGTTAAAAATAAGAAATATTAATTATATATTATTGCAGGTCAAGAAGGGAGAAGCTATAGATATTTCACGTCGTCTTCAATTATTGGTATATTTACGAAACTCTATTAATTAAAAATTATATTGTCTGTTTTAAATTTAATATAAATTTAATTTGGACCCACAGTCAGAAGTATCTTAATGTAACTTAGCTGACAGTAGTGGCTTAAATAAAATATCCTTTTGTATTTTATATAATATATTAATACTATAAAATTCTACCTTCTGTCTTAAGCAAGAGAAGGAAAAATAAATAATAATATTTTAGTATATATAAGTACAATTGCTATTTTAGTTTATTTTCTAACATTTTGCAATTATATCTTCCTACATTTAAGGTATGTATATGGCTATACAGCATATTGATAATATTTTCAGTTTTATAGGAAATTTAATTGTTCAGTTTCCCTTAGATACTTTTTAAGAAACGTAGCTTCTCTAAAAATTTCCGCTTCCTAAAAAAAGGAAGCGTAATTAGTAATTATTTAATAAAAACAATTTGGAGTCTTTTTATTTTTTTTGTTGTGTTCGTAAGAATTTACTAACACAAATGCAGAAAATAGATACAGAATAAAATATTTTAATTAACTCGGGGCTCGTCGCTAGGCACTTTGATACACAAACGGTCGCTTCTTGGTAAAAGACACCATATTATTTGTAGTGTATTATGTTAAGCACCTGGATATTAAAAGGGTGTTTCTTATAAAATTCTGTTTGCATGTATACCTACCATAATAAATAGTAAAATTCATAGTAAAATATAATATTATTTAACATGTGTTATCTCAAATTGAGATGTTCACAGTTTTGAAATCCTAAAAAAAAATGTATATATCAAAGGCGTGACATAAAGTGTCCACTGCGTCTAAAAGTTGAAAGTTGCCAACTATCAGCCAATTGGGGAGCTCTCTTGTTTCTATACAGAAAGGTACCTAAAGCGGGAAGTCTCTAAATGATGTAGAAACATATATATTTGTTTTTGTTATTTACCTTTGTGGTATTTTTTACGCACAAGCGACTAGCCCCGTGTTAATTAAATGACGCCGTGTGTAATTACTTCTAAGTATTTAGACACAAGAACTTATTAAAAGTGGAAACAAAATTAGATCAAATTTAGTAATGATATATATCAAGTTCGTTGGTGATTAGATCTAGAATAAGTTAATTTATTAAATAAATCAATTAATCAGCTTCACGCTGTATCCCGCATACAGCAGTGTAGGCAGAGGGAATATAGTGTTAAGACACTCCGTTCCCATACCCACTTTCCGTCCCACTTTCTGGCCAAATTCTGAAAGCATTGCGTGCTCAACGCCGCGCTTTGCCTCGACACCAGAGCGAAGAAATGGAAATATAAATTTAAGTTAATATTTCATCTCCTCGAGTGGGAATCGAACCCACAACCAGTTGGTTTTACAGCCACAATGTGCCATTGCGCCACGATTGGTCTCAATTGACTTCATTTATTATATTGTTATATTATTTCTAAGTTAATTTTATTTTTTTACCTTACCTCCTACATAATCGAAACTTACTAACTGAAAGTTTACTTATCAATACACTTTTAAAATTTGCTTTAAACGATATTATTATTAGAAAACTCAAATAATACAGATTAGTAAATTAATTATTATGTAGTAGGGTTGTTAGTAATAATTTGCATAAGACAACGTGCCGTAGATAATCCTCTTAAAGGTATTTCGAATAAATAGGAGTCACTCCCATTAACCTATTTTCACTCGCTGTGCCAATTTGGGAACATTTTGTTACTGATTTTTTGTAGCAAAAATTTTGATCAACTACAATTTGATAAATATTTTTTTAATAGAATGTTTAGTTATTGAATAAAAAATATAATGTTTACTTTTTATTTAAAAGTATTTATGTATCGACCAGTTAAATATGTTAAAGAAAATAATAAATAAGCAATAAATAGCTTGCCCTTAGTATAAAGAAATACAAATTTGTTTATTATGTTTTAATATGTTAAAGTTAGCTTTTGCTCAGTTTATAAAATATTCAACTTGTATTTTAACCTTTTAAGTTTTCAGTCAAAGAGTTGATGTAGTCAACGGAATTTCATTATTTCATAAGCACCCGACGGTAAGGTAATTATTTATGGAGCTATATTTTAATATTTTTTTTTTCAGTAAGTAATGTGGACAGTGATGTCTACTTCATGGTTCGATGGGGATTTGTTTGAGAGGCCGCAATGATTTTGGGTTCAAACTCTACGACATGTGGAACTATAACCAATTGACGTTATATTTAGGTTAGATCACGCTGTATCCTGCACACAGCAGGGTAGGCAGAGGGAACCTAGAGTTAAAACATTCCGTTCCCCCCTTTCTGCTGAATTCTAGAGGCATTGCGTGTTGAGTGGTAGAACTCAACGCAACGCCGTGCCTTGCCTCAACACTAGAGCGAAGAAATGGAAATATAAATTTAAGTAAATATTTCATCTCCTCGAGTTGGGATCGAACCCACAACCAGTCGGTTTTACAATCACACTTCGTGCCTTTGCGCCACGCCTGGCCTCAAGGTTTAATATTAAAGTATTTACGTATTTTAATTGTGTCGAGAGAATAACATAAAGCCAGTCTCAAGAATTATATTATTTTAATATTCTTGTGTTCAAAAATAGTACAAATTTTTAAAGTTAAATGTATAAAATAGAAATTGCTGATATATTGTTAAATGTTTGCGCAAAAATGATAGGCGTAAAGTGATTTTCAATCCATAATAATTCCGTCATTGAAGCGTATATGATGGAACGATACACGTCGAATGAAAAATAACGAATGCTTTATTTTAATTAAATATATGTTTACGTCAAATTAATGGATTAATCCATATAAATTATATAAATGAGGCGAGTCGTGGCGCAGCGGCACGGAGTTTGGCTGTAAAACTGACTGGTTGTGGGTTCGATCCACACTCGAGGAGATGAAATATTTATTTAAATTTATATTTCCATTTCTTCGCTCTGGTGTCGAGGCAAAGCGCGGCGTTGAGTTCTGCCACTCAACCGGCAATGCTTTCAGAATTCGGTAGAAAGTGGGGAACGGAGTGTTATAACACTAGGTTCCCACTGCCTACCCTGCTGTGTGCGGGATACATCTTGAAGCTGATTATATATGTTTACGGTTACTTACCCCATCCGATTGTTGTATAAACTTTTAACTTTATATTTTCAGCTGTGAATGTTTCAACCACCAACATATATAAGTATAGACCTGAAAACAAAATAAATATTAAATATCATTAATAGATTTTGTCAGCAGTGATGCAGGGACACAAATGTGTGACTGTAAACGCGACTGGTTGTAGGT
The DNA here is from genome assembly GCA_917862395.2 of Heliconius sara. Lineage (NCBI taxonomy): Eukaryota > Metazoa > Arthropoda > Insecta > Lepidoptera > Nymphalidae > Heliconius > Heliconius sara. The sequence goes on from OU860793.1 coordinate 5,749,874, forward strand.
TCGGTCTCTACTCGATGTAAATAAAATTATAATACTCAAGGCAAACCGTAGCGTTGAGTTCCGGCACTCAACTGAATTTGGCGGAAAAAGGGAGAACGAAGTGTCTTAACCATAGATATATATATAAATATAAAATTAATTTATTAGGTTCTATTATTAGATATATAGAAATTAAAAAATCTATTATATAATAATGTAAGGCACTCTAACATTTTTAAACATATTTAAGGTGTTCCCATAGGAAAGAAAACTACTTCCAGGAGGTGCGGGTTCGAGTCCCGCTACGTTCAAATTTTTATAGGTTTTCTAAATAAGCATTCTAACATGTATTATGCAGTTGTTCTATACTTTTTAGTTTCATTATTTTTCCCGTACAGTAATGTATGCAACACTAACATCTAATTAAAGAAGAAAGTTTCTTCATATAAAGTTAATTTAGAATTAAAAGTAGGAGTATAACTTATAAGGCAATGTAATAAGTTTGATTAAGTAAATTCATTAATTAAAACCATAGTATTAACAATTAAAATAAAAATAAAAAACAATAACATTGTTGTTTTATTTTTATTTTTTTTACATTGTTTTTTTTTTAATTTCACGCTGTATCCCGCATCTACCAGGGTTGATAAAAAGTCTAAAAAATGCTTAATTTTAAGACCCATTTTCCATCGAATTCTGGAGGCATTGATCCTTGAGATGATCGACACCAGAACGAAGAAATGAAAATGTTAAATATTTAATTTCTGCGAGTAGGAATTGAGCCCCCTCAACCTGTCGAGTTTATAGGTGTTTTTCTTATGCCACGACTTTCTTTATATTTTAATTAAAAATTGTATTTTCTATTTATTTACTAATCAAGTATCATATATTCTAAGAACGGAGACAACTTATATCGCAAAGTATCTGAAAATAGCGCGTTAGAACAAACAAAAATATTTATAACATATATTTTTTCAGCTTCACGCTAAATCCTGCCTATATCAGTGTAATCATAGGTTCTTTAAGGTATTGTTTTGTAGGTATTGTTAAGTAACGCCGTTCCCCACTTTTCGTCGAATTTTATGCATTGCATGTTGAGCAGCTGAACTTAACTGTGATGTGCCATGACGGCCTATAAATTTAAATATTAATATATTTTAATATAATTCTTAAACAAATGGTATGTAGAGACCGTAGCGTTTGGCGCTCCGTTCTCTCTGACTACCCCGCTAGGGATAAAGCGTGAAGTTAAGTTAAGTTAAGTTAAGTTAAACAAATACCAATAACGGTGTGAATCTGCGTTAGGTTTTCTCTGTGACTACATTGAAAATAGTTTAAATTGTTGAATATTATTAAAAATAGTTCAATTATTGATAATGGTTAAATTTATTGCATATATTTTGTTCACAATAAATCCATCTAAAATCTAATATAATTTTATATTGGGTTATATTAGATTTACAAAATATAACATTCTGCTAATTAAGCACGTGTATAAAATAACAACCTCCATGTACAAATATTTTGTTCAATTGATTTAAAAAACTAGAGGCCAGCCGAGGAGCAGGGGCACAAAGTGCGACTGTAAACGCGACTTGTTGTGGGTTCGATCCCCATTCGAGTAAATAAAATATTCTCTAGTAAATACATACTCAACACGCAATACGCACTTTCAAACGCGATGCGCGATGGCTTAGGAACTATATCAGATTGAAGTGCCTTGCTATGTCTGTCCCTAGCGTGAGACCTAACAGACGCCCGGACGCTCAAAGAAGCGCTAGTGGGATATATAGAAGAGGATGTTAAAACCGTGCAAAACGAAGTAGGTTGAGCAGAAAGGTAGACCCTGGTAACATACGTTACCTTCTGGTTACCTTCTCTTGGCATAACTTAATACCAAGAGAAGGTAATAAAATCTTGCCTTTCTGGGTATGGTGACATCATAAACTTTGTAATATGTATAGTAAACATGATTTATAAAAATCGTTTTGTTGATTTTTTCAGGTTTCAAAGTGATATTTTATAATATGATAATATGATAAAAAAATATTACGAATTATGTTAAAATTTATTAACTTACCTTCGACTAACATCCAAAAGAAATTCGTTAAATAGAAATAATGCATGCATATCACAAGAATCATGCACGACGTTTGATCTTGTTGGGCCTCATCTGACCAATTCTGAAAAAAAATGATACTTATTTCATTTAAACTATTGTTTTTATACTTACTTACTACTATTTTTTTAGAATTTTTGGTGGCTTAACTAAGAAACCTGAAATTATACAACTAATAAATTAAAAAATATACTTTAGGTCAAAAAATTAAAATTAAAAATAAATAATATTCTTATTTATTCAAAGAATGTATTTATATAAATCTTTAACAGTAATGTCTTGTTTCTGCCTCTAGTATTCGGCGGAAAGCGGGGAACGGAGTGTCTTAACACTATGTTCTCTGTGCCTACCTGAAATATGCGGGATATATCAGGATATGCTATAAGTGCGGGATATACATCAGGATGAAACTGATTTAAATTTTTTTTTTTATTTTATATAAAAAACCGTTAAACGTAATAAATAAATAATATATAGATATATACTCACTTGTAACGCTAAATTTAACATCCAACTACAAGCCGACAGTATATAAGTGGACATTAGATTAGTGTGTATTGTATTCCGAAGACATCTTAAGTCTCTGAAACAAAAGATACATAAATGACCTCCATTTCAATGATATTTTTTAGTCAGCACTTCTTTCTATCTGGCTATTTTTAGTTGTTGTTTTTATTTGTGTTTTTGTTCTGTATATAATAAAATAATATTTTTTTTATTTTCCTTTTTTTCCTGGGAAGCTTGTATGGGATTTTTGGGACTTCTTAAAAAAATAAAAAGAATATTATTAATTAAGACATCACTTTATATTTTATATATTTAATTAATTTAGTAGATAAGAGTAGTAGAATTTGATTTTGATTTCTGTACGACGATAATATTATTTCGCGCCAATATCGATAACTATAAAAAATATATTAAATACATAGTGATGTTCTCGCGTCAGATGCCCGAAGCTATAAAATATATTTACATAATCTTATTGACTCAGTTCTAATCTTAGTCAGGGGAAATATAATGTACCCATTAATTGAAAAAGCTATAGAGCGAAGTGACCTAAGATTAAAAAATCGGACAAGCGCGAGTCGAGCTCGCCCACCGAGGGTTCTGTACATAAATTGGAGATCTGCGTATATGGTTTAAAATTTGACTCGATATCTCCAAGCGTTCCTGAGAAAAATTCTCTACACAGACAGACAGACAGACAGCAAAGTGATTTTATAAGGGTTATTTTCCTTAAGAGGTACGGTACCCTAAAAACCTTACCAGTCCTTTTTTTAGCTTCACGTTATATCCTACACATAACAATGTAGGCAGAGGGAATTCAGTGTTAGACACTCCGTTTCCCAGTTTCGGTCGGATTATAGAGGCTTTGCTTGTTTTGTGGTGGAACTCAACGCCCGCGATTTGACTCGTTACCAGAGCGAGAGGATATAAAAAATATTAAATATTTCAGAACATAATCTAAATCAACGCCATTAAACAAAACAAATAATAATACTATATCATTTAAATAGAATGAAGCGAGCACATTGCAATCGTTAAGTTTTAACTATTATTACACGTGATATCATAAAAGAGATCTCTCGACTGGAACATTTTGGCCGTTCCAGCTTATCATCAGCATAGCAATTTAGTTAATGCTAATATTGTGATGTTTTCTGTTTATTAAGCAGCTATTAGATTATATAACTGACATATTGTTGTCTTTATGAAGTGGTTAATAGATTTGTTTGTGGGTTCAAATCCTTTAGGGATAGATAGAGGAGATGAATTGTTGTATTTCACAGTCATTCAAAATTTATGATAAAAAAAATGTTTCAAAAAGTATTTAGATTAACTTTGATTATGATTTAATAATATTTTTTACTATAATTGGCTTAAGGGCACAAATTGTGACTGTAAAATCGACTGGTTGTGAGTTCGATCCCCACTCGAAGAAATAAAAAAGAAAATGAGTTCCGCTACTCAACATGCAATGCCTCCAGAACATGGTGGAAAGTGGGGAACGGAGTGTCTTAAAACTAGGTTCCCTTTGGCATACTCTGCTGTGTGCGGGATACAGCGTGAAGCGGATTCAATTTTCATAATAATACAGCATAAAAGATAGCACGGTTCTCAATAAGATGCTGCAACTTTTGTGCTCGATCCCCATTGTTTGTGGGACTGCAGTCTGGTTTGTCATTATCTGCCGCATTACGTACTTTTTAACCTTTCATATTTTTGGATGTTTATATTTTACTTACCAATGCTATTATTGTACCATTTGTGAAGCATTTCGTATTTTTATTATTTATTTTGAAGTTTTTGAAATATAATAAGAAGTTAGTGTTGTTAATACTCGACTATTAATATTAATACTATTAAATTATAATACATAGACACTCCTCTTACTGCGAATCTCATTTTTTTTGTCAGAAACCAATTACTGAAGGATGGTGTCAATTCATAATATTATTATTAAAACAAATTCAATCACTTAACTAATTAATATACTTACTTGAAATATAAAAAGACGAATACAGCAAGCGACAGTACAGCTAGGCTTAGAGAATATCCAGCTAAATATATGAGACTAGTGACGTCCGTCGGCGATACACTCGCGATCCGTTCAGTGCAGTTCGCGTAGTCTGAGTAGTTGTGCCATGCGCCTTCGAGACATTGACGAGACGCGTTTTCTGTGAAAATAAGATATGTTTTTAATTTATCCAGGTATTGTCCGCCGAATTATCCAGGTATTGTGTATTGAGTAGTCATTTAACAAAGAAATTAAAATAGTGAATATTTCATTTCTCCGATTGGGAATCGAACTCACAACCATCGCTTTATAGTGACACGCGTCTCCCTGCCCCGCGTTGGGACCCTGGGACTGTGCGCCCTGGGACTTTGCCAGTGGGACTTTGAATACCCCCAGTTTAAAGGTATTCACGACGGGGAAGGTATCCACTCATGGAAATGAATTATTTTCATTTTCTCATTTTTATTAGAGTTCGTTTCTTACTTAACGTTTAAAATAATATTTGAATTTGTGAACTTCTGACACTGAATGATGGATTATACGAATCCAATTTATTTCATTGTCTGCTCTGAAATCAGTTTACAATATTTTTAAAAGATATTTAATATTAAAGACTAAATAATTAAAACGGTTCGAAGAGTTTTTTCGAACATATTATTGGTAAAGTGCACTGGGGGCATTATATTATATATATATATATATATATATATATATATATATATATATATATATATATATACATATAAATATATTTTTTACTATTTCTTATAGGCCAGTCGTGACACAGCGGCACGAAGTGTGACTATAAAACCGACTGGTTGTGGTTTCGATCCCCACTCGAGGAGATGCAATATTTACTTAAATGTATATTTCCATTTCTTCGCTCTGGTGTCGAGGCTAAGCGCGGCGTTGAGTTCTGCCAGTGAACACGCAATGCCTCCAGAATTCGGCAGAAAGTGGGGAACGGAGTGTCTTAACACTAGGTTCCCTCTGCCTACCCTGCTGTGTGCGGGATATAACGTGAAGCTGATGTATGATGTATGTATTTCTTATATTATCTTTGTAGGTTAACTTCTTTAATTGCACATTTGCCTAATCGCGCTGGTTTGATGGCAAAGAGAATTGCATTCATGTGACGTGAACCTTGACTTAAAAAGATAGTATGGGAATAAAGATAATCTTATATTGGAATAGTATCTAAACTGTCATTAACAGCGTGTTGACTAACGGGACTCAACAACGCGCTTCGCCTTATTGCCAGAGTGACTAAACGAAAATATTTAATATTTAATTTTCTTAAGTGGAAATCGAACACACAACCTGTCGTGTTAGTCTAAAACAATAACAAGTTTAAACAACAAAAAGTGGACAACGTAATGTCTAATGGGAACTGAGTGTCTTAACATTAGGTTTCCAGTTTCCCTCTTCTACCCTTCTATGTATAGGATACGAGACGTTACTAATTTTACTACTTTTCTGTTTAATTTTAAAATTCACATTTTGAAAATATCAATTTGCATATTTTTAAAATGCGAATAAAGTACATAATACCACAAAAGTATAAAAAGTTGATACTTTGTATAAAAGGTTAAGTTAATATAATTTCTGTATCGGTAGCCGCATATCAGGTGAATGCAAATAATTATTCTTCACCATCATAATTGATGCTAGATTTAACTGTTTTTTTTATAATACAAATAAGAAGCGTACTCAGTTCAAAATGATTTTATAGCTGAGATTAAATTTATATGGAACAAAAAATAACATACTAAAAAGTATTTTAAAAACAATTAAAGATTATATAAATAGGCTTAAACACACAAAGTGTGACGATAAAAGTGGATTTGATTCCCACTCGAAAAAATATTTAATATTTGTTTATTTTCTTCGCTCTGGTGTCGAGGCATTGTGCGGCGTTGACTTCCTTCCTTCCAGAATTCAATGGAAAATAGGGAAAGTAGTGTTCTAACACTAGGTTCCCTCCGCCTACCCTGCTGTGTGCGGGATACAGCGTGACGTTAAAAATTGTTTAACTTAAGGCGAGACGATTTCGCAATTTCATGCGAGATTGTGCCCGCTCATTATAAACATATTTACTGACGTCATGAAAATTACTCCGCTCTAATCTCTCCAAACAAACAATAATACAGGCCATTGTAAATTTAATTCGTTATATACTCAACGAGGCCAGTCGTGGCGCAGGGACTGGTTGTGGGTTCGATCCCCACACGAAGAGATGAAATATTTACTTAAATTTATATTTCCATTTCTTCGCTTTGGTGTCGAGGCAAAGCGCGGCGTTGAGTTCTGCCACTCAACACGCAATACCTCCAGAACTCGGCAGAAAGTGGGGAACGGAGTGTCTCAACACTAGGTCCCCTCTGCTTATCCTGCTATGTGCAGAATATAGCGCAAAGCTAATTTAATTTAATTTTTTAATATACTCAATGGAAGCTAGTTGTTATAGTATATTTGATATATAAAATGAAAATGTATAATATAAATGGAAAGGCCAGTCGTGGTGACTTAAAAGAGTGTCTTAACACTAGGCTCTCTCGGCCAAACCTGCTGCACGCGGGACACAGCGTGAAATTATATATATTGTACACTTTTTTTATCCCTACATCTCATTTTGTAATTAGTGGAAGCAAGTTATTATTGTATATTTAATGTGTAAAATGAAAATAAAATCATTTACATATCTAACAAACATATGAAGCGAACATTACTTATTTATATGAAATATTTGTAAATATCTATCTAATTTATTACAATTTATGATCCTATTCATAAATGTTTATTATTATATACTTTATATATATATATAAAGATAATTAACTTACGCGTATCGTCGTACTGTACACCATGGAACTCGCTGAAGCACTTTTGTATGGCCAAGGAGTTCCATGGAGTCGGATCCCAGCATAGCAGCCCATCGAAGTACGCCGGACAATACTCCTGGGATACGTTGAAATTCCGCGCCAGGCACTCCTCACTCGCGTCCTCTCCCACCTCATCATGAATCAACGTCTGTAGATCCTCCAGTTTGACTACTTATATTTAACGTCAGACTAGAAATTATTTGCTTTGGTTGTGTAATCTTTTAACTAATTCACATTTATCTGTTGTTTCGCGTTTTTAGATCTTCCATCGCGGAGAATTCTAGTTTTTTGCGCACCACGCCTTACTGGATTGGATTCTGCAGAGCTGTTGAGTGTCAGTGAGAATGTTACCATGATAAGGTTGTTTGAACGCGGCTTGTGTTCCAACTTATCAAGTGATAAGGCGCGGAGAGTAAACATTGGCAGTCTATAAGAGTATTTATGGATCGTGCGAAGGAACTCTAAAAAATTTTCTTCAACTGTTGTTCTCCACACGTCCGTTTCACCTGCAAGGAAACGTCACTGATAACATTCGTATGATAAACTAATGTAAACATAATTTATTTATTTTACTACCTATCAAAAGCATAAGATATCTATTTTTTTTATAATGGAGTTAATGTGAAACATTTATTTTGTATTGACTTTTTTTATGTTATATGTTGGAAGTATCAATATTATTTTTTTGTTTGCATTGATTTAAAATGTGGCCAGTCGTGGAGCAGGGGCACGAGCGCGACACGCAACAGGCTGTGGGTTCGATTTATTTTTTTTATTTCTTCGCTCTGGTGTCGAGTCTAAACGCGGGATTGAGCTCCGCCACTCCACATCCGATGCCTCCATAATTCCGGCGGAAAGTGGGGAGCGGAGTGTCTTAACACTAAGCTCCCTCTACCTACTCTGCTATTAAAAGTTAAAAAAAAATAAAAATATTATATTGATCAGTCGCGCTCTCTCTTGGTTGTGGTCGTATTCTTATTTATAAAATTTATGCCATATTTATTTGTCTGATTTTTGTCCTCGCTGCGAAATCGTCTGTTTATTTGGAACTTACAAGTATGTTTATTCTTACTTGACTGATCATTGTACTTAAGCCTCAAAAGGACTCATGGTCAGTAACAAGGGAATTGCTCAAAGATATTTATTTTATTACCCAAGTACTTCAGTTCAATAGACATTTTTATATATTGTTTCTTGTTTCCAAATAAATCAAAACATAGTACACTCGAGGGAAAAATATCAAAAGCCGCTGCTATTATTTGGCATAATAATGTATCCGATAGGTACTATATACATAGAAACGAAGTCCACAATTCGTTATTTTTGGCTTCATCCCTATTTGTACGTTTACGTGACCTAAAAATACAAAGAATATTATGAAACGCTGTATCTCTTAATACAACAAGCAACAACGGGCTAAATAATAAAATAGCTGAACTTTTATATTGTCTATGTATTTAAAATGAAATCTTTTGTATAGTTTGCTTTATGGTGTTTTGTCTGTTGACTTCATTATCTCTGAAAGTAATTTATGCACTGAAATTATGCAGTCATTGTATTAAATATACATAAGTGTGTAGTACGGTTAATGAGTCGTGGCCGCCATCAAGTTTTCTGAACTTTTGCGCGTTGTTCACTATTGAAGAAATTAATCAAAAGCAAAAAAAAGTAACATCAAATATGAGCAGCAAATTAATTATGTTAAGTGGCCACGATTCGTCGACCGTACTACATTTTCACATATGTATGTATACAGATATATTTTTCTTGTATCTTTGTAATCCTATGCCTAAATAATGAGTCTCGGTATATCGTGAAAGAAACAAAAGATACGATTATTATCTTTGATTATGTAATCGGTATACATTTAATGCTAGTTACATACGTAGGTAAAGGTAGTATGTGAACCTAGAAAGAAAAGAATAATTCAAACAGGATATATATTTTAATTTTAACATAAGAAAGTTAGTCACTTATATTGAAGTCAATTATAAAAGCCGACATATTAAACGTTGACGTATTTGGGATGTGTTGAGCGCAATGATTGTGGCTTCAAATCCTGCTAGTGTTAAAGTTTATGTTTACTAAATATTTTCATAACTGCAAAAACCGTGGCATTGAGTATCATTATTTGACACAGTTATTGTTTTTTGATTATGGTGTTGTGAACGTGCCAGCTGAGCACATATCACTTCGCCACAGCATGCCACTTTGTACGAAGAGCTCTCGAAACACAATGTGTTTAAGTAGACGAAGAAAAGACATTGGAATGACTTGTCACTGTTAATGTCTATATTAGAAATTTAATAAAAAGTGTGCTCAACTGGCACGCCTAAAAGCTAAAAAAAAGAAATAGAATAAAAAAACAAAAAAAAAAGAACAAAAAATATACTGCTGATATTAAAAGAATGTAAACAACATACAATTGCAATGTACAACCGGTTTTGTTTAGTCGTTCTATTGACTTTCCTTAACCTATAAAAAACGTTTCGATAACAAGAAAACAAATAACGCAGAACACCGTACATTATAGTATTAATGTATAGAAAATTATTTTCTATTTAAGTTAATTAATAGAGAATAGTGGCCGGTCGTGAAGCAGAGGCACAAAGTGTGACTGCAAAATCGACTGGTTGTAGGTTCGATCCCCGCTCGAGGAAATGAATGAATGAATTCATTTTCTTCGCTCTGATGTCGAGGCAAAGCGCGGCGTTGATTTCCGCCACTAAGCACTCAACGCCTCCAGAATCCGGCGGAAAGTGGGGAACGGAGTGTCTTAACACGAAGTTCCCTCTGCCTATCCTGCTGTGTGCAGGATACAGCGTAAAGCTGATTTAATTTTAACTTAATTATATATTTTTTTCCTAAGTGTAGAATAACACTTGAAAAACATTTCAATTTATTATTATAATTTTTATATTTATGCGTGCTATAAAATGGCTTTAACGTTGATAATTCGGAAATATCGATGTCTTATAAATAGAATCGTGATCGGTTTGGGGTCGATATACACTCGGGGGAATGAATGATTTTCATTTTCAGGGATCCATACTTCAAAAGGTAAATACGGAACCACTTTGTTATTTTGTACATTTGTCTGTCTGCCAAGACCATTTATCTCAAGATTGCATGGAGGTATCAAGCTGATGTTAATAATAAATTATTCAGGTCTCTGGTCCTATAGAGTGAAGCGAGAATAAAAACATCCATTATTGTGTATAACATTGTATGAAGTGAGAACTTATATTAAAACTTATATACAAATAAAAACTTATAATATAAAAAGGGAAAAAGTTAAAATTTATAAATTTGTCATTGAAAAATAATATTACAAACTTATATTTGTTTTGTACGAATTTTATAACTTGTACTTCCCGATGACCTATAATAGTGACATTGGCAGCCTGGGTGGAAGACTCGGACTCATACTTAACCGATTTTAATTTTTTATTTTTCCGCTCTGTGAAGATGCTACAAAGCGCGGCGTTAATTTACGCCACTCAACACGCAAAGTGGAACGGTGGTATGACAGCGACACTTTTTTTTTTATGGAATAGACACGGAGCGTGCGGGTCACCTGATGGTAAGTAATCACCGTCGCCCAGGACCTCGTGCAACCCCAGAGGAGCTACAGGTGTGTTGCCAGCCTTTAAGTTGGGTTGGGCGCCGGGGCCCGACATTACCTGATGCGAAACGCAGTGGCATAAAGCCACTACTTCACGCCGGTTTTAAATGCTGGGGGTGGTAATGATCCAGTCGAGTCTGCCCATGCGTGTTGCCATTGCTGGCGACGTGACTCTACCACACGTACTTTAGTCGCCGCTTACGACACCACCAGGCCTATTCTAGGCCGGGATCACACGGCACGATGATCTTTCTGCCTACGCAATTTTCCGCTTTTCTTTTTTTTTTCTTTCCGCTTACGCAACATTGCGTAAGCGGAAAGAACATATGTGAGATAGAACGTGAAGCATAAAAACATTGGCTTTATTAGGTTGTTTTTATCGTTTAGTGACATTAAAAAAATCATTCTAGTGACGTTTTGCTATTGTATGCATTTCAGAGAACATGCATAGACTACAATTAACTGATTAAATTAACTTTTATATATTAAAATACTCATAAATATGTACATAAATAAATTGTTCTTAAATTGTGGCATTATTCTTAACTAGCTTTCGCTGTTTTGCATGTTGCTTGCTTGTGAAATATTATCATTTCAATTTCTGGTGAATTGTCTTACGTCTGACAGAACGAGACTATTGTAGGATAAATATTGTGTAAGTTTAAAATCAGGTACAATAGGTATTTATCTCGATATTTTATGGTCCTACATTAATTACTAGAAAAAAATTTATTTATAATATTACAAAAAAGAATAAAAGAACAATGTATATAAAAATCCATTGGATAGTTTTATCGACTAACAATGGTCATGTCTACCTAACAAGCGGTAAAAATTCGATGCCTGCAATATTTCATCGCCAATTGCACTATTTTTCTACAATGTTAGTAAAAAAATATTTTTATTATTATTTTTAAAGTTTTTAGGATTGCATACCTTAAAAGTAAAACGGGATATATTTTCTAAAACCGTGATGGTTACGCAGATTATGTATTTCACTTGTCGCGAAATTAAAGATATACAAAAATAATATTAAATCGGCTTCAACTTCAAGCTGTATCTCACAAATTGCTATTTGTGAGATACAGCTTGAAGTTGAAGCCTACCCTGCTGGGTAGGTAGAGGGAATCCAGTGTTACGACACTTCGTTCTTCGCTTACCGCTGAATTTTACGAAGCATTCCGTGTTGAGTGGCGAACAATTCAAACTAAAAACGAAAATCAAATGAAAAAAATATAGTATTATTAAATAAAATAATAATAAACTTTTTGTTCTAAAGTAGTGAATGATGATGTAGTGTTGTGTTTTTAGGTAGTTTTCTCATGCATTTCTACTTATTTGGATAAATTGAGATGTCGGAAAAACAGTGTCTCCGGTGTCTTCTGTTTACTTTCAAATTATGGAAGATACGTGAAGAAACAGCTATTGACATTTATATTGGCAACCCACGTTAAAATTCATAATATATTTTCTTTGTATATAGTTCTATATGTAAGAGTAACTTAATTTAATAAATCAAATATTTTATTATCATATTTCATTTAATAAAAAAAATATAGTATGTCACAAAATGTAAGTACATTATCGGAATATAAATGTGTGTATTATACGAAAACGTGACTTTGAATGAATTTCATATTGTTAGTGTTGTTTACTTGGATTTATAAAGTTAAAGCATCTTATTAATTAACAATATGAACATGATACATAATCTGAATATGTAACTTATTTTGTTAGAGCTCAAAAAATTAAATTCTAATCGCTAAAAAGGTCGGAGAATTTAAATAAATTATGACGATATGAGATAAAGGTTGATTTATGATTTTGATTGTATTATATTTTGTCAAAATTTATATTTTTCTACGAGTTACTACGAGGCTGCAATTGGAGGGTTAGGAAAATACGATTTTTATATCTTAAACATATATTAATAAAATTTTAAAATTTAAATACACAAATTAAATCTAAAACTAAACTATATCTAAGATTACTGCCTTCAATGTTGGAAAAACAGTAATCTGCTTAAACCTAAACTAATCTAACTTAACCTACGACTTAATTACTCCACGATGGAATAATAAGTGTGGGAAAAGAAGAAATTCCTTTCCCACCGGCGCTGTTCACCCGATCTCTCCTTTGTCAGCATTTTGTGGCGCTCGGCCGCCTGTCAGACGGACATATTATAATATTAAATAATTTTTCCGCCTGTGACACCGATATAGCATACATATATATGTTTATTAAACAATAGCTTTGTTAAGTTTGTATATACAAGCATTAAGTAAATAAATACCACCAATTTTTAAAAAGCTGCGACAACAACAACACACAATACATTCAGTACATCGTGTTTTTTTGTATGAACACGAGTGTCTCTAGTTGCTAAATTTGTTGTGACACGACAATGATTCAAAAGTGTCTAGTACAGTAGAAGAGTTTCTAAACAAGTTTGAAATTTTGAAATCACGATTTCTGTACACTTACAAATTGACGCTACTGACAGTCCGTTCGAGACTACAACATTGCACCATACGGAAGCACTCTGATACCCTCAGGTGACGAGCATCAGGCGGGAAAAAAGAGAACAATTAGTATGTAAAAGAAAAGTTCGAACAAACTATGAATGAATTATTAGATGCAACTGAGGCTAGAAATCTGGATGTCGTTTGTGACACAGAGACCAGGCTAAAGGGCAATGTCACGACTGATTTACTGGGTAGCCGGTTCGCTTGCTGGGCTGGCGTACCAGAATAAGCGAAGGAGTTGCGGTGCTGGTGCGCTATTGTCGTCACGATTGGTTATTACAGCGGTGGAATACAAGGCGATCAACTCGAAGCATGAATATTCTTGTTAGCGGCGTATGCGGCAGAGTAATCGTAGCGTCAGGCGTCAAAGGTTGATGACAGTAGACGATTCGAAGAAATGAGCAATTGTATTTATGGCTCTCGAATATTAAAAATAAAATATATCTTCTTTTAATTTTTGAAAATGTAAATTAAATAAGTACCTAAACTTTTCTTATACGTTTGCTTCTAATAGCTTTTTAAATAAAAATACGTTATATTTAAAAAAATATAATATTTCATGATATAAAAAAATAGTATACATTTTTTACAAGCGTAAAAGGCTTCTTTTCTTCAATATTAGATACCTACATTGTGATATATTTTACAGCTGAGTGGTTCTTTTGATCATTTTATTTTAGACATGGTTTTGGTCAGACATTCTCTTACGTGGAAATTTATTGATTGGGGCTTCGAACCCATTTAAAAAAACAATTTGAATTTCATATTTATTAGTAGATACAAAAGTATATATACACGTTATTGTGATTCTTAATTCAAAATTTGAAAGACTCTTTTATAATGTTCTAAGGCATAAAAAATAATATAATAAAAAAATAAAAAAATACAATTTCTTGATAAGATTGATAGTTGTGATAAATATAACTTTAACCTAAAAACACAAAGATACAAAAGCAACATTAACCATTACAGACTCTCCAGACTTTCACCTTCATATGAGATATATATTTCATTTCCTCAAGTAGAAATGGAATCCACAATCTTTTCCATTTACAGCCAAAGGTGAGTGCAACGCAGGGGCGTTACGACAGGCCTATACATTTTTTCCCTCTAAATTTAATTCGTAAATAGCTTTTATTCTTATCTTTTCATTTCGAACACAATATGAGAAAATTATTCTTTCAATTGGCATTTGCAAGCTTAGGAGCATATTAAATTTCCATAGCAAAATTATAGCATCCGGCTACCTTGAATACGAGCCCTTGCGTTACTTGAAGTGCTTTAGTGAATTAAATTGTAATAGTATTGTGTCCTCCTCGTTTTGCTTACGATCGTGTAAAATATATTGAAAAAGTGAGATACGTATTTTTACATGTAAAAAGATATTAAGATATGTAATATAATGCTTGAATAATAATAATTTTATTATATAGAAATGTAATAAAATTATTTGTCGTAAATTCTATTGTTTTTGCTGAATTTATGAGGTATTTGTAATGATGATGATGACATGTACTTTATCATACATTTAAGTTGCCTTTCGTGACTAATGGCATTCAAGTAGGTATATTTACCTAATACATATAAGATCGGGGTAAAAGTATTTTTATATTGTTCATACAAAGGAAAATAATATTTTTAGGTATATTTCTTTATTTATTTATAATATGTATGTGCTGTTTTGAGCGATGATTATGGGTAGTGCCATGATCTCATTCCTGGAGAATTTGTGGGTTTTCGATAAAAAAATCGGACAGGTAGTGTTTACGGAGTTCTTTTGAGGTTGGCTTTATACCTCCTAAAGAGTTCTGCAAAGACCGAAACAGGTCGAATCTGATGGAATAAGGTCAGGGTTATACGGAAGATGCATCGACACGTCCCAGCCAAGCTCTGTTAATTTTTGCTGCGTGGCTATAAACGAGTGCGATCAGGTGTTGCCATGGTGGAACACCACGCCCTTCGTGTTCACCAGCTCCAGCCAGTTTTTCTCTATAGCTTTTTTTAACCTTATCAGTCGGTGACAGTAGGGTGAGAATCGATAGTTTTAACCGGTGGCAAAAATTTGCAAAACAAACAAAGAATTGCAAATGAAAACACGTTGCATTAAGTTTCTCTCAGTGAGATCATGTGGTACCCAAATGTCAAGTTTTTTCTTATACCTAGACTTTCGTAAATAACGTAAAACTGTTTTATGATCAACATCCAGTTCTTCAGCAATGTCGTAGTTACTAATATGTCAATCTTGCTCCACTTTCTCAAAGATGGCACTGGTTTTATCTGTGACAGGGTGTGACAGGCTTTCACACAAAGAGGACACACATGGGAAGAGGATAGGGAAAATTAAAATAATTAGTTAGCTCGAGAGAAGATTGAACTCCAAGCCATTGCGCTCGCAGTAGGTAATGTTCCTCTAAGATACAATGGTCTCAGCAACAGCGAGAGACTTCTGTTTGAGTGAGCCTAACAAAATATCTAAAAATAATACAAATAATCACTCAAAAGTAACGTGTGTTTTTATTAAACATTTTTTTTAATTGTATGAGTTTCTTTCATGTTACGGAAACAACAGGAAACCTTTCCCATCCACTTTCTTTTTAATAAAAGAGCACTTCTCGTGAATTGAATTTTGGCATATTATTCTAAGCCGTAGAGTATTAAGAAATTAGGTTGTAATACATATTTTCTTTGTATAAGAATAATGATGGTTTTACCAAGAATAACAAATGTTTCTTGAAAATGGTTGTTTATAACATGAAAATAATATTATCATAATCATGAGGCAGCTTATAATGAAAACGTTGTAAATTAGCAATTATGGTAATTATTTGTAGCTTTAAATCTACAGTTAATATAGAGGAAGAACACATACACATATTTTCACAGTAACAGTAAAAAAAGATTTAATTTAGAATTAATTATTCATAATTAGCATTCTTATATACATAAACTAATTACATTTTCATTGTACCATTCCTAACACAATATCTTGAATTTTAAAATGTGAAGAAAAGAGTTAATACAACGAAGAAACCAACCATGGCACAGGGGCACAAGCGTGTGGCTGTAAAAACGCGACAGGTTGTGGATTCGATTCCCACTCGAGGAATTTGAATATTAATTGTTTTCATTTATTTGCACTGGGGTCGAGTGTAACGTTGAGTTCCGCCACTCAAGGCTCAATGCCTCCAGAATGTGACGGAAAGTTCGGAACGGAGTTTCTAACACTAGGCTCCCTGTGCCTATCCTGCTACATGCGGGATATAACGTGAAGCTGAAAAAAACAGAGTGATTTGACATGATGCTTTAAGATAAAGCAAAAGGATGAGAAAAATAAAGATAGTAATATACAGGTAAAGGTGATATATAAAAGTAAATATGATATAGTACCATAAGAATATAAAAATATAGAGCTCGTGTCCCCTCGAAAATATTTCAGAGTTTTGCCTCACGTGTTTCTGACAAGCTGCAAACAACGATGGCTGATGGACAGTATGCTTGAGAAGCTAAAACTCATTGTCAAACTTTCTTCCAGATCCTCGAGTTTTCTATGTTTCTGATTTTAACGCGTTAAACCAAACAAACTCTTCAGATTTATAATATGAGTATAGACGTTAACAAATGTCGTAAGAACGCAGAAATTTCTGAATTAATCTTATAACTGAACACAACATAAACATTTTTTTTTTTATTTAATCTGTTTAAGAATGCAATATAATATTTTCTCTGTATACAGAATACAAACTTAGAAATACAAACAGAGTTCAATATAGAACTGTACTTCGAAAGGAAAAACGTAACACTTCTAGGATTTAACGTAACACTTTATTGTCCGTCTGTCCGTCTATCAAAACCAAGCAAAAACTCGAAGAAGCTCGTCGTATCAAGATTAGCGTTTGCTCGTAAGCATCAAGATTAGTCAAGTGAGTCGAGGTCGCGTTGTATTCACCGATGGGAAAAACGATACTAGCCAGATAAACTTCACAGTAACTGTCATATAGCGGAGGATCAGTGATGGAATGATGTGGCATATGTTTGAGAGCCCGTACAGAGTTGGCGCTTATCGAAAATGGATCTCACACTGTACAACGATATGTAATTGAAGTCTTAGAATAACATGTAATACCTTTTGCTAAATTCATAGGCAAGAAGAAATATTTTTATTATCGATAGAGCACGTCCTCATACTGCACGTATTGTGATTAGCTACCTCCGTGAGATTGGTATCACTCAGATGAAATGGCCAGCCGGATATGAACCGCATAGCACATGCGTGGGATATGGGAACCTTAAAAGTCTGTCTGTGATTTCAAAATAAAAATTAAATTGAAAGATTGGCGCGGAGCGATTTGGTAAGCAACATATATTTTCCGAAGGATCAGGATTTACGGTATAAAAGCTGAGTTCGTCGTAACATTACTATAAAATTTCAATCAAGTTAAGCTTAAAACGATAATTTTATGAATAAAAAAAAAATATTTATCATTCTTGGAAAAATCTTTTCATTTTAATTTCTATTAAGTTTTATAGAGTACAGTTAAAAAACTGTGGTTTCATTTAAAACGGTGACGACAAAATCACTCTGTATATTTAATGGAAAATTAATTTAAAATTTTAAAACCACAGTCTATTTCTTTTCATATCTCAATTGTTTAGCTTATAAAAGTTCAATATTAGCTGTCACCGACGTTGAAGTCTACTTTAAAAACTAAGAGTATTTTTTCCACAAATTTAAACATAAAGAAACTTTTTATATATGTATTTTTCCAGAATCAGTAGTAATGAATTGAGATGCTCGTTTTAGAACTTTTTATAATGCAAATATATAAAACAATTTTTATTTTATATGTAATAGATAGGGTTTCAACTTACTTTTTTGAAGACATATAAAAATTTTAACATAACAGCAGTTGAACCTGCGCCGCTTGGAAACTATCCAAGCGCTCTAAATAACTGAGCCATATGTTTTATCGTCAAAATTTTTATATGCTTGCTTGCTTTTTTTTTGCTTTCGCTTTTTTTTTTTTACTCACCTGTAAGAAGATTTACAAATTTCAACTCAAATACGTCGTAGCTAGTATACAAGAATTTTGATGTAGCGTGATAAGAATGTGCTTAGTTCATCAGAGCACTTGGACAGTTACGTTACA
Organism: Heliconius sara; assembly: GCA_917862395.2. Classification (NCBI taxonomy): domain Eukaryota; kingdom Metazoa; phylum Arthropoda; class Insecta; order Lepidoptera; family Nymphalidae; genus Heliconius; species Heliconius sara. Next base: position 5,768,669 of record OU860793.1, read on the forward strand.
ATTTTTATATTTTCAAAAAAGTATTTTTCTATTGTAAGTGTGGAATAACGCTTTAAAAATGTAAAAAAAATGATTTATTTAAATATTTATTTTTAGATATCTTCAATTCCATATAGCCACGAGAAACAAAAATGTACGAATTAGTTCTTGATTTAGACGAGGAACCATGTCATCCATTAGTATAAAGTTCAATTCTACAAGAAAATTTATGAAATAATAGTAAAAATTATCGCTTTTTTCGCTCTGGAATCTCGTCATAAAAATGAATCATAATATATTTATGAATCGACATGATATCTATTGACGTCAATACATAGTAATAAAATTGGAACTAGGACGGAACTCATACGCCATATTTCAACAATGCTTCATAAATAATCAATCCTCCCAGGATTTATCCAATTAGTTTACAATATATAATACAATATGAAAATCTTGAATGATTTTTTCTATTATTAGCTTTAAACCGTTCTCAGTCGAGACAATGTACATTTTTTTAACATTTTTAAAATGTTATTCACACTTTTGAAAGAAAAATATTTATTTAGAAAACGCATAAAAATTTGAAAGTAGCGGGACTCGAACCCGCGCCTCCTGGAAACCGACCAGGAGGTGATCGGCTTTTTAAATAACTAATGTATAATTTATTAAAAAACCTATAAAACTATTTGGCTGTACTAAATGTAACTGGCTGGTTTTAATATCATTAAATGTGACATTCTGAAGATGCAATGAATAAAAAAAACTAGTTCCCGCCATTATTCAATTGTTTTTCAAGATAGGAAAATGAAAGTATGTGACGAAGAAATTCAAGAATTCTTTATTACAAAAAAGGTAAAAATGCGACGAACGCTGCGAATAAAATTTGTGCGGCTTACGGACCTAATGCGGTATCAACAAGAGTAGTATCAATAAATGTGGTTCAAGCGTTTCAGGCCTAGAATTTTTTGTGTGAAAGCCTGTCACACCCTGTCACAGATAAAACCAGTGCCATCTTTGAGAAAGTGGAGCAAGATTGACATATTAGTAACTACGACATTGCTGAAGAACTGGAAGTTGATCATAAAACAGTTTTACGTTATTTACGAAAGTCTAGGTATAAGAAAAAACTTGACATTTGGGTACCACATGATCTCACTGAGAGAAACTTGATGCAACGTGTTTTCATTTGCAATTCTTTGTTTGTTTTGCAAATTTTTGCCACCGGTTAAAACTATCGATTCTCACCCTACTGTCACCGACTGATAAGGTTAAAAAAAGCTATAGAGAAAAACTGGCTGGAGCTGGTGAACACGAAGGGCGTGGTGTTCCACCATGGCAACACCTGATCGCACTCGTTTATAGCCACGCAGCAAAAATTAACAGAGCTTGGCTGGGACGTGTCGATGCATCTTCCGTATAACCCTGACCTTATTCCATCAGATTCGACCTGTTTCGGTCTTTGCAGAACTCTTTAGGAGGTATAAAGCCAACCTCAAAAGAACTCCGTAAACACTACCTGTCCGATTTTTTTATCGAAAACCCACAAATTCTCCAGGAATGAGATCATGGCACTACCCATAATCATCGCTCAAAACAGCACATACATATTATAAATAAATAAAGAAATATACCTAAAAATATTATTTTCCTTTGTATGAACAATATAAAAATACTTTTACCCCGATCTTATATGTATTAGGTAAATATACCTACTTGAATGCCATTAGTCACGAAAGGCAACTTAAATGTATGATAAAGTACATGTCATCATCATCATTACAAATACCTCATAAATTCAGCAAAAACAATAGAATTTACGACAAATAATTTTATTACATTTCTATATAATAAAATTACCTACTCATTCCCATTATGGAAAGGACTTACTTTATTTAATAAAGCGTTCACCGTTCTTTGAGAAATTGATTTTTAATTAGGACAGTTTGATAAGCAAACATAGATAGTTCCTGAGGTTAGTGCTTCAACTGGACAAACTAATAAGCTTAATAATAATAAGTATAGACAATATAATGTTAGATAAAACGCAAAACAGAAGGAAAAGGGGCTTGTTCATCAAACTTTACTTTTTGTTAACCTTTAAGTACCGACGTGCGGTCTGACAGGCCCTGCAAGTATTTCATTTCTTATTTTTCTTCTTTTCACCTCAAAATGGAATCCCCGCTTATAGATAGCTGCATGGGCGTTGCTAACGTTGACATTGGAAAAAAGCAATTTGAAACTCCGATGCAGTCTTCCAGGCCTCACAGCGATACTTACGGATTTTGTTTTTATTGTATGCTTTGTTATACTAAATTGTTATTTTCCCAATAGTTATGAGATAAATTTACAGCAAGATTTACATTTTATAAATACATAGAATCTAAATACTGAGCTACTGGTTGAGAGTTGGCTTGTGACTAAAGATTCCAGATCGAAGTTTGACAACGTTGGTGAAGATTTTAGTCCGTAGCATAACGACATACGGTAAGCATACGAATATTAGTACGAATATTTCAGATACTGTCATTACCAAACACAATATAAAGCAAAGACTTTAAATTCTAAGGTTATTCCAAAACTGATAATGAGCTTAGCAGAAGTACTTGGTTCTGATAAGCCTGAAACATATACAGATGAAGCTGAAAAAGTCAAGACACGAAGGATCTGTCGTTCATCATGATGCAGGTAAAAATATGTAACTCAGACATTTTTTAAAAATCGATATTATATATGCGGCCTCTTAGGCCTGACGTCGGAACTAACGTTACAAAAACTGCACATCGGTACTTATAGGTTAATATTGCGCAATTTAATAAACGCATATTAAGATATGGTAAGGTAATAAAAATTAAAATATTTATGAATATATTAAAATACTACAATAACCCATTTTGTTTGGTGCCACACACTCATTTCGAAACATTATGGTATTTTTCAGGGGTTCGTACGGGTTCGTACCTAAAAAGCAACGTACCTAAAAAGCAACGCAACGAATGGAACCCTTATAGGATCACTTTCTAGTCCATCTGTCCGACTGTCAATAACATCAACAATCCGAAATTAATTTTCTGCTGGTCTTCCCGCCCCGTCCTGTCGCAAAACCTACAAAGTACTTAAGTGGAGCTCCAAGTATGAAGTTTAACAAAAAGTGTAAAGTTGCAGTATAAATAAAGGAAAACATTCACAAACGGAAAATTTTATAGATATTTTGTAAAATAAAGAATCATTGCAATCTTATAGTTGCAGTTCAATTAATAAAAAACGAGTGCATATATCCGTAAACTTAAGTTTGTTAAATTTTATAAATTGTACTTCCTTTTGACATAACTCCTGTATTAATATGCTCTGTATGCGATTCTAACTCGTATTAGACCGTTTTTGTTTTTAAATTAACAGATTGAAGAAATTTTAAATATCTAAATGCCAAACGCTGAAGTTTTCAATAGGAGAACATTCTAAAAAAAACAAATCCCGTTATTATCTCTAAATTGAACGATGACTGTAAACATTTTATTTCTCTCAATCAAAACCTGAAGCAACGTGCTCGGTACATTTAATACTTTATTACTAGTCAATAATAGATTTTATGGTTATAGCTTTTACAAAGGATCTAACAATGCTTCTGTGAATTATTATAGAAATACTGAGACCCTAACGGGGCTGTGCACGCTAAAACTTATTATGTATAAGAATAAGAATCGCCAAATTATAGAAAATCTTAAATGGCAATATTTTAACTGGATTAAGCGCGTATATTTAGTATTATATATTTTCGGAAACCCAACGTTTGGAAAATTTTGCAGTAGTACGTGTCTATATGTAGACTAAGGTGGCTTTCGTCTCTTGGGTTTCCAAAAGTGTATAATCAAAGAACTTATTATAGACAATCTGGTTATAGATTATAGCCTATGTGTTATTCTGATGTATATATTATATTAATGTAAAATTTCATCTAAACCAGTTGAGTAGTTTTTGCATGAAAATGGAACAAACATACTTTAAAACCTTCGCTTTTATAATATAAGTAGTATGACACTAAGTCACAGTTATTACAAATAATAGCTATATCGAAACAGGTGGAAAGGGTCAACAGAGTGAAATTAAATTTTTTTTTGCATTTTTTAAAATATTCGTTTATGTATTTTCACGAATCATTCTAAATATTAATAGTATAAAAGCTACATTATAAAAACTGTAAAAACAATATAAATTCGTTGTTATCTTTTCGTGGATTCGGAAATACATTGTTATAACGTTAATCTTCTGTCTATCCAAGATGCTGAATCACTATTCACTAGACGATTCATCACAATTTGTCTTTATACTTACTTACCAATATTTTGCTGAAATTTTAGTAATTCAAGAAATATATTTCTTTTTATATATAAAATTTACGTTTTGGAGGTATCGGCTCCACTATGCGTCATATCGTAGGTAATCGCATGTACCTACTAAATGTGAAATGTACGTGGTGTAGATTTCTATTAGTTAAGGAAAAAAGTTAATAAAAATGTGGCTCATAAATGCGTATAAGCAGTATAAAAATAGACATAATATGACATAACAAATATTATATTTTAAACGTTGCGTTAAAGTGAACGTGTTTTCATCCTGTAAAACGGGCTCATTCTTGTTAATGGCATCCTTATCCGTGATGGTGATTATATGTCGTCGTAAAATTTTGGATTGAAATATTTTCTAACTTTCATTTATATTAAGTTATGTTTTGAATTCGTTACCTTCGCTAGAAATTTTAGCATTTTAAGGGATTTACAAAGTAAAATCGTTTTATATTTCGTATTGCGTAATATTCATACATATTATTATTCATATATTTCAAATAAAAAGTGTAGCCTGTGAGTGCTATAAAATAAATACTTGCATTTTTAAATCAGATATTAGGTATATACTATGGGAAACGAAAGTGTCTTAATGATAACGAACTGTCTATTTTCCCATGTTCCCTCTATCTACCACGATATGTGCGGGATACTGCGTGAAACTATGTAGCTTGTATGTGTGTACTATATATTAATATTTTGGTTTCTCAGCTAGTCCAATCTAGCTCGTATTAAATTCATCTAACGACAGCTAGCATTCTTGTTACGGACTGATGTAATAAAAAGTCCGACGAAAGCTATTTTGTTCACAGGGTAAATATTTAAAAAAATCGGCGTAGAATATTTATTTTTTTACTTACTGCCGAATTTTTGAAGCACTGCGGGTTGACAGGCAGAACTCATCGACGCGCTTTCCTTTTTTAATAGATTGAAGAAATTAAAATATTAATAAATAATAAGTCAATAACTTTAGTGGATATCAAACCCACAACCGTCGCGCTTACAATCACATGCTTGTGCCACACGATGACCTCAATTTCGGATATTAAAACTGCACTAAGTTTTCTTATAAATAATAATTAAAATAAAAAAATATTATGTTACTTAATTACGATCTCCCAATGATAAGTTCGATAGCCACTAATTAGAACTGAGTATCTCAATATATATTGTTAGATCGTTACACTGTGCAAATATTATACAAATGAGTTAATCAGTTAAAGCCTATGACGTGGACGGCTTATCAATATCAAAGATTCTATACTCATTTTCTTGTCTGTGAACTTAGCAGAATCTGAATTCTGAATTCTATAGTTGATGATAATATAGTTCTGATGTTTTTAACCCATAAAAAGTAATTTAAAAAAAAATTACGGTAATTTCCATTGGCAGATCATTTTTTGCGAAAAATACGAAGTTCTGCATACATAGGAGTTGAGTAAGAACTTCCTGGTTATTTTTATCAATAGTTTTGTTGATTTCATGTAGAATAAATAAAATAATAAAAAGAAATAATGTTCGTTTCGTAAATCGTTCGAATCGTAAAGTATTTTTAAAAATTAATAAAATTATGCTCAGCCGCCAGAACTCTTTTCTTCAGAAATTTTTAAAAGAAAATGAGTAAATCTTAAAAAAAAATTGTTATAAGACTGAAAATCATGTTTAAAGTAAAGCAGAGCATAGTTCAATAAAAGAATCGTGAAACTATGATAAACTTTTTTTTTAACTTAAACACTGTGCTGAGAACTTGAAACTCTTAGTTTCTTATAGAATATGAATAGTTGTGTTATACAGGGTGGAAGCGTATGCACCCCTTTCACGGGAGCAGCATATGGGGTAAAATATTTCAAATGCATACCTAAAGAAATTAATTAAGATATCTCAAAGGTTTAGACGTAGGATTTTTTTTCATTTTACGATGTTTATCTATACCTGTATTTCGTGTGACGCAGTTACGAATAGATACCAATAACCTAAGCACAAGCAGTAATACTACAAAAATACTACTAAGCGTTGCCGATATGCCAGTTTTCATTCCCAGAAAACATACTAGAACGAGAAAGGGATAAATCTCGTTCTATTCAATATGGCCACCATTAAATAAGATTCGTTTCGAAGAAGATAAGTTATCGCTTCGATATGTTTTTGTCTGTGTACATCATTGTAGACAAATAGCTTTTTATTTTGCAATTATAATTTTATTCATTATTTTGTTTAAAAAAATAACTTCTTCATTTTTGGAAAAATCTCTTTTGTTTTAATTGTATTAGGTTTTTATAGATTACTTAAAATTGTGGTCTCATTTAAAGTGGTGAAACCAAAAACACTGTATATATGCTATTTTAGAAACAGGATTCATGTAAAAAAGCCATCAGATCATAGTTGAAAAATCGATTTATTGAAGAAAATCAAATTAAATAATTGAGAAGAAAAAATAATTTAAAAATAGTCAATATAATGCTCAGAAAAGAGCACTTTAATTTTTCAGCAGAACATAAGTAGGTATAATATTGAGCCTGTAAAAAAACTAGAAGAATAGAATAAAAAGACCAAAAGAAGAATGAATAAGCTTATATTATGTAAAAAATAATTTACAGTTATTTTTAGTAATTTTGCTGAAATCTTAATCGCTTTTTTATTTCTTGACTTTAAAATAATAAATTAAAATAGGTTCCATTCATTTTATGAATCTATCTATCTATTTTATGTCTGGTATTAAAACCGTATGTTAACGACGGAATTTCAATTCAATAACGTACAAATAATTCAGAAATGTTATAATTAATTAATTAATTTAATAATTAAATATAACTTTTCAACTGAATTTTACTATATTTTTAATCTGTGCAATAAAAATATCATACTATTTAAATGTGTTTACTATTTAAATGTGTATACTATTTAAATGTACGTCTGTTGAGGCCAATAGTGACTCTGGTGCAATGCAAAACGCGGCGTCTACATCCGCCTCTCAACACGCAATGCTTCCAAGCATTGCGTGAATTCGGTGGATAGTGGGGAACAGAGTCTCTTATCAATAGGTTCCCTCTGACTACCCAGTTGTGTACCGGATATTTCTTTTTATACTTATAAATTTAATATACTCTTAAGCATATAATGAAAATGATAGTGTATATAAAATTCCTATTGTATATTTAGCATTACTTGTCATGACTACCTTACAAAATTGCCATTTTCATCTTTACCCAATTCGATTCTATGATGCTTCTTCTATTAATGTCATTACTCTAGGTTCAATTAGGGCGAGGTAGCAAATTGGATCAGTAATAATATTAGGGGAAATGGATTGCCATTTCCTAATTGTACTTTGTGAACCTTCTACGCAAGTATTTATTACTCTGTGGGCTAGGTCGCCAATGTGAAATTAGCAACGGTTAAAAAAATTAAAAATTGATAACTTGCAAAAGTAACTGGTAGGGGGAGATCTCGCTTGACCTCCGAAAACACAGGATCGATGATACTGCAGGAAGGTCACGTAAAAAGCACGAAAACCTTCGGAGGGCATGAATATATACCGATTTATTTGATTATAGTGGATTACGGCTATAGTGGCGGGTATCCTAACTCTTTGAATTGCGTTCTTTGTTACGATCGGTTTATGTTTGCGATCTGATCTGCAGCCGCGTCGCATATTCCTCAAAATACGTCATTCAGAATTAGACCGACAAACCGTAGTGGATAAGCTCATCAAATACTCTTAATCCACTACGGTCAGGCACTCCAAGACTACCTCGAAAAAGAGAATAAACGTATTACGTATGCGGTCAATGGTGTGGTGAGAGAGTGTTGCCCAGCATACGTTGCCATATAAATAAAGACTGTCCCTTCCTTTGTAAATTTATAAAATTTGAAATTCAGACTTAAAAATATTTCATTGAACACGTGTTTCATGTTTTTTTAGATATCACCCCCTAAGGGTGCAAATAAGTAGGCGAAGATACACGCGCCCTACTAGTAATAAATAAAGATGTTATTACAGATACAACACTAAATTCAAATACCTAGAGTTTTAGATGGTTATCGTTTAGCATTAGTCGACTTTAAACGAGATAAATCAGAATAATTTGTATACTATTTGCAATGCAAAATCTGACCTTATCACGAGTAAGGGGGAATAACAATTATAATTCAGTAAATCTATCTGTAATATTATTACCATTGCAAACATACCATACTTAAATAGGATGAATTTAGTTTATTTTATAATTTGAAATCGCTATAAAATATATTATGCATTTTTTATTGAATTTTAGAAAATTTTTGAATTGGACCGATTTTTTAAGTTAGTGTGTCATCTTGAAGCTGAAACTGCGTTTTTTTTTATTTTAGCATTCTACACGCAATACTTTTATTATTGAAACAAATTAAATTTTACTGTAAAGATTGAATCTCTTGTACATCATCTGAAGCAGGTGAAACCTGAAGATACAGATTTTTTAGAGCAATTTCGTCATAAATATACTGATGTAATATTGGCGGCTTGGCCTGCATAGACTATACGATTTCGACCATTTTATTATTTACCATTTTGACCGTTAAAGCTTAGATATGTTTTTTATATTATCACAATACAGATGTTTAAACTTTGACTATAATCTATTATTTGCACTTCCCTCTAAATTCATTGAGGCCAGTCGTGGCGCAGTGGCACAAACTGTGTGACTGTAAAACCGTCTGGTTGTGGGTTCGATCCCCACTCGAGGAGATGAAATATTTACTTAAATTTATATTTCCATTTCTTCGCTCTGGTGTCGTGGCAGAAGCGCGGCGTTAAGTTTTGCCACTCAACACGCAATGCCTCCAAAATTTGGCAGAAAGTGGGGAACGGCGTGTCTTAGCACTAGGTTCTCACTGCCTACCCTGCTGTGTGCGGGATACAGCGTGAAGCTAATTTAATTTATTTTTCTCTTAATTCATTCTAATTGTATGTTTTAGTTTAAGGCGTGTCATTTAATATATTATTTTGTACCATAAATATCTTCTCTATAGACGTCTACATGAATGTACGCTACGATCATTGAGCTATTCTGGTTTGCTTGGTTGTATGTGGTTCTTTGTGAATAATAATAATAACAATAACTTAGAGTTTATTACCAGTTTTAGAACAATAAACAACAAGTCATTGAATAATATTAAAAATTACCTATTATGAATAATTTTATGTTACTAAATATATGTAGTTGGAGAATACATTATTTTTTTCAGTATCTCCGCTATTTCGTGTAAAGCGTTATGAGAAATAAAAAAAAAGAGTGTTCGGGTGATTGTATTGGAACTAGCAGTATTCAAAACCGCTTTTTGTTGTATTTAAAAGTATTAATACATGTGCGGGACACAGCGTGAATCTGAAAACAAAAACCAGAAAAGATATTCTGAATTAACATATAACATATACTTTCTCTCTTACTCGAGAAAAAATGGTACTTACTTTAACTTTGTAAGATTCCTTTAAAATGATTGAATGAACACTTAGCCGTTTACACAGTTTAAAAGCTAGCACTTAAAGTATCGAGTTTTATTTAAAATTTATGTTAGAATAGATGGATCGCTTCCTTAATCGTTTTTACTTAGTAGTAAATAAAAAAAGCTATAACATTATAACATTATATTTGCTTGTTATACACTAGTAGTTTAAAATCCTTTCGTTCACTATTAAAAAAGAACTATTGAGAAAGAATGTATAATTACTTAAAAATACATATGCTTATATTTTATTACTAAATTATATGTTATAAAATCTATCTAAATAAAACATAATAATGTACTACTAATCTAGTGGCAAGCGTTTAAGTGACTATCAGTAATCAGTAGTATTTGCAGGATATACATAGCACGGTATGTAGGGAACATGGGGAGTTAGTGTTAAGATACTACGTTTCCACTAAAATCGTTCCATTCCCAAGTTTTTGCTTTAAATAAATATTAACCACAGCTTTTTCCGTTACCAGAGCAAGAAAATGAAAATATAAAATAATATTTAATTTTATCGAGTGGTAATCGAACATACAACATGCACACACAACCGTGTAGAGTCGCATTATTATTCATGTAATAAAAATCATCGTAATAAAAAATTCTTAAAATGATACATTTAATGATAATAATCATATATTAAAATATACTTATATTCATATATTTAAAAAAATAAATATTGTTTTTTATAAATTTTTCTTCACAAAATGTAGAAACGACGATAATATTCTGACGTAAGCCTATTGGCTTAACAAATTATCAAGAACTATTAAGACTATTGGAAACAAATTAAACAAGAACATATGGATTCGTAAGTTAAATCCATATGTTTAATTTGTTTAGACAAATAGAACGATAAATTAGCTTAAGCCAAAAGCTCTAGTATTTACTTTATCGTGTGATACGGGCCTAAATACATAATAGGTCTTTGAGACCTTCTTGGCGAAGCGGGATAGTATTCCAAATTTAATTCTACTGGTAGTGTGTTCGACCCGCATTCGAAGTAATGATTAGTTTTCAATATATTTATTTGGTAGTACAAAGCGCGACGTTGAGTTCCGCGACTTAACACGACTTGAAAATAGTGCGGGAAGTAGGGAACGGTTGTGGACGGGAAATGTACCAAAATACCAGGTTTGCTTATCACCAGGTAACCTTTATTACAAGGTATATTTTCGAGTATAAATTTCTGTTATTTTAGGGACATTGATAGCCTCGAGGTATCAAATTTACATTGGAAACAATTTTTTTTATTTAAGTAACTCACGAATAATTAGTAAAGATAGATAGAAAGATACGTAGTTCAAATATTATTAAACTAAAAAACTAAACTTAACTAGCTTCACTCTGCATCCCTAGCGGGGAAGTCAGAGAGAACAGAGCGCCAAACGCTACGGTATCCCCACTCGAGGAGATGAAATATTTATTTAAATTTATATTTCAATTTCTTCGCTCTGGTGTCGAGGCTAAGCGCGGCGTTGAGTTCTGTTTTCTGTTCATGTTGAGTGCAACATGCAATGCCTCCAGAATTCGGCTGAAAGTGGGGAACGGAGTGTCTTAACACTAGGTTCCCTCCGCCTAACCTGCTATGTGCGGGATACAGCGTGACGTAGTTTTTTTTTATTTGAAATATATTTGAAAAAAATTGAATGTACATTTTTTTGTATAGAATTCTTGATGTGGCGAAAAATCTATGGTACATACATATGGTTACATAGTATGTCAAGAAAATTCGAATGGATATAGAAACATGTATTTATTTCAAAGTACTGATATTTTTTATGCAACGTGAGTATATAGGATTTTAATGATCATAAATATTATATAAGTATAATAAACTATAGTATTTTAAATTATTCGCTCTGTTGGTGGCATTGAGTTTCGCCACTTAACACGCAACGCCTCCAGAATTTCGTGGAAAATAAGGAACTCTCTCTCTCTCTCTCTCTCTCTCTCTGTGAGACCGTGACCCGACCCAGCAGCATGCAGGATACAGCGTGAAGCTGATTAAATTAATTTGCTCTAAGTTCTGTCTAATCTGTTGTTGATTTATGTTATTAGTTCATGCTCAATGCTATTAATATAAAATGGTTTTTACCTTTTATATATACGATAAAAAAGAAAATAATAAATAACTTCATATTACAGCTTAAATAAATAACTAAAAGCAAATATATTTTTTATGAAAAAAAAAAACAAGATATTTAATTTCTATAAAAGGTCTTTCTTTACAAAAGGTAGTAAAGTGCGCGGCTAACGTTATTGTTGTCGGCTTCGCCGGTAAAAGCTACTTACACTCTATAAAGAAAAGAAACTTGGCGATTTCATTGTACAATTATACCGCCTACTTAAATGTAGCTTATAATGAGGAAATTGTAAGTGGATCTTTGGTTTTGTCTCAATGTAAATTAAATAACAAGTGTTAGACGCATAATGACAATGATGGCTGATTTCGAATCAGGAAATGTAATTGGGTATTGAAACGTTAACAAATATTTATTTTTTACGGTTTTTTTTCCGTACATAACAGGATAATTAGAATCCTTCTGTTAAGACACTCCACTTTATTCTTTTCGTCCAAATTCGGGACTTTGCAGTTTAAGTGGTAGAACTCAACGCCACAATTCGAGGTGTAGCATCAAAACGGAGAAAGTACAATAGTTAAGTTCCATAAGTGGAGATCCAACCCACAAATATCACGTTTATAATCGCAATTATGTTATTTTACTGCACCATGATCCTAGGAACAAGGGACCCTGGGAACCTGGAAACTGAGTATTAAGATACTTCCATTCTCCACATTTTTCGCCAAATTCCTGTGGCATTGCGTGTTGAGTTGAGATGACGCTTCGCTTAGCCTCGTTACCAGTTTTTTATTACACATGTCGTTCCTCCGAGTGGGAATTGAACCCACAGCCATCGCGTTTACAGAGACGCATCCCCAATATCGTAATATTTAATATAAATATTGTAATATAAAAAAAAAAAGAAAAGTGTTTCAGTATTAGATTCTCACTACAGAAACCAGGTAAATGCCGGATCTGCTTGAAGTTAATATATGAAATAACAAAATAAAAAGATAATGCTTATAAAAAATTATGAAAATAATATTCCCCTCTAGTGTTCCCTAGAGTCAAACCTTTATGTAAATTTGTTGTATAAACCTATACATTGTTCACTGGACATTTAATTCCATTAGGATAACACGAGCACGGCGATAAAGGCTTTAGGCCCAAAAATAACGATATTGATAAAACATTAGTGCTGTGTTATTTTCTATTTTAAGCAATGTTAAATTTATTTTAAAAATGTTTCTATAGCTGGTGGTTTTATTTTTTTCTGTTGGTATAATATTTTAAAAAGACTCAGCTTCACGCTGTATCCCGCATACGGCAGGGTACGCAGAGGGAATCTAGTGTTAGGACACTCCGTTCTCCACTTTCTGCCGAATTCTGGATGCTGGATTTTAAATAGTGACACTTGTTATTGTTTTTATAGATAATAGATAATAAATAAATCCATATAAATCATTGTGATTTTTTTACTAGAATTTAGATCGTTCTCACATTTATTTTCCAATTATTTTAAAATATTGTATTTTAGAGTGATTTAGATATAGACTTCGAGCAGGCGTTATTTCATAGACAATACTTATTAAGGGTTTATAAGATATTTACATTCTTATTTATTATTTTTTAACTTCACGCTCTGTCCCACATGTAGTTAGAAGCAGGGTAGGCAAAAGGATATGGATCTTACCGAATTCTTGAGACAGCGTGTTGAGTAGTGGAACTCAACGCCGCGCTTTGCCTCGACACTCTGGTGTCGAGGAATGAATGGAAATATAAATTTAAATAAACATTTCATCTCCTCGAGTGGGGATCGAACCCACAACCAGTCCGTTTTACATCACACTTTGTGCCCCTGCGACCACGACTGGTCTCTCAACAGATCAACATTCTAATCAACACGAAAAAAATATAGGTAGTTAATATAATAAACAGCTTAATTAAGTATTAATCTAGGAAATAATAATGTTAAAAAATTATTAACATCCAGTAACAATTGAAATTAAATATTTGAGTTACGAATCAACTGGGATTTCTAATCTTAACAGGCAAACTTTAACTTGTTAACTTGTTGTTTGTGTAGATTGATTCAAGTATAGCCGTATACCTACGAACGAGTTTGCGTTCACTGTGTATTAAATTATTTTTTTGTTTTTTTGCTTCACTCTGCTTTCTGCGTCTATAGAAGGATAGGCAGAGAGAGAACCTAATGTTAAGACAGTGTTCGTTCTCATTCTAATCTCTTTTTTCGCTGAGTAATGGAGACATTGCTTGGTGAATAACGGAACTCAACTTGACAACTGCCGCGTGTCATGTGTAAAATGTAATATTTCTTTCAGCTACAAATACTTCAAATTTAAGTAAATATTTCATCTCCACGAGTGGGGATCGAACTCACAACCAGTCGGTTTTTCCAGTCACACTTTATGCCGTTGCGCCACGACTGGCCTCAATCTATGCAAAATTTTTGTTATTTTAACATTTTCACATCCTCCTACGTCATTTTACTTTGTGTAAACTATGTATGGTAATGATTTAAAACATTTGAAACGGTTGAATATATCGCAATGAATGCAAAAAAAAGTGGTGATAGCCAGTTCGATCTTAAATTGAATAAAATTCTTTAAAATATTATTATTACATAAAATTATCTATATATATAAAAGGACTTGTTCTGACTGACTGCGGCAAGACGCACACACAGCCGTCACCGCTGATAGTAGAAACGTGAAATTTGGACATATGTTTATAATCAGGATATCCACTAAGAAAGGATTTTAAAAAAATTTTAACCATAAAGGAATGAAATAGGGGTTGAAAGTTTGTATGGTTTTTTTTTTAAAACAGCAACGATTTTTATAAAATTCGAAATTCACTCTTTAAAATATTTCATTGAACACGAGGTTCATGGTTTTTTAGAATTCACCCAATAAGCGGTCAAATAAGGGGTTGAAAGTTTATATGGAAAAATCTTTAAATCGCCACCGATTTTTATAAAAAATTAAATTCAGACTATTAAAAATATTTTATTGAACACATGTTATGTGGTTTTTTTAGAATTCACCCCTAAGGGTGCAAATAAGCGGCCGAAGCCGCCCACTAGTATAATATAATTCTTTAAAAGATAAATAATTAACTATATTATTGTGTCTTTTTAGAATAAAAATTGTGAAATATATGATATTTGAAACTTTTTCTTAATTAGTTTGTAATTTGTACATCATTTTAAATGCCTTTTGTTCTAATTTCGCTGTTTATAGAAAGAGTCTTAATGTGTTGGATATTATAAAAAACTAGCGACCCGCTCGCGGCTTCGCACGCTTTAACCACAGAATGATTTACTTAATACACTAAAATTATATTCATGTTTCAATATACCTATAATGTATGCTTGCAATGAACTTGAGATTTCTAATGTGAAAATTATTAAAACCTTAGGTGGCATTTTCGTACCTCCCATAAGAGAGATGCAACTGTCAATATATTAATTTCTTTAAACTTTTGCCTTATGGAGTCTTTAGGACCTAAATTGTAGTTATAACTATATAGTTATAGTTATATCGATACTTATAATAAAATCCTAACTCATCGGTGTCTGTACGTGGAAGATATATTAGAAAAAATATTATTATGGACATTTAAAAATTTAATAGAACTTGATCAGTTTGTTTGTTTATCTGTGCGTTCACGATAATCGATGCGATGCTTAACCGATTTAAGTGCAGTTTTGTAATTTGGCTAACTTCCTTTAAATATTTAGTATTAGTTTTATTTTAATCGGTTCACACAAAATTAAAACCAGATTCACGCTGTATCCAGCCTATAGCAGGGTAGGTAGAGGGAACTTAAGTGTTAAGATACTGCGTATGATATATGACTGACGTGAAATGAATATATGATTAAATTTCAATTCAATGCTCCAAGTGGGAATCGAACCCATAACGTCACGTTACTGGCACAATTTTGTGCCCCTACGCCACGACGGTCTTTAATATTCATACAGAATGGAAGCTTCAGCGCACCCTTTACGGGGAGTATATAGGATATACTATTATTATATAAAAATAATTAAAAATATAATAGTTTATTAAACCTGTCCAAACCTGTATTTCCTGTGACGCAGTTACGCATCTATGCAGATACCAATAACGTAATCACATACTACTACAAAATATTACTAAAGGTTAAGCAACTTTGAACTTTGCCGCTAATACCTACGACTCGTATGTTTGCGTCTTTAATGACAAATAGCGTTTTATTTTAATATCAACGATAATACCTAATTTACTTTGTATGAAAAAATAACTTTTTCCTTCCATTTTTTTAATTGTATTAGGCTTTTATAGTACTTTTTAATTGTATTAGGCTTTTATAGTTAAAACTATGGTTTCATTTAAAGTGGTACTGATAAAAACATTATATAATTGACTATATAATATCTATAGTGATTTTTTAGTGAATAGAATTATTATTATTGCAACACTTGCGAAGAGAGCATATTTCGGGCATTTTTTAAATTCTTATACCTTTTGAGAAACTACCAACATTCTTATCGTTAATATTTTTTTTTTTAAATAAAAAAAAACATTTGAATATTTTGTCTAAATTTTTCGTCATAATGACGCGAAAATATTCAAAATGTTCAAAATTAAAAGTTCAAAAATGTTGGTTGAAAATAATTATACTGCAGGAGGATACCTTTATATGTACTGTTTAAATCTGTTGTTTTATGATATTATGTAGAATAATATAGTCTATAGATAATCACACATTCCTCTTCACACTTTTTATTCTTTAACTATAATAAGTAAATATATTTAACGTTATATTAAACGTATTAATAAATTTAATTAAATTTATTAATACGTTTCAAGTGTTCATTTGTTTTGAATATAACATTAAGATTGATTCATAAAATATATTTGGCACTTCCTTAACTTGATTATTTCATCTATTTTTTTTATATACAAAGTTTTGATTAAGTTATCTTGAGAAATATATATTGAGAAATATATGTACTGTAAATGAATGTAACGTACCTCCGTGCCAATGATTAAAATGTATTGACATCCCCACGTGATCCATCTAAACCAAATATAAACTTTTTTAAACTATAGCAACCAACTCGCGGCTTCACCACATTTGTGAATTATTTGTTTGTTTCGATACAGGGAATTACTTGAAAGTTTGTATTATTTTTTTTTAAAACAGCACTGATTTTTATAAAATTTGAAAGTCAGACTCTTTAAAATATTTCATTGAACACGTGTTTCATGGTTTTTAGAATTCATCCCCTAAGAATTCAAATACTGGGTTGAAAGTTTATATGGAAAAATCTTTAAATCGCCACCGATTTTTATAAAAACTTAAATTCAGACTGTTAAAAATATTGTAATGAACACGTTTCGTGGTTTTTTTTAGAATTCACCACTAAGAGTGCTAATAAGCAGGCGAAGTTGCTCCGCGACCGATAGTTCTAATGTAATAACATACAATATATTTATAAAAATGAGAATGTATTGTTTTGTTTAATAGCTCCTGATAGTCATTACAACGCATGCAAGGAGAGATCATTTTAGAAAGTTGTTTAATTATATTAGAATTATAAAAACTACCAACATTTATATGGTGAATAAAATATTTTATCAAATAAAAAAAATGTCTATGTTTTCCACCTGAAAAACACTAAGGGTAGAAAAAATATAAATATATCTATATATATAAAAATATAGATACCACATTAGTATCAATACACTATGCTGGTAACAATAATTGAAAAAAATTATATACTACCTACGGGATAACTTTGTATGCAAAGTTTAAAACTATTAATTATATACATACATATACATATCTAATATATATATATATATATAGGCATCTAAAATATAAATATATATATTAGATATTTATGTCTTCTATAAAATTGCAGTACATCACTTTGCGCTATTGTCAATAATTTCCACAACGTACGCGATATAAGGTTTTTTGGTACTTTTTTACACGTTAATCGTGTAATTGTAAAAGAATTTTCCTTATCGGGTCTATTTAATTCAAACAATTTTGCCGTGGGATCCCGGTCTAGTATAGGATCATCCTAGTGCTGGTGGTGTCGTAAGAGGCGACTGGGCAGATTCCACTGGATCATTACCACCCCTGGCATTAAAAACCGGCGTGAAGTAGTGGCTTTATGCCACTGCGTTTCGCATCAGGTAATGCTGGGCTCCGGAGTCCAACCCACCTTAAAGGCGGGCAACGAACCTGTAACTCCTCTGGTGTTGCACGGGGCCGCGGGCGGCGGTAGTCATTTACCATCAGGTGATCCAAACGCTCGTTTGCCTTGTCCTTTCCATAAAAAAAAAACAAAAAATCTAATGGACTGTCTTAATAATTTAAGTGGTATCGATACAAATCCCCCCCACCCCCGCAGAGTTACTCGCCACGGTGCGCGAGGTCACACGGCACACACTACGCATTTTATATTATTACATGATTTTCTTTAGATTTATATTTTTAAATTCGTTATATCTTTCGAATGGGATGTCCGATCTTATTAATTTAAAAAGTATTTTACAGGTATTGAAATTATCTTTCATAAAATATCATTTCATGGTATAAGGATTGATGCAGAGGTATGAACAATATGGTTTGATTATTGTCGGCACTTTTGTTAACGTACAAAATATAAAAAAATGATTATATTGTCATAACTACAGTAGTTAGACATATGCTATCGCGGACTTTTTTATAGATATTGATGTGCTCTATAATACTGTAGAACATTGTTTTGTTATATCATCAATAGTTTTCGCAGCGCACGCGATGATAGAATTATTAAGATCAATTTTTTCACACCTTGGTTTACATTATTGCATTTCTATTAGGGATCTCTATTTTTTTGGAAATGTAATATAGCCTATGCTGGTCAGTAAAGATGCAGCTTTCCAATAGTGAAAAAATTATTTAAATCGACCCGGTAGTTTTTGTGTGAAAACTCTACAAACATACACACATACATACATACATACATACAAACATACAAAAATACAAATCTTACCTCTTTATAATATTAGTATAGAAAACCAATCCATGCTGTTTTGTTCATAAAGTTTTCTCTTCATGAAATAAAATAAAATAAAATAAAATTAGCTTCACGCTGTATCCCGCACACAGCAGTATAGGCAGAGGGAACCTAGTGTTAAGACACTCTGCACTCCACTTTCTGCCGAATTTTGGAGGCATTGCGTATTGAGTGGCAGAACTCAACGCCGCACTATGCCTCGACACCAGAGCGAAGAAATGGAAATATAAATTTAAGTAAATATTTCATCTCCTCGAGTGGGGATCGAACCCACAACCAGGAAAATAAAAAAAATAAGAGTAAGAGCTAGCTAATATTTTTCCAAAATAGAATTAGTTCATCGTTAAAGGAAAATCATTTTGAATAATGTTTTAATTCGATTTAAATTAAAGCCAAAAAAGGAGTTCTACATAATTGAGATGAATATGCGACGCAATAAAAGGGGCGCGAAGATTGATCTTTATTAAGGGTTTTTATTGTAAAGGAATTTTAAATATCTTATTTTAGAAAAATCTTTTATATATTACCGTTATTACCGTACCGTATTATAACCGTTTTCTATTCTAAGAAGGTTAAAAAATATATCAAGGCTTTTAGATTTATTAGAAAAGAAGAGGAAAACAGAGGGGTGTTATAGATTTGACGTTTCTATGTATCTGTAGGTCTATTTGTGTTGTAGTCGTAGCCCAAAACGAATAAATTTGGTTTAGTTTTGTTTTTGAAAGGTGAAGTCGGCGTGTTTTAATAATCATTTAGGTTTAGTAAAATTGAATTTCTTTTAACTATAAATTCAGAATTTTAAAAGTCTCCCACACCAACACCTCAATAAAAAACACATAAATTGGGCATTTGATTCAGGAGTTATCAGTTATCGTACGACAGATAGCCAAACAGACACAAGGGTCAAATTTTTGACACCTTTTTTGCATTGAGGAATAAATATGTATTCCTCAATGCAAAAAAGGTGTTGATCTCCACCCGAGAGAATTAATTACTCATGTTCCCGATCTGATAAGACAAAGCGCGGTGATGAATTCTGCTACTCAATAGTCATTGTATTAGTCCGTCGCAGCTCAGAGGCACAAGTGTGTCACAGTAAACGCGACGATTGTGAGTTGGATTCCAACTCGGGGAAATTAAGTTATACATATTTTTATCCTTGCTTTGATAACAAGGCAAAGCGCAGCACAATGTCTCGAGAAGTTAGAGGAAAGTGGTTAACGAGATTGTCTTAATGGGAACGGAATGTCATAACACTAGGTTCCCAGGTTCCTTTTGCTTACTCTGCTATGTGCGGGATAAAAAATAACCATTGCATTAAATGCTGCCTAATGTGGCCAACGGAGCGGTGCAATTTTCTATAGAGTATTAACGATTTGTTTAACCAATTATGAAACAGCTTTTGCGCGGATTGAATAAAAAGCATTTGTGTATCTTCCTATTAAAAAATTTTGCAGGTAATATACTCAGTAAGGCAATGTGGCATCTCCCCTCGCAAGTCCCGTCGAATAAACGACTCCTATTTAATTTATTCCCGTGTTTCGTACTTCTTTGTAATTATAAAAGAAGTTTACTCCAAGATTTATTTATTTGGTTTGTGTTTTGGTTTTCAAAAAAAAAAACATAGCTTTGTTACTTTTTTAGCAAAATGGAAAAATAAATTAACAAGATATAATATTTTTGTAATAAGAAATAATAAGCATTGTATTCAGCAGAAAAATGTAATATAAATAAATACTTCAAAGTCGCCGTAATGGCCATTATTGTACACTGTAAACATTCGCCTAAAGAAAAATTAGCTTTTTTGTATTACATATAAATCAACTGATTCCTGAATTTCAAAAGTACATTTGTAATACAAAATACATGTTTGTAATAGGGCGTGAAGCTGATACAAGCTGAAATAGGTGGTTAAGGAAGTTACTTTCACCAATTTTACCGAAAATTGGGAATTTTATTTCTTGAAGTACCGTGTTTTTCTGAAAAAAAAAACAATAATAATAAGAGATAAAATTAGTTTGAATAACAACCTGAGACTTACTGAAAAATCTTTTTTTTGTTTTTAGGGTTCTTTATTTTGAAAGAAAAAAACGGAACCTCTCTAGGTTCACTTTGTTGTTCGTCCGTCCGTCTGTCCTTTTCTGAAGATCCTTTTCTCAGGAACGCATGGAACTATCAAGCTGCAATTCATATCAAGTACTGAGTCTACTATCCATTGGACCTATGAAAAAAGCATATTTCTAAGTAACATAATCAAAAGATGTTGCATCTTTTGATTCTACATCTGGGGCCTTACTCTTGACGACAATATTCAATGATCAATCGTCAATAAATGTCATTTCGTACTCTTGAAAGCAATCAATTGCTAAGTCCACTACCGCCCGCTAGTTGACGCTTGCGTTAACTAAAAATTGTTGTAAAATTCGTTAGAATTGTGATATTTGGTACTCTTGACGCGTTTTTGACAGCTAAAATGACAGCAAAACTAGAAGCGGAATTAGGAATTTAGTCAATAGCTAAAGTGTATCTTTTTAGGAATTGATTTGTTATTTTTCTCGTGAAAACAGCAAAAAAATGGTTTAGTGCTTATGTACTGTGTTTTGAGGAAAACATATAAATTAGACCTTAAAAGCAAAGAAACATGCGTTGATTCGCGAATTTTAAAGAAAACTGAAAACTATTGACTGTCGTAATGAAAAATTCTGTTATAGAGGTGATACGAAGAAATGAGTGAAATT
Organism: Heliconius sara; assembly: GCA_917862395.2. Classification (NCBI taxonomy): domain Eukaryota; kingdom Metazoa; phylum Arthropoda; class Insecta; order Lepidoptera; family Nymphalidae; genus Heliconius; species Heliconius sara. Next base: position 5,790,372 of record OU860793.1, read on the forward strand.
CGTCACATAAAGCCCAAAAATTTAAAACGAAATTAATGACTGTAACTTACATATACTAGGTAAGTTAAGTATTAATCTAAGGAAATACATATGTAATAGTAACTGCTGATTAAAGTGCTAAGCAAAATCACTGAGTGTTTATTTTTCAAATGTATTTAAATATATTATCAGTGGACTTTTGAAGTTTAATTGGAATGAGCATTTGCTTTGTAAAAATACATATTAAGTAACTACCAATATATGATTCAGTAGCAATATACCAATATAGTAGTTGGTACTTAAATATTTTATAAACTACAATAGCAAGAATAGTAATTATACTATAATTTTATAGGCGACCATATTTTGGCCCAAAAGTGGATAAGTTTGATAGTTGAGATGACCTCTAAATGTAGATGCTTACACGAACTTTACAAGAATATTTCGCCAAAATTCACATTTCTGCTCAACCTAAATAAACAAAAATGTTCACAAATGGAAACACAGGGAGCAGCATTGTAAATAAATAACACATATTGCAAGTGACAACATATGTGTTAAAGTATTATCTAGAAATGAGTTGGAAGACTTGGAGGTAGAAGAAGTAGAAGTCTCCAAACATTACAGCTGACTGAAAGGTAGTAAAAACATATAATAGCTACAAATTAAGGAAAGAAACAGAAAATAGGTCCACAAGTTATATAAATCTTTTTATAAATAAGTTTGTATATCTTTATTTTAATATTAAGGTATTGTCTAACAATGTTTGTTATACAATAAAAATTACTTTTAAAGTTGAAAATAGTTGAGCAATACAGTAAGACATTGAATTTTCTTATAAACTTGTATAAAATATTATTAATATTTAATTGATTGATTCAATTACCGAGTAAATATGTACTTATGTGTAACAAAATTATATTCGACAGTACTATATTGTTTAATTTAATGAAACAAATTAAATAATAATGAAATAAACTATATTAGCTTTCCAAATAAATCATTTTGAATTTATCAAAACTTTACAAAAATGCTTAAAAGTATGAGTGATTGGTCAGAGTTTAATAGATTTCCTGTATGTCATAATTTTTTTTAAGTATCAAGTATTTGTATATATGTCTATAATTGTATCTCTATATAAATGTATATATAATATCTATGTATGTATTTATGTATGAATAATGTATGTATATATAAATGTTTGATATAATAAATAACAAAAATATCTTTATACTTTAAATAAGTACAAATTTGGTTGAATGTATTAGCTTTGTGCAATACAGTGTTTTTAGAAAATTTGTAATTAGATATATGAACCTCATGCTAAAGAGTAATGTTTCAGATGTATCAATATGTAAATTATCTTATTTAACTTATTTTAAAAAGAATGATTTAATTGTTTAGAGATAGTTTTGTGTTGCACTTGTATTTTTAATATTACCAATAAAGATGTATATTTTAATTATTGTTTAATTACATAATTGGCATTTAAAACAAAATATTATATATATATATATATATAACAAGAACAAAATAAAAGCAAACCATTACACTATATGTTATTTTTAGTTTTTTTTTATAGGTAAAGAAAAAAGTTTGTCTTTTGGTCTTTCTTATAAATTAAAAATTAACCAACTTTTACGTACTTATTTGTGACACTATACTATATATATAGCTTTAAGCTTTATGATATTATACATAATATGATAATGGTACATATAAATATTGTTATTATAATAAAAAGACATTCAGTAGTAAAACATTTTTTTATTAATACTTTTATTTTAATCACTTTTATAAACATAATAGACTAATCACAATTCTTTCTTTAAATATGTACATTTAAGCGTTATCCATTAACATAAAAATTTATGTATGTTTCTTTCAAATGAAAACAATCATTAGTTTTCGCGTGAACTTCAAAAGCATTTAACCTTCGTTATTTTGTTATACTTTACTTAATTTTACATTTCAACCTTCTTTTACGTTTAGTTATAGGCTAAATGCACATCGATTGTAGAAATATATTTATTATAACTGATAACATAAGCATTAACATAATAAACAAATTCATATGTCAAATGCTTTTTTTGACAAAACATTTTAAATAATTAGACATACAGATAAAATATATCCATTTTTTTAGGACGACTTCAAAGATTTCATTGTTTTTTAAGTAAAACAAAATAAATATGATTTATAATTACTGTTTTTGCGAAAAATGTGCATTTAAATAAATTATTTCAATGAGTTATGAATGGTTATTATGTATCGCAGATTTATCGGTATAAAGTGCACAACACTAACTGTCAGTTATAACGGCGTTAGGATTAGTCAAAAGAATAGTAATCCGACTTTGAGAATGTTGGTTTCAAGAGTACCAAAATAACGTCGCCGCAGGATTACATTGGACAATGTTGGACGTCAAAATATGATTGAAATTACTTTCAAGAGTAAGGCCCCTGATCGTTTTTGTAGCAAATTTTCGCAATTTTTCGAAACCGGTAAAATCACAATCTTGAAAATTGGTACGAAGCAACGTCTTATAGCACAATTAAAAGAAAAATTGCGGAAAGAGAAATTGTATGTGTATAAATTATAGTAGTTTTTTTTTTCTATGGAGAAAAAAAAAACTAGTATAATTTATATTTTTAGTTATTTTCATATCAACTTTTATAAGGTGTATTTCCCGTTGATATACTAAAATACTATATTCTGAAAATGTCGGATGAAATTCTGAAAGTATCGGTGGGCGAGTCCAGTTAACGGAGTAATCATTTTTTTTATAATTGTATAAAATTATAATTTATAGTTGAAACGTATTATAAATATTCTTAAATGAAAATTAGAACTATTATAAACCTGTACATTTTAGAACGTATAAATATGTTCTCTTAAAACCTGCACTGGTGCAGAGCCTTGGACGGTTTCCAAATATTTAAACGTTCTGAGAAATATTTTTCTTTCTTAAGAAGATCATATTTCAAAAATAAAAAAAAAAATGTATATACCTTTTTTTCCTCTGTTTTACTGACTACAGGAGTTAAAAATATTGAAGAACTCTTCAAATATGACAGCAAAAATAGAACTTAAATTATAATTATAATATCTTATGCCTTCATAATGACAACCCTTGGCCTCTGGTTTCTAAGTATCTACATCAGCATTTTATCACGTTCACTGAACGAGCAAAGTTTCATTTCTTCGTGCAATACGCACTAAGCTTGTGGAAAAATTAATTTAATAAATCTGAAAGATCATGTTCTTGAGCTGATGACTGTTTTTCTCTGACTTAAATTGTTCTGTGGTTTATTATTCTGATTACGGTCATATATTTGATTGAAAGAATGAAATATTTAATATTTTCATTTCCACGATCTGGTAATAAAGCAAAACTCGGCGTTGTGCTCCGCCACGCAACACGCAAGTGTCCTAATGTGAACTCGTCATGATAAGGCAGAGGTGAACAGAGAAGCTAGTGTGAGGGTCTTAACATAAGATTCTAGGTCCATTGTATCTGCTCTGATATGTGCGGAATACAGCGTGAAGCTAAAAAGAAAAAAAAATAACGTAAGCGTCTCGGGACGCCAGACTGAAGTGATAACTATTTAATATTGATATTGTTTTATTTGAGAAAAGCTAAAAGATAATTTAGAAAACGTATACAAATTTGAACGTAGCGGGATTCAAACCCCCGCCTTCAGGAAACCGACGAGGCGCTCTGACCACTAAGCCATGCGTTCTTATTAAGATACATCGAAATTTTTATACGCTTGTTTCTAAATAAATATTTTTCTTTCCTAAGAGTGGACTTTAAAAAAATTTAATAATATTCAATGAAAAAATCTCTACAGAAATGCTAACAATATCTATAAGTTGATTATACAATATAAATGTTTTATTGCTAAGAAAGTACATAAATCAAAACCATCAGATTTCCTTTCGACCATCTATGAAAAATCCTAATTATTTTTAATATTCTCCACACAGTATAAAAATTCCGTCACGAGTTTTAATAGTCCGCAAGCTCATAAAATACGTGACGGAGCGCTGTTTTGGGTGTCATTTACGAAAACCTTAGCACTTAGTATAATAAGACTTACAGTTTATGTAAATACTTAAGGTACTTTTGTAAAAACCCGTGTCATGGCATCAGATGGGATGTGATTATTTAATTATAAATTTAAAAAAAATCTTGTCTTTTATTATCCTCCAATTATTAAAATGTGTTGGGACTAGTAGTTGGAGCTAGTAATATGTTTTCTGCGTGTATTATGTATTTTTATATTAGCGTTCCGTACCTCAAAAGAGAAACGTTTATGTATATTTTTTAATATTTGGTAATCAGCGAAACTTAAATGGAAAATTCCAGTGCCCCATTGCCAGTGCCTTGGCATATATTATACCATACATGTCTAATAAAAGTACAGGCTATATACATCTTCAAATATAATAACCGTACTCGGATGTGTATTTTGTATGCCATTTGTGTCATACTTTTCGTATCACAGACCCATAACAAATAAACTTATATTATATCCATTATTATTTTACTCAGTCAATCAGTGAGGCCAGTCGTGGCACAGTGGCACAAAGTGTGACTGTAAAACCGACTGGTTGTGGGTTCGATCCCCACTCGAGAAGATGAAATATTTACTTAAATTTATATTTCCATTTCTTCTCTCTGGCGTCGAGGGAAAGGGTGGCGTTAAGTTCTGCCACTCAACACGCAATGCCTCCAAAATTCGGCAGTAAGTGGGGAATGGAGTGTCTTAACACTAGATTCCCTCTGCCCACCCTGCTGTGTGCGGGATACAGCGTGAAGCTAATTTAATTTTTTTATTTTTATTATTTTCCTTAAAAAACATCAAAATACATAAACGTATTCACGTACAACAAACGGCGCTGTCTATGACACACCCTAATTTTTATTCTTTATGCAGGCAGGCCGTGTATGTTTTATAAATATAATTGTGTAGTGGTAACCTATCCATCGTGTAGTACTTGCAAAAAGGAAAATTAGATAATGTAATATCAGATTGGATCAATAAAAATAAAAAATAAGCATTTTTTATTGTTCAAATCTAGTATAACAATGGTATACATTTTTTGACGTGAAAAATCCTAACTTTTCCATTTTGCTTTAAACGCTTAATATTTGACACCCCTGATCAAAGCAAGGGAGGTACTCTAATGATAAATTGACAGATGAATAGATCCCAGCTTAAGATGAATGCTGAGAAGAAAATCTCTACGTGATCACTTTCAAAAGGATAAGAGGTAGAGGTATGGCTTAAGAATGGTAATAAAGCACGCTGATGCAGTATAATAAGTTTTATTCATGAGCGAGATTTAGATGATCGTTTCTGTGAAAGCTAGAAATTCAAATATAGTAAAAGTTTGGCTGGAGTTACTTTAAATTTTGTTCGTGTATTTTATACTACAGAACTAGTTTTTGCCATTTATTCGGATGTTCCCTTATAAGCATTGATCGGAATATTTTTGTGGACAGCAAAAATGAAAGATATATAAGGATGAAAAGAAATTGGGTTTTGAAATATATTAATGTTTTATATAGAGAGTGCATAAGAATATAATGTTTATTTTATAGTTTAATATCATAAATTAAATACATATATTTATTAAATTCTTGAAATTTTGTTACATAAATACTAGTTCCGCGCGTCAATCGTCCCTGCTCACCGCGTTTGCCATAATGATAAAAACTGCTCAAATGCGTATCGGTCTCGCCCAACAAGTATTCCGTATCAAATTCATGATTGTAGGTCAACGGGAATGCTATTTATAAAGAGCAGTTGATGTTAGAGAGTGTGTTATGTGTGTATTAAGTGTTTGTATGTAAATCTCATTACGTATGAAATAAATTACAAATATATAATGTAAAGTAAAAAGTATGTATTGTTATTTTTAAGATTGATTCTTTATATCTTTCTGTGATATTATATTCGTAAATTTCTATTTTTCTGACTTTTTCCTTTGCTTGTATTGTAAATTCTAACTTCTTCAAATGTACCTTATAGATTTTAATTTCATATGAGAATGCAGCAAAATACTCGTATTTTTTGATCGCGTTGACTAAGATTTTTTTCTGTTTAATTAATATAAGGGACCGTAGACTTTGATACTTGATATTCATTTCAGCACGATATTAATTTCAGCTAAAAATTTAATTAAAAGTACAGCAAATTGCCCTTAATGGTTTGGTTTCTTTTTAAGGTTAAGTAAAACTTGCTTGCTACTGTATTTTAAAAAATCATTCCATTCAGTGGGAATCGAACTCATAAGTATCACAACGTGTCGCATTGCGACACTATGGTATTTACAATATTACATCATTAATAAATATGATTGTTTTCCCATATTGTAAATATATGTTATTGTATATATAGTAGACTAAACAAAGCGAAAAACAGTACTGTAAAGGTTTAATCACTGCAGATACCCATCGGGTAAAGTTTTTAATATAAACACGAAAGCATATGTTTTTTCTTTAGTTTTGTTATCCGATTTTTGTTATTAATAAAACCGAAACGTGTAGTTTTTAAGCTTGTCTGTGAATATAAACAATGTAGAATACAATGAATATTTTATCGTTTGAAAATGTTATTCAGAATAAATATTACAGCAAATAAATATATTTCATGATTTTAGTTTTAAAATTTTAGATTGCTAATTGTAGTATATCATATGATACGTGATTAAAATGTTATGGACTGTAGTCGTGGGTTCAAACCTTGCTTGAAGGAAGGCTTATATACTTATTAAGATGTTTTCCTTGCTTACGAAGACAAGAGAGAATTATATATTTATTATCTTTAAGAACATAGAAAGCGAATAATTAGGTTTGATCGCATATCACATGTTTGTACATTTAACAGACATGCACAGAAAACTATTCAAATAATTAATACTAGCGATATCATAGGTATATATAGAGTAATATAGTTAATTTTATTCCTTTACGTTATTTCTTCTGAAAAGGCCTGAAGATTCTTATTACAGCAAAATTCAGACGGAAAATAAACCGTAAGTTTATACATAATTGTGAGTAACAATACCGTTAAAACTCAAAAACTTTCTTCGTCAAGCTGGCATGGTTCATGTCAATCCGTCAACAGTTAATATACTGAAACCAAACAATATGTTTCATACAAATACAAACAAGTAAACTTTCATACAATCGCATAAAGTGGAAGCCTTTTGAACTAAGTTAAGCAAAAGATAGCTGTTTTCCTACCCTTTGTGAATATCGGTATCTTATTTTATCTTATGCGGGCATGCGGGTGACGATCTATGCCTAAGTACTTCCTTCAACTCTTTGTTTTCTTAACCTATATTTACTTTATTAGAAATATTTCGTTCCTAATGAACGACTATCATATCATAGTACTATTTTCTCAAATAATATTATTTGAAGTCAGAAATTTACCAAGTCTATAATCTTTTAAACTACACAATATTTTTTAATGCGACTTTCACTAAAGACAGTGATGGGTGAGGATAGTTAATATATATGTTGGCCATGCAGAAATGAGTGCTGGAATTCTACACCAAGGCTTTTGCGTTTAAACCAAAGCGAAGAAATTAAAATGTTAATAAATAATAATTCATTCTCCGGAATGGGGGACAAAAAGGAGTAATAAAAATCAAAAACCGCACACAGTAGGGTAGGCAGAGGGTACCTAGAGTTATTCCGTTCCCCATTTTTCGCCGAATTTTGGAGGCATTGCGTGTTGAGTGGTGGAACGCAACACCGCGCTTGGCCTGGCCACCAGAGCGAAGAAATGGAAATGGAAATTTATATAAATATGTCATTTCTTCAAGTATCGAATTCCCAACCAGTTACATTTTACGCCTCTGCACCACGACTGGCCTCAAGGATACTACTAATATTATAGATGTGGAAGCTTGTGAGAGTGATGTTTGTTCCACTTTTATGCAAAAACTAGTGTACAGTAATTTAGACTTTTTTTTTTTATAGAAAAGGATAAGGCAAACGAGCGTGAGGGTCACCTGATGGTAAGTGATTACCGCCGCCCACGGCCCCGTGCAACACCAGAGGAGCTACAGGTGCGTTGCCGGCCTTTAAGGTGGAGATAGACGCGCTTTTTGAAGGTACCCATGTCGTATCGACCTGGAAACACTGCCGCGGGTAGGCCATTCCACAGTTCCGTGGCGCGTGGAAGGAAGTTCCTTCTAGATTATATGTCAGTACAAAACATAGGCTAAAATTTAGGCTGGCAAATTTAAGCTGGGGAAGCCGCCTGGAGTCGCTAGCACATACATATTACATTTAATTGGTCCGACTAATTTTCAAATATTTGAATTATATGTAAGGTATAAAACGGTAAAAATCTACATTCCTATTATTACAGTCATAAACATGAGGCATGTCCCATTTACGATTGTCATTTTCTTCACCTGCAATTTATTTATATGAAAAATAACGAAAAACAGCGCCTCTACAGAACATTATTTCCATTTGGCAAAACGATTTGGTTAAACGACTTGTACGGTGTGAAGTACTGTAAGAATAAATAATTTAAGAGCCAGATTTACGCTTGGTTACTCCTTTAAATTTACATAATGTATGTGACATTAATAAAGAAAAAGCAGTTTCACGCTTTCGTCGTCATCATTAGACGGAGGTAACCTACAGTTAAGACACGCCGTGCTCTACTTTCTGCTTATTTTCGAGATATTGTGTGTTGAGAGGTGGAACTTGACATTTTTGAAGTAATAGAAATTCTTGTTTTAAAGGCAAACACATGTTGTGGGTGTATCTAAGTGAATGTCATTATTGTAGGTTGAAATTTCGCTTGAAATTTCAACCTATAGAAGGTATATATATAACTGCTATTATGATGTAGTGACCTATAAAAACTCATAAATAAATAAAATATATAGATCACTCTGTAACTATAAGCAGTTAAAGAGTAATCTATATATTTTATTATAAATGAATGCAAGAAAAAAAATATTTTTTGAATCAATTACTTGGAAAAGAGTGATGCTTCACTATGTTTTCAGTTTAGGTTCACTATATTTTCAGTCTTAATAATTTATGGGAAGGGACGTAAATGACGAATATTTTATTAAATAAAAATATGGCTTCTTTTATGAATACCATCACCATTTCTTTCGAAGATTATTTGAATGAATTACTTTGTTGTGCGTCTATTATCTAAAGTTAATATCATTATTTAATTAAGTCTACGATCGGTTTGAAATGAATTTTAATTATAAGTTTGTAATATATTTTTTTTTATGAAATTACTATTAATTTTTCCATTTTGGATTTTTTTCCTTTATTTATACTGAAAATTCTCACTGTCGCCAAATTCCATAACTGTAGGGTTCAATGGAAGTATCCAATAGGTTCTGATTAAACGGCGGCTTCCGGATGGATGCATTAGTGTTCATATCTTTTGTTTGCGTTGATTTGATTTTTCTGTAGTAGAAGGGACCGTAGGTTTGTATATTTGTCATTGATTTTAGATTAATACATTTACGCGGCATCGAGCTAAATCTTAACAGACGGACAGATAGACAACAAAGTGATTCATTTGTTCCCTATGAGGTACGGAACCGTAAAAACATTAAAAAAGTTATAATATAGTTATATCAATACAAAATGAATGCATAATAAGCCCGCAAATTTTGGTTTGTCAACTATGATAAATTGTACTTCCCGTTGACTTATAATCCTGAAATTGGAATGGAACCCTCAGTATGCGAGTCCGCCTCGCATTTGACCGGTTTTTTTATTAAGATAGGTATATATTGTGGTGTATGTATATAAATACTTATTTACTATACATTATGTACGCTATAGAAATTGGAGAATATTTGAATAATATAATCAATTAATAGTTGAAAATCTAACACTAAAAAAAACTAAAATTTATAGTTACTTTCATAAAAAATCGCTTTAGTAGTTCTTGAGCTGTGGGAATTCATATCATTTTTAGATTTCATTATTTCTAATAATATATGTACCTACAATTGACAGTTAATCTAAGGTGCTGTCTCTATATTTTTTACTTTGTTTTGTAAATATAGCTGTAACATTTGGTCCGTATGAAGCAGAGATAAAAATTTGCAATATTCGTATCGAGTAAGGGTTCTCCACTTTACCAAAATGTCAAGTAAAATTACATCTTGACGAGGTTTTTATTCAACATACGCTGTTATAAGAAGTGATGTATGCGACATATTGGCCTAGTAATATTAGAAGTGACCTTACTGCGTAGGATTTAGTTTTTACTCGTATACGAAGCGAAGTACATTTATTAATTTGTGTAAAGAAAAGGTAGATAAAATTAGTAAGTTTATGTTTTTAATGATTGGAAAATTTGTAATATACAAATATCATTACAAAATATATTATATGCATAGCTTAACATTTTATGCATCTCATAATAGCGTTGATATACTACAATCCCATCGTTTTGCTCGAAATTATGATATTGCGTGCTACATGGCGGAACTCAACGCCACATTTTGTCTCTTTTTGGGAAAGAAAAAAAAAATATTGCCCCGACTTCAGATCAAACCCATATTGCTGTCAAACGTTGTCTCACTTCATCACGGTGGCCTGAATAAATACGGTTATTTCAATATATATTATATATTTAGTAAGTTGTTATACAACACTAGCTTCTTATTTTTTACCTGATACGAAAAAAAACTGTGACACTATATAATAATACTTAAGAAATAATAAACAAAAAATTATTAAAATTGCGATTATTTTGTTCTTTGATCTACAATATTTCGCGTAACTTTTCAAGGTCGTCACGTCATACATATATGAAGAAGGCATCCCCTTGAATCATAGTTTTCCGGCTCGATGACACGGATATCGGATTATTAGAGCACCTATCGACATTAGCAGCACCGACGACGACACGTTAGCTGACGACGACGACGACACATGAGTGGAAAATTCCTTGTACAATATTGGAGAAGTAGAAAAGTATTTATATTATGTTATACAAGCAAAAATGATGAGTCGAAATTTTTTTTCAGCTGCACGCTGTATCTCACACACAGTGCGGTAGGCAAAAGCTTAGTGTTAAGACTTTCGCCGGAGACGTTAAGTGGTGAGGAGCGCAAAACTGGGGATCGGAGTGTCTTAACAGTAGGTTCTCTCTGCCTACGGTCCTATATGCGGAATACAGCGTAAAACTGTTTTTATTTCATAACTGGGACTTAAGCTCAAACGCGGCTACGCTCGCTTAAACTTATTTTTGTATAAAAGAATACAAGATAAAGTATTTTTTTTTGTTAATAAAAAGTATCCTATGTCCTTTCTAATAACTCTGAGAATACGTAAAAAAATGTAGAAAAATTTATGATAATCGGTTGAGTACGTTTAGCATGAAAGCGTAACAAACAAACATACATTTACGTTTAATGTTATGTTAGTGCATTAAAATTATTCTGTATTTAGAATTTAGTCGATAATAGAACAATAGACGAGTTTCACAGGCCAATACATTAATGTAGGTGGTGAATATCGTCGCATAATCACTGCTAATACTGAACATATGTCATCTTCATTCATTCTGTCCTTGAACATGCCTATTATTTAGTAGTTTGGTATAAAATATAGGCCTCTACTACCTACTAACACTAATCGTATTATTACGATTTTAATATGAAATTCTAAAATATTTTTTTCCATTTTTTTTTCCAGGTTCTCATAATAAAAAAAATAAAAAAAGTCAGCTTCACACTGTATCCCGCACACGGAAAGGTAGGCAGAGGGAACCTAGTGTTAATACACTCCGTTCCCCACTTTGTGCCGAATTCTGGAGGTATTGCTTATTTTTTCTTTTTTTTTTCTGATGGACTGAATGCTGTTGACCTGGTATGGTCTTAACAGCGTCACCGGACTGGGAGAGGCGAGTGTAGCTCGCCCCTGAAGAAGAAATTACGAGCAATGAAGGGCACTCGTGAAGTGTTAGCGATCGCAGGGGGATACCCCGCGTGCGCTCATGATAGGGGGAGGAGGTATTGCTTGTTAAGTGGCAGAACTCAACGCTGCGCGTTTGCCTCAACACCAGAGCGAAGAAATAGAAATATAAATTTAAGTAAATATTTCATCTCTTCGAGTGGGGATCGAACCCACGACCAGTCGGTTTAACAGTCACACTTTTTGCCTCTGCGCTACGACTGGCCTCAAAATAAAAGGGCTAAAACCAAAAAAAGATATTTTATTGTTAGCGTACTCGTGTAAAAGAGGGTAGATTTAGGTGAAAATAATTATAAAAGCAGTAGAATTGTGTCAATCGGGGGACAGTTGCGTGTAAGTGACGGTCCCTATTGGAAGGAAACTAGTGTGTATGGTTAGTAGGTGATACCCTATTGCAATTACGTGGTATCCCTTTCAAAATAGTTTAAAAACATATAGACGATGTGTGTATTTATCGTGTATTTTAAAAACTATAACCGGTTCCGATTTTTAACACTATATATAAAATATACATTTTATCTTTCTATAAGTAAAATTTGACAGCGCAGCCGATACTAAAAATCGACATTATACAATCTGTAGTATCTGATACGTCCGACACCGTATCAAATGAGATGGACAAGATTGCAAAGAGTACCCGAATAATTATCAATTATCCTTCGAAGGTCAACAGCGTGGAATATATACTTAAAGACTACTTTTAAAGGTTTCTTATATAATATTAATTTATTTGATACATAAGTCACTAATAGGATACACATTTTTACATTAAAACATACAATGAGGCTAGTCAGTGACGCTGGGCCATATATATGTGACTGTAAACACGAGTGATAATATATTTATTTAAATTTATATTCTTATTACTTCACTTTGATGACGAGGCAAAGCGCGGCGTTAAGTTCGTCACTCAATACGCAATGCCCCAGAATTTGGCAGAAAGTGGGGAACGGTATGTTGTAACACGAGGTTTTCTTTGCTTACTCTGCTGTGTGCAGGATACAGCGTGAAGCTGATTTATTTATTTATTTTTATAAATAATATTTTAAAGTCTACGTATGTTAAGCCTATTTTCTCAAGTCTGAGGCATTAACTTTAGTGAAATGATAGTAAATTATTTGACGTTAAAAAAGCGAACCACATAACTTCTTATTTTGAATAAAATTATTTAACTTTTTGGATTCGGCACAAAATAGGGAACGGCGTGTCTTAACACTAGGTTCCCTCTGCTCCTGCATCCTGCAGTGAGGCATACTGTTGAGTGCTGGATACAGCGTGGAACTGATTTACATCATAAATAATATAAAAATACATATATATTTAGGTACTAAATTATTAAAAAAAATAATTCTCTGAAAATAATTCTCTTCTAATAAGTTCTCTGGGTAATATCGTTTCAACAATAAATTACATTTAGATAAAAAATAAATTAAAGTAACAGTATTAAAGGCACAAATAAAATATCATTACACAATAAAATTAAATACACAGTACCTACTTGCAAATTAAATTGAGCTTTTTAGGTTTCTTAAACGTACAAAAATGATGCAAGAATACCTTTACGATTTATAGACAAAAAATAAATCTTTTGCAGATGTATATAAATTTATACTAATATAATAAAGCGGAAGAGTTTGTTTGTTTGTTCGTTCGTTTGTTCGTTCGTTCTTTCGTTCATTTGTTTGTTTGTTTAAACGCTAAGATCTCTAGATCTATTGGTCCTATTTACTTTGTTTTTGTTTTGTATGAAAGCTACATTCTTCAGAAGTGCTATAGGCTATATAACATTACATTACACATGTATACTAATATATTAAAATACTTTCTAATTTGACATGCAATTTATTCAGCCACGTTAATAACAACCGACCGTTGCTAAGCAACGGTTTCCAAAGATTGTTTGTTGTTTTGAGAAAACGTCACTCAAAACGAACTTGCTTAACGCATACATGGCGTGCGCTGACTCAACCTTATGAGATACATAAAAGCAATGCTTAGAAAAATATTGTTCTTTAAATAATGTTTAAAAAAGTCGGCGATGGTATATGTTTATCTCTGAAGGTTGAGCAACAGTGACCATTCTAATTAATTTACTTAAAATATGTTGGGTTTTTGTTAATGTATTTCTTATGTTTTGATATTCATCCTTATGAACATAAAAAAAATAGTCACTTTTAGCATTTTATCTAGATTGAAATTATAGTTTACTGTATAACATTCTAAAAAACAATTAAGGAGATGTCAGTGATTCGAAAGGACCTAGCCTTCGGGCGGCATAGTGTGACCGACGCGACGGGCAGATGACGTTGACGGTTTTTATCATAAATTTTCGAACTATTGTTATTTTTATGTAATTGTTTGCTGTTTATAATTAATTGATACTACACTTTGGTTCTCTTCTTCTTTTCTTGGTGTGGTGTAATTTCATCATCAAGGAAATTGAATAATGATAGTTTTCGGCTTTTATCTTTACTAATATAATATAATAGTTTGTTTGTTTGCTTAAACGCTAAGATCTCTGGATCTACTGGTCCGATTTACTTGAACTTGAGCGTTGAATTATTTAAAATGTAAATTTTATTATTAATGGTACGCGAGCGAACCCGCGAATGGGCCGCTAGTATAGTATAAAGGATATAGATTTTAAATAGTACAATTAATCTAAGCCCATCTATTTTTGTCATCGGCTGTCGTGAGGTGGAGGAATTTATTGGAAAAGTTTTCAATTGTTGGATTTGCTTTTATTGGAACAATTCCTGCAAACTTTGTACTTGTATTTTTGTTTTATTGAACGAAGTATGGATTTAGAGAAGTCATTTCCATAACGCTTATATTAAATACTGATTTGAAAATATATTTTTTTATATTATAAATAAATATTTTTTGAGGCCAGTCATGGCGCAGTGACACGAAGGTGACTATAAAAACGACTGGTTGTGGGTTCGATCCCCACTCGAAATGAAATACTTACTTAAATTTATATTTCCATTTTCTTCGCTCTTGGTTCGAGGCAAAGTGTGGCGTTGAGTTCTGCCACTCAACACGCAATGCCTCTAGAATTCGACAGAAAGTGGGGAACGGAGTGTCTTAACACTAGTTAGTAGTTCCCTCTGCCTACCCTGTTGTATGCGGAATACAGCGTGAAGCTGATAAAAAAAAATATTTCTTACAGGCACAGTCGTGGCGTGTTACAAAATGTGACTGTAAACGCGTCAGGTTGTACGTTCGATGTTTACCCGAGGAAATGAAATAATAATAATTAATATTTTAATTTTTTTGCATGTAGTGTTGAGTCAAAGCGTGGCATTGAGTCCTGCTACTCAACACGCAATGCCTTCAGAACAGGCGGAAAATGGGGAACGTAGGGTCTTAACACGAGGTTCCCTCTGCATACTCTACCATGTGCTGGATATAGAGTGACGCTAAGTAAATATAAATATTTTAATAATATCTATAACATTTTTATGTCATATAATATGTTACTATCAATTCAAAAAAGTAGCACCGTAGAGTGTTAAGATCATTTCGATAAATCAATAATTGCTGTAATATCAATAATTGCTGTATTGTCTATATGGTTATTTGAACTCTAACAATGTGATAATTTGTAACATTAAATTTGTCAATTATCTATGTTTTACTAACGTAGATATCTTATAGGATAAGTGAGTTTCTAAATGATAATAAATATACTTTATTGGTAACTAAATTTAATCTGTTTCACTGTCAACTCACAAATCACTGTCATAGTTTTGTATGAATTATTCCGAAATGAAATGACCCACCAGTTTTTAATATAGCGTTTGTTTGTTTGTTTTAGTGTTTGAACCAGTACATTCACTACCATATCTATAATTCATAATATCTCTCAAAATTTACTGCTTCATATCATTCATCATCATCATATCATCGTCATATCATTCATATCATCGTGTTTTTTCTACTATACGTGACACTGACATGCATGACATCGCAAAATCAGGCCACTAAATAAAAAAAAAGATCCACCAGTAGTTCGAGGCGATCTGCATAGCTTGTGAAATATTACCAAGCTGAAGTTGGGAGGCCACATGTCGCAGAATCAATAACAGTTGAAGTGAGTGAACGCGTTCTGGAGTTCTCAATATGCCTTTAGCCTTTAGAAATTATGTAAGCGTAGTACGAGCCTTGAATGGCTTAAGTCAGGATATTTCGTTACTATGTTACAAAAGAGAATCATCTCACATGTTACAAGTAACGGGGAATTAATAAATTAAGTACAATAAAGAATAATAAAAATTAAACAAAAAAAAGTTATACACCAAATGCAATAAAAACTTTATAAAATTTGGAATTATGGCTTTTGTAGCCACAGCCCAATTTTTTTTCGTTTTCATTATTTTTGAAAATCGTATAAAAATAATTATTGTTATAAGTTAATTCAAAACTTACCAGTTTCATTTATTAGCTGTTTTTAATCTGTAACAATAAAAAATATTCTATTACAATAATGCGAAGAGTTAAATTTAATAAAAAATATCATGAGAAAAATGGACGACGCTAAATAGGTACGTAGAGAGCGTAGCGTTTAGCGCTCCGTTCTCTCTGACTACCCCGATAGGGATAAAGCGTGAAACTAACTTAAGTTAAGTTAAAAAAAGGTGTGCATAATTAATATTTATATTATTTTTAACATTTTTAAAGTATTATTCCACACTTAGGAGAGAAAAATACTTATTTAGAAAACGTATAAATATTTGAACGCAGCGGGACTCGACCCCGCGTCTCCTGGAAAACGATACGATCTTACCACTAAGCCATACTCATCAAGCTACGTCGTAATTTTTATACCCTTGTTACAACTAACATCATAAATAAGTTGTAACAAGCGTATACAAATTTCGTTAATAATTATTAATTAGGAGGAGGCATGTTCAAATTAAATTAAATACAGACCCTTTTCGTTTGCTTAATAATCTGAAGCAATAATTTATTTTGAAATGATTTATTTTATATCTAGTTATTGTCTGCAGCTCGTGTGCGTGGAATTTTTTAACATTAGCCATCTGGTTTTCAAATTTAAGCCTTTTAAATTTGTTTGGCTTTTTGGTTTTGATAATGTGTATTTATATATCTTCTACGACAGTCTTTTACGACTAAAGGTATAAACAAGAAAATTTTCAACTTTGCATACAATTCCAATCAATTGGAACATAACTTTGAAATAAGGCTATCTTCATGTGCAATATTACGAAATTAAAGTGACAGCAGTTAGTTTTTATTACATTTAGAGACATTTCCTCGCTGATATAACTTGAAATTGCGCGGCGACGTTGAGTTCTGTCACTAAAGACGCAATTTCTCAAAAATTAGATGAATTTTAGGTTCCCTCTGTCTATTCTTCTATTATGGCAAAGCACGAACCTAAAACAAAACACTTAAACACAGTACACATTTTATTAAAAAAAAATCCATACACATTACGTAGTCATAACAATAAAAAATAAATAGCGTGTAAAACGATTGTCGACGGAGATAAAATCGATTTTATAGTGGGTTTCTAATTTTATTACCGCAATAACGTTAGGATTTCGTAAATGAATCGTGTAATTGGTTATTCATTAAAAAAAACAATTTAAAACTGGGTATTTCTTTTGTTCCCCACTTGAAAGCTTTTCAAAACTTGCGATTGCGATTGCAATTGCGTTGTGTTGCGCTGGCTGGTAGTAAAAATAAAAAAAATCGAAACTACAATCTATAGGGCTTACAATCATACGCTTATGTTTCTGAGCCACGGCTGGCCTCTATATGAGAATTGTTTCGATATACCTATATATTTTTTACTGAAAGCGCTTTATGAGCAGTAAATTTAGTCTCATGAAATATACATCACGTCAATTATGGATGTTAGGACAAACAGCGTTGTTTGTGCTCGTGTCAACATTAGGCATTCGTTTACTTTCTGTGGGGCCCCAGACGTTTACTTTCAAGAAAATATTGATTTAATATAGCATTTTATGAAAAATTTTCACTATTATTTCAGATTTGAAATAACATAAAAAATCTTTTTGAACCTGCAAACTTTTGAAGGTCCCGAAAGGAAAAAAACAGAACCCTTATAGGATAACTTCGTTATCCGTCCGTCTGTCTGTCAAAACTATTCATCTCGAGATCGCGTGGAGATTTCAATCTAAAGTTATACCAAATATTCAGGTCTATGGTTTCTTGAAGACATCAAGGGTCGAAAGCAAAAGACATATTACAATATAAAATATTTTTCCGCCTGTGCCACCGAGCGCTATATAACACACGAGCTGCCGCTCAAAATTTATAGTAACCAATTTATACTAATAAAATAACCTCAAAATGGCATATGGTAGCAAATTTACAGACGTATAAAAAATGCTCATCTTGCCTAAGGCATAACCTTTTAAAAACAAAAAAAATATACAATTTCCTAAGCTCTAAGGCATATTTCCTGAACTACTGTAATATACTTAGTTCGCGCGTCCGGCTGCCCTTACAATTAGATCGTGTGCAATATAGCCAACTATAGTGAACTAGCTTCTGGCCATGGAAAGGCAACCTTTTGAAATATGCCCTCAGGTAATAGTATGCGGCAGTAAATTTTAGCACTAACTAATATTATGCTAGTTATTCACCGTCGCTCAAATTATACGCTCTTATAAATTTGTTAAGTGTTAGGAATAAAAGCTTTGTCTCATTTCTTGGTTTTGTTTTTAATATTATATCACAAAAAGTATACAGGATATTGATTTTTATTAATTCTAGTTAGTTAGTTAGTTAGTGTCACTCAATTGTAGAGGAATCCCCGAGGAATAAAATGGTTAATATAAAAATATTCACAAGCGTGTGACTGTAAACGCAACAAGTTGTGGGTACGATTCTCACTAGAGAAAATGAAACATTTAATATTTTAATTCTTTCGCTCTAGTCGAGAAAAAGGGCGTTGTTGAGTTCCGACACTCAACTAGCAATGCCTCCAGCATTTTAAGGATATGAGGAACGGAGTGTCTTAACATTAGATTTCCTATACCTACCTGTTGTGTGCTGGATACAGCGTGAAGCTAATTAGAAACTTTTAAAAGGAATAAACAACTTGTTGCTCTTTGTGCTTCCAACAAAAGTTTACGTACATTGTTATAAAATTTTGTTGGTAATCCCTCGACAATGCAAAGTGATGCATATTTAAAGCCAGTGAAGCGTTTGATAAAGCAGTAACGCTTTTCATACTACGTTTCATGAATACAAAATGAGATATTTCAAATTATAGCTATTCATAAAAAGGTGTGTTTTTTTTATCGTAGACTTTTTATATGTTTGTAGCGATAGCTGGCTGATTGTGTGGAAGTTGAGATTTTCGATTCAGTATGATTAAACGTAACGCTGCATTCAGCACACATCAGGGTAGACATGCAATAGAAACCTGGTGTTAAGACTGTTCGCCATTTTCCACACCAAATTCCGGAGGCATTGTGTACTGAGTGGCTGAACTCAACACCAGACTATATGCAATGTCTATTAAACTCAGCGGAAAATTGTAAACAGGGTGTCGTAACACGAGGCTCCCTCTACCTGCTACATGTGAGATAAAGCGTGAAGCTGAAAAAAACTGTAAAATATAATTTTACAAGTAGCCCTTAAAAGTCAAACGACGTTAGCCCTTACATCAATACACGTCAAAGCTTCGTATAGACTAATTGTGTTACACGAAATAAGGCCTCGCTCCATTTATACGGGACACATTTATCATTGGGGCCTTATATGGCCTGATGAAATTTTATGCGTCATAATATTATATGACGGTATATCATCTTTCTATGATAGTTATTAAAATTATGGGATATCAGAATACGATGAGTTTGCTAAGATGATGGCGACTGGAGGATCTGCTATTTTGTTGGCGTCTCATACAATGTTAGAACTTAGAAGTGAAGTGCCGTACATCTAATGATTCTTTAAGACTTTGATGTAAATGAGTTTATAATAGTTTATAGGTACTGGAAAGAAATATGATTAAATAAGAAGATAGTGGACGTGGAATTGATTGTAATCTAGCAAGTGTATTGAATATTTTCTGACAAATCAAAATCTGTATTTCATATTATAGTAAGCGAAAAATCATGTTGAGATCGTTGTGGCGCAAGAGCATAAACGTGCGACTATAATCTCGTCGGTTCGATTTCCACTCGGACAACGAAATATTAAATATTTCCGTTTTCCTGCTTAAGAGGTAAATCGCAGCGTTAAGTTCCGTCACCCAATATGCAATGCCTCCAAAATTCGGTGAAAAGGGGAATTAAGTGTCTTAACACTAGTTTCCGAGGCTCTCTCTGTCTACCCCCTTATGTGCGTATAGTATAGTAGGACAATAATATTCAAATTATGCCTATATTATATTATTTGGGCGTCTCAGGTATTCCATCCATTGCCGAAATATAGAATAACGAAATTATACAGATTTCCGCTAACATATATGGTAACGGCCCAAAATGAAAAAGCTATTGTAAATTATTATATAATATTATACGTGACTAAAATGACAATGGAAACCATGGCTGCTTGTTACATACATTTGTAGAAGACTATAATTTAAGCTTTCAAGCTTACAATGTTATAGCATACAAATTGCAATGAAAAGTTTAAATTATATGCTTAACTAGTGGGCGCGCGCAGCTTCGCCCACTTATTTGCACCCTTAGGGGTGAATTCTAAAAAAACCACAAAACATGTGTTCAATAAAATATTTTTAATAGTCTGAATTTAAATTTTTATAAAAATCGGTGGAGATTTAAAGATTTTTCGATATAAGCTTTCAACCCCTTTTTTGAATCCTTAGGAGGTGAATTCTAAAAAATCATAAAACACGTGTTCAATTAAATCATTTTAAGACTCTGAATTTCAAATTTTATAAGAATCTGTGCCGATTTATTTTTTTTTCCATACAAATTTCAACCCCTATTTCATCCCTTTAGAGTTAAAAATTTTCAAAATCCCTTCTTAGTGGATGTCCAGATTATGAAAATAAACATCTGTCCAAATTTCACGTTTCTACGCGCAGCGGTTATCGCGTGGCATATCTTATCTTTAAAAGATTTTTTATATTTTAGACATAATTAATAGAGTTCTGGCCTCTTTTTCGATCATCTCTAATTAGAGAGAGATTGGATTTTTCAGTTCTATTCTAGAATAAAAACTTACAAAAATATATTTTCAATTACATCATGTAACAAATATTTAATATTCTCGTTTGTCTTATATTAATAATATTTTTTTGCCGTTGTGCTTTATTTGACATATTAACATCGATCGATGAAAACATATTTTGTCTTATACAATACAAAGACTGTAATTTTTGAGTACAATTTATTTATTTTTGACTGAATACAATCGACTCCCTAAATATTAGGCAAAATTAAAACTAAGAAAAGTAACTTTACTTAACACAGTGTTAAATGAGATTTTAGTGTGTAAAAAATATCTGATGTATACTACTTTTAATTTTAACTAAGGATACTACAACATATATCAGATATTTTTGTTATATATAATTGAATAAATTCTGCATTTTTTTTTATTTAGCCTCTTTATAAAACGGACTTTCTATTATACAGCAATACTATATGTCAATATACGTAATCTGGCTTCACCTACAGTCTGTCAGAGAATTTGACAATTTCCATTTTGTTCGACAATAAAAATTGTGGCCTAGAACTATATTGCCTGGAAAATTTAATTGAACTAGGACATTGATTTTTCGGTCGAAGGTCAGGTGTATCATGAATACAGCGAAGATATTCTATAGTAGTAGAGTATATGCTCGTAAACTTATGTTTGTCAACTTTTATAAGTTGTTCTTCCCGTTTACAGCTTCACGCTGTATCCTACATTCAGGGTAGGCAAAGGGAACCTAGTGTTAAGACAGTCCATTCCCCACTTTCCGTAGAATTCAAGAGGCATTGCGTGTTGATTTGACACACGACAAAAGATTGGCTCGACACCAAAGCGAGGAAATGGAAATATAACATTAAATGAATTGTATATATTGTGCTTCTGCGCCATGACTGGTAGGGAAGCCTCGAGGGCCGAGTCTGACTCGCATTTGACCGGTTTTTAGTTATAATATTGTTCATCAAAAAGCTATACATTATTTACAAACCAAAATTCGTACATTGCATGCGAATATATCAACTGAATATCTAATAGCCGCAACCGTCGCTTGGTATGTTCAGATACATAGGTCACAGCTGTTACTGCTCTGAGAGGATCAGTACCGTAATGAAACACATACATTCAAAATATAGAAGCGATTGTGTTTAAATTAATATACAGAACATTGTGTCAAAATAAAATGATATTTTAAAACAAAAATTAGTTAAAAGCGTAACATTTTGTAAGACTTAGTAATAAAAATATTTAATAATAATATTTCTAAAACCGATCACTGCTTTATTGAACACTGTATTTAATATAAACAATTCTGTAATAGTATAAATATAATATAATAATAGAGTACGCATGCAATGCAGTTTAATATAACCGATCAAGTACGAATGAGATACGCGCTTCGGTTGTTTCGAAATACCATTTTTCGAAACACCATTGTAGATAAGCGAGAAGTATCCTACAGGATATAATGACAATTTGTATTTAATACGCTATGTGATAGAATATGAGGGTAAACGAACGATCTCTTGATTGTAAAGTTAATAGCTAATCCATGTACGCTTTGGCTTCGCGAATGTTGAACATGATATGAGATAACGCGCATTATTGGGGTTTGTGGGAGACTTTATACTCGTAAGTCATGATTTTCAATTAAACTTTACCTTTAAGTTAATACAAGATACTGTTTTAAGATAATCTAACCTTGTCTGTTGTGATATATATACATAAGTTCATGTTATAAGAGAGTTGAACATCGTTACATTTACTTCGTTTACGTATCTTCACTGCTTCACGTTGAATCCTGAATTTAGCAGGGTGAGAGATATTTCTAGTAGCGAGACTTGTCTAGTAGCGGAAATCAATGGCGAGCCTTGCCTCGACACCACAGCGAAGAAATTAGAATATTACATATTTCATTTCCCCACATAGGAATCGCACCCACAACCTGTCGCGTTTACAGTCACACGCTTGCCATGACTGGTCTCTTTCCCAAACGCAAAGTACAGACAGAACACACAGAAAATACAGGTAAACTAACTCATGCCACTCTTTGTTCTCTTTTTGTCATTGTAGTGAGAATCGCACCAACTATCACTACATGTACATACTGACTTTGCCAATACTTCAAAACTGCCACAATATCTATAATAATAAATACAAAAATTCTAATTGTTCTAATACAAATTCTTCTTTAATTATACCAAATTTTCAGTATTCTAGAAGTAGAGGGCGGGCCCCTAAGACTATTTTATATCTCCAGAGTATACCATTAGTCTAATTTCATTAGGTAAAAGTCCAAGTAATTCGGCACTCAATAAACATTGCCCTAAATATATGGTGAGATAGTTGATACGGAAAAGCAAATAAAAGCGTGCTAATATTGTTGTATATATACTTTAGTTGATGTATAGCAAAGCCAAGCCTCTAAATCTAATCGTTCAATTTGTCTGGATGAAACAACCGTGGCTTAATCTACACGGGACGGAGGTCGTAGATTCGTTTTTGCCATAAGGAAATATATTTTTTCTGGAGGCAATGAATTACTGGAGCCGTTGTGCCGCAGGGGCACAAGTGTTTGACTATAAATACGACGGTTCTGAGTTCGAAGTGTTATATAGATCGACGGAATGACTTAAAATTATCACTGAGCCATCGTGGCTAAAAGCGTGTGACGGTAAGCGCGACTGAATTGTGTGAATTTAGTGTTAAAATACTCTGTTACCCATTTTCCACCGAATTTTTAAAAGGTAAAGGTAATTTCTGTTGTGTGTATTAAAAGTATAATGTAATTTAATCTTTAAGTTATCTATATATATAAAAGGACTTGTTCGGACTAACTGAGGTAAGACGCACGCACAGCCGTAACCGCTGATGGTAGAAACGTGAAAGATGTTTATTTTTGTAATCTGGACATCCACTAAGAAGGGATTTTGAAAAATTTTAACCCTAAAGGGATGAAATATGGGTTGAAAGTTTGTATGGTTTTTGTTTAAAACAGCACCGATTTTTATAAAATTCGAAATTCAGACTCTTTAAAATATTTCATTGAACACGTGTTTCATGGTTTATGAGAATTCACCCCCTAAGGGTTCAAATAAGGGGTTGAAAGTTTATATGGAAAAATCTTTAAATCGCCACCGATTTTTGTAAACATTTTAATCCATACTATTAAAAATATTTTATTGAACACGTGTTTCGTGGTTTTTTTAGAACCCCTAAGTGCGCAAATAAGCGGGCGAAGCCGCGCGCACCTACTAGTCTCTTATATAACTTGTAGTTTAAATTACATTATAATTTTATGCTGATAGCGCAGGTTTTAATCATTGTAATTTATCGCGGATCTAAGTACTACCTAACTTTTAAAAAAATATACCTTCAATAAGTTAGTTTCTTACTTCGGGGCAAGCTTGAATTTTTTTTTGCTTATATAGTTTTACTTGACCCAGATTGTAGCTGGTCTCTACTATCATTAGTTACCAATTATGGAGACGTCGCTTATCCACTGGGATTTTTTATGCTTGCTTTACAAAGCAGCTAGAATTAAATGAAATCATTAAATCTAGCAAGAATTAAATTTATTACAATATATTTAATTCTTGTTTAAGTTTAAGTATAAGAATTAAATATATTACAATATATTTATTCAACAATTAGATCGGATTTTATAAATGATTACGAATATTCCCTGTTAATTGATTAATTTTATTTGGACCGGAGTCTCAAAATTTTTTTTTTTCACTATTTAAAAAAATGATGAATTCTTTGTTCCTTATTCAAATTTCAATAACGAAACTATCTACTTCATTATAAGGTTTAAATTTATATATTAAATATAATAAAATATATTAAATATATTTGAAATATATGGATATATATTTAAAAAAAGACCGGCCAAGCGCGAGTTGAACTCGCTCACAGAGGGTCCTGTGCTAATTTCAGAATTGTGATTGGGAAATACCATCAAAATTTTGATGATGCGGCAAATAAAGTTAACAAACTTAATTCTATCGGCAGATACACTTTGCTTTTTTCCTATAAAATATCTATAAATTTTTACTTTGCGGATTTTTTACGTTATTTGTATTGTAAGATCTTACTTCCTTCTACATATTATAACTGTAGGTCTACGGAAAGTACACTATAGGCATTGATTACGGCCAATTGCATACAAAATAACGCAAAAACGATTTATAAAAGCTCATATGTTTTGACTGCATTGTATTAGGAGCTTAATTTCTGTGCTCTAACGAACTGTAAACCTGAATATCTGATATTAATTACAGCTTGACACCTCAACGCGATTCCATTATTAGAAAAAGGATTCCATTATTTTCCTATTCAGGTACAGGACCATAAAAAAAGATTAATTATTTTAGTTAGGTTATCTCTACTAAAATTCCTCGAGTGAGAATCGAATCCACATCCAGTCGCGCTTACAGTCACGCTTTGTGCCCCTGCGCATAAAAAATATTCGTAAATAATAGAAAAATGTTTAGTTATTTCACATATGTTTAGGTAAACTGTAATTGCACGCACACTGCAAACGTGGTTTTTTCCACATAAATTCCGACTCCGCAAAGCTACAAAACTTTATCTATTTATAAATGAAATAATGTTTATATATATATATATATATACATATATATATATATATATATATATATATATATATATATATATATATATATATATATATATATATATATATATATATATATATATATATATATATATATATATATATATATACAAAATAGAGAACACGGAAAAAAATTGTTGTCAAGGTACTCCGTTTCTGAATTATTCCTGAATAATTTGAAATTGCATGCTAAGTAGTGGAACTTAACGCCGCGTTACGAGAGCCAAGTTAAGGAAAAAAAAAATTTTAGCGAGTGGAAATCGATCAATATTTGATCAGCTTAGCCATTACGCCTACTAACATTGTACCACGGTACATAAACTGAGTAATTGAGTAAATATTCAATAGTACCCTATATCAAAATAAACGTAGCATATTTGTTTAAACGTTACAGGTGTTGTTATAGAATTAAGAACCAAAATTCAAACGATTTTGGGAATTCCATCATACGTTTCCATGAGGAATGGAGGAAATCAGCTATATTCAATTTTCGCTACAATATACTGTGTTAATATTTGAGGACGTAGGAATTAATTCTCATATATACACACCTCATATTAATTCTCATATATACATTTCGAAGATCTCTCAATTCGGTTATGTTCGGCGTATTACAGTAATTTTGAGTACTTTAGTCACGTATATTAATTACGATAGCAATAAAACTAAGATTTACTTTGATATTTAAACTTTTTTTTACAGACTCACGATGTATTCCGTATGTAGCGTGGTAAGCAGAGTCCATTCCCCAAGTTCCGCGAAATTCTGAAGGCATTTCGTGTTAAGTGGCGAAACTCAACGCCGCGCTTTGCCTGGACACCCGAATGAAAAAAAAACGAAAAAACAACCTGTTGCGTTTACAGTCACATGTTTGTGAAACTACTGGCGTCTATTTGAAGTTCCAAAAGTTCAAAATGTTTCCGTTTAATAAAGCAAGAAGTACCTTGTTTTGTTATTATTACTTTTTTTATAAAATATAAATAAACTGTAATGTTATAATACAATATATAATATCACATTCATAAACTTAGTATATTCGTAACCCAAATATAGTTAGTTACTCAAACATACGCACGTCGAGCAGATGTATAAAGCGACAAAACATCTAGTATCGAAATATCGTTATCTATCTAGAGGTAAAAAGACAAAGATTCGTGAACGGAAAATTTTTACATTAGATATTTTTGTGTCAAAATATAAAATGTCTAATCTATTGTCGACATAAACGGCATAAGAGAATGTTGGAAGTATCTTAATGGGATTAGACTGTCTTAATACTAGGTTCCCAGATTTTATCCGCCCATCTAATGTGCGAGATCTATCGTAAATTAATTAAATATTTTCTTAACAGTGAAACCGTTGAAAAAATTATTATTATTTTGTTTCTCTTAAATCCTAAAATCTTCTACACTAAATGCATAAAATCAGCTTCAACAACTTACATTGCAACAACAATATTGTTCCGACATTATTGAATAATATATAAGAAGCTAACAGCCAGTAACTTACCGATAGTTGTGATGGCAACAGTCATAAACTTTTAATGGAGACGCTTGGCTGCGAAGATATGATAAAATAACCGTTATAAATTAAATAAATAAATCAGCTTCACGCTGTATCCCGCACACATCAGGCAGAGGGAACCTAGTGTTAAGACACCCCGTTCCCCACTTTCTGCCGAATTCTGAAGGCATTGCGTGTTGAGTGGCAGAACTCAACGCCGCGCTTAGCCTCGAGACCAGAGCGAAGAAATGGAAATATAAATTTAAGTAAATATTTCATCTCCTCAAGTGGAGATCGAACCCACAACCATTCGGTTTTACAGTCACATTTCGTGTCGCTGCGCCACGACTGGCCTCTTCTGGCCGTTATAAATTAAGTTCACATAAATATGCACACATTGAATATGATGGTACTGTCGCCAACAAAGTAAAGATTTACCTGTATTCTGCTATATTAATTTATTTTCTAATTGATTTCTATTAAGCCAGTCGTGGCGCATTATGCCCACAAGCGTGTGACTGTAAACGCAACTGTTTGTGGGTTCGATTCCCACTCGAGGAAATGAAATATTTACTATTTTAATTTCCTCGAAAATCGTATGTTTGGTCAGACAGTCACAAAATGTTCAACAATGACGTTGACTAATGATATATTTTCTTCACGGATACGGAAAATGTACTTCTTTCGAGTCACATTGTACATATGGTTATTCGTTTCATTGGTCTTATTTAATGAATCTGGGGTCATGGTAGTGACTAGTGGCCCCGCCAAGACGAATTATGCGAAGCGTAAAGAGGCACTTACCTACTTTTTCTGCCTTTGTTTATGCCTGTTTGTTTGTTTGTTTGTTTGTTATGCAATTATTTTTTTTTATTAATTATGAACGTCTCGTTGAGCTACAATCCTGAAAATGGTACACACCTAGGGTGCGCAATTACGACTCACAATTGGCCGACTTTTAGTTCTAGTAGTACCAAAATGGTGAATCCTCATTTATTATGACTAAGATGTACCTTGTGAAGTTACAGCTTGTACATAGACTTAGGCGTGAAGAGTAAGAAACATGGTTCTACATGAGATCTGATAATTTCTTGACAGTGCGAGGTATCGTCTTGGCAACATTTTCAAAAAATATTTGTGGTGATTATCTTCTTTTTATTGATTATGAAAGTATATGCCTCATAAGTAAAATTTTGCTATAAGTGCTACATAATATACCTATATATAAACTGTTACTTTACAAAAAATAGCATTTTGATTCTTACTAAATTATACAATAAAAAATAATAACTCCCATTAAATATGAAAGAATAATTAAATCTTAAGTGATCGTTCTATTTTCAGTATCTATTTATTGAAACACCAGCGGATGCGTGTAACATTACTTTCAGCTTGCCTTTATTAGGCTTAATTTTCATATTTTTTTATCTTCACGCTGTATCCCGCGTAACGCAGAGTAAGTAAGGTAAGGTTAAGAATCTAGAACCTTTTCCAAAATTTGAACACGTAACATCAACAGAGTTTTATTAAGACAATACTATTAGAGATTGTTGATACTTACCAACAAAACTCCATTAAACTATCAACTGACCGTTCAAAGCTATCGTTTCGATGTTCGAACAAGTACTTTATTTAATCTAAACTAAATGGACTTCATTTAAACTTCACTGACAGAATGTTCAACAGATTTCGTAGTAAATATTCGATGTCAAACAGATATTACAATAGGCCATCAGCTCGCTGAGTGACGTCAAATATGATTTGTGTATTTGACAATTTAGTTATACAATTTGACGGTTTATATAATTCATTATAATATCATAATTATACAACGTAATTTTCCATATGGTTTGGTGTATTTTAAGCTAAAGTTTGAATGTGGTTCAGAAGTATTCGTTTCACACTCTAGATAAAATATTTTTTTACAAAATTTAGGCGAAAAATAAATAAAATATATTAATCTCAATTAAATGCGAATTGACATCTTTGAGTACCGATTTATTTGAAAAGTTAATGATCGCAAAAAGATGATTATTTAGGAATTAAATTTCTTTTTGAAACGAAAAAAGATTTGTAGACATTCATATGTAATTTTACCGCAAACTTATAAGAGTACAAGAGTCAAACACAAAGTAAGGTAACCTTTAGGTAACCTAATATCATTTTGTAAATAAATAATCAACCTTAGTGTAATAGTTTTGCAATGTTCCCTTAGACTATTATTAGCAGAGGGACAGCGTTGATAAGAAGCTATAATCCGGAAATGGAGTCGTTAAGTAGAATACAGTATTAAGTCTACCTTGTATTTGATAAAGCGTGTCGTAAACTATTTAATTTACGTATTCTCATTTGTTTTTCCTTTTATCTATGTAGGGTCGTAGTAGTATAACAGGAAATAATTATTATGAATTCTTTATGTGTGATAGTTGCTCGGTTCTCGTTGACTATACTGTGATGAAACGAATCATTCAAGAAGATAAAAAAAATACCTAATTTATATTTCTTAAAAAATGTGCTTAAAATAAGTTGACGCCAGTCGTGGCGCAGTGGCACAAAGTGTGACTGTAAAACCGACTGGTTGTGGTTTCGATCCCCACTCGAGGAGATGAAATATTTACTAAAATTTATATTTCCATTCCTTCACTCTAGTGTCGAGGCAAAGCGTGGCGTTGAGTTCTGCCACTCAACACGCAATGCCTCCAGAATTCGGCAGAAAATGGGGAACAGAGTGTCTTAACACTAGGTTCCCTCTGCCTACCTTGCTGTGTGCGGGATATATAATTAAAAATAAGCTCCTTAACTCCTTAATTTCCTTGTCATTCTTCTATATAATTATGGTTACTATTGAAATGTATAATATAAATGTAAAATATCAACTACCATATTGGTACATATTAATCCATTTACATAAAGCAACAATTTCTTCGCTCTGGTGTCGAGGCAAACTGCGGCGTTGAGTTCCGTCGCTCAACTCGTGGGGATTAGAGTATCTTAACACTAGTTTCCCTCTGCCTACCTTGCTGTGTGCGGGATACAGCGTGTAACTGATAACAATCGTTCCGTAATTGTCGCAAAATTCTGGAGGCAATGAGTGTTAAGCGGAGAAACTCAGACACGCGCTTTGCCACCAGAGCGAATAATTGAAAATATAAATTTAAATAATTATTTTATTTTCCTTAAGTCGAGATCGAACCCACAACCATTCGCGGTTATTGTAATACATTTGAGTTCGCCACGACTGACCTCGAAACAAAATCGACCACTTTCGTATATATTCATGAGTACGTTAAAACAAGAAAATCCTCTCGTTTTCAAATGCTATTACTTAATATGGAAATCTAAAGCAACATGCAATATTACGATCAATTTTACTACAAACGATATACATTATTATGTAATAAACTGAAACATTCAAATTTATTCGTTGAACAATATATTTATTTCCTTTATTCCATACATAAACGGTATTGTCTACGGTTCTACGCAGTACAAGCCCTCGTAACGAAGTTCTTAAAGCCCGAGGCATTTTTGCATCTACGGCAGCCTGATAGCGGCTTTTCTACGTCGTATAATAGCAATTCTGTGTTCAAGTAGTAGTTTCAGTTTTAATATTGAGAAACTTTATGTAGTTTTATATATTTTTTTTAAATTCACGCTGTAATCTGTATATAACATGGTTGGCAGGGAACCTAGTGTTAATATACCGTTCCCCATTTTCTTTTCAAATCTGGATACATTGCGTGTTGAGTGGCGGAATTCGCCTCTGCTTTTTTCGTAGACACCAGGGCCAAGAAAGTAAAATATTAAATATTTTGTTTCCTAGAGGGGGGATGTAACCTATGAACTGTCACGTTGCGCCACGACTGGCATCAAGATTATTTTATGATTTATTCATATGATAACAACTAGTATGCATCTATAACAACTAGCAACTAGTATGTATCTAACAACTAGTATGTATCGTTTTATCATGAGAACGATGTACATACATTCTAATGAATTTCTTCCTCCATGTATAAGTTTTGTAAATAAATCTAAAAAACCTATATAAATCAACAAATATAGTCTACTAAAATTGTAACATAGGAAAAATACATAGCTGAATCGTTAGAGCGAGTATTTTTGTACCTGGATGCAATTAAAACGAGATACGTACTCCTAGAGTATAGTATAGTATAGTAGAACACTAAGTGCAGTAGGTGCTAGCTGTCTGGTAGAAGACTATTTAAGCTCACATTACATTTCCAATGATATTTGTAAAGGATTTTCCACTAAGTTTAACTGTTGAAGCAATCATAATAGAAATAGAGTAAAATGTGTGTGTTTGTGTGTGTGTGTGTATCGATTAAATTATAATCTTGCTAGTTGAATTGATTTTACTATAGTAATAAATGTATAAGAAATTATTTGACTTTTTATGTCCATCTATCTATTGACTTAAACGTCATTACTGTTGTTGAAGATAGTCTTATAATTTTCTAGGTATTTATTGGTAAAATAAAAATAAATAATTAAATCAGCTGCACGCTGTATGCCGCACACAGCAGGGTAGGCAGAGGGAAGATAGTGTTAAGACACTCCGTTCCACACTTTCTGCCGAATTTTGGAGGCATTGCGTGTTGAGTGGCAGAAATCAACGCCGCGCTTTACCTCGACACCAGAGCGAAGCAATGGAAATATAAATTTTAGTAAATATTTCATCTCCTGGAGTGGGGATCTAACCCACAACCAGTCGGTCTTACAATCACACTTTGTGCCACGGCGCTACGACTGACCTCACTGGTATTTATTGATATTACTAATAAATATATTCCATATTTTGAAAGTATTATTAGCAGTAAAATTGACACTTGACTAAATACGATGCCTTTGAAACAAATATAATTCAAGAAAATAAATAGAGAGGACATAAACTAATATAATTATAACATAGGTTTTGTTATCGTCGTTGGGTACCGGCATGTAGCACCTTTTTTCACCTTTTTACCTATTTTTGCGATTATTAGGATAGAGTTGAGTTGCGGAACCTAACGTTGAGCAAAGAAAAAAAAAGATTATTTAAGACATTCTTCCTCTAGGCATTGAACCCATAACCATTTACAGTCCAACACTATCCCACTGCAGCACAATAACTTCACGATTTTATTTGGAACTTTCTCTTAGAGCTTGCTCTGCGATGCTCAAAAATAGACGTAATAGAGCCTCATTGTCATGCACAATATGCACATATATATATTTAAAACTCTTACTGGAGCCTCGTGGCCAGTACTTTACGACTAAAGGTCAAGAGCGTTATACGTATTGTAGTATATTTTGTATGCAATTTGGCATATGTGACTTATGTATGACACAGAGATAAATAATAACTATCGTCACGTACTCGACTTTTTAACCGACTTCTGTAAAAGGAATTCTCAATTAAACTGTATTTTTTACGTTTGTTACCTCAGAACTTTCGAATACCTGTTTGATAATTCTTTTTTATTTTGCAAGCGGATTCGTGTTATTTATTTGTTGCGTTTAACTGTTGTTTCTTTTATTTTAAGTATGTAAGCTTAAAAAAAAACATAAAACTCTTAGAAAAACTAGGTTAGTTATAATATAACTTTAAGAGCCTGCCTTCTGAATATTTAATTGTATATCTCCTTATTCAGCTTCACGCTGTGTCCCGCATGTAAGAGGCAGAGGGAGCCTAGTGTCCAAAAACTCCGCTTCCTACTTTCCACCAAATTTAGAAGACATTGCCTCGAAACCAGAGCCAAGATATAAAAACAAATATACTATAGGGATCGTATTTTACTTAAAAATATGCTTACAAGCGTGTTACCCATCTCGTTGGTAAAATATGAAGCTAAGTAAAAAATATATATATTGCGGTTTGCAATATCTGTAAGTGGCTGGAGGCAAAATGGTTCACTATATTTTTCCTGTCTAAGCCTCATAAGGATTTTTTTCAATACCTAAAAGGAATTCAATACTTGTTTATCCTTATAAATCTACACAGTTGGATATATCACAGTAATCCCTAAAGAAATCGGTTTAAAGTAACTTAAACTGTATATAATACATAGAAAACAGTAGATAATACTAGTTAGTCACCTACTTGAATGAGGTATGAATTTGTTTTTATGAAATATTTCAATCACAGCTACAATATACATATAAATTTAACATAAAGTGTAAACAGTACCAGTACCTACTGCTTTATCTAACCATTACCTGCATTGTACCTGAACTCCTTGATAGTATTTATATACATATGTGATCGTAGCACTCGTAGAAGAAAATCAAAGCAACCTTTTATAGAACCTAAATCCGTTTTATTACCTTAGAATTCTTTGAGAAATAAACAGTTACTACCTTGATCTGTTATTCAATGACACTTACAATGCTTTAAATTCTATTGATTTCTTTGTTTACGGTACTATATTGTACGTTTTTAAAACGTAAATATAGGTATATGTAACTTAACAATAAAGTCAAAGTCAAAGTCAAATAACCACATCTAGGTAAATGCTTGTACGTGTGGTAGAGTCACGTCGCCAGCAATAGCAACACGCATGGGCTGACTCGACCGGATCATTAACACCCCCGGCATTTAAAACCGGCGTGAAGTAGTAGCTTTATGCCACTGCGTTTCGCATCAGGTAATGCCGGGCCCCGGCGCCCAACCCACCGTAAAGGCCGGCAACGCACCTGTAACTCCTCTGGTGTTGCACGGGGCCGTGGGCGGCGGTAATTACTTACCATCAGGTGACCCGAACGCTCGTTTGCCGTGTCTCTTCCGTAAAAAAAAACAATGCAATAATTACTAACGTTGAGCAAAGAAAAAAAAAGAACGTCGTTTTTTTAAAAAGTTAACGATCGAAGATTCAAACATACTTATATTTTAAATTCTAAGGTATTCACTAGGTTCCCTATCTCGGTCTACCTCGATAAGGAACAATATAGTTGTCGACCGTTGTTAAAAAGGACATGTGAGGATTTCCACTTCTGAAATAATCTTTGACATTTCATTTACCTCAACTAATGTGCCGCGTTAACCCTTTTAGATTTAATTATTTCAATAGAATATTTAACTATAAATTTACGCTTTATGTATTAATATTGTTATAGATAATATAAAGTTCTATTAAAATCTAATATATATATATATATATATATATATATATATATATATATATATACATAATTATAAAAATGAGGCCAGTTGTAGCGCAGGGGACACACGTGTGTGACTGTAAACGCGTTTGGTTGTTTTCATTTCTTCGCTCTGGTGTCAATTCTGCCACGCAACTTAACATGCAATGCCTTGAAAGTTCGGCGGAAAATAGGGAGCGGAATGTGTTAATCCTATTTTGCCTACCCTGATGTGTGCGAGATACAGCGTGAAGCTGAAATTATACAAAATAGATTTTTTAAAATAACTTTTATACGAATTTCCACTATTTTCGCATCAGGTAATGCCGGGCCCCGGCGCCCAACCCATCTTAAAGGCCGGCAACGCACCTGTAGCTCCTCTGGGGTTGCACGGGGTCGTGGGCGGCGGTAATCACTTACCATCAGGTGACCCGCACGCTCGTTTGCCGTGTCTTTTCCATAAAAAAAAAAAAAATTACAGTGTATATTTACAATAATTTTAATTTAAAATTTATCATTTCTAGAAACAGTAACACAATTTTTTTTAAAAAAAAAAACAAGTTTAGCAACGAATCATTTTTATTTTTAAGCAAAGTTGTACGTCCTCGTGTAGTTGGCAATAGTTATACTTATTATGCAGACCACAGTGTAGATTCAAATTTATGCAAATGATACAATTTAAAAAAAGACTATAAAATATTAATATTTTTCAATGATAACATTATACGTTCATTTAGGTGCAATTATTCTAAGTGAATCTTTTCTCATATAATACTTAAATGTTAACTAAAATTGTGGCCAGTGGCCAGTCGTAGCGCAGCGGCACGAAGTGTGACTGCAAAACCGACTGGTTGTGGGTTCGATCCCCACTCGAAGAGATGAAATATTTACTTAAATTTATATTTCCATTTCTTCGCTCTGGTGCCGAGGCAAAGCGCGGCGTTGAGTTCTGCCACTCAACACGCAATGCCTCCAGAATTCGGCAGAAAGTGGGGAACGGAGTGTCTAAAAACATTAGGTTCCCTCTGCCTACCCTGCTGTGTGCGGGATACAGCGTGAAGCTGATTTATTTATTAATTTTTTTTTGTTAACTAAAATTTAAAATGTGTTCGTGTAAACATTTTAAGGCGTCATTTGAGATGACTAATGGAATATACTCTTTTATAGCATACACGTAGACAGTTTAAGTAAACATTTTTGACCTAAGTCGAGTCGAATTTCATCATTAATTCTTCGATTTTTTAAACAAATTCTATATCATGTAGGATAGACAGACAGATCACGATATGACATAAATCAGTTTTGGAGACAATATATACTGGAACTAAGCGTTATACTATGACTAGTGTAACTAGAAATAGAAATAATGATTAATCGAACCAAAACTCGTCGTTATAGTACAAAATTTCCAACTGCACCACAATGACGAATAAACTTGATTCGTCTCGAGAGTGATATATAAAATAGGTGCTAACATATATTTCTGACATTTCTTCTGTTATTTATTTTGTAATATAATAAGGTGTTGTCATGTGATACCGCTGTATTTCATTTAACTGTACCAGATCCAGACCACCATTTTATGTATAAAGATTTTTCTTCGAGGTCATTTAATTCACAACAGAGTTATAAAGCTTCTTCAGAACAACTTGTTGTACTGTACCTGCGATTTGATATGTTTTACTAATTCTCCTTATTCCTTTTAGGGTCCCATATCTACTTACAAAAGGACCAGATGGAAATCTTATAGGATCACTTTGTCGTCCGTCTGTCCGTGTGTCAAGACCATTTATCTCGGGATCACGTTGAGGACGGACGTTAATTAATATTAATTATTCAAGTCATAATCTTTAGAAGCGTAGAAAAAAAATCCAGCTTCTAAATCAACGGAATCGAAAGATACGAACATTTGACCGGTTGACTAGTTTCAGGATTGTAATTCTGAAATTAGTACGGAAGTTGCGACGAGTCCGATGCGCACTTAACCTGCTTTTTTTAGTCTTTATTATATTCTAAATGATATTTTCGTTTAATTGCAATTTTAAATACTCCAACGCATCATTATATACGAATACAGGTTTAAATATTACTTGAGAAATTTCTCATAATATTATATATTCGGTATTAGCGCTTAATTTAGTTATTCATCCAATCCCATAACGATAGGTTCCTATCAAATATGTTTAATAGAACGATAAATCATTCACTAATGAGGTAACAGCTGCCTGTAGTTAAATCACCTGCATAATTCGTACGTGATGGCGTACAAGTAATGACTAATTAATATCGTTCGTATCTTATCAATTTTAGCATATTGTACTAAAGTCGAAGCCAGTCGTGGCGCAGCGGCAGGAAGTGTTACTGTCAAATCGACTAGTTGTGGGTTCGTTCCCCACTCGAGAAAATGAAATATTCTGGTGTCGAGGCTAAGCATGGCGTTGAGTTCTGCCACTTAACGCGCAATGCCTCCAGAATTCAGCACTTAACCCGCAATGCCTCCAGAATTCAGCAGAAAGTGCGGAACGGAGTGTCTAAACACTAGGTTCCCTCTGCCTACCCTGCAGTGTGCGGGATACAGCGTGAAGCTGATTTTTTTATTTTTTTTAGTACTAAAGTTACAAAGATATACAGCTATCATTTAAGGGAATTCATATGTATGTTTTTCAGCTTCACACTGTATCCCGCTTATGGCAGGGTAGGCAGAGGTAACCAACGTTAAAATACTCGGTTCCCCACTTTCTGTCGTATTTATCTCGCTTTGCCTCGCTTGTCCTTGTTAACGAAGCGAAGAAAATGATAACATTAATAAATAATAATTTATTGTCCCGAGTGTGAATCGAACCCAAAACTTGTCGCGTTCACAGTCCCACACTTGTGCCTCTACAGTATAAATATATATTTTTTAAAACATTCAACCTTATCTATGACATTCTAATACTTAATATTATTATAATTATAGTCATTATAAAAATTTGTAACTTAAATTAACAAGTTTGCAAATCTCGATTTTCACTAGAAAAGTATTAACAATTGAAACAACTTTTCTAATTTCAGTTCCATTTTGTCGTCTCCGCGAGTGAATTTGAGTCGGCACAGTCTTTGATCTGTGTTTGTATCTTGCTCTCACTCTTCGAAGACGCTTGACCTATATAACGATAAGATTGACAGATTTAAAAAGGAAAAAAAATGCTTAATATGTTAAAGTTGAGTTTTTTAATGTCACGTAATTATAAGTACGTCAATATGTATAGATATTTCTTATTATTACTTTGTGTGTGTAAATGTTAATAGGGTAGAGACTTGAACTTTTGATATTTTTAAAAGTTATTTTCTAATCGAATTCATGGTAATAAAATATTTTACTTAATACTTATATTAGATACTAGTGGGTGCGCGCGGCTTCGCCCGCTTTTGCACCCTTAGGGGTGAATTCTAAAAAAAACCACGAAACATGTGTTCAATAAAATATTTTTAATAGTCTGAATTTAAATTTTTATAAACATCGGTGGCGATTTAAAAATTTTTCCATATAAATTTTCAACCCCTTATTTGAACCCTTAGGGGGTGAATCCTATTAAACCATGAAACACGTGTTCAATTAAATATTTCAAAGAGTCTGAATTTCGAATTTTATAAAAACCGGTTTTTAAATAAAATCCATACAAACTTTTAACCCTTATTTCATCCCTTTAGGGTTTAAATTTTTCAAAATCCCTACTTAGTGGATGTCCAGATTACAAAAATAAACATCTGTCCACATTTCACGTTTCTACACACATCGGTTACGGCTGTGCGTGCGTCTTACCTCAGTCAGTCAGAACAAGTCCTTTTATATATATAGATATTATAATATATTTTTTTGAATTAATACTAAAAAGTGTCTAATACTTTAATTTTCCCTCTTTAGGATTCCGTATCTCAAAAGGAAAAACTCAATACTTTTAGGATTGTGTTGTTGTCCGTCTGTCACGATCATTTATCTTGGAAAATAGTGTAGAGATATCAAGCTGAAATGAATACAACGTATTCGGTGAAAATCAAGCTTCTCAGTCACCACAATCAAAAGATATGAGCATTTATACATAGTTTTTGCTGCATTTTCTACGAAATCAATAAACCACACCACCACCACACCACATAATCAAAATTTATGTGCTGTTATTTTCATAAAAATCAACTACTTTTACAGTTTTTGAGTAACTTTTTTACAAAAGTTACACAATTTACATCACGACAAAATGACGGAACTTACTGAGATCTCGCAAATATGAGATCTTAAAGAAAATACGAAATATTTCAACAATAATATTCAATGAAAAAGCAGCCTTCAGCTCTTAAGCTAATCCGGAATCATAAATCGAGCACAGCTCGCAGTAATGCAACCGTACCCCATAAATTACTTTATCTGGTGAAGCGATAGTGGAGAACATAGATATGAAAAATGAATTTCAACTCTCTGACTTTAAAATTTATACTGTTGAAGTGTAAATCTGACATTTAATAAAATATATACTTTTACATTTGCTACTTTTGCAAATGTAAAATTTTGAGTTAGAAGATAATCTTTTTTGATATTTATATTGTTATATTATAATTTATTCCTTTTTAAGTTATATTTGAGGCCGGCCGTGGCGCAGTGGCACGAAGTGTGACTGTAAAACCGACTGGTTGTGGGTTCGATCCCCACTCGAGGAGATGAAATATTTATTTAAATTTATATTTCCATTTCTTCGCTCTGGTGTCAAGGCAAAGCGCGGCGTTGAATTCTGCCACTCAACACGCAAGGCCTTCAAAATCGGCAGAAAGTGGGGAACGGAGTGTCTTAACACTAGGTTCCCTCTGCCTACCCTGCTGTGTGCGGGATATAGCGTGAAGCTAATTTTTTTATTTTTTATTTTAAGTTATATAGATGCCGTCGTAGCGCAGGTGCACAACCTTGACAGGTTGTAAGTTTGATTTCCACTCACAGTCATGAAATATTAAAGATTTTGTGTTCTTCGCTCTCGTGTTGAAGCAAAGCGCGGCGTTGAGTTCCGCCACTCCATTGAGTGACTGGAAAATTCAGCGGAAACTGGGGGATTGGAGTGTCTTAAGACTATGTTCCTTCCACTGACCCTGATATATGCGGGATACAGCGTGAGGCCAAAAACAGTAATAAGAGGCAAGCAGACAACGTATGACTTTTAACGCGATGATTTGTTATATGAAATATTTTTATTTTTTCGCTCTGGTAACTGAAAGAGCAGCTCTAAACTCCACCATTTTGTCTTCTAAGTGTCAAAATGTAAATAATTTAATTTGAATAAAATCATTCCCCTCGGCGACGACAGGACAACCGCCGTGTTTTCAGGTGGACGCTGTTCCACTCAACTTCGACAACGTTACCAGATGATATTAATATTTTTATATAAAAGTATTATTTCGCTTGAACGAAAATACCTAAACGTATATACCTAAATTTATATATTTTTATATAAAGCAAATCCATTCTCTAGACCTGTCTGTTCGTGTCATGTGTTTTCAAATCGGATAAACCGCATGTCGTGCGATATTCGCTACAGTAAGCATTGGTATTCACGTACAAACATCAATTTTTTTTGTTTATTTTATCCTTAACTAAAAATAAACATATAAAAATTAATTGTTATATATTATATGTTTCTGATTAAAAGTATAAGCATTTCTAAGAAAAGATATTTAGTTTCATTTGATAATGATGCTGACGCGAATGTCAATTTTATCATTTAATAAATAATAGAACAGTGTTATCTCAATTTTTCACATTTATTTAATTGCCCCGAATGGGAATCGATTCCACAACTACTCACGTTTACAAAACCAGTCACCCACTTCTGCCCCTGCACAACGACTGGCCTCAATATCTACATATTATTTTAAATATTTAGGTGTTTGGTCCATTTTCACGTATTACCAGCGAACCTACTGGCCAAATTATACTAAATCATTATATATATGTTATCCTACATATTATTCTGATGTATAATTACCGAAACATCCTGGTACAGACATCCATCCTCACAAACATTCACATTTATAATATTTGTAAAGATTTACAAATACCTAATAAATTTATATTATCTAATATTATTATAATATCGAATAAAGTGAGTAACTAAGAACATCAGGAAACTAGCTCTTCAATAAGTTCAAAGGCTAAGAAAAATACTGATAAAAGTTGAATGCAACAACAACATTACTTTGAAAGCAGTAACTGATAAACTCTACTACTAAAGTTTATATTAAACTGTTTGCTTACTGAGCTCTTACCTGAAAGATTTTACGATTAACAAGGGAGATAGATACCTTACTTATACAAAGAATAATATCTAACTTTTTTTAATATTTTTTTATAGCGGGCGTAGGGAACATGGCTCCTATTATAAACTTTGTAAAAACAACCGATTAAGATCCTGAATCGGACACTCCCTGAGAGGATTTCGTACCAATTTCAGGATACAAACTTAAATCTGCGGGAACTCATTTTGCAGACACTCATTTTGTATTATCAAAATACAGATATAAATTTATAATGATTTTTTTTCAACAAAATATCTATAAATTTCATCTTTAAGATTTTTTTCTTTATATATGTACTGTAAGTTTTCTGGTCACACAGTGGGGCAAGAGTTCCTCATTTGTACCATCAAACCAATTAAGTCAGTCAGACATTCTTAAATGGATGTGTTGTCTTTTAAAAGTAAAGTTATTTTTGGTGGAAACCATTTTTTTATTATTGTTACAAAGGTATATCACAGTATTCTTATTTTATATAAAAACAAATAATCTTTAAAAAATGAAACCCTCTAAAATTATACCATATCGGGTAATTATTAAATATATGTTAAAGCATCACCATCATGATTATCATTACATCGTCATCATCAACGTGACCAATTAATTTATTTGAAGATGTAGTTTTCAATATATGGATTGAAGGACTTCTTAGTTTGTTATATGACTGGTTTTTGTTAACAGGATTAGAATTCAGCAGAAATAAGTTAAGAAAATTAGATTGGTTCCATATAGCGTTTAAAATCCTTCTCTTTATTGTCGTTTCCTGCCTTGTGTAACTCTTTGGTAAATGGTCCTATGAGCAATGTTGGCAATAAATATTAACGTGGATAACAATGTTCTACCATGGATATA
Source organism: Heliconius sara (assembly GCA_917862395.2). Taxonomy (NCBI): domain Eukaryota; kingdom Metazoa; phylum Arthropoda; class Insecta; order Lepidoptera; family Nymphalidae; genus Heliconius; species Heliconius sara. The sequence goes on from OU860793.1 coordinate 5,831,969, forward strand.
AACATACGCAATATGTGGCAATTGTTAATTAACCGCTAGAGATACATGTGATTTTGTCATTTATTCAAGCACTATAAAAAATATGTATTATTTAGAAATATAAAGAAGAGAAGAGTAAAGTCTCTGCAAGTTTTAACGAAACCCTTCATGGGCTAGTCATGTCGACTAGAGTCGCATAAAAGAGATATGTACATATTTTATCGGGTTGGGTGATGGAACTCATCACCATTCATTTGTCTGGTCAACAATAGATGGTAAATATTGGTTTACAAATGACTGAAAATTTGAGGCACATACCGAAAAAAATATAGTAAAGTGAGAACCTTCTAATGTTCGACTGTTGCCAATATTTAAATCAATGCACCACATTGTTATATTAAAAAAAATAAAAAATCAGCTTCACATTGTATTCCGCACACAGCAGGGTAGGCAGAGGGACCTAGTGTTAAGACCCTCCGTTCCCCACTTTCTGCCGAATTCTGGAGGCATTGTGTGTTGAGTGGCAGAACTCAACGCCGCGCTTAGCCTCAACACCAGAGCGAAGAAATGGAAATATAAATTTAAGTAAATATTTCATCTCCTCGAATGGGGATCGAACCCACAACCAGTCGGTTTTACAGTCACACTTCGTGCCACTGCGCCACGACTGGCCTCGTTATATTAAACATCATGCATAAAGCTTAATAATAGATGAAAAAAAAATGTTAAAATGAAGAGAGTACTACAATTTTTATACCACGTTCTTTTTTAAATGCAACATGTATGACGATGACACATGACTACGATTCATTGAGTGGTCTAGTCTAGTTATTGTGTATTCAAGTGCTGGAGCTACTGAATAAGCTACAGCTAACATAGTCGTCAATTATTTTTTTATTTCTTAGCAAGAAACGTATACATTTTAAAATAATAATTCTTTATTGAATTTAAAATATAATCATCTATCGATCATTAAGAAAAAGACTTTATATACATGAACTTGTTATGAGTTTTTTAAGAGTACAAAAATAGATCTGAAATTGGCAATGAAAAAATTAAAATAAAATTGTGAAGTAGCTGCAACAAGCAAGCTATTTAAAAAACTTTTTCTTCAGCTTCACGCTGCATGTTGTTAGAGAGAAGGAGCCAAGTGTTAAGATATTTCACTCTCCAGTTTCTGCCGAATTCTGGAGGGTTTTAATATTTCATTTCCTCGAGTGAAAATCGAACTTGTCGCACGCTTGTGCCCGTCCGCCATTAATGACCTTAACGCTACTTAAATAAAGATTTAATGTGAATTTACTAGATTTATGAGAAGAGACTTACGAAGCAATCATTTACATGCAAGGATGGAGATTTGTTTCTTTTATGTCACTACATTTTTTTCTTCATACTTCACTTTTTGGCTAGTTTAACTATTGTCAAATGTTCTTATTTATAGTTCTAAGTCTAAACCACTGTACATATAAGCAATAATTCACGATCACTAGAAAAAAAATAAATACATGAAATTTTTGTTAGATATATTTAACGAAGCGGGGCACTTGGGCCTGGGCAGGCAGTCCTGACTCGTAAAGTCTTTCTTCATACTCGGAACGCGGTGAAGTCAGATGTCAGTCAGATCAGACGTCTTAGTGCATTTCTATTTCCCCTACCCTAGAGGAGCTACTGTGGGAGGACCAGGGTGATCCTATTGCAAGTCATCGAGGCTGCGGGTGCCTTAGAAGAAACAATAGGGTACCCTAAAGGCAACGGTGACACGCAATAGGCGAGCCTTCCACTGAGGCGTCGTAGTAGCATGCGCGAGCGATCCTGCGGCATCTCATTTTGGTGGAGAGGGTTTCCGCTGGGTTTTAGTGGGTAGGATCGGTTTCACCGTTGAGTCCCACAGTACCGCTTATCCGTAGGGCACTAGCCTTCCGTAAGAGCCCTCTGAAGATGTCTTAGTGCAACCGCAGTATGCCATTCGGAGGAAAAATACAGACCGCATCGCTCGTTCCCACTATTATAAGAACGACGCGTCATTCACTTCATTTCCCTAAAAGATGACAGTTGACATTGACAATTGACAGTGTAAGATTCCGTTTTCATACTCTGCGATATTTTAATGTCTTACTTGTCTTTTCATATAATGGTCTTTTCATGAAAGAAATATTCCCATAACACTTTTTAGTAAGAAATTGCACAAAATATAGAAATGTATAGGTTAAACATCTTTAAATTCCAATTCAACAGCTATGAGTCTGATATTGGATTATAAAAGCATCTATGGATAATAAGTATGACATACTTGCTAATGAGAGTGGAAAATCAAATGGTTTTCTGCACTTATTTTCTTTAATTTTTTTATTCTTTGAGCGGAAAAATAATGTTATTTAAGATTAAATAAAATCTAAAAAATGAAATCAGCTTCACGGTGTATCCCGCATACTGCAGGGTAGGCAGAGGGTACCTAGTGTTAAGACACTCCGTTCCCCACTTTCCGCCGAGTTCTGGAGGCATTGCGTGTTGAGTAACGGAACTCAACGCCGCGCTTTGCCTTGACACCAGAGCGTAGAAATGAAAATATAAATGTAAATACATATTTTATTTCCTCGAGTAGAGATCGAACCTACAACCAGTATATTTTACAGTCACATTTTGTGCCCCTGCACCACGACTGACCTCAATTTTGTGTTTCCTTCTTAAATTTTATTGTTAAACTTTTGTAAGCTTGGCATATATAATAAGTAAATTCCACAAATTGTAACATTTATTTTTTATATTTAAGTTGGTGTAATAAAGTATTAAATAAACAAATATATTTAAAAATTTCCAAATTGTTATTTAGAAATCTTAGCCTTCAAAATCACATGATTTCCAAACAAAAATAAATAAATCCTAATGCTTATAATATAATAAAGGAGTTAACAATAAACTTAGTCGGTTTAACCTATTAGTGGTCTTTTAGCATATTTTCTATTTAGATTGCATCGTGTCGTTTTGCGAACACACAATACAAATGCAATGCTTAAAAATATTTATTTATATAACATTTTAAAGCATTGCACTTATATTTTTGTGTCAAATCGTGACTCAAGTATTGCTTTAAAATTTGCTTTAAAATCTCATAAATAAATATTTTATTCAAACGGCTGGCGTTAAGAATAGTACATAATCACTCTTTAGAGTTAACAATCTATTATTTTTCACTTACATTTTTGCTTGTATAAATGATTTAAAATTTTTTGTTCCATTAGTCCAAATGTTATTTTTTTCAATTCTGGAGATAGTTATGTTAAGGTACAAAAATAAAGTGATTGTACGATCATTGGAAGGAATTGAACTGTATTTTGCACATGGGAGGGTTTGCAGAGGGAATCTGGAAAAATAGTGTTAAGACACTTTGTTGAACATTAAGACCCTTTCGTTAGTCTCTTTACGCTGAATTTGCTGCTGCTTTAGGTATTGCATGCTGAGTGGCGGATCACAACTCCTCCATAATTGATTATTTTCTATTTATTCTATTTATTCTATTTATTCTAACCGGATAAAAGTGAAACAAAGTAACAGATGAAAACACCAAAGTAGTAAGAGAAAAATAAAGTGATTATCTTATAACATTTTAAAATAACGAGCTTGTTTTTTTCTTAAATGTATCTCTAGTTATTTATATAATCAGTACTAGTTGTAGCATACTCGTATGTATTATTTTAAAATGTGTACATAAATATAGTTAAGGTGCTTTTTTAGTTCAATTCAGTTCTTTATTTATGACTTTTGTTTGTTCCAGTCAATAGTGATAAGTATAGCGTTCATAGTATGACGCAGAACGACGCAGGTGTGTTCAGGTTTTTTAATTTTATAAATGCCAGTATTTATTATAGGAAAATATAAAAAATGAAGATAACGGTACCTTTTGGAAATCATTTACGTGCTTTAGCAGATTAAGTGGGTTCAAATCTCGCATTGTAAAATTTTTCGTTTCTTAGTATTTGCTTTTAGGTGTATACACCTACATACAACATGATTAACACGTTAATTAATTTATAATCCATCCAGGGAAACAGAAGTATCTTAAATGGAACCGAATAAAACAATATTTAAAAATCACGATTTTCATACAATTATCAAAAATAAATAAAATAAATTAAAGTAAATATAGTGTTAAGACACTCCGTCCCCCACTTTCTGCCGAATTCTGGATGCCCGCGTGTTGAGTGGCAGGACTCAACGCCGCGCTTTGCCTCGAGCAAAGAAATGAAAATATAAATGTAAGTAAATATTTCATCTCCTCGAGTGGGGATCGAACCCACAACCAGTCGGTTGTGCAGTGGTAAGAGCACAAAGTCCCTGCGCCACGACTGGCCTCAAATAAATTTATATGTATACTTATTAAGAAAACGTATAAAAATTTGAACGTAGCGAGATTTCGACCCGCCTCTTTGGAAACCGTCCAAGTTTCAGACGGTAAAATCCCGCTACGTTGAAATTTTTCTACGTTTTGTAATAAATATTTTTCTTTCTTAAGTGTAGAAAAACACTTTTAAAAATGGAAATATAATTATGTGCATATTGAAACACGACAATACATTAAAATGCGGTAATAAAAAAAAAGATGGTTTCTTATTTAATTAAAAAAGGTCTGCTCCAGGCGGATTCAAAAGCACGTCTTATCTAGTTACCTCATTTGTTCAGCTTAACAACCTGTTTGCTTCTAATTACGGTTGTAAAGGCTGAAATTTTTCTTATAAAATTAGTATTTTGATAATTAAAACTTAACGGACGTTTTATTGTAATTAAGATAATATAGTGTTAGATAAGGTAAAATCGCACTCAGCACTCAGAAACTGTGATTCAGAACTCTAAAGGTGGTCTTTACTATTTTATTTTTCAGTCTCATGGTCTGTTCCACGTGTTGAGTGTTGAGTGTAACTCAAGGCCGCGCTTTACCTTGACACCAGAGCGAAGAAATAAAAATATTAAATATTTGATTTCCTCGAGTGTGATTCGAACCCACAACCTATCGCGTTTACAGTCACACGCTTATATTTTTACGCCACAATCGGCCTCTGGCCTCTTGTCTTTACTATTTATGTTATATTACCTCAAGAGATTAATGTAACGTTTATGTCGTTTCCAGTGGCCTGTAACAAGTTAGTACGTACTTATATGACCGCACATAGGCTTTAATACTGTTTAGTAATGCTTGTTTATTAAAAAAGGTAAACGTTTTTTTTATTCAATTAATCAAAGGTTCAAAAGGCAGATTATGTAATATATTATTATATATTAATGTTTACTGCCAATCGTCGTGCAGGGGCACAAAGTGAGACTGTAAACGCGACTGATTGTGGCTTCGATCTTCACCCGAGGAAAGAAATATTTAGTTAAATTTATATTTCAAATTCTTTGCTTTGGTGTAAAGGCAAAGCGCGACGCGGAAAGTGGAGAACGGAGTGTCTTAACACTAGGTTCCCTCTGCCTATCCTATATTGTGTCTTTCGTACATTTTAGTAATACATATACTTCAAATATTTTTTCTATATCAACTTGTCGATTTAGAAGGCTGAAGATTTTATGTGACCGTAAAACAGAACTGCCATAACAAGACCCCATAAAATTGAGTAGTAGGAAAGTTCGTAGGAAATAATATTTTTATATTTTGATAACTTTTGTTACCGACGACGCTCCTTTGTTATGATTTTTTACAGACAAACATATTGTTTACTTACATTTTTTTTTGTGATCTTGAGGTTATCTGAAAAGGAAAAAAAATATTAAATAGAAATATTATATAGATTTTTTTACTTTGACTCTGTATTTCTAACCTTGGCATTAGGTGTGAAGAAAATAATCACGCCCAATTGTATAAGTTTTTTATTCTATTTCAACTTCACACTGGATGCTGCATACAGTATGGTAGCAGAGGGTAGAACCTAGCGTTAAGACAATCCATTCCTCACTTTTCGTTCAATTTTACATTTACATTTAGCTTCACGCTTCTTTTTCCTTAGCGGGGTTGTCAGAGAGATCGGAGCACCAAACGCAACGATCTCTACATACCTCTTTCGTCTCGTCCACTGTCATCAACCTTTTCAAACATACCTTCCGCCCTCATGATTTTTAGGTGACCTTCTCTCTCCAAGTATCTTTGATACTATGTTTCTGAAGGTCAACCGAGGTCTTACTCTACCTCTCTTACCACTCACTTTTCCATCATAAATCTTTTTTGCCATTCTTTCATCACTCATTCGTTCGACGTGCCCAACCAGCTAAGCACGTTTTTCTTCATTCTCACCGTGGCATCCTCGCTAGTACCTGCCATTTTGTGTATCTCTTCATTGCGGAATTGATCAGCTAAGCTGACTCCGCATAATCGTTTAATTTTCAGGAAATAAAATAACTCATTCCTCTGAATAGTCATCGAACCCACAACCATCGCATTTAAAGCCAGACATTCTACTGCTGCGTCCCAATGAGCATAATATTTACTTTTTTACTCGCGAAACTTATTTATAAGAGAAAGGCTAAGATATCAGTTGACCTTCAGTAAGTGTCAATGATGTCGTCGAAGGTCATATGCAAAGCGTGAAAACCGAACGGCGAGCATGTTTGAGGCATTCTAAGATAGTGTAAAGTAGTCATTGACGCTCGGTGGGCAGAAAGCTTTCTACACCAACAAGAATAAATCATTTTTAATTAATTTTGAGTAGATGCTAAACATTATTTTAAGGTGAATGAAAAAATCAAATAAAATAACCGGTCAAGTGCGAGTCAGATTCTATAAGTCAGTGCTGTTCCAGGATTAAAGAGAGTGAAGGGAAGTGCGGCTTTTAAAAGTTAACAAACACTTTTATTAGCCGTACTTCAAGTCACTCTATACTCATTTTGTACAAAATTAACTACAACTATAAATATGTAATGTATTTTTTTCTATAAAATTGAAACTTTCCTTTACTTGTATTGTAAGCTCTAACTTCGTGCCAAGTTTTATAACTGTAGGTCCACGGGAAGTACCGTAATAGTGACGAAGAAACGTTTGACGTTTTATAAATTCTATCATTTTAATGTATAAACTATAATATATTGTTTTATAAATGTTTTCTTAACCTATCCTCCTAGTATAAAATGAACACAATTTTTTTACAGAATAACTTTATTTTTAGAGAATCTAAGCCATAAAGTTTGTTTTCTATTCATTTTGTAATACAAGAATATTATATTATTAAGAATATGATTTTTTATCACTTCGATTTTAGAAAAAATATGAAACTTTACTGCGTAATAACAAAAATGTTCAAATTCTTGTAACCACTTAGTGAATATTACTGTCTTTTGAAGATTTATTTAAATACTTTCAGCTCTTTATATTTAAAGGAATATTTTTATAATATAACTAAGCTACCATATGTTTAAACGAGTGCTTGTTTTATATAATAACTAGCATCCGTTCAATCAAGTAAAGTAAAAATTAACCTTAAAAAAATCAGTCTAATGCTTAATTCTAGTTGAACTGATTTAGCGCCAAAGAATAAACCTGTTGTGAGTTACATTTCCGCTCAAGAATTCTTTAATATTTATTGCGTCACTCCGGCAACGCGTTACATGTTATTGGCGTATAGAGAACGGAGAGTTTTGGCACTAAGTTCCCTCTGTTCATCCTGTAATGTAATACAACGTGAAGCTGAACATATAAAATTTCAGTACCCATAGAATAAAAAGTAAAGTAGGTAACTGAAGATTTGAAAATATTTTCTATTAAAAGTAACATCGCTGATGATGGATCACAATAAAGCAATGAATTGTTTATCTGTCTATTTTGAGGAACCACCAACAGAATAATTGTTTGGCTCCATTCCAGAAATTCCTAGGAATGTTACATATATGAACACATCATTTGATCTACAAAAGCCAATATAACACTAGATGTTAACTAAATTAATAATATTTTGTAACTTTTATATTTCAATTTTCATATTTATCACATTTCTGTTTGCTAAAACGATCTTGGAGTGGCGAAACTCAACATTCAGCTTTTCGAATTTGAACGGAGTGTCTTTACATTAGGTTCCCAGGTTCCGTCTATCTACCCTGCTATGTGCGGGCTAAAGCGTGATGCTAAAAAATGATCTACAATAATTTATGAGCAGCCTAGAGCTGATAGCTGATATAAAATAATGTATTTTATACCCCAAAACGAATTCCCAATTTGTAACAATGACAGTTTAATGGAAAGAAAATATCAATATTATGTATATTACATTTTGTTATTACAATATTACGTATATTACATTACGTTCATGTTCAATTTTTTTATATACGCTTCTCAGTGTCTCCCGCACGCAGTAGAGTAGGCAGAGGAAACTTAGAGCTAAGACATTCCGTTCCCAATTTTTAGCCGAATTATGGATGCATTGCGACATTGCGTGTTATGTGGCGGAACTGAACGCCGCGCTTTGACTTGACACTAGAGAAAAGAAATGAAAATATAAACTTTAAATAAATATAAGGCCAGTCGTGGTGCAGGGGCACAAAGTGTACCAATAAACCGAGTGGTTGTGGGTTCGATTGCCACTCGAAGAAATTAAATATTAATTTAAAATTACCTTTCTTCGCTCTGGCGTGGAGTCAAAATCGTGACGTTGAGTCGAAGTCAAATGAAGTCAAATCAAGTGAATTATTAATTAATTCACTGTTCACAAGTTACATGCTTAACTTTTGAACGTGAAACAATTTACCACCAGTTCTCTGAAGTTAAAGCCTGAGAAGAACCGACACAAGAAATTCATTTCCAAAGCGTGTTATGATTTAAGAAATCATTAATATGGATATTTCCTTTCGTTCCACCACTCAACACACAAGAATTCGGCGAAAAGTATAGAATGGAAAACTTAACATAAGGTTCCCTCTGGTTCCCCTGTTGTGTGCGAAACACAGCGTAAAAATGATTAATTAAATACATATTTAATTTACCTGAGTTGGGATCAAATCAGTCGCGGTTACAGTTACACACTTGTACCCCTGAGCTACAACTGGCCTCTTTATGTTTTAAAATATTACAAAAATGGAGTGATCTTTCTTTCTTATTCTAAAGCAAGAGGTGTGTAGGCAATAAAACTATTAAATAATTACTTAAACACCACAAAAAATACAGTCTATATTGTCGGATTCGTCTATTTTCCCTGGACGTACAGAGTTTATATTTACTGCTCGCGTTTAATTTTATTGTAGTTGATTGTATTTTATTTAAAATTAATACCAGATATAATACCAGATTATTATAACATATTAAATTGAATAAAATGATTTATATTAAAACTCAGTATAATCAAGAGAAACTGGCTGTTAGAGCACTTTCCGTTGACCTAAACTCAAGAAACTTGGCACTGAGAGCGGCCTTCGCGTGTAAAAGAGTGGAAGTATAATTTTTAATTTTATAAAACGTATGAATAAAGTTTAAATCTTAAATGTAACAAACACACATACATCTATGTAAATATTATAGTATGATTATGAAATCTTAGAAAGTATAATAATTTGTTGATTATAATATGTATTAATTATAAAAAAAAACCTCGATCGATCGACTATAATAAATGTGATAGTGATTTTCTTTATAAATTAATTGCTTATATATTCGTATGCTTGGATTTTTCTTATTTCTTATTTCACTTCAATTCACTTTTATTTACGTTACCCGTGCGTCTACGCCCGCTCGAAATATTCGAATATTTATTTAAGTGTATTTAAGAAAAAATCGTATACACACGAGTCGGATTCGCCCACCCGACCCGATTCTGTACACATTTCAGTATTGTAATTGGGAAACACCTTGAAGGTTTTGATGATGCGACGAAAAAAATTAAATAACTTAAGTTTGCGCGCATTTGCACATACTTTGTTTGAAATTAAATACAAATATCGGCTTGTAATAATTTTTACTCCCCTTTACCTTTAGGATTTGAACATTTATTTGTATTGTAAGATCTTACTTTGTCTTAAATTGTATAACTATAGGTCTACGGGAAGTACACTAAAGGTTCTGATAACGCGAAATCGATCAAAATGATAAAAAATCATACATAAATGCTCATATCTTTTGGCCACATTGTATTAGAAGCTTAACTTCTGGGCTCCATGGAGAAGTATACCTGAACACTTGAAATTAATTTCACCTTGATACCTCAACGATCTCCAGTAAAATGGTCTCGACAGACGGACAACAAAGTGATCCTATGAGAGTTCCTTCGTTTTTTTCCTTTTAAATTAGCTTTAAGCTACATCCCGCACACAGCAGGGTAAGCAGAGGGAACCTAGTGTTAAGCCACTCCGATCGTCACTTTCTGCCGAGTTATGAAGGCATTGCGTGTTGAGTGGCAGTACTCAACGCTCAAGTAAATATTTCATCTCCTCGAGTGGGGATCGAACCCATAACCAGTCAGTTTTACAGTCACACTTCGTGCCACTGCGCCATGACTGGCCTCCTCTTGAGGTACAAAATCTTAAAAATGGATTATTTTATTAACTATCCGCCGAATTTTTCAAAGCATTGTGTGTTGAGTAGCGGAGTGGCTAAATCCCGATTTAGCATCCTGGGCTCCCCTACTATAATATAAATGACTAAGAGGGAAAGTTGATTGAATTATATTAACCAAGCCATACATACAAATTTCATAAATATCTTATGATCAATCGTCGGAAATTGGATTGAAATTCTCATTAATTCTTATATTAAAAGTAATTGTATAAGCTTATAAAAGAAAATGTGAGTTAAATTATTAAAATATTAATATTTGATGAAGGCCAATCTTTGTAGCGGCATTGTAAGTCCAATCAATAAGCGTTTTAAGGTATATAATGGATATTATATTAGGAACAATTGAAGTTTTTACTTAAGATCATTATCTAAGGACGTTTACGATAAAATATAAAATTATTTCTTTAGTTCTCTCCTCATTATGTACACGCATGTCCTTCATTAATATGAATTATACATTTTTTTAGTATACTTTTCTTTTCTTTCTTTATTATATTTTCTTATTATATTTTTGCAATATTATATTTCACTTTACAATTACTTTTTTTTTATACTATACACCTGTAAGTCACTCCGTTCCCATTAAGACAACTGTATCAATACTAATCCCCACCATATGTCGAATTCTGAAGGAATTGCGTATTGTATGGTGGAACTCAATGCCGTGCTTAATTGTTTTTTAACAGAGTAGGTGTCTGCCTAGGGGCAGAAGCGTCAGACTATTAACGCGATAGGTCGTGGATTCAGTTCCCACTCGCTTAAAAAAATATTTAATATTTTCATTTCTTCGCTCTAGTGTAGACGCAACAGCGCGGCGCGGCGATTGATTTCCGCTTCTCAATACACAATGCCTCCTGAATTCGGCAGAAAGGGAGAGCAGAGTGTCTTAACACTAAGTTTTCCCTTTCTACCCTGCTACAGGCGGGATACAGCGTGAAGCCGATAACAAAACAATTAATGAAATAGTAAATGCATACTTGAATCACTACCAACATTTCGGGCAGAAATTATCTCTAATAAGGTAATTGTTATTGCCAACACTACGCTTAGTTATGGTATTCGGCAAAGCATGATCTTTTAATTAGAACGTATAATCGTTTGTGTGATTGTGGTTACGTATCTGCTCAGTCAATATAATCATGAAAATATAATTTTGTTATTAACTGTGTGCCAGTCGTGCCACAGGGATGCTAGCTGGGGACAGGATGTGAGTTCGATTCCGACGTGTGGAAATTAAATATTTAATATTTTCATTCTCTCGTTCTGGCAACGAGACAATATATAATGCCTTCATAATTCAGTGGAAACGAGAATATCTTAACACTTCGTTCCCAGATCCCTCTGCCTACCCTACTAAAGCGAGGGTATATGGGGGATACAGGGGTGAAGCTAAAAAAACAACATGAAACTCTAGCTTTTACCATCGACTTTGACCCACGTGGTCAAATGACATAGGGACGAACGAAGAGAAAGATCCAATACAACAGCAATTTTTCAATTTCTAAGATTAGCGTGTTCAATTGAAGAAGCTCATCAGCTTTACAATGTTATTATAGACTAATACCTATTATATGTTTAACCTTCCAATTTATATTGTAAGTAAAGCCTAATGCTCTATTTCGATTTATAGTAATAATGTTCTGCTTTCAAATATAAAATTATGTTTAACATATTTTATAATTTGGTCGAAATCGAATGGTCACTTTACATGTGAATGCGTCGCTTCAAATCCCTTACTATGCTAAGTTGTACTGACTTTTTTTTATCATGAAAATCCCAGTCTGATATTATAAGCGCCACACACATCTGCGGCTTATGGGCCAGTAATCCCTTCGGCTATGGGTCTTATCACTTATGTACGTCAAGTTAAATCATGATTTAACGCCGCAAACCTAAGATTAGATTTACAAAAAAAATCAAATCAAATCATCTTCACGCTGTATCCTGCGCACAGTAAGTTAGGCAGAGGGAACATAGTGATAAGACACTTCGATCCCTACTTTCCACCGAATTTTTTGAGGCATTACGTATTAAATGCGTTAAATGCATTGCCTATTTGCATTGATGCCAGAGTGAAGAAATTAAAATATTAAGAAATAATAATTTAATTCCCTTGAATGGCGATCGAACCCACAACCGCCGTGTTTCAGTCACACCCTTGTATGTTTGGAAGGTGTGTAAGAACACAATTTTAAAAATGGTGCCACGTGTTACGACAACTGGTCTCGGGTTTTCATGTCCATAAATTTTGTGTTCTAAAATCATCTATTTAAAATACTTATAGTATTTGTTATAATTAAACATAAGTATTTATGAAAGGGTCATTGTAATTTTTTTTTATTTTTTATGGAAAAGACGAGGCAAACGAGCGTTCGGGTCACCTGATGGTAAGTGACTACCGCCGCCCACGACCCCGTGCAGCACCAGAGGAGGGCGCCGAGGGGTGGATTATGCGCCGGAGCCGGCATTACCTGATGCAAAACGCAGTGGCATAAAGCCACTACTTCACGCCGGTTTTAAATGCCGGGGGTAGTAATGATCCGGTCGAGTCTGCCCATGCATGTTGCCATTGCTGGCGACGTGACTCTACTACACGTATTTTAGTCACCTCTTACGACACCACCAGTACCAGGATGATCCTATTATAGGTCGTGATCATACGGCACAAAAAAAATAAAAAGATAGAACACAAAAAAAAATATTACATAATACTTGGTTATAATCACTTGTCCAATATGTACCATCGGGGATCGAACCCACAACCAGTCGATTTTACAGTCACACTTTGTGCCTCTGCGCCATGAACGGCCTCCTATTATTGGATATTATTATTTGTTATTTCTATTACGAACAGATAGTAGTTGGTACATCATAGTCGTTTTATTATAGCGATACTCATCAAATATTCCATCTACGTCGTTGTTTCTATTTATCGTACAGCAGTTATTGCTCGTAATATGATTGAATAATAACAAACTTACCATAAAATGATTTATATACAGACACGTCTACATGTTGGATAATTATTTATCTTAAATTTGACATAAGATTAAAAAATAGATACTTCACGCTGTATCCCGCATATACTCCGTTCACTCCGTTACCCATCTTCCGCCGAATATTTCGAGGCATTGCGTATTGAAGAGCTCATAAACAAAAAAAGTAATAATTAAGTGTGATTGTAGAATCGCCCGGTTGTAGGTTCGATCCCCACTCAAGAAAATGTACATTTTATATTTTCATTTCTTCGCTCTGGTTTCAAGGCGTTGAGTCCTGACACTTAACACGCCACTTAAAATGCCTTCAAATTTCGGCGTAACGTGGTGAATGGAGTGTCTTAACACTAGGTTGCCTCTGCCTACCCTGCAGTGTGCGGTGCGGTGTGGGATACAGCGTGAAACTGATTAATTTGATTTTTTTTTTTAAATAATAATATGTTCCCCAAGTAGGAAATCACCAAAATAGTCCCCGCTGAAGTTGTTATGAACAAACTATAAAAGAATTACCGACAATTCGTACTGATAGAGATGCCACCTATTGTCCCAAAACAGATTCATTATAATGATAAAACAAAATGAAAGTGGTATATATCCTTTACACATATATGTATATCAGTATAAGTAAGTTGTTTATTTAATAGTCGGTAATATATGTCAAATGATTTGTCGAAAATCATAGAGAAAAGTTAGTGATAAGGTCACTCGATTATCGTTATCGTGCCTAACAGCTGAACCTAAGGTCATAAAAAAACAAATAAAACTCTCATCAGTCATTGTCTCATTTATAACACAAAAGAGCTACGATGGTGTAATTTTATAATGTAGAAATGGTAACCACCATCATAACATCATATTGACATCATAAACAACAATATTTCGATTTTATCGAAGATAAATGTCACTCTAGCCTAAAGTGGACATCATTTTTCTTTGTCCTCAAAAATATATCCGTAACGTGACATATTTCCATGTAAATTTTCTGGTGAATTAACTTTTAAGAATTTGTCCCTTGTCCCCTTTTATAAATATGTGTAACCTTTGGAGTTTTTGAATATATATTTTTGCATATTAAAGGAGACCCTGTCACCCAGCTTTAAGTTGGCTGATGTCACAAATCTTGGTTATAATCACTTGTCCAATATGTCAAGGCTTAAATGCAAAGTAAATGTGTGTTATTCAACAGTGCGATGGACATACATTTGATAGTTTCATGTGATTAATGTATCTTTGCATGAGTTTATCGTAAATATATAAGTCTCCATACATTTCAAGCTTTCTTCTGTTTATTGTATAAATCTTTTATTTTTTATTATCGATCTGCCCAAATATTCCTCATTCATTATTGATCATTTGTTACTGGAGACCGTCATGGCTCAGTATCACAAGCGTGTGTGGGAACGCCACTGTAGTGGATTCATTTCTTCGCTCTGGCTTCGCAAGGCAAAGCACGGCGTTGATTTCTGACATTTAACACACAATATTCCGAAAAATTGGTGGAAAATGCAGAACGGAGAGTCTTAGCACTAGGATCCCTCTGCTCCTACCCTGCTACATATGCAATATTTTATAGTTAGTTCAATTTTTTTTTTATTTTATGAATATTAAGGCACATTTGTATATAACAGCATTAGATTAGATTATAGGCCATAAAAAAACCTTATAGAGGCCGTTAGTACTTAAATTGATAGCAGTTCAATAAAGAAGGAGCTTTTATAAAATTGTGCTACCGAATCGAATTTTCGAGGCGTTGCATGTTAAGTGGCGGAACTCAACGTCACCTTTTTTTCTAGGTTGGTACCTAGAAAAAAAGGTGGCGTTGAGTTCCGCAACTGAGCGAACTGAGCTGACTGAAGAAATGAAAATATTTGTAAATAATAACCCATACCCTAATAATTACATATTTTAATTATTCATTTCCTTTTCAAATTTCTTTCTTAGGATCTGGCACTTAATAGATGTTGATCTAAAATTGTACTGTAGTGTGGAAGCGTGCAAGTAACTGGATATAATTTAAGTAACTGTAGAGAATTGGCTAAGGACCAACACTATTTATTAACGAAGTTACTTTGAAGTGCATTAATGTAATAATTCAACATTTTAGTGTTATCAGTTATACATTGAGTGTTTACTAAGAGTAGATAGAAAACTTTATATTATTTTATATTATAAAATAAAATATTCTTATCTCTCAGTTTCACCCGTATGTAGCAACGTAGACAGAGGGAGCCCAGTGTTGACATTTTCACGCCATTCTGGAGGCATTGCGTCTTGAATGGCGGAACCCAACGCCGCGCTTTGCCTTAATGTCAGACCGAGGAAATGAAAATATTAAATATTTCACAATTTATCGTGTTAAACGTATGATTGATACGTCGCGATGATAAGACCTATCTTATTATAGTAAAGAAACGAAAGTAACATACAGGATTACTTTATAATAATAAAAATTTAAATATAATCATTTTTTTTAATATAACAATTTAGTTTAAACAAAATCATAACTTAATTCCATTATCTTTGTATAATATGACTTATATAACGCCCAATGACCTCTTTATCACTAATTTGTAGTTAACTTCATCATAATATTTTAAACCTGATTTATTATTCAATATATAATTATTTAGAGTTAATCAATACTGCCACGTTACCTGCTAACATCTGATTTTGTTATTATTTAGTTTTGTTTTGTTAGACATTCCATATTTGCTTGGTGAAGTGGAAAGAAGTTCCTATGAAACTGCACGGTAGTGAAGTGGCTGTCCAGAAGGTTCTGCGGCATATAACAAGTTTAAAAGGTTCTCCAGAACTCCCCATAATAAATGCAGAAGAGAAAGCCACTTGAGTGCACAGTTGAGTTCCACATTTTATTGAGCCGTGGGCTGGTCGTACTATATATTATTTATTATACGCATTTGCAACATCTCGAATTCAGGTAAATGAAAATAAATTAAGTATTTTTCCCAAATATTTGTCGAACTTATATAGTAGTAACAGCCAGAACTTCTCATTTCGATTAATAAGTATTTAAATGTAAGGTTTTTGATGTAACTTAAATGTATAATAAGCTATTGCCAGTAGTAGGTATCCATTAGTTCAATATATATTATGAATATTTGCTAAGTTAAAATAACAAACAACTGCTAATGATTCTCTTTATCTTACCGTTGTATATTTTTCAAGACCGTAGGTACTGATACTCGTAGGTATTAAAGCAAAATAAAACTGATATAAGAGATATCACAAAGAGTTTAGGATTCCGTGTCCAAAGGGTAAAAAGGAACCATATCACTAAGATTCCGCTGTCCCTCTATTTGTATGTCTATTTATCTGTTATCGGGCTATATCTTATAAATCGTGATAGTTAGATGGACGATGTGCGTTTGTTGCCACACACCACCTGCCACTATTACAATAATAATAAAACACAGAAAATAAATGTTTATTTAGCGGGCTCCCTATACGGCATACATGATTATTTGCTGATTATATGATTTTATAGAGAACTAGCGGCCCACTCGAGGCTTCGCCCGCTGCATTTGTCAAAAGATTAATACATTCAATTATGAACACTACGTGGCTGTATGATAGGACATCATCGGCGGCAAGGGCGTCCCTCGCGATACTCAAGCCTTGGCTTGCGGCCGTAACAGAGCGTTGAATTATTTTAATTTTGCATTTTCTCGAAAAGTATACGTCCAAATTACATGCTATAAAATAACTTTCGCTCGTATGTTTCATACAATGTAAAATAAAAATCGATGAAATATCACCTTACAGTTTTCAAATATTTTTTGTCACAAAATGCCTTATTATCACTTGTTATAAGATATAGATTTATGGCGTCGCGGAGCTTATTTTAGATCTAATAAAATTGAATATGTTTGTCATACAACGTGTTGACATATAATAAACTATATGTGCAGTACTCGCGCTTCGATGACGTTTCTTATTATTGTTATTTCATTATTTAAGGCTAACTAAGACTTACACCGTGATGATATAATGATATATAGCCTATACCACTTGTAAAGAATGCAGCTTTCTTACAAAATAAAAAGAAAGTAAATTGCACTAGTAAATCCACAGATCTTAACGTTTAAGCAAACAAACAAACTCTTCTGCTTTATTATATTAGCATAGATATACGGAACCTGTGTGCGCGTCTCCGACTCTCACTTGGCTAGAATTATCATCTTCATGTATAAATATTTCTATGAATGAACGGGCATCAAATAAACAACTATCGCATTTACAATGTCCTACTGTACCACAATGACTTAAATCTTTTACTTAGTACCTAATAGAAAAAAATATACTTACATTGCTTCTTTGATTTGTTTTGTACGTTAATTTTATTTAAAATAATGTTTATTTCTCTCTAGTATAGAATCCATATAAACAATCCTAAATATAAACTTTTGACCTTCTCGATACCATAATAATATCTTATTAGAAGTATTAAGTGAAGATATCAAAATTGAGTAAATATTATTATTCAGTAAACCAGGCGATGAACGCTTTCATATAAAATTAAAAACATAAAGTCGTCCAGTTGTATTAAATTAAATTAAGAAACATTATTATTGAACGAACAATAATATTTTTATTTTTATTTTCAGTGTATATAATTGAATACATATTTTTCGAAGAAATAATATATATCACCATAATAGAAAATTGTTAAGTGTAAGTGACTTTTTTTCATTCTATGTGGGAGATTTACTATATAAATATTAGTGTAAAATCTAAAAACTTCTTGTTTGAGATCACAATTGTATTTTTTTAAGGTTGACTGTTTTTTTTATGTTTGTTATCTCAGAAATTTTGACTGGATAACCCGTTTTTGACAAAAGTCTTAAATTTGCATTAGGTATATGAACGGATAAATCAAAAAAATCAATATCACATTAACCGACTTCGATGATGCTTTTTTTATTGTAAATTATATACTTCAAGGTTAGTTTAATAAGAGTTTAGTTATGTTCTGGGTATGGAATACGATTGAAGACGGATTTTTTGTTACAATTATTCTTTAAAATTTCTCTATAAGCTCTTATTACGCACTTTTGCTAAGAGCTAAACTATATCAAAAATAAAGTAAACAATTTACAACAAAACGAATAATATAATAATTATCTACGGCCAAGAAGCGATAAACTTGTGTCATTGGTTATTATATCATTTGTATAAACAATTAGTTTATACAAAATTTATATTATATATCATTTCAAGAAATTTATTTATAATAAAAAAGTAACGGATCGGTGTCTGTACGTGGAAGATATATGAGAAAAATGTTGTCTTTTGAAGATATATGAGAAAAAAGGGCTTTTATCAAAGCAATACAACCCAATCCAACAATTTTTAAAATTTGTCTCAGCAACGTCTAAACCTATTTAAATGTTGTTTTCATTATTGGATTCTGGCAAGCTTTAGTTAACATTGAGTGTTTTGTTTTATTATATTTAAATCGATTCCGAAATAAAAGAATGTCAATATAAAGAATTGCTTACGACAATATTGCTCCAAAATAAGTGATTTTTTTAATTGGCTAGAACTTAAGCTATCAGTCTATGGATATTGTGTTTAAAAGTTAATATTATTCACGAAATCGATTGAGATGAGAAAGTAAATAATTGTGTTGTTCAAGCGGGCGAAGCCTCACGGGGGCTATTCGTATATAATAAAATACATGTAGATTATTTTGAACAAAATGATTGATAAATTGATTTATTGTATTCAATATTTTATCCGTATGCAATTTATACAAAAATATTATTATTATTTTCTATACAAAGCATAAAACTGATCCGATTTTGAACCTGCAAATAAATTAATAGGCCGATTATATGAGAGTAGTTGTGTTGCAGTGGCACAAGGATGTGACTGTGAACGCGGCAGGTTTTGAGTTTGATTCCGCCTTGAGGAAATGAAATATTTAATATTATAATTTCTTCGATCTGATGTCGAGGCAAAGCGCGTTATAGAAAAATGGGGATTTGAATTGTCTTAATGATAACAGAGTGCCTTAATTCTAGGTTCCCACCTCTGTCTACCCTGCCAAGTGTCATTTTCAATTTGATTGTTGAATCATACATGGTAGATCCTTCACATATGCACGCCGTATAAATCATTATCGGCAAGCTTTCTATTAGTTGTTATATTTTTAATAGTATTGCAATATAAGAGTCGCTGGAGTCTTATGGAATTGGCAGATTTCCATTTCCAATATGCTTAAATGTTAGTTTTCAACAGTAAAAGTAACGTAGCTATATAAAGCTTTAACGTAGATAAATTTTCAAGCATTCACGGGTAGGTATATATATATGTGAACTTAGAAAATGCTTTTAATTTTTTTTGGCAGCAGAAGTATGAAAAGTATAACGAGTTTGAATTCAGTATTTCTAGAATGCATTTTGGGGCCAGAATATTTTTTTTGAGGAAAATGAAATATTTAAAATTTTACAAGTGGAAAAGCGTGGAGTTGAATTCTACTACTCAACTTTCCCACGGAAAGTGGAGAACGTAAGTGTCTTTATGGTAGTGTCTTAACACAATACTCCTCCTGCCTACCAATGCTACACGCAGGATATAGTCTGACGATGAAAAAAAATGTTTATTAAATTTGACGACTGTGGCGCTATTGCAATGCTTTGTATTACTGATTATTTGCGAGTTCAATATTAAAGCCGTGGTATCGCATTAACACAGCGTGTGACTGCAAAAGTGATGATTGTCAATTCCTTTCCCGCTCGGTAGATTGATTTATTTTCACTGACTCGACTGGTAATAAGATAAATTGCAGTCTTCAGTTCCGCCACTAAGCACACAGTGCCTAGAAGATTGGACTTTACGTAGAGAACGAAGTGACGAGTTACGTAAAACTAGGTTTCCACTGCCCACCCGTTCCCGCATATGGGGAATACAGCCTTGACACTAAAAACGTTTAAAATTGGCACAGATCAACAATAAGTAAAATCTAGTTATTTCAATATAACCTATCTATATTACTGCTTGCACTGTGGTAACTCTCTTTCTCTCTCTGGTGATCTCTGTATTCGGTTACCTATATGAAAGAAAGAATGGACTAAATTGCTCACCTCAATTTGGTTACAACTTCAAACCGAATATACTTGAAAGGGGTGAGTAAAAGAGAAAGGTATAGTTGTTTTAATATTAACTATGTATAATATACCATTCTAACCTAAATATGTCGCTTACAATCAATAAGCGTTATAGGGTATTAAAATTTTTAGTGTTAAGTTTTTCAAATAAAAATATTAGGTATCATTTTTTTTTTTCAGCTTCACGCTTTATCTTTTCGCCGAATTCTGGAGTTATTCATACATATTGGGTTTTGGAACACAGCGCCGCAATTTGCCTCAACATCAGAGCGAGAATTTCCATCAAGTTTCCTCGACTGGGAAGCAAACCTATATTGTGTCGTGTTTACAGTCACACGCTACGAAAACGAAGTATATAAAAATATACTCATATTAAAGCCAATTCGTGGATATTTAAAATTAATTTATATTCTTCTTCTCTTATGAAAAATGTAATGAACTGTAAAGTTAATTATTTTTTTTTCTAAAATATCCTTTTAACATATTTTGGAGAAAAATAAGCACGAGGCCGTCGTGGCGCAGGGGTACAAATGTATGGACTATAAATATGACTGGTTGTGGGTTCGATCCTCACTTGAGAAATGAATTATTAATATTTTCATTTCTTCTTGCACCAAGGCAAAAGCTCGACTTTGGATTCCGTCACTCAACACGTAATGCCCCGAAAAAAATTGGCGGAAAGTAGGGAACAGAGTGTCTAAGTACTACGTTAGAGATACAGCGTGAACGTGATATATCTTTACTTTTTTAAAATATATTAAAACAAATTCGTAGACATTAATAATTAATATATATTTTCCTTAACAAAATTTAAAAAACGAGAGAACTGAAACGTCCATTGCTTATTTATATCAAATATATCATAACAAAACTACAACAACGCGCGTAATATACATAGCACAATGCAAGGCCAAGTTTATTGTCTCGGCTAATACATAACGTGAGGTCATTGTCGATAGTGGACACCTATAAGTGGACAATCTCACTAAACGATAAAACGTCGACCTCGTACTCCGTAGACATCTATAGAGCTACCGCCGTGTAGAACATTGTTCTATGTAATCGAAATTATATTATTCGTATTTAACCTAACACAATAGTGGTGTAAGCCAGTCGTGGCGCAGTGGCACAAAGTGTGACTGTAAAACCGACTGGTTGTGGGTTCGATCCCTACTCGAGGAAATGAATATTTACTTCAATTTCTATTTCTTCGATCTGTTGTCGAGGTATAGCGGGGCGCTGAGTTCTGCCACTCACTCGCATCCAGAATTCGGCCGAAAGTAGGGAACGTGGTGTCTTAACACTAGGTTCCCTCTGTCTACCCTGCTGTGTGCGAGATACGGCGTGAAACTGACAATAGTGGCATACTTCGAGTTTCTCCACCCGATATGCAGTGCGTCTAGAACTTGGAAGAAAGTGGAAAACGGAAATATCTTTATGAGAACGGAGTGTTTCAACACTAGGTTCCTAGGATCCTTCTAGACAAAAGACAGAGTAGACACTGTGCCATGTTGCTAGCTCCAACATGTTGTTATAACTCATATAAACAACATAAGTACATATATATAGAATACAACATATTACTGATTTGGCTAATTGAAGTGACAGTCACAGATACAACAAGCTTTACATGTCTAGAGCAGACTGTACGGCCCTTGTCAATTTTACAATCTATATATATATTTGTATACCATTATTATATTATTATATGTTATATAAATATTCTTTGTTTATTTTGTCCTTTACCACATAAAAAACATTTTTTTTTCAGCTTCTATGTCCACTAAGCCGTAACATGTTATAGCCAATTTAATGGGTGTCTTTATGACGCGCCTGAGTTACTTATATACTTATGTATGGACTTAATCCCATCGCAAACACTGTGTGATTGCTTTCAATTGTCATATAAATTAAATTAATTTGAAATATATTTCAGTATTCTGTTGAGAGGTCGTCGTGGAGCAGGGGAATAAGGGTGAAGCTGTAACGCGACGGATGTGGGCAACCGTGGCGTTAAAGGCTCGCCTCTTCTTTCACGGTTGGATTCCCGTTCGAGGAAATGAATTATTATTTATTAATATTTCTTCGCTTTAGGTCCCCTCTGCCTACCTTACCTGCCTACTGTGTGCGGGATATTTATTTATTTTATTGTATTGAGTAAAAAAAAATATAAAATGTCCATTAGAGACAGAAAAATCATTAAATTTAAAGTAATTATTTTTCTCATTCAATTGAAAACTGAAATATTTATGAAATAGAGTCTAATGTACGTTAACATGAAGACAAGCTATTCATACAAAATTACTGGATAAGAAATATAAAATGTCCTTCCAAAAAAAAAAAAATTGAAAAATATTAAATTACAATATATCGCCAATGCTTGTTAATAGTTAATAATCGTTCCATCATTTTAATAAGTTTTAATGTAAAAAAAACTTACATAATGTTCTTACATTCAATAATTGGAAGCTGCACGCTTTTCTACAAGTATAACATGTGCCTACAGAGTTATTTATAGAGTCGTCTTATCAAGTGCTTATTCTTTACCGCTTCCTGGGTGATAATGGGATGATCGATTTTTTTAGTAGATATGAAAAAATGGATTATTTTTTTAAGCTAGCCTTATACAGAAGAACAAGCATTTAGTGATATTATATGCTCGTCAAATATCCTGGATATGTCCTGAATGGAAATTAAATTAAATATTCAATTCAGGAAATTAAGTATTCAATTCAGAAAATGTACTATTCAATTGAGCATAGTCACTCAACAGGTATTGTCCCCAGATTTCGGAGGAAAATAGAGAATAGAGTGTCTTAATACTAGATTCATAACGTGAGACAAAAAATATATTATAATAAAATAACTAAATTTAATTCTATTGTTGTTATGCTGCAGAAAAACAAAAGTATACTCAACGATGATTTAAAAATTTTGAGAATTTTTATGAGATTTTGATTCTGAATCCACAAAGAATTTACAAATAATTTGCTTTTTCAAATAGATTGTAGTATGAATTAAAAGTAAGTTATATAACTTTTGCAAAACATTTTTTCTAATATTTTCTTTTTTTCACTATTTTACGTAAGGAGTAAAAATGCAGAAATAAAAGTATATCACTTATCCATTACTCCAAAAGTATGCTAATATACACGCTGTTAAATATGCAACGCCGTTTCAAACATCAAAGCTTCGTATTCTACCTGAAAAAAACCTTTTGGTTTTTTAAAGGTATTTTTCAGGTATAATATGAAGGTCTTTAATTGATCGAATGACTAATTATTTCGCTATAAGAAATTTAATTCCTCAGAAGTAATTAAGATGAGGCCAGTCGTGGCGCAGCGGCACGAAGTGTGACTGTAAAACCGATTGGTTGTGGGTTCGATCCCCACTTGAGGAGATGAAATATTCACTCAAATTTATATTTCGGCGACGTTGAGTTCTGCCACTCAACACGCAGTGCTTCCAGAGTGTCTTAACACTAGGTTCCCTCTGCCTACCCTGCTTTGTGCGAGATACAGCGTGAAGCTGATTTTATTTGATGTATAAGTAATTAAGGTTCAGTTTAACTTTTCCAATATATTAGTACCTACTAGAGCGAAGAAACAAAAATAAATAATGATATATATCCGAGTGGGGATCGAACTCACTACTGTCTCGTTTGCAGTCGCTTGTGCCACTGCGCCACGACACCCACAGTATTATTATGTTAACTACTTTAATACGCAATTTGAAACATATATAATGAAATTGAATTTGGTAAGCTAATATACAAAACCTAATATACAGTATCACTACTCGAGGCTACTAAAATACGATAAATATATTATATTACGTAGCAACGTATTTTATCGATCTGTCTAACTAAACGTGGTGGTCATGTATTACAATTTTGCCCGGGGGTTTATTGTCCATTAATTATATATCAGGTCAGACAATGTGGGCATTGGATTTGGCCACTCAGAACGCAGTATAAAAATACAGGTTCACTCTTTACCACAAAGTACGACAGGGAGTCAGTGTGCGTCGTTCTTGAAAAAAATTACGTTTTATCCTACAAAGATGATTTCATTATTTATTTGAAAAAAACTATTGCACTTTTGGGAAAAAATATTGTTTTTTAAATTGTATTCATAGAGTAGTTAAAACTGTTGTTTCATTTAAAGTGGTACTGACAAAAACACTCAGTATATATTATTTATATGTAACTTTACATAAACATACGTATTTACATGACTAGGTAAATTAATTAGTTAGTATGAGTACTCCAGAGGAGAGTATATAAACAACTTGACAAGTACTGAAATATACCAATCGCTCGTTACGTCGTAACTTAACACCGAATGACCCATGCTTATCGAGTTACATATAAATGAAATGTGTACACACAAATAAGTAATATTTTAAGCCATATTTTTCAAAAAATAAGTATTTGGAAATAAAAAAGAACGGTTAAGTGCGAGTCGGGCTCGTCCAACGACAATTCTGTACCAGTATCAGGATTGTAGGTCAACGGGAAGTACAATTCATAATTGGACATTTTGTTTGAAACGACCTACAAATATAACTTTGTTATGATTTTTATCTATGAAATACAAACAATTGCAATATCGGATTTTTTTTCTTTATTTTTATTGTTAGTTCTCATTTCGTGCTAAATTTCATAACGGGATGACTTCGGGACATACCTTATACTAGATTTTGATTACACAGGGGATTTATTACAAAATTGATGCATAAATGCTTTGATGCTTTCTTCATTTGCAAAAATCTGTTAAATGTGTTGACCAAGATTGCTTGCTTGCTTGGTTTTTATTGTGCTTCAAGGGATAATGAACATACCTTTGGATTTGATATTAATTTCAGCTTGATAACTCCACGCAGTCTCGAAATAAATGATCTTTACAGACGGACAGATCTTAATAGAATGTTTTAAAGTAACTAAGTGACCCTCTAGTAACCTAAGACTTACTGAAAGGTCTATATTATATAAGAGATCAGTTCCTAGATGAGCTTCAGCTGAGGTTTGGTCATTAAAAAATCGGTAATACAATCAATAAGACTATTAAAATAATTTGATAAATAAAGAATTAAATAAATATATCCTTATGCCACCTATGGGATGTATGTGGCATAAAGATGTAATTTTCCATTAATAGGAAACAGAATTTTTAAGCACTAGGGTCCCAAATTAACATTGAATACTCTGTTATGTGTGGGGTACAGCGTGAAGTTATAGAATTGAGATAGACTGAAATATATTTAAAAGGGAGAGAAAGAAATATTTTTAAAGAGAAAAATATATAAAGAATTAACACTAAGCTCTGCTAAGTGTGGGGTACAGCGTGAAGTTATAGAATTGAGATATATTTGAAACTGAAATATATTTGAAAAGGAGAGAAAGAAATATTTTTAAAGAGAAAAATATACAAAGAATTAACACTAAGCTCGTAGCTACTCTATCATAATAAAAAGATGCAATGACTTCATACATATTCAGCTGTTAAATATTATATACGGAGACAAAATATTTAATTGTTTCTTTTTCCGAGACATTGTTAAGTGGCGGATCTTAACACCGCACTTTTTATTCTTACTAGAGCGAGGAAAGGAAGTGAAGTACGCACAGTCAGATGCTGTACCACTTTGTCTCCTTTGCTTATACTTTCAACACAAATATATAATTTAAAATTATAATTACACAAAATATATCGACATGAAAAGTACGGAAAAAGTAAACTTCGACGTTCAAACGTGTGTAATTTTTTTTAAATAAATAAACCTTAACAAACAATTTTCGCTTTTCCTTTTTAAAAGTTAAGTAAGTTAAGCCACATCTATTTATTACCAAAGTATTACAAAATTAATATAATGTATCGAAGAAGATACAAAAATATTGCATATTTTCTTATGTAAATGTACTAAATATATATATGTATATATGAAGATATGTATGTGAGTAAACTCACAGGCCTAAAATAAAAAAGTACATCGGTTCAATGCCAAGGGTCCATATTATGTGGATATGAACAACATAACCCATCACATTACTTACATCCCATTTACTCCATTTTTCCTTCAATAAGTTTCAAAAATATAATAAAAACTTCACTGAACCTTTAAAAAACACTTTCTCACACAAAAATTACATTTTAGTGTATGCAATAAGGTTTTATTTAATTCACTATATTTCATTAACTTTAGGTTGTCGTCGAACAGTAACCTTAACAAAGAGGAGCATACGTCCGTCCGCTAGAGCAGCCGAGTTTGTACTGAAGAATAGCTTGACATTTCGCTGTAGTTTCAGCTGCGTGTTTTGAAAAGTTTATAATTATTATAAAAAAGAGTATTTCTTCATATTTTGAATTACATATGATTATATAGTATTTTTTATAACTAGCATTAATTAAACTAGTAAGTTATAATGCAATTGTAATTGAAACTGATTGCTTCCATACTGAAGATTTTCAAATATTTTTCCCTTTTTTGATGTTCGAGCCTTTGATGCAAGATATATTTACACACAAATTATTAAGTTTTTAGCTTTATGTTGTATCCCGTATGTAGCAGAGCGGAGGGACCCTAGTGCTATGACACTCTGCTGCCTATTTTTCCATCCGCCGAATTCTGGGGGCAGTCCGCGTTGAGTGGTGGAAGACAACGCCGACTTTTGCCTCGACACCAGAGCAAAGCAACACGCTTTTGTGCCTCTGCGCCACTGGCCTCAATTAAAAAATTCAAAAAATTCAGGCAGCTTCACGCAGGGTAGGCAGAGGGATTCTAGTGTTAAGACACTCCGTTCCCCGTTTACTTTCTGCCAAATTCTGAAAGATTGCGTGTTGAGTGTCAGAATTCAACGCCGCACTTCGCCTCGACACCAGAGCAAAAACAATGGAAAGATAAATTTATGTAAATATTTCATCTCCTCGATGGGGATCGAACCTACAATCACAGTCCGTTTTACAGTCACACTTTATGCCACTGCGCCACGAACTGGCCTCATTAAACTTAACATATGTTATATATACATATATATTAGATAAACATTAAATAAGACAATACTATCATATATTATACTTTGAATGCTCTATTCTAATTCAGAAACAATGTACAATTATGAGAGCTGACTATTTTCTATACATTTTCTAATATAAATCATTGAGCTTTTTAATTATCTACGTTTTAGGATTTTTTTTTAAATTTAATAATATCATTAGAAGCCATTGTTACGTAGCCGCACAGCATCTGACTGTAAATGTGGAATCTGTGAGTTCGATTCCCACTGGGGTGACTGACTTATTTCCATTTCCTTGCTTTGGTCACAGGACATAGCGCGATATTGAGTTCCACCTCAGAATAATGTCTCGATTATTGAGTAAAATAAAAGTAGGGAACGCAGAGTTTAGTTATTAATTTTCCTCTATCTTCTCTGCTTAATGTGGAAAACAGCATAAACTTTAAAAATATAACTTCCAAAATTTCTTCTTTCTTCTATATTATATTTAGTGGCGTGGTGTGACGTAGTGGCACAAAGTGTGACTGTAAAACTGACTGATTGTGGGTTCGATCCCCACTCGAGGAGATGAAATATTTACTTAAATTTATATTTCCATTTCTTCGCTCTGGTGTTGAGGCAAAGCGGCGTTGAGTTCTGCCATTTCTCTCTCCAGAATTCGGCAGAAAGTGGGAAACAGAGTGTTTAACATTAGGTTTCCTCTGCCTACCCTGCTGTGTGCGGGATACAGCGTAAAGCTGACATATACTAATATTAAATATGTTTACAACAACTATAAATATACATGATCTTCGTCTTGCAAAATGATATCAGCAACTCGTCAGTGTAATTAGTTCACGCGTTTATTACTATCGTGAAGAGTGTGAACTACGTAAGACATAGAGTACCTAAATATCTGTAGGAATAAAAGTTTCACGGTCTTACCCGCATAGCAAGTTAAGAATAGGAATCCCATTTTGAGACACTCTCTTATTCATTTTCCATATAATTTTAGGAACGTAACCTGTTGGGTGGTGGAATTTAACGCCGCACTTCGGCTGCCACAGTGAAGAATACAAATATTCTTAATTATAATCATTTTCAAGTGGGAAATGGAGTGTCTTAACACTAGGTTTCTTCTGTCTACCCTGCTGTGTGGGGGATACAGCGTGAAGCTGATTTTTTAAAAAATCATTTTACCGAGTGAGGATTGACAACTATCGTATTTAGTCACAAGCTGTCCCACTGCGTCACAATAAGTGTATATTTTAGGAAAATATTTTTGTTACGATGTTTATACTTTTTAGACCTGTTACGTACAAATTATTTATTTATAAAATACAAATTTTATGGATAAAATTTACATAATAAAAATCAGGCCAGTCGTGGCGCGGGGATATAAGCGTAAAGGTAAACGCGACAGGATGTGGGTTCGACTACTTAACATACAATGTCGCCAGAATTCAGCGAAGAGTGGGGAGCCGAGTGTCCCTGATACTAAGTTCTCTCTGCCTACTCTGCTAAGTGTGGGATAATTCAACGTACACACACATAGTGTAGTGTTTAGTCGCCTCTTACGACACCACCAGTACCGGAATGCTCCTACTCTAGGCCGGAATCACACGGCACCCTGTTATTTGCAGGAAAAAGTGTGAAACCGAATAAAAAATCATTGAATTTATTTCTGTAGTGAAGAAAAACTTTTATGTCAATTTCTCAAATTATCAAATCAATTATCAAAAGAAATAAATGTAATTCGAAGTACTTTTTCCATTAATGAAATGAAAATGAATTCTTATTATTGATTACATTATGTAAAGTAAACTCGTAGCAAGAAATTAAACGAGTTATAAAATATATAGGCATATACATCCGAGTGAGTTACTATGTTTAACCTAAAAACAGCTATAACCGACCGACATAGTATCTGTATTTGTATTGTTGTAAACTTATAGCGATACAGAGAAAGCTTAAAAAATCTGGTCATTTCAATTTGAGTAGTGGAACTCAACGACACGATTTATGTTGTTACCGGAGCGAAGAAATGAAAATAATAATAAATTTCCCGAGTCGAAATCGAACCCAAACTCATAGCGCTCACTTAAAACAAATAAAAGCCTATATAAAATATCTTACAATAGTTATTTCTTTGAGTATTGTACTTTTTGTGGGTACTTAGTACACAATTTGGCGTGGCAGATACAAACAGATACTTCGTCTATATTTTTTGAGGACTTTATTATAGACATGGAGGAGCTCTCTGGATCAAGAACCCTCGAGTGCCGGCGACCCGAAGGACAGCCGTAAGTTAATGACGTCGCGGTTTTTAAGACCCTTCTAGAAAAAAATACCGTTTTCAAAACTTTGGCCTTTGGATCGCTACGTCGTGATACAAGTGTACCCAAACTTGTTAACTGGGAACGTGACGATTTTATAATAAATTTAGCTATCTTTGATGTTTATGTTCATTGGAATAAAAAATAAAATTAACTTCACGCTGTATCCCGCACACAGCAGGGTAGGCAGAAGGAAACTGAGAACCTAATCTTGAGAAACTCTTCGCTCTGTTAAGACATTTCCTTTCCCCATTTTTCTCATAACTTTCGAAACATTACGTGCTTATGTGCATTCGCGGAAGTTAATGCCCCGTATTGCCTCGTTACCAGAACTAGAAAATGAAAATATTAAATAATTTATTTCTGCGAGTAAGAATCGAATACATAACAGTTTATAGTCGCACGCTTGTGCTTCTGCGCTGCGAGGGCCTCTGTTTTATTCCTACATAATAAGAAACAAGAACAATTCCCAATGGCATATAAAAATAATTAAGTAACAATTACAACATTCTATACGAATAATTCAAACTAATTATAATTTCTTTTTGCTTTCTACAATTTCGTCAGTTTTATATCGTTCATCTATTTATTTGTTGGAGTTCAGTAGACGTATTCGCGTATCTGACGTGAAAAAGATGGATTGCTGACATGAAAAACGTATAGTGTTGAACTTTGTGCCTGGTGGATCTTTTGTCTGTTTGATGTAGAGCAATCGTTGATACTAGCAGAATACAAAAAAACTCTGAAGTTTATTGGAAATTTTACCTTTATTTGGACGAATGTCGCTTTGTTGTACATAATATACTGCTGCCATTTGAAGAATTTGACTTTAAAAGTGTATATGGACTTTGGTGAAATATAAGAAATTAATAATTTAATGTTAAGATTTAATTTTGATTTAACAATTTAATGACGCCGCCGTATCGCTGGTACCAGTGATTGTAAAGTGGACGGTTGTGGGTTCTAAGCCTTAAGGGGGAATAAGACATTTAATGTTTTCTTTGCCTTGCTCTGGTAACGGGGTAAAGGGTGGATTTGAACTCCGCCTTCCTCAAGAATGCGGCGGAAAGTGGAAAACGGAAGTATCTAAAATGAAATGTATTAATGCCAGGTGAAACTATAATAAAAATGAAGCACTATTAGCCCTCTAAGGTTTCCGTACTAATTTCAGGACTGTAGGCCAACGAAAAGTATAACATTTAAAACTCATGCAGTCATTTTCCGTCTCGATAGACGGACAGAACAAAATGATCCTAATAACCTTTTGAGATACGGAACCCTAAATAAAACAAAAAGTGAATTAAATATTAATCAACATAAAGCATTCAATGTAGCAAGACTTGATATATTTATTATATCGTAGTGCATGTGGGAAATCACTGGTATAATATTTTTCTTATAAACTTTTGATTTATTTTACAATATATAAATAATTGTATCCCTCAATACCTACCAGAGCGCAACCGGCGAGTATATATTTGAAGAACAGTGTGATGATAAATATGATAAAGATAATAGAATAATGATTTTTTGTATCAATAGTAATTGGTATATTTTTTCAAAGAGGTGAGTACTAAGCCATTTTACATACGTACACCGAATGTGTACAATATTCTTTTTAAGTATAAAATAACTTATAAACTTATATATATTAATGCCAAGAAATTACGTTGCCCATATAATTTAACAGTCAACAAAATATTTCAGTGAGAATTATAAAAATGAAAAAAATGTCGCCTCTCTAGTCACATGACTGGCCTCTAAGAAATATAGAAAAAAAATATTTGCCTTTTCATTTTAAAATACAACTGTCGGTTACAATTCTTTTGGAATTATATCTAATAAACGTGCGGGCTTGTTTAATATCGCGATCAAAGGGACTTAATGTAGAATGTTTATCTGAATTGTCAGGATATTCAATAACATCGGCTAAGCGCGAGTCGGACTTACCTACCGAGGCTTCCGTACCAATTTCAGGTTTATAAATCAAAGGAAGCTACGAACTATTAGTATATATTAAATATATATACTAAATTTCATAAATTTCAGTTTGTGAGCATTTAGCTTGGTTATTTCAGCTTCATCTATCTCTACTTGATCTAAAATTGAATGATTTACAGACGAACAGGCGAATAAATAAATAATTCTTTAAGGGTTCTGTTTTTAGTATTTGAGGTGCGGAACCCTAAAGATGATTCACTCTAGTTACATACAGCATTTATATTTATAAATATTAATAGATTTTAATATGTTGGAATAATGTTTTGGGAAATATTATTTTTTTATTTTTCTTTACGGTGTATTCCGCATTTAACAAGGTAGGCAGAGTGAGCCTAGTGTTAATAAACTCCATTCGCCGCTTTCCGTCCAATTTTCGAGGCATTGTGTATTGAGCCCCTAGGCCAAATACGTGCTCTTATCTTTTTATTATAGGTGTTCTGTAACTTATCTTCATAAATGGAGTAATGTAAGTGCTCATTTGACTTATCCTGAAGCGCGGGATCGCGGTTATAGCGAGTGAAGTGCCCTCATTAAAAACTACGTTGACCTCACTAAAGTAAACTGCATATATTCTTGTATTTAACAATAAAAATAATTTAAACAATCGGGCGAAAGGCGACTGAGTGAAAGAATCAATTTTGATGCCTTTTGTATGAAATGCGTGGCGTAATCAAAACATATTAGGTGATCACCGTGGATATACAATTATAAAATTTTGCACATGAATACTTACAAGAGAATTTATAGATATTTCGCAGAAAAAAGTCACTCTTTGCTGTCAAAATTTGTGCATATCCTGAAATTGGTACAGAAGCCAGTGGGAGAGTCGGACTCGCACTTAACTGACTTTGTTCAGACATTTTCTACCACCCAAAACAATCTCTCTAAATTCAACGTATATTAGAAAACGAGTGACATATTAAGCCGTCGCATTACTTCAATATCTAACTTCTCGCGTATCTGAAGTCTCAACTACGTCACTGGTAGTTATAAAGTATTGATTGCAAACTAGATGAAAAAAAAATATATCGTGGTTGACGTGGATCCCAATTTAACGGCTTAAATTGGGATGAATAGGAATAAATTGAAATTTAGTCGTTTAAAATTAAGTGAAATTGACGAACTATTCATACTAACTCAAGAGAAAACGTGTCACTCAGGAAAACCAACTACCACATTTAACTCATAAATGCTAGTGTTGTAATGATAAATTTCACTGTACACGATTTCAGGTGAAAATCGGAAAACTGAAAAATCGGAGTGTCTGGTCATTCGATACACTACCGTGGTACGTGTGAGGAAACGGGTGAAACAGTAAATAAGCTTTTTCTATTTTCTTGTGAAGTCCTATTTCTGTTTGCAAATAAGTAAATTTGGCGCCTTATACATTTTTGTTTACAATTAAATTGCATTTTTTATGTAAAAAATGACAAACATTTTTTTCTTTTCACATATTTTTTGATTACATTCACAAAGTAAATTCCTACTTTTTTATCCGACCTTTTAGCAAATAAATTGCTTTATATATTCACGTTAAACGTAAAAGAGTGGAGGAAATGAATATGGAGAGGAAGTTGGATTGAGCGCCCTCATTCATTTGTAATTTCGACTTGACGAAATGAGATCAACACATTTATAGAACATCTTTTAAGAATTAAATTGTCACATTATCAAAGGTATTTTAGCAATAAATAACGTACTTATCTCGTATATTTATAATGCGTGAGGCTGTACAGATTTTGCTTGCCCTCTACATATCCTTTTTTTTCCTCTTCCACACAGCTCAAAAATTATTTGCATTATACTGTATATTATATACTATCATTATGACATAACAACACATCTCCAAAAATATATTAATTTCATTCAAAATCACAATTAATTTACTTTGTATACGTTGAAGACCTTAACCATAAAAGGCCATTGAGGCTAGTTCAGACGCAGGGTCACATGGTTGCAACTGTAAACACGACAGTTTGTGGTTTCGATTCCCACTCCAAGAAATAAAATAATTAATACTTTCATTTTCTTGCTCCGGTGCCTCGCCTCGAGGCAAAATGCTGCGTTAAGTTCCGCCACTTAACATGCAACGCCTCGAGAATTCGGAAAGTGGGAAACGGAAGTCTTTTTGGGAACGAAGTGCCTAAACAATGAGTTCCCAGGATTCCTCTGTTAACCCTACAATATACAGGATACAGCGAGAAGCTAAAAATATCGTAAAAACTCAGTAGGTTTTTTTATTTTTTCTGCTTCACACTTTTTCAAGCGTAGCAGCATACCAAGAGTAACAAAGACAACATACTGTAGACCATCATGTGATGTTAGATATAACTAGTATACAATATTATATGCTGGTTTCATTGAAAATGCTTATATCAAATAAAAAATAAAAATAAATCAGCTTCACGCTGTATCCCACACACAGCAGGGTAGGCAGAGGGAACATAGTGTTAAGACACTCCGTTCCCCCCTTCTCTTTTCATGAAGAGAATACAAAATTAACAAAATAAATATTTCAGAATAATATCTTTGTAATTAAGTGTTTGTACATATAGTGCAGTTTAACCACATTACGGGTCCATTGTCGACGTAAATGAGATAATTGGACCAATACGTATTAATTATTGACGTCGGTCAATTGTATTTGTCTTTCAAATGTTAATTATTAAAAAATCAATTTTTCCCGTTCCCATCGAAACTCGCGAAATTTCCCTGAGCTCTAATTCCAGTGGTTTCGACTTATTCAATTAACTATTTCTAAAGAAAACAAAACCTCGGTTGACCTTCGAAAACACAGTATCAAAGATACTGGGGGAAGGTCACGTACAAAGGATGAGGACTCCCCGGAGGGCATGTATGAAGAGGTTGATGGCAGTGGACGAGGTGAAAGAGGTATGTAAAGACCGTAGCGTTAGCGTTTCTCCGACTACCCCGCTAGGGATGAAGCGTGAAGCTAGTTTAGTTTTTTTAAAAAAAAAAGAGTAGTTTAGTTTTTTTTTAGTTTTTTTAGTTTCAAGGAAACCAAAAAACAGTCGATTTATACGAAAATATCATAAAAAACTTAATATTACGTAAATTGAACGTAGCTTAGATAAACATATAAGATAGAGATTCTACTCTTAAACAGAAGTAACAAACAGATACTTATAAGTGTAATCAAAATACACTTGTCATTTGTCTGTCAGTAAATGACATTAGACGATTTTGATTTCTTTGTTCTTAGAACTGTTAACTTCAAAAATTCAGAACGCCATAATCAAAGAACCATACCAATTTAAAAAAAATGAATTATTTATTTATTATTTGTTATGAGGCCAGTCGTGGCGCAGTGGCACAAAGTGTGACTGTAAAACCGATTGGTTGTGGGTTGGATCCCCACTCGAGGAGATGAAATATTTATTTAAATTTATATTTCCATTTCTTCGTTCCCTCCAAAATTCGGCGGAAAGTGGGGAACGGAGTGTCTTAATACTAGGTTCCCTCTGCCTACTCTGTGTGTGCTATGTGTGTACTCTGTGTGTGTGTGCGAGATACAGCGTGAAGCTAAAAAAAATGTTATATATTGTTTTGTCTATGCCATTCTTGAATCATTGTAATTATCTATTACTCTACTATTTTTTTAATATTTTTTTAAGATTTTTAAAGTGTTATTCCACACTTAGGAAAATATATTCTCTAATAATAGTATTCTCTCTTGCCAAACGATAATTCTTAGTAATTATCTTTAGGTAGCGGAAATTTGTAAAAATCTCCCTACAGAGATGCTAACAACATAAATCAGTTGTAACAATCGTATAAGAATTTCGACGTAGCTCGATGAGAACGTATGGCTTAGCGGTCAGAGCGCCTGGTCGGTTTCCAGGAGGCGCGGGTTCGAGTCCCGCTACGTTCAAATTCTTATACGTTTTCTAAATAAGTATAGATTAAATATATTCCCCTGAGTGGGAACCAATAAACCTCGCGTTTCCAATTATAAATTGAATAATTAATTTTATAAGTTATTATAATATTTACCAACATGGACAGCTCCCTGTAGATTGAAGAGTACGCCTTTATTAAAAAGTTTCACGTTCAGGTTAACGGTATCATTAAGTAGCTAATTTCTTTAAAAGTAACTTACTTCATTAAAATAACGTCGTGTTGTATATTCCTCTTCGGATTTAATTTATTAAGCAAATTAAGATCATTAAATAAATTTCTGAGTTGACATTTAAGATATTATTAATTTATTAAGTGAATACTTTCTTCAAATATTTATCAAATACAAAAAAACAACAGTGAAGAGCTTTGCGCTGTATCCCGCAATAAACGAACCGAACCGTAGTGTTAAGACACTCCGTTACCAAATTACCGCCGAAATCTGCAGGCATTGCGTGTTGAGCGGCGGAACTCAACGTCGCGCTTTTGCCTCGACACAAGAGCGAAGAAATTAAAGTATAATATAAATTTAAATAAATATTTCATTTTCTCGAGTTACACATTTACTTTATTTGGCTACTGACTTCGTGAATAGTGAAGAGCATTTCTGTAGTGATTATTATAAATAAAATAAATCAGCTCTACGCTGTATCCCGCACACTGCAGAGTAGGCAGAGGGAACGTATAACGTATAATGAAATACACTCCGTTCCCCAGTTTCTGCCGAATTCCGGAGGCATTGCGTGTGTGTGGCAGAACTCAACGCCGCGCTTTGCCTCAACACCAGAACGAAGAAATGGAAATATAAATTTAAATAAATATTTCATCTCTTCGAGTGGGGATCGAACCCACAACCAGTCGTTTTACAGTCACATTTTGTGCCGCTGCGCCACGACCGGCTATCATTTAATGACAAATAATTTGTAGCTGTCGTGGCGCAGGCGCACAAGCATGTGACTGCAAGCGCGACGGTAATGGGTGCGATTCCCACTCGGGAGGACGAAATAATTAATACTTTCATTTCCCCGGTCTGGTAACAAGGTAAAGCGCGGCATTGTGTTCCACCATTCAACAGGCAATACTTTGAGAACTCGGCACAAAATGGGAAATGGAAGAGTCTTAATGGGAACGGATTGACACCAGGTTTACTTGGTTCTCTCTGATTATAATTAAGCAAAAAAATCAAATGGCAATAAAATTTAAACAGAATAAACTTCAAATCTACACGTGTCTCTGGCTAGATGAATTCATCGACACAGCAAGCGCCAATCTGACTTTAATTTCATCCTTATTTGATTCAACAGACATTAGGTCAACATGGAACCAACTGGGAATGCACAATAAATACGTTTCTGGTTTTCCGAGAGTGGCTAGTTAAAGTGTTAAAAGCTTTGTTGTTCTTTTAAAAGCTTTTAAGTTAAGAAAACTTATATAACTAAATAAAAACATAAAGATCGATTTACATGAGTGGCATATTGGGACAGTGTTTGCCCAGTGGTTCTGAATTCGAACGCCACTTAAGTGAATGCTTGTATTTACATTATTTTTATTGCCCGCTCTAAGTCTTCTTATCATGTATATATTCTTCAAAATAATCAAAACAATAATATTGATATATTACTGTACTGATAAAACGATATTGACAAAGTAATACTAAAGTAAGTTTTTTTTTAGGTTTTGTTTTTTATTTTTTTTATTTATCAAATTAGCTTCATTAGCAGGGTAGGCAGAGGAAGCCTAGTGTTAAGACATTCCGCTCCCTACTTTCCACTTATTTCTGCCTCGACACCAGAGCGAAAAAATGAAAATATAAATTTAAATAAATCTTTCGATTCCTCGAGTGGGAATCAAACCCACAAGCTGTCACATTTGGAGTTACACACTCGTGCCACTGCTACGACCGGCTTCTGGTTATTATGGTTAGAAAAAGGTAAAAAAAATAGGTATATAAGTTCCAAAATTTTAATAAAACAAACTTTTATTTCCTCTTCCAATTTTCAAAATAGCAATCGCGATGTTAAATAGAAACCAGGTAAACCCTCTGGGCACACGCTAGTTCGTTTTGCTCCCGGGATGAAATTTCCCGAATTCTGTAGAAATGTAATCTATGATTACATTCTTGACATATTTCCAAAACTTATTTCCATTTAATGTTCGGTACATGTACCCATATATAGTTAAGAAGGAAAGGTAACCTATATGTTCAGACACCATTTTGAACAGACAGTCTTTACTCGTTGTGGGTTTTTTGCAGTGTTATTCCACTACCCAATAAACAAGCTCTCGAAAATTAAGCGAAACGTAAAAGGACGTCTTTTAATACTAGGTTCCTGTCTACCCTGCTATATATAGATATGCGAAATACAAGGTGAACCTACAAAAAATGTGAAATAAATTTTCATAAATTTAATGCGCCAATAGTATAGTAATTAAATTAATTGTACTTGTAATCGGAGTAGCGGAGTTTAACGCGGCGCCTTATTACCAAAGCGAAGACATAAAAAATAATTCAATATGACGTGTGGGAATGGAACCTGCAAGCGTTGCGTTTGCAGTCAGACGAGTCGTTTATTGTTCTGTTGTGCCACTAAGTCCTCAGAAAATAATATATGGTCCCTTCAATCTTATTAATAACGTAAAATTTCAATGTTCCACAATATATAAATGTCATATACTGTAAGTGCTTGATAGGCTGCCCCGGGACGCGAAGCCTGATTTATTACCGAGGCACGCAGTGGTTCGTAATACGGTATACAGATTCAATCAAAAGCTGATTTTATTTACGGACTAGTCGTTCGTGGATTGATAGGGTAAATAAGACTTTTTTATTAACTTTTATGCTCTTAAAGAGAACGTATTGTAAATTGAACGTCCATTATTATGTTTTTAATAATAACACGAAAAAGACAGTTGAAATCTCACTAAAATCTAGACCACTTTTTAAATCTTTCTTTAACAAATGCGTTCAATTTAAAGTGTTAAGAATTATTAAGGTAAACTACGAGTTATCTCTTAGTTTTCTCTCTTCTTTCTTTTCTTCGTTCTCTCTCTTAGTTTTCTCTTCTTTGAATTATTTTACTATTATTGTTCTTATCTAAACAAAAATTAAAAATACTTAAACCTCTGAATTCTATTTGCGACTCTTTAAAAAATGTTAAGAAAAGCAGGGAGTGACCTCGATTAATCTTCGAAAATACATTGTCTATGATATTGGACGAAGATCGCGTAAGAAAGCATGTATGAAGATGTTGAAAACAGTGCACGAGGCGAAGTAAGAAATATGCAGAGATCGTAGTGTTTGGCTCTCCATTTTCTCTGGCTACCCAAAAATTCTAATTAATAAGAATATTATTAATAATATACGAACATATAATTAAAACTACTAAACATTACGCGATATTGCACTAACGCCGCAAGTGGTGATATAGGGCTGTATTTGATCACCAATCGCAGTTAGACGTTCACCATATTCTTCTACAAATCATGCCCTCGGGCTTACCCTCTAAAATAATTGATAAATAAATAAATAAATAAATCAGCTTCACGCTGTATCCCGCGCACTGCAGGGTAGGCAGAGGGAACGTAGTGAAAGACACTCCGTTCCCCACTTTCTGCCGAATTCCGGAGGCATTGCGTGTTAAGTGGCAGAACTCAACGCCGCGCTTTGCCTCGACACCAGAGCGAATAAATGGAAATATAAATTTCAGTAAATATTTCATCTCCTCGAGTGGGGATCGAACCCACAACCAGTCAGATTACAGTCACACTTTGTGCAGCTGCGCCACGACCGGCCTCGGCCTAAAATAATTGATAATATTAATAATTAAATATTATTAAATTAATTAATTATTACATAATTATATTTATTTTAGAAATACCAGGTAAATGAGAATTCTCAGATAAATCATAATTTCTTAGTATATTATACACCGGCGTATAGTTCTGCAAGTGTTCATGGGTAGATCTATTACAAGTTCAATCTCCTTCCCACGGGTCTAATAAACTCGAGTAATAGATAAAGTTTTCAACTTTTAGGGTTGCAACGCACTGCCTTTACTATATATTTGTGATAATTATGATAGTTTAAATTTTAATGCCAACCAATGGTATGAATATTTTACTGCAATGATATTATTTATAACATAAAAGAAATGCAGCATTAGGATAGGCGGAGGGAACCTAGTGTCACCACTCCGTTCCCCACTTTTCAACGAATTCTGAAGTGACCCGATATTGCGTGGTGAGTGGAGGAACTCAACGTCAGACTTTGCCTCGACACCAGAGCGAAGAAATAGAAATATAAATTTATATAAATATTTCATTTCCTCGAGGGGATTGAAGAATAATTCAAAATCTAAGAAAATATTATTAAAGAAGTTATTGCATAACAATACCAATATATACAATTTGATAAAAAAAATATATTTGTAACCTATTCGTCTATAATATTTTAGTAAACTTTTAAATTATTAAGAATTATCAAAAAAAAAAAATAATACATAATTAAATTACATTAATTATGGTTTCAACCCTTATCTGTAACATTATTGCCAATATACAATTGTGAGCGTATTAGTGAGGTCTCCCATGTGAGGGGTTACCCTCCTTTGTTTGACAATACATTTCCACGACTGCCTGTAACTTTTTCACAGCAAGTACTGAAACTATGTATTCTTTAACTATTTTTGAACTGTATTATTATTATTTTTATTAAGAAAATAAATTCCCCAGCCTCACAGGTGCTCGTGTGTTTTTTAATTACTGTTTATAATATTGACATATTTATTCACACTAGATAACCAATTAAAGCGTTTAATGATACGCGTTGTCGTTTCCAAAGCAACGTGATTGCCACTTTATAAACATAAAAGAGAAAATATTGTGTTAAATGCATGGTAGTGTATGTAATGTTTTATTTATTGAATTCATGTACTTTATAAGCATTATTATTGTAAAATATTTTGTTTTGCGTCTTGGACTCCTTTTATTTATAAACTATAAGCGTGGCAAATTTCATATTCCGTGCCATTTTCGTAAAAAGAGTTTAGCTTCACTTTCCGCCGAGTTCTGGAAGCATTGCGTGTTGAGAACTCAACGCCGATATAATAATACACATAAAAGCTCATATAACATTTCTACCGTTCATATATACGCACGTACATACATACGTAGTATATAGTATATAACATTTCTACCGTTCATATATACGCACGTACATACATACGTAGTATATAGTATATAACATTTCTACCGTTCATATATACGCACGTACATACATACGTAGTATATAGTAGGCAGGAAGTTAGTGCGCATTGCAATCTTCTCATTAAAAGTCTTGAGCGTCACTGGGTCAGGTCAATGTTAGTGACAATTTAAGTACTAGTATGTACTAGTAGGTACTTATATATTATTATTACTAGTGAGAGCTGGCTTATCATTTCTGACACGCTGTGATCGAATGGGTTTTAGTTCCTTACGAACTATGTTTATGTTTATATATATTTTTGTCTTCTCTTGAAGGTAAGCGCTTTATAAAAAAAATATTTTCCCACGATGATTCGATATGTAGAGTTGTTATTTAATTTTTTAATAGATTTTAAATAATAATAATAATAATGTAGAAAATTCTCAATTTCTCAATACGAAGGAGAACAAGAGTGCGATTGTTAACGCAGAATATAATTAAAATTAATCAAAATAGAAAATTAAAGCCATCGCGGCACAGTAGGACAAACTTCGATTCTTATTGCGATGGTTGTGAATTCCACATACATTGAGGGGTATAATTAATAATATTTAATATCCGATTTATAATGTAATAAGGTACAAGAATAAATCTAGCTTAAATAATAATGCTAATCTGAATTAAATGATGATATCTTTTGTTTCATCTCTTCGAGTGGGGATCGAACTCACAACCAGTCGGTTTTGCAGTCACACTTCGTGCCGCTGCGCCACGACCGGCCTCGAAGAGATGAAATATATACTTAAATTTATATTTCCATTTCTTCGCTCTGGTGTCGAGGCTAAGTGCGGCGTTGAGTTCTGCCACTCAACACGCAATGCCTCCAAAATACGGCAGAAAGTGGGGAACGGAGTGTCTTAACACAAGGTTCCCTCTGCCTACCCTGCTGTGTGCGGGATACAGCGTGAAGCTGATTCATTCATTCATTCATCTTTTGTTGGATCTGAACTTCGAATCCAAACCATTACTAGGATAGCTATCACATACGACAATGATAATTTTTTGCGACATATTGAAAATATATATTTTTATTAATGTTTATAATATTATTATTTATTCTCTGTACTTTTCAAATTACTATTTCGTAATAATATAAAACATTTCAGCAAAATCACATCCATCTATAGAGATGAAAAGAAAACTTCACAACAAATTACCCTACAGCCATGACTTGCAGAACCAATATGTGCGTAACAATTGTTTTTGACTTGTGACAAATGCTCTTGAGTGCAACTAAATGAGAAACGTTTAGTTAAAGTGGAGACAATGTGGGCTGTATTGGTTTTTGTTGACGCGTATTGGCTCCGTAGCTATTTAGACGCTCTTGGCCTCAATTTTATATTATTGTATAATATACCTATTTAATAAAATCAGCTTCACAGCGGCAGGGTAGGTAGAGGGAACCTAGTGTTATGACACTCAATTCACCATTTTCGCCGAATTCTGGAGGTATTACGTGTTGAGTTGCGGAACTCAATGCCGTGCTTTGCCTCGATACCGGACCGAAGAAATGAAAATATTAATTAAAATCAATATTCCTCCAGCAGAAATTGAACCTACAACCAGTCGTGCTTACAGTCACACACTTGAGCCCGTGTGCCACGACTGGTCTACTTACAAACATATTTTACAATAGTGAATACTAATGTGCTGATACTTGCATAGCAATATGCGCATTTGATACAGTCATGCTGGATTAGTTAATAGAACGAGCGGAGTTCGATGTCCGACATTGTTTATAACTAATTAACGCAGGTGTATGGTGTGACTGTTACGCGACTTATTTATTATATTATTAATTATTTATTATATATTAATATTTTCATTTCTTCGCCCTAACACCATGGTAAACAGCCCGGCGCTGAATTCCGCCACTAAACCATCACCACTAAATACGCAAGCTTCAAAAAATTGACAGCAGAAAGGGAGAACGCAGTGTCTTTACACTATGTCCTCTCTGCCTACCTTGCCGTGTGAAAGATACAGTGTGAAGTTGATTTAATTATTAACTAAAAGCATATACAAATTTGATGGTTTTTTTAGCAATTAGCTGTGATACTTTACGTACTAAATATCGTAAAAAAATATCAATATAGCAAAGCAATTATATTAATAAACTAGTAGTTTATTTTGCACCAGTCGTCGTAAAATCAGGCCATTAATTTTTTATTTAAATAACACTTGTTAAGATACGTAAAACCGGAAACCTAGAACCCGGAGGGCATGTACGAGTATGAAGAATTTGAAAAAAAATAATATATACAGTAAATTAATATATACAGTAGAATTGTGAATATAAAACTTAAATAAATTATGGTAGAATTAAAACTATAGACGAAAATCTTTCGCGGAAAAAAAACCTATGTAATAAAAAGATATATCTTGTAATAATCATCAAACAACCTAAGCCTTGGATTTTTAAAGAGACTCTCAGGAACTTTAAACGCCAATATGGATCTGTTATAACAATTTATAGAGAATTTTTACTATGATTCAATTGGTAATCTCAGGGTTTACTGCAGAGACACCTTAGCTCTAACTTTACGACCTACGTGGATTCTTTCTCTATTCTTATAAATAATCCAAGTATTAATTTCGTTTATTTACGGGATTCTGTCAATATAAAATAAGTATTTAGCTAACACAAATTAATATAATAAAAGAAATCCTCCTCCTTCACCTCACGAGAGTATATTGTTAATGTGTCCCCCCAAAGCGACGCGCACCAGAGTGTTCTCGCTGTCAAGTGGTGACGAGTGCAGCGTTGGGGATCACCACCCGACACGCCATGTCCGGAAAGGCGGGACGGTGAGAGCGGAACTGCATCGTTCCCTCTAACTACCCCGCTAGGGATAAATCGTGAAGCTAAGTGGATTCAGGTAATGTATGTATGTAGGATTAATTATAAATAAAATTCCCATATAATTGCCATATAATTTTATAAAATATCTTA
The DNA here is from genome assembly GCA_917862395.2 of Heliconius sara. Lineage (NCBI taxonomy): Eukaryota > Metazoa > Arthropoda > Insecta > Lepidoptera > Nymphalidae > Heliconius > Heliconius sara. The sequence continues at coordinate 5,876,040 of OU860793.1, forward strand.
TATTTACACCACACATTAAGTAATATATAGCGAAAATCTGGAGGTAATATTTCGTAGGCAACAATATTTGTACTATCAGTATTTGAACTTTTAAACGCTTAAAATTATTAATCTATATGCCTAATATTATTAATCAATTTCCGAGCTTTAGATCCGTGGCAACTATAACAAGTCATTTAGTTTAATAGAGACAGAAAATTTTATAAATGTTTCACATATTTATTAGGTTATCTATCTAATATTTAGACTACATTAGACAGATCTAGAAGTATTACTTAAAGCATAACTATATTTTTTACTAGCGAACCGCTCGCGGCTTCGCCCGCTTGATCAACACAGATATAATTTTTTTTCGCCAGTGGTTCAATAGAAACTTCAATGTGGGAACAACGCGTCATTTTTATTATTATTTCCAAAAAAATATTAAAAAGTTAAGCTTTATAATTAAACGAAAGTTGAATATTTTAACGAAAATGAAGTATTTTTCAAGTTAATTATTTTTTCATCTTAGTTAATAACTGCAGAAGTAACCACCACCCAAGATAGTACTTATCGTGGTTGGATACATATCCACACAAAATCTTTTAGGATTTATAAAGTAACGAAGGTTTTGGCTCTGGGATCATTAACTACTAATCAAAACGTCAATAAGTAAGTTTTTTTTTAAATATAAATGTTTAAGGTATACATAAAATATTTGTGGGAACTAAAAATACTAGAGTACCTTTTTTTTCTGTTCTCGTTGCTGCCCTACCTACACACCAAAGCATCTAATAGGATAAGCATTTAGTTGGTAAGACCGGGTTATAACGTAAAAGTCATATTCGGAATATTAAAGAATTTCTATATTTATTTTTATTTTTATATTATATCGATATAAAAATAAAAATAAATATAGAAATTCTTTAATATTCCGAAATATACCTATATATAAATATTATTATATTTTCTTTTAAGTCGCAGGAAAATATTAACATTTCATTTATCTTTATTAGTTCTCGTTACATCTAATACAAAAAACCGAAACTTACTTTTTTAAAAATAATTATACAAACATAATTAATTTAAATAATAACACATATGTATATACATTACAACCAACGACTGATTATAGAAGCTATTAGCAAGTAGAGGCTTGACAGACCGCAAGACCACAGTTCACCCTCATACTTATGACTTACAATTTTAAGCCTTAAGACTTTAACGTTAGATCTATTTCGCTGTGAATAAAATATGACATCTAGCTACATATCTACTAGATAGGTAACTTAGTTGTTAGTCGGATATTGCATCCACCGCTCTGCTCTTAGAAAACGGATGTGGAATCACACACCGTGGAAACGTATATTACACTTGTTAAAGGTTCATTTGTTATATATTTTATAGAAAATGGCTTAAATAATAGATTTAAATTTTAAATCATTAGAGCCCAAATTTTTAGCCTAATAGTTGACGTGGACTATAAAAAGTAAAATGTTTTTTCTTTTTCCGTAGGAATTTTGAAAAATCTTCGCTTTGTACTCCTATACCACAAAACTATGAAAGAAAAAAAAAATTAACCTGTTAGTTTATAATTTTGTTCAAGGCAAGGAATATATAAACAATTACAATCGTCGAAGTCGAAGTCGAAGGATTAGGAGCTCAGACTCTTTATATTTTTATAGAAATATCTATGTCAATAGTTAATTAATTGAAGAAAATCGGTTAAAATATAATGAAAATTGAACATAACTACAGTATATAAAAAGAAAACTATTACCTTTATTACAAAACGGATTATTGTTTAGAGTCTGAAGCTCTAACAAAGTAAAATAAATTAACAACATTTCTCTATAACAAAAGACCTTTAACATAATCGAGTTACCAGTTATTAGTACCAGTTGTAAGAAAAGTACTCCAGAATCAATTGGTTTAGAGCTGGCCAACCACATGATTAACCAAATTTTAGTGTCAATTATAATCATTATAACCAAAATTATAACCATAATTTGAGATGTGGCACAGAATCTGGCCATAAACGTGATTGTTTTGGTGATAACTACTTGGAGGAATGCATTATTTGACATAGGGCGTTGAGACCCACTTATCAACACATAATGAGAGAATTCAGGCGGAAAATGGAGAACGTAGTGTCCTGAACTTGGGTTTTCTTTGCTTACCCGGCTAAGTGATAAAACAAAATGAAAGCGTGAAACTAAAGGAAAAATAGTAATAAATAGTCCATCCATGTGAACGCGCTACCATAACGTTATTTGTTCTTTAATTTTTCAACCAAGCGTTAACAAATGCAATTTCTCGTTAAATGAACAATGTTACTAATGACATCAGTGGCCTGTATTCTTAGTTTACCGCCCCCAGTTCTCGTGCCTCTTAACTAACTTATGGCGGTATTAATTTTGTTGTAGTATCATAATATTATAATAATATTTTTTTCAAAATTTATGTTTTAGTGGTTTTTTGTAGATATTCATTTGTTCATCCAAGAGGCCGTCGAGGCGCAAAGAGTGTAACGCAACGGTTGTGCCTCGATTACCAATTGGAGGAATGAATTACTATTGACTAATATGTACAAATCTTTGTTCTGGCACCAAGGCAAAAACACAATACGCAATGTCTCGAAAAATTCAGTGGAAATTAGAGCACAGAGTTTCTTAAAACCATGTTCTCATCTGCCTAACTTGCTATATGCGGAATACAGCGTGAAGCCGATTTTAGATAATTTTTTTATTTTATTTAATTTGTCAGATTCACTTTCACTTTTCGTGTGTTGAGTGGCAGAACTCAACGCCGCGCTTTGCCTCGACACCTGAGCGAAGAAATGGAAATATAAATTTTAAGTAAATATTTCATCTCCTCGATTGGGGATCGAGCCCACAACCAGTGGGTTTTAAGGTCACACTTTGTGCCGCTGCGCCATGACTGGTCCAAAAGTATAAACCTAATGTTTTAAAAATATGAGTAAAATGTATTTTTGTTATTATTTTGGTAGTTTTTAGAATTTCATACCTAAAAGGTAAAACAGGATTTTATTGCTAAGTCTCCGCTGTCCGTCCGTCTGTCTGTCAATAGGCTATATCTCATGAACTAGTTATAGTAGAATTTTTCACAAATAATCTATTTCTGTTGCCGGTATATACTCTTTTTTTTTAAATAAATAAATTAGTTATAATTTTTATCACATTATTTGTCAGCTGTTTACTCTCTAATTATGAAAAATACGCGAAGAAACAGTTAATACGTATATTGGAAAGAAACGTTTGAAGTCATAAGATATTTTCCTTGTAAATAGTTTTTATATGTAAGAGGAACCTAATGTAACCTAATATTACATATTACAAAATGTGTGTGTGGGTATGTGTACTACGTGATTTCGAATGAATTTCACATTGTTAGTGTTGTTTTCTTGGATTTACAAAGTTAAATCATCTTATTAATTAATAATATGAACATGCTTCTAAATTAAAATACTAATTGATATATTATAAAGGGGTCGGGAAATTAAAAAAAATATGACAAGATGAAATCTTGATTGATTTATGGTTTTATCTTCTAATGTTCTGCTAAAGTTTATATTTTTAATTTTTTTTTAAACAATGGGTTAATTGAGTGTTTGAGACACTCACTACCAAATTTTTTTTACACTAAATTTTAAAAAGTGTCTCAATTGGATCCTAATTTTATGAATTGACTACTACACTACACAAAGTACAGTCAGTACAATGAGTATTTATATTCTGTATGAACACGAGTATCTCAATTGAATGAATTATAAAGTAGTAAATTTATTGTGATGACATGGACGTTGTGTCCAAGTGTCTAGTATAGAAAAGAAAAGGTTTTAAACAGGTTTTAAGTCACAATTTACTCACAGTTACAAATTGACACTATTCAGATACAAAAATCCATACAAATGTAAACAGAACATACATTAACATATGACATTTGTGTCAGTATATTTGCCGCAGTTTATTCTTACCATTAGGGCCTAATGTATTGGGTCTATATAAAATATAAAAAATAAAAGAAGAAAATAATTGATTCCGTTTAAAAATTAAAAAAAAAAATGATAATAATTTTAAAATTGATTTTGTTGTTTTATGCATTAAAGCTGTTATTTTCCTGTATACTTATTCTTAATATATATTGTTTATTTCATAATCTATCTCAATTGTAATTTTTTATTTTTTTTCTCATATAGAGTAAAAAAAACCAATCTACCACCATGAGGTGGTAGATCGTTTATTGTACAATTGAATAACTTATAAAAAATTAAAATACAACATATTTAAAGAAAAATATAAAAACATATTTATATTTTTATGTAAGAAAATGTAAACATTTTTTGTTATACATACATTACATGTTAAAGGTTTCTTTTCTTCAATATTAGATACCTATACTGATATTTTACAGCTGAGTGGTTCTTTTGATCATTTTATTTTAGACATGGTTTTGGTCAGACATTCTCTTACGTGGATATTGATTAGGGCTTAATACAGAAAGAAATAATACAGAAAGTATTTAAATTTCATATTTCTTATTAGATATTTTTATTAGATAAAAAAACTATATGTACGATAGGGTGTTTCTTAAAATTCTACATTTGAAACACCCTTTTATAATGTTCTATGGCTTACAAAAATATCTTATTAAAAAATTTATATCTTTTCTTAATAAGTTTGGTAGTGGTGATAAGGTGATAAACATTACTTTTTAACTTACAAAAAAACAAAAGCAACATTAAGAACCCTCCAGACGTCATATAAACTTCTTCATCTCTCCTTTTCAGTCTTCTTTTCTTGGTTCTCAGCAACCAAACCAAACCAAATTACAGATTTAAAAGAAAAAATCAGAGGTAAAGGCAAAAATATCATGTTTACAGTATTCTTTAAGTAAAATATCGATATGAAGCAAATCTAGCACTATTAGCACCAATAAAATGATTGGCAACAATTGAAAGAACTGTCGATATATAAATTTATTTTTTTATTTGGACATATCCAAGTGATACGAAATCAAGTCTGGTATATTAAAATTAAAATTAACAAAATTATTCTTTTTTTTTTTTATTTAATTGAAATCTTAAAAAACATAGGTGAGGTTTGTATTAATTTTCATTAAATTAGAAACTTTCAGATTAAGGTTAAGGATGACTTAGATTTTACATTTAGTTTCGAAGTTTAAGGGCACAAAGGTAAATTAACTTCATTTGTGTTGTGTGAAAGTTGATACTGTGAGGAACGATAAGTTATGTTCTCTTCCCGGTCGTGATGTCATTAATATACGTCACGAAGATCTATGCTTGAATTTTCTTATTTAGTTAGTTTTAGGCCAGTCGAGGCGCAGGGATAGATACGTTCGACTGTGGAAACAGGTTGAGGATTCAATTCTCTCTCGTAAAAATAAAATATTATTTATAATTTCCCCGAATTGGTAACGAGACAAGGCACGGTGTAGGGTTCCGCCACTCAACACACAATGCTGGAGGCATTCAGCGGTAAGTGTGGATCAAAAGTGTCTATTCAATGTGAACTCATAATTTCTGAAATTGGTGCTTACAACCAAACAAACGGTTCAGCTAATATTGATATAGATGTGAACAAATATCGAAAGACGCAATACATTTTTCAGGTTGATTTATAATAGAATTTTAATATATATATTTTTTATCTGTTTAAGAATACAATTTAATATATTTTTAGGGCTCCGTACACTAAAAGGTAAAAACGAAACCCTTACAGATTTATCTTGTTGTCCGCTTACAAAGACTATTTTTCTCAAAATTTATTAAGCTGAAATTAAAACCAAATATTCTTAGCTCTTTGATCGAGTCAAATGATATTAAATATTTCATTTCCTCGAGTGGTAATCGAACCCACAACCTTTCGCGTTTACATTCACACGCTTGTGACCCTGCGCCAAGTCAGGCTTGATCTGGCATCTATATATTTGTTCATTTAGATACTGAGGATTTAAAGCCACAAATAATTTTCATAATTGCTAATTTACAATGTACTCATTATAACACGCTGCCTTTGACACAACAGGGTAGTAACAACAACCTAGTGTTAAGATACTCCGTTCCCCACTTTCTACCGAACTCTGGAGGCATTTCGTGTTGATTAGCAGTACTCAACGCCGCGCTTTGCCTCGACACCAGAGCGAAGAAAAAAAAATATAAATTTAAGTAAATATTTATATTCATATTATAAACGGACGTTTTCAAGAAATTTAACAAAAAAGATCTTGATTTTTTTTTTAAATTTCTTGAAAATACTAACATTATTCGCGAACAAATATTATAAAATATGTATTACTTTCTAATTTCTTTATACTCATAGCTTAGAAAAACTTAAAATATTATATATAAATATAATAAATTAAATAAAATTCAATTCCGAGTAGTCCTTATATAATAAGAAAATGCAAAGGAAAGGTTTCCTGTTGTTTTCGTATTATGAAAGAAACCCATACAATTTGAATAATTATGTTTGTTTAGTAAAAGCTCGTGTTACTTTCAAGTTATGACTGATGATTGAGGTATTTTGTTAGGCTCACTCAAATAAATGTTTCCCGCTTAAAATGAGGTCATTTTGGCTCGGAGAGGCAGAGCTTGCTTTAAACGTGATGGTTAGGAGTTCGATTTCCTCAAAAAAACAAAACAAACAACTTGTTGAAATATCGATTTTCCGCATTCGCCGGTGAAAATTACGGAAAAATTTACAAGACCGATGTTCAATCAGTCACGTTTGCACTTTAATTGTCGATAGGTCGTTATTTCTTTATATACAAACGAGGATAAAACGTTATTTTATATAAATAAATAAATCAGCTTCACGCTGTATCCCGTACACAGCAGGATAGGCAGAGGGAACCTAGTGTTCAGACACTTTGTTCCCCACTTTTTGCGAACTCGACGCTGCGCTTAGCCTCGACACAAGAGCGAAGAAATGGAAATATACATTGAACTAAATATTTCATCTTGTCGAGTGTGGATCGAACCCACAACCATTCGGTTTTACAGTCACACTTGCACGAAGTGCAAGCCACGCCTGGTCTCTGTTGTTATTTTAACTTCTACAATTTAATACTAAACCATATACATAGCATATTAAGTAAATGCGGTTACTTGTGATATGACGGCACCAACAATGTGAGTCCAGTACCAGTCGTGGTGCAGGGCCACGAGCGACTGTAAACACGACTGTAGACAGGTTGAGCTGTGACAGTTTCTACTCGAGAAAATTAAAATATTAAACGTGGTATCTTAACACTTGGTTCCCGGGTTCCCTACACCTACTCTTTTATATGCAAGATTAAAAAAAAAAATCAAATGACATTATATTAAAGTGATATGGAAGTCTAATCCAATCTAGCTTTACGCTGTATCCCTAGCGGGGTAGTCAGATGGAACGGAGCACCAAACGTTATGGTCCCTGCATACCTCTTTCGCCTCCCTCTATGAGGCCAGTCGTGGCGCAGGGGCACAAAGTGTGACTGTAACACCGACTGGTTGTGGGTTCGATCCCCACTCGAGGAGATTAAATATTTACTTAAATTTATATTTATAAAAAATAAAACTCTTAAACAAAAAAATCAGCTTCACGCTGTATCCCTCACACAGCAGGGTGGGCAGAGGGAACGTGTAAGACGCTCCGTTAAAGACGCTCCGTTTCTCACTTTCTATCGAATTCCGGAGGCATTGCGTGTTAAGTGGCAGAACTCAACGCCGCACTTTGCCTCGACACCAGAGCGAAGAAATGGAAATATAAATTTAAGTAAATATTTCTTCTCCTCGAGTGGGGATCGAACCCACAACCAGTCGGTTTACAGTCACAATTTGTGCCACGACCGGCCTCGAACTAAAACTCTTTAATATCTTTAAATTGAAAGATTCGATTCGATCCCCACTCGAGGAGATGAAATTTTTACTTAAATTTATATTTCCAATTCTTCGCTCTGGTGTCGAGGCTAAGCGCAGCGTCGAGTTCTGCCAATCACCGCGCAATGCCTCCAGCATTCCGCAGAAAGTGGGGAACGGAGTGCCTTAACATAAGGTTCCCTCTGCCTACCCTGCTGTGTGCGAGATATAGCGTGAAGCTGATTTATATTTATTTAACACTGTAAACATCATACAATTTCGCCTGTTACCTTCCCGTGGTTTCGAAAGCTCATATTATAACGTTAATCTTCTATCTATCCGAAGATGCTGAATAACTACGATCCATCACAATTTGTCTCTAACGTCGTAACCTGTTCTTGTTGAGACACTCGTGCCTATACCTATATTTTGTTGAAATTTTACTAATTTATATAATATACTGTTTGTTATATATATGGGATCTTTTTTATTTTACAATATTAATAGGAAATATTCTAAGAATCAAAAAAAAAAAAGTATGACGAACGATAGAATTGTATGTAATATATTTACAGCTATACTATACAGCTTCACGATGCACGCAGTAGGGTAGGCAGAGAGAAGCTAGTGTTAACCGTTAAGACGCTCCTTTCCCCATCTTTACTAAATTAATTCAAATCTCAGTTTAATTACTATTGTGTATGTGAAGTACAAATCATGTACCTGTAATGTCACAGAAAGAGAATAAAAATTAAGAAAATAAATCAGTTTCACGCTGTATCCCGCTCACAGCAGGGTAGGCAGAGGAAACCTAGTGTTAACAAACACTGTTCCGCCCATTCTGCCGAATTCTGGAGGCATCGCGTGTTGAGTGGCAGAACTCAACGCCGCGCTTTGCCCGACACTAGAGTGAACTAATTGAAATATAAATTTAAATAAATATTTAATCTCCTCGAGTGGGGATCGAACCCACAACCAGTCGGTGTTACAGTCACACTTTGTGCCCCTGCGCCACGACTGGCCTCATAGAGAGAGGCGAAAGAGGTATGCAGGGACCATAACATTTGGCGCTCCGTTCCCTCTGACTACCCCGCTAGGGATACAGCGTGAAGCTAGATTGGATTAGACTTCCATATCATTTTAATATAATGTCATTTGATTTTTTTTAATCTCGCATATAACAGAGTAGGTGTAGGGAACCTGGGAACCTAGTGTTAAGATACCACGTTTAATATTTTAATTTACTCGAGTAGGAACTGTCGCAGCCCAACCTGTCGCGCTTACAGTCGCTCGTGCCCCTCTGCGAGCGTGCGCCCCGACTGGTAATGGATTCATATTATTGGTGTCGTCATATCACAAGTAACCGCATTTACTGAATATGCTATGTATATGGTTTAGTACTAAATTGTAGAAGTTAAAATAACAACAGAGGCCAGGCGTGGCTTGCACTTCGTGCAAGTGTGACTGTAAAACCGAATGGTTGTGGGTTCGATCCCCACTCGACAAGATGAAATATTTAGTTAAATATATATTTCCATTTCTTCGCTCTGGTGTCGAGGCTAAGCGCAGCGTTGAGCTCGCAGAAAGTGGGGAATAGAGTGTCTTAACTCTAGGTTCCCTCTGCCTATCCTGCTGTGTACGGGATACAGCGTGAAGCTGATTTATTTATTTATTTAAAATATTTCCTCCTTAAGTTTTATCCTCGTTTGTATATAAAGATATAACGACCTATCGACAATTAAAGTGCAAACGTGACTGATTGAACATCGGTCTTGTAAATTTTTCCGTAATTTTCACCGGCGAATGCGAAAATCGATATTTCAACAAGTTGTTTGTGCTGAGATTGTCGCTTGACTCACATTTGTTGCGAACCTTAACATACAACGTTGAGCTCTCAACGTTGACTCTATAAAGAGGGCGATGCTTAGACCTTCCAGATTTAGCGTAATTAATACTAAAAGATGCTTATAAGATCTTTGAAGGAAAAACATATTTATTTTTTTATAATAGTATGAGCCATATAAATATCGAGGCCTCCGTAGCGCAGGCGTACAAGAGTGTGATTGTAATGCGACGGTTGTAGGTTCGATCCCCATTTGAGGGAATTTAGCTTAGGTTAATATTTTCAATCGCATTTCAAATGTTCATACACTTCTGATCCACACTTTCTGCCGAATTTAAGAGTCATTGCATGTTGATTAGCGTAGCTCAACGCCGTGCCTTGTCAAACCAGTTAAATTAAAATATTTAATATGTTATTTCTTTGAGTGGGAATCGAACCCAATTGTGCCCCTGCGCAACGACATTTCTCAAACTATAACTATTAACAAACTAAAAAGAACAAAAATAAAAATAGCAGAATTTTGCGACTAAAATAGATATAATATAGAATACTTGAGGATACGGAAGGAAGTTTGACAATAAGTTTTAGCCTCTCAAGCACACTGTCCAAGCCCTCGTTGTTTGCAACTTGTCAGAAACACGTGACGCAGTTACCCTGAAATATGGTCGACGGGACACGAGCTCTATAGATTTTAATATTCTTATGATGCTATGGAAAAATATAGCAAATTACTCCGTTTTTTTCAGATTTACGCTGTATTCCGCATGTAGAAAAAATGTTAAGACTCTAGGCCCTCCACTTACCATATTATGGACTTTCCTGTAGAGTGGCAGAAGTGACCGCCGTGCTTTGCCTCGACACCAGAACGAAGTATTAATAGTAAGAAAACATTAAGAAAATCATTTCCTTGGGTGGGAACCGAACCCATAACATATGCATCACGAGGAGCCTTCGTTCAGTTTTTCATATGCAATTTAAAATATTGTAATTGGAGTGGTGTAATGGAATAACAACAATAATTTTATGCATTTAAACCTTACAATTGCCAAAATTTTAAGTTCATTCAAGTGATTTTACAGTATTATTTTTTTACTGCCATTATTGTAAAATAGTGTAAATTGTATTGTTTTATAACGTATTTTCCAATATCTTATTTTTAGGATCAATAGATTTTTTGTTTGTTAATACAGAAAACGACAAAATATCTCTATATTTGTTCACTCATTATATTAGCTGTGGATTTAAAGATAAAAGAAATTTCCATAATTGCTAATTTACAACGTACGCATTGTAAGATGTTGCCTATGAAAATATTATGTTCATATTATAAATAACAATTTCAAAAAACTTTATTATTCTTGGTAAAACCAACATTATTCTTGAACAAAGAAAATATATGTATTACAACCTAATTTCTTAATAGTCATGGTAGAATAAAATGCTAAAATCCAATTCCGAGAATTATACGTTATACTCGTATTAATAAAAAAGTGGATTGGAAAGTTTTCTGTTGGTTTCGTAATATGAATTAGTTACGAGGGCTGCAATTGGAGGGTTAAGAAAATACGATTTTTATATATAAACTTATATTTATATAATTTTAAATTGAAATATAAATTAAATTTAAAAGTAAACTATATAGTTTTTGTTATATATATATATAATTAAAAGTAGTAGGGTCAACTAGTGTGGGAACAGAAGAAATTCCTTTCCCATTGGCGCTGTTCACCCGATCTCTCCTTTGTCAGCATTTTGTGGCGCTCGGCCGCCTATCAGACGGACATATTATAATAATAAATAAGTTTTCCACCTGTGACACCGAGTGCTATATAGCAAATTGTACCCATACAATATATTTTTTGTTTAATACGTGTTACTTTCGAGTGATTATTATTGTTTCTTTAAGGTATTTTATTAGGAGCAATCAAACAAAAGTTTCTTGCCTCAGAGGAACAGAACACAGTACAAGTACTGTAAACGCGGTGGTTGGGAGTTCAATACCCGCTCGAGTTAATTAATTATTCCCATTTTCCACTTCTCATTATTTCCCTATTTTTATCTTGGGCTAAATAATTATAAAAAGTATTAACTTTATATAATATAGTAAATAGCTTTTTTTTAGTGTCGAACAGTGTCTATCTGTCAGAGCATTTAACTCAGGATCGTGTCTATCTGAAATTAATATCAAACATTCAGGTCTATGTTTCCTTTACCATCCCGTCCCGTCCCAAAACCTGCAGGGTACTTTCCGTGGAGCTATGAAGTATGAAATTTTACAAAAAGTCTGAACTTGCAGTACAAATAAGGAAAAACATTCAAAAAGTAAACAAATAGATAGATATTTCTTAAGAAAATATAATTAAAAAGATTAATTTGTCAACTTTTATAAATCAATCTACCATCCTGAAATTAGTACGGAACCCTCAGTATACGAGTTCGAATTTGGCCGGTTTGTTTTAATTGCCAGTTATAAGACATCTAATATAAAAGTTTTAATTGGAAGTCTATCATTTTTGAAAACAAATCCCTTTAATATCTCTAAATTGAATAATGACTGTAAACCTTTTATTTCTTTCAATCAAAACCTGACGCAACGTGCTCGGTACATTTAAATACTTTATTACTAGTCAATTATAGATTTTATAGTTATAGAGCTGTTACAAAATATCCAACAGTACTTCCATACCTTATTATTAGGATAGCGAACAAAACGCGGCTTCGTAAGCTAAAATTTATTTGTATATTATTGCCAAATTACAGAAAATCTTTTCATAAAATATAGTCTATGCGTTATTCTGATATATAAACTATATTAATGTAAAATTTCATCTAAATCTGTTTAGTAAATTCAGCGTGCAAGATGAATTAACATCACAAACTAACTTTTATATTAGTAGGAAGTAGGATAGGACTTGATAGAATTATTATTATTGTAGTGTAAAATACTTAAAAAAATCTAAATTTTCTTTTCGCTTTTAAATAACTAGTTTATTAATTTAATGGTTCATTCTAAATATTAATAGTATAAATAATATTTTTAGCACTGTAACGATAGTTCTTTGTTGGCGAAATTCGACTGCTTGCCTCGACACCAGAGCAAAAAAAATTGACATTAAATATTTAATTTCCTCAAGTGGAGATCGAACCTAAACCCTTCCTGCGCCACGACTGGTGGAATACAAGCTTCAGTTGTAATATAAAGTATCAAATATATTTTTTATAAGTTGCGTTGAAATAAACGTGTTTTCATTTTGTAAAGGGGGCGTCATTCCTTTTAATGGCATCCTTTTCAGTGATGATATTATACGTCTTCGTTAATTTTTTTTCTTTTTCTACTTTTGGAAATCGTGCCACAGGTAACCTTACGTATTTTAAAGGTTTTTCAAAACAACATCGTTGTATGGCATAAAATAACATTCTTATTGCGTAATATTTATACATAGATATTATTTTTGATACTATAGAAACCTCTGTCTACTCTCCTATGCGCGGGATACAGTGTGAAGCTATATAAAAACAAATAAAAAAAATTGGTTTCACGCTATATCCGGCACACAGCAGGGTAGGCAGAGGGAACCTAATGTTAAGACAAACCCGTTCCGCCTTTTTCTGCCGAATTCTGGAGGCATTGCGTGTTGAGTGGCAAAACTCAACGCCGGGCTTAATATATAATTAAAGCTACATATGAGTACATACTATGACTGAAAGTAAAAGCTTAATATTTTGATCTCTCAACTCTAATCCGATGTAGGTAGACCTACATCGGATTACATGCAATACAACGACAGAAAATTATCAAAAACCACACAATGCACTAGAAAGTATAAAAACATGGTATAGTATTTAGTGAGGTGACCGAACTTAACTTTCCTAATTGATTACGAATCTTCTAACGATAAGTACGATAGCCGCTAATTAGACCTGAGTACCTCTCAATATACATTGTTGGATCGTTACATTGCGCAAGATTTACTCAATTGATCAGTTAAAGCCTGTGACGTACTTGGCATAGAATTGTTATCAATATCAAAGATTATATATTTCTTTTTAGTAACTTTCCTGAAAGTAGGTTAATTTACAATAGTTTCAAATATTTAGATCTGGCAAAACGCGGCGTTCGGTTCCGTCACTCAACACGCAATACATGCATGAGAATTTGACTTAAATGGGGAGTGTGGTGTTTTAATACCAGGTTCCTTCTGCCTTGCTTAGTGCAACATATAGTGTCCCACGTACGGCTCTGTGTTTCATGCTCTGGTCAATGAGATGACCGAAATCCACAAAGATTTTCATAATATGAAAGTATTTTTTTTGCGATAATAATTATAAAATGCAAGCAGTGTTGTGATCATTACAAGATTCTTCATACTTTTTTTATATAGAATATAATGAAAGTCATATTGTATATATTATTGCTATTGTATATCTATTAAGCACTATTTCTCATTACTGATACCTTACAAAAATTCTATATTTCACTTTCCTCCATTCGTTTATATGATGCTTCTTCTATTGATGTCATTACTCTATGTTCTATTAGGGCGAGGTAGCAAATTGAATCGGTAATAATATTAGGGGAAATGGATTGCCATTTCCTGATAGTACTTTATGAAAGTTCGATGTAAGTATTTATTACTCTGTGGGCTAGGTCGCTAATGTGAAAGTTAGATTAATTCATACTTAAGTTGATTAATAAAATTAAGGCTGTTTATAGCAAGTTAAAAATTAGTAAGTTGCAAAAGTAAGTGGTAGTGGGAGACCTCGGTTGACCATCCAAAACACATTATCTATGATACTGCAAGAACGTCAAGTAAAAAGCATAAGGATCTCCGGAAGGCATGTATGAAGAGGTTGATGACAGTAGACGAGGCGAAAGAGGTACGCAGAGACCGTAGCCTTTGAAGCTCCTTTCATTCTGGCTACATCGTTAGGATAAAAGAATGCAGTAGTTGACATGGTGTATTTTAAAAAAAAATTGAACGTAATTAAATATGGTCAGTTGACTTGTTAATCGGGGAATTACTTCTTGAATTGAATATAATTAAAAATATATGGACAATATTTAAAATATGGTCACTTATTAACAAAGACATTGTTTTACTTAATAACATTTTATATTATAATAGTTATTTTCACAGTATTTTTCGTTGGTTACTACTTTGTTTGCGAAAAATAATATGATTACTAGATTAAATGAAGTGTGTCCTGATAGATTATCTAAATACTTATCTAATATAAATAAAATATATTTTAATTTATATATTTGCCTTTAATATTGTGGAAATATAAGTATCACATAAAACAGCGTACTGTGAGGTGAAAAAAATAATGTGAAAGAGAAAATCGATTTTTTTTTGTGTCATTTTGAAGAAGCACTAAAAATCGAAAAGAAACAAATTTGGCAAGTTGGCTTCAATATTTCGCTTTACTTATTGCTGAACCCTCTAACAATAACTTTCAATTTAAAATTCTAGACAAATTTTCTATATAAAAGAGAATGGAATCTCTTTATTCGTTCAAAGGAAACTGATTTATAAAGCCGCTGAAGATAAAATATTACAGACGTCCTTCTCTTTAAGGCAGTCGTACTGCATATGTGGGTAGTAATGTGAATGTGGGCACCTATTTGTATTTGATTTTCTTTTTTTTCCTCGAAAAACTATGACCGGTGACTGTACTATTATTGTTATCCTTTAAAAATTAAAATAAAACAATATAATAATACCAAATTTAAAAAAATAAATTATATATTCAGAGTTACGTGCCGATTTTACTGTGACTTCATCAAATTACTAAAGAATTAAAAAATAATAATTAGCTTCACGCTGTATCCCGCACACAGCAGGGTAGGCAGAGGGAACCTAGTGTTAAGACACTCCGTTCCCCACTTTCTGCCGATTTTTTGCAGAACTCGACGCCGCGCTTTACCTCGACACCAGAGCGAAGAAATGGAAATATAAATTTTAAGTAAATATTTCATCTCCTCGAGTGGGGATCGAACCCACAACCAGACAGTTTAAAAGTCACACTTCTGTGCCACTGCGCCAAAATTGGCTTATACTATAGAGTTAGTGTATACAAAATTTAATCGTTTCATATACCAACATAAAATGACATAATAAAACTGACAAATAGGCGTATTGATCTTGTTGTAGTCTTCAAACAAATAAAATTAGGCACGTGAGAAAACTTGTTTTTTGACAGTTATTTCATTGTTTCAAGTCTCGATTTGACATTTTTAGTGAAATACATAGGTATCATAAGGCAAATAAATAAATAATGATATTATTCCAAAAACAACACCGTGATAATAAATAATGATATTATTCCAAAAACAACACCAAGTTTAAATGCCTAGAGTTTTAGATGGCTATTGTTTACTATTATTCGACTTTAAACGAAATAAATCAGAATTATCTTAACAATATTTGCAATTCCAAATTTGACCTTATTACGAGTAGGGTAGGGGGATACTAATTCTGGATATGTCATATTTAAATAAGACAAGCTTAGAGCCTATTTGTTTTATTTTGCAAACGTTTTGCTAATAATTTTTTTTAAAAATGTTTTAATTGGAAAGATCTCGTATGTTGTGAGGCCAGTCGTGGCGTAGTGGCTCAAAGTGTGACTGTAAAACCGACTGGTTGTGGGTTCGATCCCTACTCGAGGAGATGAAATATTTACTTAAATTTATATTTCTCTGGTATCGAGGCAAAGCGCGGCGGCAGAAAATGGAGAACGGTGTGTCTTAACACTAGGTTCCCTCGGCCTACCCTGCTGTGTGCGGGATGCAGCGTGAAGCTAATTTAATTTTTAATCTTCTAAGTTAGTGTGTCATCTTGAATCTGAAAATACGTTATTTAATTTTTCTGAAAAGAAATATGTATACTAGTGTAACTGGCAGCTTTACCCGCGTATTTTCTCTATAAACGTTTACAGATATTAATATACGCTACGGTTATTGAGCTATTCTGGCTTGCATACGGTTGTTTGTTCATAATAATAACTTAGATTTTATTACCAGTTTTATTACAATAAACAAGAAGTCATAGAATTATATTATCGTTTAACACGAATTGCTTGGGCTTACTGAATATGTGTCGGTGGCCGGGTTAATTTATGGTTCTTATTTTTAATGCGAAATGCTGAGTGTCAGGACATTATGTTTTATTTTTCACACAAATTTGGCTTATTATGTGGTAAGTAGTGGTTTAATTGGAAGTCTATCATTTTTGAAAACAAATCCCTTTAATATCTCTAAATTGAATAATGACTGTAAACCTTTTATTTCTTTCAATAAAAACCTGACGCAACGTGCTCGGTACATTTAAATACTTTATTACTAGTCAATTATAGATTTTATAGTTATAGAGCTGTTACAAAATATCCAACAGTACTTCCATAACTTATTATTAGGATAGCGAATAAAACGCGGCTTCGTAAGCTAAAATTTATTTGTATATTATTGCCAAATTACAGAAAATCTTTTCATAAAATATAGTCTATGCGTTATTCTGATATATAAACTATATTAATGTAAAATTTCATCTAAATCTGTTTAGTAAATTCAGCGTGCAAGATGAATTAACATCACAAACTTTAACTTTTATATTAGTAGGAAGTAGGATAGGACTTCATAGAATTATTATTATTGTAGTGTAAAATACTTAAAAAATTCTAAATTTTCTTTTTGCTTTTAAATAACTAGTTTATTAATTTAATGGTTCATTCTAAATATTAATAGTATAAATAATATTTTTAGCACTGTAACGATAGTTCTTTGTTGGCGAAATTCGACTACTTGCCTCGACACCAGAGCAAAAAAAAGTTAACATTAAATATTTAATTTCTTCAAATGGAGATCGAACCTAAACCCTTCCTGCGCCACGACTGGTGGAATACAAGCTTCAGTTGTAATATATGAAATATATTTTTTATAACTTGCGTTGAAATAAACGTGTTTTCATTTTGTAAAGGGGGCATCATTCCTTTTAATGGCATCCTTTTCAGTGATGATATTATACGTCTTCGTTAATTTTTTTTCTTTTTCTACTCTTGGAAATCGTGCCACAGGTAACCTTACGTATTTTAAAGGTTTTTCAAAACAACATCGTTGTATGGCATAAAATAACATTCTTATTGCGTAATATTTATACATAGATATTATTTTTGATACTATAGAAACCTCTGTCTACTCTCCTATGCGCGGGATACAGTGTGAAGCTATATAAAAACAAATAAAAAAAATTGGTTTCACGCTATATCCGGCACACAGCAGGGTAGGCAGAGGGAACCTAATGTTAAGACAATCCCGTTCCGCCTTTTTCTGCCGAATTCTGGAGGCATTGCGTGTTGAGTGGCAAAACTCAACGCCGGGCTTAATATATAATTAAAGCTACATATGAGTACATACTATGACTGAAAGTAAAAGCTTAATATTTTGATCTCTCAACTCTAATCCGATGTAGGTAGACCTACATCGGATTACATGCAATACAACGACAGAAAATTATCAAAAACCACACAATGCACTAGAAAGTATAAAAACATGGTATAGTATTTAGTGAGGTGACCGAACTTAACTTTCCTAATTGATTACGATCTTCTAACGATAAGTACGATAGCCGCTAATTAGACCTGAGTACCTCTCAATATACATTGTTGGATCGTTACATTGCGCAAGATTTACTCAATTGATCAGTTAAAGCCTGTGACGTACTTGGCATAGAATTGTTATCAATATCAAAGATTATATATTTCTTTTTAGTAACTTTCCTGAAAGTAGGTTAATTTACAATAGTTTCAAATATTTAGATCTGGCAAAACGCGGCGTTCGGTTCCGTCACTCAACACGCAATACATGCATGAGAATTTGACTTAAATGGGGAGTGTGGTGTTTTAATACCAGGTTCCTTCTGCCTTGCTTAGTGCAACATATAGTGTCCCACGTACGGCTCTGTGTTTCATGCTCTGGTCAATGAGATGACCGAAATCCACAAAGATTTTCATAATATGAAAGTATTTTTTTTGCGATAATAATTATAAAATGCAAGCAGTGTTGTGATCATTACAAGATTCTTCATACTTTTTTTATATAGAATATAATGAAAGTCATATTGTATATATTATTGCTATTGTATATCTATTAAGCACTATTTCTCATTACTGATACCTTACAAAAATTCTATATTTCACTTTCCTCCATTCGTTTATATGATGCTTCTTCTATTGATGTCATTACTCTATGTTCTATTAGGGCGAGGTAGCAAATTGAATCGGTAATAATATTAGGGGAAATGGATTGCCATTTCCTGATAGTACTTTATGAAAGTTCGATGTAAGTATTTATTACTCTGTGGGCTAGGTCGCTAATGTGAAAGTTAGATTAATTCATACTTAAGTTGATTAATAAAATTAAGGCTGTTTATAGCAAGTTAAAAATTAGTAAGTTGCAAAAGTAAGTGGTAGTGGGAGACCTCGGTTGACCATCCAAAACACATTATCTATGATACTGCAAGAACGTCAAGTAAAAAGCATAAGGATCTCCGGAAGGCATGTATGAAGAGGTTGATGACAGTAGACGAGGCGAAAGAGGTACGCAGAGACCGTAGCCTTTGAAGCTCCTTTCATTCTGGCTACATCGTTAGGATAAAAGAATGCAGTAGTTGACATGGTGTATTTTAAAAAAAAATTGAACGTAATTAAATATGGTCAGTTGACTTGTTAATCGGGGAATTACTTCTTGAATTGAATATAATTAAAAATATATGGACAATATTTAAAATATGGTCACTTATTAACAAAGACATTGTTTTACTTAATAACATTTTATATTATAATAGTTATTTTCACAGTATTTTTCGTTGGTTACTACTTTGTTTGCGAAAAATAATATGATTACTAGATTAAATGAAGTGTGTCCTGATAGATTATCTAAATACTTATCTAATATAAATAAAATATATTTTAATTTATATATTTGCCTTTAATATTGTGGAAATATAAGTATCACATAAAACAGCGTACTGTGAGGTGAAAAAAATAATGTGAAAGAGAAAATCGATTTTTTTTTGTGTCATTTTGAAGAAGCACTAAAAATCGAAAAGAAACAAATTTGGCAAGTTGGCTTCAATATTTCGCTTTACTTATTGCTGAACCCTCTAACAATAACTTTCAATTTAAAATTCTAGACAAATTTTCTATATAAAAGAGAATGGAATCTCTTTATTCGTTCAAAGGAAACTGATTTATAAAGCCGCT
This sequence comes from Heliconius sara, assembly GCA_917862395.2. NCBI lineage: Eukaryota > Metazoa > Arthropoda > Insecta > Lepidoptera > Nymphalidae > Heliconius > Heliconius sara. The sequence continues at coordinate 5,896,004 of OU860793.1, forward strand.
GAAGATAAAATATTACAGACGTCCTTCTCTTTAAGGCAGTCGTACTGCATATGTGGGTAGTAATGTGAATGTGGGCACCTATTTGTATTTGATTTTCTTTTTTTTCCTCGAAAAACTATGACCGGTGACTGTACTATTATTGTTATCCTTTAAAAATTAAAATAAAACAATATAATAATACCAAATTTAAAAAAATAAATTATATATTCAGAGTTACGTGCCGATTTTACTGTGACTTCATCAAATTACTAAAGAATTAAAAAATAATAATTAGCTTCACGCTGTATCCCGCACACAGCAGGGTAGGCAGAGGGAACCTAGTGTTAAGACACTCCGTTCCCCACTTTCTGCCGATTTTTTGCAGAACTCGACGCCGCGCTTTACCTCGACACCAGAGCGAAGAAATGGAAATATAAATTTTAAGTAAATATTTCATCTCCTCGAGTGGGGATCGAACCCACAACCAGACAGTTTAAAAGTCACACTTTTGTGCCACTGCGCCAAAATTGGCTTATACTATAGAGTTAGTGTATACAAAATTTAATCGTTTCATATACCAACATAAAATGACATAATAAAACTGACAAATAGGCGTATTGATCTTGTTGTAGTCTTCAAACAAATAAAATTAGGCACGTGAGAAAACTTGTTTTTTGACTATTTATTTCATTGTTTGTAGTCTCGATTTAACATTTTTAGTGAAATACATAGGTATCATAAGGCAAATAAATAAATAATGATATTATTCCAAAAACAACACCGTGATAATAAATAATGATATTATTCCAAAAACAACACCAAGTTTAAATGCCTAGAGTTTTAGATGGCTATTGTTTACTATTATTCGACTTTAAACGAAATAAATCAGAATTATCTTAACAATATTTGCAATTCCAAATTTGACCTTATTACGAGTAGGGTAGGGGGATACTAATTCTGGATATGTCATATTTAAATAAGACAAGCTTAGAGCCTATTTGTTTTATTTTGCCAACGTTTTGCTAATAATTTTTTTTAAAAATGTTTTAATTGGAAAGATCTTGTATGTTGTGAGGCCAGTCGTGGCGTAGTGGCTCAAAGTGTGATTGTAAAACCGACTGGTTGTGGGTTCGATCCCTACTCGAGGAGATGAAATATTTACTTAAAATTTATATTTCTCTGGTATCGAGGAGCGCGTGGTATCAAAGCGCGGCGTTAAGCTCGGCCACTCAACACGCAATGCCTTCAAAATTCGGCAGAAAATGGAGAACGGTGTGTCTTAACACTAGATTCCCTCTGCCTACCCTGTTGTGTGCGAGATGCAGCGTGAAGCTAATTTAATTTTTAATCTTCTAAGTTAGTGTGTCATCTTGAATCTGAAAATGCGTTATTTAATTTTTCTGAAAAGAAATATGTATACTAGTGTAACTGGCAGCTTTACCTGCGTATTTTCTCTATAAACGTTTACAGATATTAATATACGCTACGGTTATTGAGCTATTCTGGCTTGCATACGGTTGTTTGTTCATAATAATAACTTAGATTTTATTACCAGTTTTATGACAATAAACAAGAAGTCATAGAATTATATTATCGTTTAACACGAATTGCTTGGGCTTACTGAATATGTGTCGGTGGCCGGGTTAATTTATGGTTCTTATTTTTAATGCGAAATGCTGAGTGTCAGGACATTATGTTTTATTTTTCACACAAATTTGGCTTATTATGTGGTAAGTAGTGGTATTCCATAAGATATATTTTATTTAATAATATTCATTTAATAAAAATCATAATAAAATCTTTTTAAAAGGATATTATATGAGGTAGTTATGCCATATATAAAATAATGAAGAAATTATTGTAAATTTTCTTTCACGTGCTTGAAATGTAAAAACGATGATAATATTTTGTTAGCTTTTTGATTGACAAATAAATAAAACAAGACTAGTTTTATAAAATAACAAATTAACTTAAACTAAAAGTTCTAGTATTAACTTTATCGTGTAATACGAGCTTGAACATGTTTTTCAGGGCTTTATGGCGCAGTGGGAAAGTTATAAAGTGATCGCACTGATAGTGCGTTCCACTCCCATTCGAAGTAATAATTGTTTTTATTTGGTAATACAAATGGGAGCGATAAGTACTGCCGCTGTAAAATGAACAACGGGTACTTTAACACCATGTTTTCTCTGCTTACACTATATGCGAGAAAATCGTGATAAAACACCTTAGTCAATTTTGATAATTTCTAACAAACTGATTTTTTAATTGTAAACGATTTATCTATTTTTCAAGAAAAAAAAATAGTTTGCTTAGGACTTTGATAGCCTCGACGTATTAAATGTAGATTCCAAACAATAATTTTAATATAAGTGACTCATTTAAAAAATAATAATAATATTTGAACTATGTATATAGTTCAAATATAATAATATTTGAACTATGTATATAGTTCAAATATTATTAATATATTTTTTTAAATTTAAAAATCAGCTTCACGCTGTATCCCGCACACAGCAGGGTAGGCAGAGGGAACCTAGTTTTAAGACACTCCGTTTCCCACTTTCTGCCGAATTCTGGAGGCATTGCGTGTTGACTGCCAGAACTCAACGCCAGCCTAGCCTCGACACCAGAGCGCAGAAATGGAAATATTAATTTAAGTAAATATTTCGTCTCCTGGAGTGGGAATCGAACCCACAATAAGTCGGTTTAACAGTCACACGTTCATAAATTATATAAATTAGCATATTTAACATGTTTAATTAATCCAAGCACAATCTCTGATAAAAAAAAAAAATTTTTAGTCGTTATTTTTGTTAGCGCTCTTACTTAGGACTTAGGAGCTTGATGTATATATATGCTCTAAAGGACCGCAGAGCTAACTAAGTATTTGGTATTCGTTTCAGCTTCAGACCATACACACACAACGAACTTAGTAAGGGTTCCGTTTTTACCTTTTGAAGTATGGAAGTACCTATAAAAAAGGCCAATTCTCATTTGAGTTTTCTGAATAGATTAGGTTTTTACCTAAAGCGGGATGGTAAAGTATTAATAGCTTTTATAAATTTAACGACATCTTTATATGTGCTCAAACCATTACAGCCCCTTAATTGTCTCTGAAATGACTTTTACATTAAAATCCTACGGAAAGGTAAATTTTGAACATTACGTCGTATCTGCAACATTTATTATAAAGTAAAAAAATATTCAATTCAAATCCAATGTTCGAGACATTTCGTGTTGTTTAACTCCACTCAACAGGCAATGTCTCGAACATTGGATAGAAAGTTGGGAGTGGACTGTCTTAACAATAAGTGTCTCTCTTCCTACCTTGCTACATACGTAATATAGCCTGTAGCTAATAAAAATATGTTTTCTTAATAACAATTTAATTCTATACATAAATAAACATAAAGTAAATTCAGTAAACGCACACTGTGATTTAATTACAAAATCACATATGTCTCCTCCTCCCCATTTTACCATACGCATAATATTAAATATACAAATATTATAGCGCTACAACCTATAAATACGTAAATAAGTTAATTCCAAACACGAATATTCAATTTCTCCGTTGAATGGGCCCCTTTTTGGCAATAAACTCTACCTATACACGAATTTCTAAATGGAAGGTTCATAATTTATACATTTTAAAACATCAAAGTTAATCTGTTATTTAAATTACGTAAGTATTATGTAAAAACGAAAGCTGCCACTCGAGCATTTAAAAAGGTTCCAGTTCAGATGTTGATAGACCCAAGAGTATGATTTAAGCTTTAATTATAAAATAGTAATTATTATTTAATTTTTTTAGCTTCACGCTGTATCTCGCACATAGTAACCTGGAAACTAGTAATCGCAACGTTTAGATTCGTTAGTAGAGCGAGGACATAAACATTTCATTTTCATTTCTTCAAGTGGGAATCGAACCCACAACCGTCGCGCTTATATTCGCACACTTGTACCTACTTGTGTGCGCCACGACGGCCTCTGGGCTTATATTAAATAACGTTAACGCGTTTTTGAGAAATATTCTTGTTATTGATAATTACGTTTAATTTAGTATATTTATTTATAAAATCTCCTTTTTTCCTATAAAATATTATAAAACGACCTTTGTAAAGAAATTGATCGACTATGGACTTTTTTTCAAACCCGCAATATGACTTGTAATTTTATTACAATTTTGAATGGTATAAGCATATGTATGTATCTTACAAAATAATATAATATATTCAAAATCCCGTAAATATAATATCAACTGTAGCTGTAGCTTGAAATATACTTTCTACAGATTTCTCTATTTACGATCCAATGAGGTGGTAAGTAAACGAACGTGACAGGTAGGGTATTAATATGAAAATCTTATTATATCACGTGTCACTTGAAGAAAATGACGCTATTAATATTAATAATTAGGAACCCCCTCAGGTAAAGGCCTCTTCTAAGGATTGCCACCTCTTTCGGTCATGAGTCATTTGTTATTAATATATCACAGATTAAGTAAATGATTCCATTGTATATATTGAAGTTTAAATATTAAAAAAATCACGGTGTACCCCGCACACAGCAGAGTAAGTAGAGGGACAACCCAGTGTCAAGACACTTCGTTCCCCACTTTCTGCCGAGTTCTGGAGGCATTGTGTGTTGAGTGGCGGAACTTAACGCCGCGGTTTGCGAATGAGGATCGAACCCATAACCAGTCGATTTAACAGTCACACTTTGTGCCCCTGCGCAACAACTTTTCAGCATTGCATTAGCATCAAAATTGAAATATCAAAAACAATATACCTTTTTACATAAATGAAAAAACAAAAACAAATAAGTCTAATATGTGTACAGCCCGTTCATTATAAATATTTACTTATCCTTTATGTAACAGAGGAGACCGAGGGAACCTAGTCTTAAGACATACAATTCCCTATTTTTCACACAATTTTCAAATATTGTATGTATATGTAAAGTTGCGTAACAACGCCGCAACTTATCATGTTATCAGAGCGATGATATGAAAAAAAAAAATCATTCTTTCCAGTGGAAATTGTACTCACAAACGCGCGTTCAGTTACAAACGCTGTGCTAATTTCAACTTTAATAAATCGACTTTCGTCATTTATTATTGTAATTTTGTACATTTTTTAATTCAAGATTTTATTATATTTTCTATTGAGAATTTTGTATTGTCGTTTTTTTTAATAAGTCTTATTCGGTTAGTACGGGAACAAAGGTAAATTTTATATAATATCAAAGTAGGTGAGTTATTATATCTATGTATGCTACTATACATAACATTTCGCATTTCAGAAAATATCGCAGAACACGGAATGTTACCTACATACAGTCTGAAATTCCTCGAGCCCTTCTGTATAAATGCCAAAATGAAAGCAAAATAATATTTTATTATATAATAAGCAAAAATATTGAAGTCTAACTTTAGACATATTCACGCTGTATCCCGCACATAGCAGGGTAGGCAGAGGGAACCTAGTGCTAAGACACTCCGTTCCCCACTTTCTGCCGAATTCTGGAGGCATTGCGTGTTGAGTGGCAGAACTCAACGCCGCGCTTAGCCTCGACACCAGAGCGAGGAAATGGAAATATAAATTTAAGTAAATATTTCATCTCCTCGAGTGGGGATCGAACCCACAACCAGTCGGTTTTATAGTCACACTTCGTGCCGCTGCGCCACGACCGGCCTCAACCTACTTTTTTTTTTAACCTTAGACATACTTTTAGTATTACGAAGGATTGTGGTATCGACATAAAGCCCGTTAAATATATATTTGCTATACTTATAAACCAATTTCTGATGACTAAGTTTTTTTTTATATTTTATATTAAAAAAACAAAAACTTACAGTAAAGAACGTATTAAAATGAAATAGCTATTAAAATTTAATTCATATTCAGTTTTATAAAGAAATTTATTTGAAAAGTTTTAGTATATTTGAATCCCGGATATTGCATTGCGTGTCGAGTGAAAAAAATCGAATGGATATAGAAATACCTACTTATGTTATTTTTTAATGAACATAATGAGTATACATATGATTTACTTACCTATACATTTACCTATAGAGTATTTTCATTTCAACGCGCTGGTTTCGAGGTTAAGTGACGCTGCACTTTGAGAGTTCCGCCACTCAACACGCAATGCCTTCATAATTCGGCGAAAAAGAAAGCACGGAGGGTCTTAACACTAGGTTCCTTGTGTCAACCCTGCTGTGTGCGGGATACATCGTGAAGCTAATTAGATAGATTTGGTCTAATCTGTTAATTTATGTTATAACTAATAACATAAATACAAAAGCTCATTACATGCTTTAAATGTATATAAAATATAAAAGTAGTATTTCAAAATTTCCCTCTAGAGCTTAAATAAATAATAAAAATAAATATTTTTTATGAATTAAAAGCAGGTATTCAACTTCGGTTAAAGATATTTCTTTAAAAAAGGTAAATAAAGTTCGCGGCCATTGTTGTCGGCTTCGCTAAAAGCTACTTACACTCTATAAAGGAAAGAAACATGGCGATTTCATTGTACAATTATACCGCCTACTTAAATGTAGCTTATAATGAGGAAATTGTAAATGAGCCTTTGGTTTTGTCTCAATGTAAATTAAATAACATGTGTTAGACGTATAATTAAATACAATGATGGCAGATTTCGAATCAGGAAATGTAATTGCGTATTGAAATGTTAACAAAAAATATTTCAAAGTTACGGTTTTTCCTGTACATTGCTGGATAGTCAGAGAAAACCTAGTGTTAACACTAGGTTTTCTCTATATACTACGTTCTACCTTTTCTGCCCGAATTCGAGATATCGCATTTTAAATTGTAGAGCTCAACGTCGTAATTTGGTCCGTGGCATCAGAGGAGAAAATAACATAATTACAAGTTCTTTGATTTGCACGATTATTACAGATTTTGAATGAAACCATTTTAACCGGATTAACCGCGTATATTTAAGATTATACATTTTGGAAACCCGACGTTTTGAACACTTTACGCGAGGAAATTAAGAAATCGTTGGCGGTAGTTTGATATAATAATTACGTCAACTGACAGACGAATGCCACCTCAGTCTACCCGTGACCACGGACTACTGTGTCCGAAACGTGGGATTTCCAAAATGTACAATTTTATATTCACGATTAATCTGGTTAAAATAATTTCATTTAATATAAAATAAATAATTAATTTCAATGAGTTCTCCACTCATGGACACCTAACACACAAATATAGCGTTTATTGTCACATACTATCTCACTTTACTTGATTACTTCATAGATTTTTTTTATTTTGCTTCACGCTGTATCCCGCACATATCAGAGTTTGCATTAGTCCCACCCTTGAGTAGTTCTGTCCCATCCTAGAAATTTAAATAACAAAAAAAAAATACCTGAAACCTTCAAAAAAGTACAATAAAATATCTCTAGATACGCGAAGTGCTTGGAGCTAAAATATGAAATAACAAAATAAAAAGATAATGCTTATAAAAAATTATAAAAATAATTCCCCTTTAGGATTCTCTAAAAAAAATACTGAAACTTTTATGATAAATATTTTTGCAAAACCTATACAACGCAAACCAGCGCACAGAACGCCGCCCACGGCTCCCTGTAAAACCAGATGAGGTATAAGTGCGTTGCCGGTTTTTAAGGTGGAGATAGACGCGCTTTTTGAATGTACCCATATCATATCGTCTTTTGTCTGCACTGCACAGTGATCCAGCGTCCGCTGTGCTATTAGCTGCAAAGCAATGAATGCTTTGGAAGATTCTAATCTTCCAATATGGCATTGATACGTAGAAGAAACAGCGTAGGGAACAGCAGTCAGTCTTGGGGGGTTTTGAACCAAAGGTTTAGCCAATTCAATAAAACAGTAATCTTACATCAATTTACAAATAGTTTATATTAATATAACCTTTTTATTCATGAAATTTGCCAAAATACAAAGGTGCCAATTGTGCACTTAAATCAGTTTAGCTGTTTCTGAGACTAGCGTGAACAAACGAACGGGCAAACAGACATACCAACCGGGTTGTATATACTCTTTAAATGTTTACATTGTTAAATGTCCCCAATAACAATCTTTTTAATATATCTTCCATGTACAGACACCGATGTGTTACCATTTTATTAAAAATATAGATAAGTTGTTTTTTTTTCAAAATGATTGATCTTCTTATGGGAACTATAAAAATGCAACCCTAAAATTTGAATAATTTTTACAAAAGACCTTAACCTTAAATCCTTAAATCCTTTACAAACATACTTTATACATTAAAACAGGAACGTAAATAAGTGTATTTAATAAATAATTCAGTAGATAAGCAAGCGAAGCCGCGAGCAAGTCGCTAATAAAAGTATAAAGTTATGATATACTGGAAGTTCAAAGTTTTATACTTATTCTTAATATAAATAATAAGTATCGTTTGAATCCAATATCTTAACACTGCTGTTGCCTTAAATAAACAATAATTATAAACCTATATTTCTTAAAACCTTTTCTCTTAGTGCCAACCTCTCCTTTAAAACCTGGTTTTGCCAGAGCTTTTTACGGTTTCCGAACCGTCATACGTTTCTAAGAAGAATTTTTCTAAGTGTACAATAATAATTTAAAAGTTTTAAAAAATATGTATAAATCTTGTGTTAGTGACCTCACAAATAAGTGCTTAAAATATTAAAAACTCTTCAAATGTGACAGCAGAAGAAGAACTAAAATTATAATTATAATATCTTATGCCTTCATAATAACAGCCCTTGGCCTCTGGTTTCTAAGTATCTACATCAGCATTTTATCACGTTCACTGAACGAGTAAAGTTTCATTTCTTCGTGTAATACGCACTAAGCTTGTGGAAAAATTAATTTAATAAATCTGAAAGATCATGTTCTTGAGCTGATGACTGTTTTTCTTTGACCTAATATTATCCTGAACAATATTCTATAATATGATTACGGTTATATATTTGAATGAATGAATTAAATATTTAATATTTTCTTTTCCTCGCCCTGATAATGAGGCTTGGCGTTGAGTTCCGCAAATGGAACGCCTTCAAATCGGAATTCAGCGGAAATTGTAAAACGAAAGTGTCTTAATGTGAACGTGTTAAGGCATGGCAGAGAGAACTCGTGAGTGAATATCTCAACACTACATCCCTTCTTGCTGCCCTGTTATGTGCGAGATACAGCGTGATCCTAAAAAGAAAAAATCGGAGGACAAAAGTGATACCTTACACTAATCTCAGTTAAACAATTTAATATTTAAATTTAGGGTAGTAGGTAGTATACATGCGGCGTTGATTTCCGCCACTGCAACGCAACACGCAATGCCGCCAGAAGTCGGCGGAAAGTGGGGAACGGTGCACTGACAATAGGTTCCCTCTGCCAACCCTGCTGTGTGCAGGATACAGCGTGAAGCTGATTTATGGTAGTATACATATATTTAAATTTTATATATACGTGACCATATAATACAAATGTTGTTTTAGCAATAAAATATTTTATTGAATATAAAATATATATTATCTTAAGTAAATAAATTGAAAAGACCGGATTTGCTTTCGAGCATTTACGAAAAATCCTAATTATTTAATATTCTCCTCACAGTCAGTAAAAATTCCGTCACGAGTTTTAATAGTCCGCAAGTTCATAAAATACGTGACTGAGTTTTGGGTGTCATTTACGAAAATCTTATTACTTCCAAGCTCTTAGTATAATAAGATTTACAATTTATGTGGACAGTTAATGTTTTTTTTTTGTAAAAAAACCTGTCATGGCTCCAGATTGGATGTACTTATGGAATTATTTAAATAAATTAAAATAAATTAGTTTCACGCTATATCCCGCACACAGCAGGGTAGGCAGAGGGAACCTAGTGTTAAGACACTTCGTTTCCCACTTTCTGCCGAATTTTGGGGGCATTGCGTGTTGACTGGCAGAACTCAACGCCGCGCTTTACCTCGACACCAGAGCGAAGAAATGGAAATATAAATTTAAGTAAATATTTCATCTCCTCGAGTGGGGAACGAACCCACGACCAGTCGGTTTTACTTTGTGCTACTGCGCCACGACTGGCCTCAAATAATAATTATTTAAATTTAGCGAAAAATCATTTTTAGTCGTTTATGATCCTCTAACTATTAAAATAAGTTGTTAAACGGCTGATCTATGTGTTTATTTTTTATTCTTTATGACTCCTTGCATAAAATCAGCTTCACGCTGTATCCCGCACACTGCAGGGTAGGCAGAGGGAACGTAGTGAAAGACACTCCGTTCCCCACTTTCTGCCGAATTCCGGAGGCATTGCGTGTTAAGTGGCAGAACTCAACGCCGCGCTTTGCCTCGGCACCAGAGCGAAGAAAATGGAAATATAAATTTAAGTAAATATTTCATCTCCTCGAGTGGGGATCGAACCCACAACCAGTCGGTTTACGGTCACACCTTGTGCCGCTGCGCCACGACCGGCCTCTACCTCCTTGCATGTTTTATTAATAACATTTTATTTATAGCTTTTTTTTGGTGGAGATAGACATCCTACCGCAAATACTACCGCAAGTAGGCCTTTCCACAGTTATGGCGTATGGAAGGACGTTTCTACGAAACCGCACAGTAGTGGACTGCCAAATATCTAGGTGGTGTGGATGACATTTTAGTAGCATAGTGTAACATACTGTGCAGTTAAAAACAGTTCTTCATGAACACTTCCCATGAAAAATGCGGTAGAGAACGCACAGTGAGTCAAGCCTTTCACAGATCATTGATGCGATCAAATGGTTCAAGCTGGGTACACCAGCTTAGAGATGAGAACAGTACTCCATATGAGGTCCTGTACAGATAGGAGAATCGGTGTTTTGGCGTGGAGTAATGCCTCGCTCTGCTGATGAACCGCAGTTTCGTCGAAGCCAACTTGGCCTTGCTTTCTAAATGATCGCTATACTGGCAGTCACTCAAAATGTTTAGGCCCAATATGCTGATACTAGTCGCGGCCATGAGAGAAGTGTTTTGAAAGACTGGCGATAAGACTAATGTGGTTTTTTTGGTTAAAGCGAAAACTTGTGTCTTCGGGAAAAATATAAACTCATATCCAATAATAATATATAATAACATATTCCTGCAGAAAAATTAATCTAACGATGATAAAAAGAAAAAATACTTAGCTACGAATTTTAGACTTGAAAAATCTTTACTTTTCCATTTCTTTTTAAACGTTTAACATTTGATACCCTTCATCCACGTAAGGAAGGTACTGTAACGATAAATTGATAGATGAATAGATGAATAGATCCCAGCTTGAATTCTGAGAAGAAAATCTCTACGTGATCGATTTCAAAAGTATAAGAGGTAGAGAGAGGTATGGCTTAGGAATGGTAATAAAGCAAATGTAGTGATATATGTTTTATTCATGAAAGAAATTTAGATGGTCGTTTCTGTGAAAGCTAGAAATTCAAGGCCGGTCGTGGCGCAGTGGCACAAAGTGTGACTGTAAAACCGACTGGTTGTGGGTTCGATCCCCACTCGAGGAGATGAAATATTTACCTAAATTTATATTTCCATTTCTTCGCTCTGGTGTCGAGACAAAGCGCGGCGTTGAGTTCTGCCACTCAATACGCAATGCCTCCAAACTTCGGCAGAAAGTGGGGAACGGAGTGTCTTAACACTAGGTTCCCTCTGCCTACCCTGCTGTGTGCGGGATACAGCGTGAAGCTAATTTAATTTAATTTTTTTAGAAATTCAAATATAGTAAAAGTTTGGCTGAAGTTACTTTAAAGTTTATGGGTGTATTTTATGCTATGGAACTATGTTTTATCATTCATTCGTCTATTTACTTATAAATATTGATCGGAATATTTTTGTAGAATGCAAAAATGGAAGACAATACTTATAAGGAAGAAAAGAGCCTGGGTTTTAAAATAATATTTTATTTAGAGAGTAAAAAAGAATAAAATGTTTATTTTATACATCAATATCGTAAGTTAAATACATATATGTACATATTAAATACATTTTAAAATTTTTGACATTTTGTTACATTTTGCGCGTCAATCCCCGCTTACCACGCTTGCTGTAAAACTGCTCAAACGTCTCGCCCACCAAGTATTTTATATAAATTTATTAATTGTAGGAAAATTGAGTTGCAGTTTAAAAAGAAAGGTTGAGAAAATGTAACACTTATTTCATATGAAATAAACTATAAATATAAGTTTGTAATGATTTTTTTTATGATTGGCCTCTATCTTTCTGTGATATGATACCCATAAGTTTCTATTTTTCAGACTTGTATTGTAAGTATATGTTGTATACTTACAATACAAGTCTGAAAAGTAGAAACTTGTATTGTATTGTATTATGTCAGTCAATCAACAGTTAATATATCTACTGAAACCAAGCGATACGTTTCATACAAATATAAACAAGTAAACTTTCATACAATCGCAAAAGGTAGATCCCTTCGAACTTAATTTACCAAAAGATATCTGTTTGCCTTCTCTTTGTGAATATCGGTATCTTATTTTATCTTATGCGGGCTTGCGCGCTATGATATATTTTAAATACCTTCTTCAATTCTTTGTTTTCTAAGCTTATATTTACTTAAGTATTAGCGTTTCACTCCTACTTTGCACGACTAGTTATTTTTGATGTCGTTAATTTTCATATCCTAAATCACATTTTTGTAAGTCAATAATACTAGTCGTAATTAAGAGCTATGAAGGCTTGTAAGGAAAACTTTTAAACTACAATAAAAACACAGCCATTCGAGGGAAAGGATAATAATAGGTATATATGTATTTTAGTCATACAAAATATAATTCAGTGACAATCTACATTCTTCTTGAGGGCAGGGGCACGATCGTGTGACAAACGCGATAAGTTATGGGTTCGATTCCCATTCGAGGTAATGAAATATTTAAAATTTTCATTTCTTCGCTCTTGTGTTAGAGCAAGCCGCGATTCCGCCATTCAACATACAATACCTCCAAATCTCGGCGGACAGTGGTGGTAAAGGGTGGTCTACCTTTACCCTGCTATGTGTGGAACACAACGTGAGGTTGAAAAAAAATACATTTTCACTATCACATTATCATACTTATACATGAAGCGTGTCCCACTTTCGATTGTCATTTTCTTGGCCTGCAATTTATATGAAAGATAACGAAAATACAACGCCTGTACAGAATAATATTTCCGTTTGGCAAAACAATTTGGTAAAATGACTTGTACGGTGCGAAATACTATAAGAATAAATGTGAATGTATGTGCCAGGCCTCCGCATGGTTACCCCTTAAAATTTACATGAATAACAACCACTTATGAATAACTGAAAGGCTCAAGAAAGCCCGGAAACACTGTTTTTGTAATAATTTATAGGCACATTCAACGAGCATGTGCCAATTTCCGTCGCAATAGGAATGGACATAAATTATGAATATTTTATTAAAATAAAATTTTGAAGATTAATTGATTGAGGCTAGTCGTAGCGGAGCGGCACGAAGTGTGACTGTAAAACCGACTGGTTGTGGGTTCGATCCACACTCGAGGAAGTGAAATATTTACGTTCCGCCACTCAACACGCAATGCCTCCTGGACCCAGCGGAAAGTGGGGAACGGAATGTCTTTACACTAGGTTCCCTTTGCCTACCCTGTTGTGTGCCGGATAGAGCGTGAAGCTGATTTAATTTGATTTGATTTTTAATGATAACTATATTTTTTGATTTGTGTGAAAAATAGTAATAATAAAAATATTCTTAGTGACAGTGTTTTATAATATACAAATATAATACAAAATATATCATGTATTGACAAAAATAACCTTGTATAACACTCCATTTCCACCGTTTTGCTTGAATTCAAGATATTGCGTGTTAAGTAGCAGAGCTTAATGTCACACTTTGCCTTTTACTGGGAAATGAAGATATGATAATGCCTCGACTTCACATCGAATCCACAACTTACAATATATAGAATATATTTAAACGCTATATCACTGCATAACGGGGGCCTCAATCAATTCAATGGTAATTTCAATGTAAATAAAAAAATTGTAAAACAAAAATGAAAATTAAAAACAGCAATTATTTTGTTCTTTGATCTTCAATGTTTCGCGTAATTTTTCAAGGTCGTCACGTCATACATATATGAATAAGGCATCCCCTTGAATCTTAGTTTTCCGGCTCGATGACACGGATATCGGATTATTAGAGCACCTATCGACATTAACAGAAAATTCCAAATACAATATAGGTGAAATAGATAAATATTTAAATATTATAGGGTCAAAAATAAGGGAAAATATAAAAGTTAGGTTTTCAGCGTCACGCGTCACGGTTCAGAGACTGGAGGCATACCCTAAATTGAGTAAGCCATCTTTGTGTTGAAATCATATATTGCTTTGTTCTTCCTTTTGTTTTATTTTATTTACTGTAATATTAAACAACTACAGATTCAAACGTGAACTATGTTGTATTTTAATAATTTTTATATTATATACAAAGGATAATATTATTTTTTATTTTTAATATAAAGAATCCTATATCCTCTCCAAGAACACTAGGTATTATTATGACATTTTATACAACAAAATAATTTGTTGAGTAGCTTTGGCGTAAAAGCGTAACAAACAAATATATTCACATTTATAATATATTCACATTTATAATATTAATATAATTGTTGTTAGGCCATTCGTGGCGCTGGGCACAAAGTGAGACTGTAAAACCGACTAATTGTGGGTTCGATCCCCACTCGAGGAGATGAAATATTTAATTAAACTTATATTTACATTTCTTCGCTCTGGTGTCTAGGAAAAGCGCGGCGTTCAGTTCTGCTACCCAACACGCAACGCGTCCAAAATCCGGCAGAAAGTGGGGAACGGAGTATTTTAACACTAGGTTCCCTCTGCCTTCCCTGCAGTACGCGGGATACAGCGTGAAGCTGATTTATAATTGTTATTGAGTTAAAATTATTCAATATTCAGAATAAAGTTTATATATAGAGGACGTAATACAGAAGACGAGTTCCACAGGCTAATACATTAATGTAGGCGGTGAATATCATCGCATAATCACTGCTAATACTGACCATATATCATCTTTATGGATGCAGCCTTTGGACATGCCTATCTATTAGTAGTTTGGTATAATATTTAGCTTTTATTTCCACACCATTAGTATATTTTTTGTTTTAATATGAATTTCTTAAATTATTTATTTTCTAGCTTATATTAATAAAAAAAAAAACAAAAAAAATGGTACATCATTTTAAGTTTAAACTGACTTGTTTTGAGTAGCAAATGTCTGATTTGTCAATGAATTTGAAAATTGAAAAACAATTTTCAAGAAACTTAATACGGCGTTACTAATTGAAACAAATTTATATATTCTGTATTGTCTGATACGTCCGACGACGTATGTATCTTAGTATTACCTAGTACTTAGATAGACAAAATTGTAAAGTGTAACCTAATAATGACAAATAATCCTTCGAAGGTCAGACGCAAGGAACATATATTTTAAAACTGTTTTTACAGATTTCAAATTTGAACGTGGCACACGGGCACTAATGTGTGATTGTAAATACGACTGGTTGTGTGTTCTATCCCCACTCAAGGAAATGAAATATTTATTTAAATTTATATTTCGATCTCTTCGTTCTGGTGTCAAGGATCTTTACGATTTTTAATCAATAAATTATTCAATTTTCTTTTGCAGTGGTATATAAATATAATATAAAGGCTGCCGATTTTTAATAGTACAATTAATCTAAGCCGATCTATTTTTGTTATAGGCTGTCGTGAGGTGGAGGAATTTATTGGAAAAGTTTCCAATTGTTGGATTGGCTTTTATTGGAACAATTCCTGTCAACTTTGTACTTATTTTTGTTTTATTGAACTAAGTATAACTTTAGAGAAGTCATTTACGTAACGCTTTTATTAAATGCTAATTTGAATATACTCATATTATAAATAGATATTTTTGGAGCCAGACGCAAAATGTGACTGTAAATGCGACAAGTTATGCGCTACTCAATACACAATACGTACAGAATTCAGTGGAAAATGGTGAACAGAGTGTCTTAACACTAGGTTCTATCTGCTCACACTACGGAATGTAGTGTAAAAAATAAAAAAGTATAAATAGTTCAATAACATTTACTAATAAGACTTTTTATTTCTTATAATACTAGTATTACTGGTACTATCAAATCAAAACAATTGTAACGTAGAGTTTTAGAATAAGTTCAATTGCATAAAATTTTAGATCTATGTTTACTAACGTAAATATCTCACGAGTTCGATATAAGTGAATTTTGAAATAATTAAAAATATATTTTACTTAATAATTATTTTTTTTTTATGGAAAAGACACGGCAAATGAGCGTTCGGGTCACCTGATGGTAAGTGATCACCGCCGCCCACGACCCCGTGCAACACCAGAGGAGCTATATGTGCGTTGCCGGCCTTTAAGGTAAGTTGGGTGCCGGGGACCGGCATTACCTGATGCGAAACGCAGTGGCATACAGCCACTACTTCACGCCGGTTTTACATACCGGGGGTGGTAATGATCCGGTCGAGTCTGCCCATGCGTGTTGTCATAAAATTAAATATCTGGGAAAATCAGTCAAACCAAAGATAGCTGTCGTCAAATGCTACTCGAATGAGCAGTATTCGGAAAGCTACGGAGGATGTTGGCATCCAAAATCTGTTTCACTGATCGTCGTTTTGTATGAATTATTCCGAAATTAAATGATCCACCAGTGGTTCGAGGCTATCTGCATAGCTTGTGAAATATTACCAAGCTAAAGTTGAGAGGTCACATGTCGCATAATCAATAATGTTTGAAGTAAGTGAATCCGTTCTGGTGTTCTACATATGCCTTTGTATACGTAGTATGAACGTAGACTAGCAAGATTAAGTGAGGATATTTCGTAGCTTTATTGGAGAAAGCAGTCAACTCACATATTACAAGTGCGGGATAATAATAAAGTAAGTTAAATGAAAAATATACAGTTAAGTAATAAATAATAATTTTAATAAACCAAATCAAACAAGATTGTTATTTTTGACTTATATACTAGATTTTTTTATTTCATGGTCGTATAATAATAAATTATAATATTTATTTAGTAACTTACCACTTTCAGCTATGAGCTGTTCTTAATCTGTAACAATAAATAACATTTTGTTACATAATTGCGAAAAATGTATTTCCCACAAGTAAATATAAAAATGCATTGAATATGTTTAAAAGTAAATTTATTTTTGGCGGTCACTCCAAAATATTTCCACTACAACGGACATCGATTCTATGTTAGGTGTCCTTGCCGTTATAATTGAGCAGTTTTTCGAGCAACGTCCATTACTTCCGAATATCCTCATTTTGACTCCATCACGTATTGAAATATTAACCATTATTTCTCTCCATCTCTGCCCGCTATGTGAGTTTCACTGGCAAGACACACTAGTCAAAGAATTTTTCTTCAGAATAGGTGAGGTGTTTTGGATGCGAAGATCCTTCGTAGCTTCCCGTTTACTCCTCACTCGAGTAGCATTAGACGGCACATATATTTGGTTTGACTGATTTTCCCAGATATTTAACTTCGCGATATATATAACAACTGGAATCATGTAGGTCCTGTAGCCTCACCGCTCGTCTCATTGTATTGGTACGGTGAATTTTAAAAGTAATTGGACGTTGAATGGATTCCCACTGCCTTGTTATTATGATCGTCCACATCTTACATGTTCTCAAAGGCTTGGTTTTGAAGGTCGACTTGAAAGCTCTTGTGGCTTTGAGTTTAAGTAAAGTTGCTAAAGTTGCTAAAAAAAAGTAGTAAATTAGTTTATAAAATCTATGTTGTTTTTTAACTTATTTTACTGACTTATGCAGGTCCACCTGCACTCTTGTGTTTACCATAATATTAAGGCCCTTCATCAAATCCAACCAATTGAAACGGAATAAGTTTATTTACCGCTGTGGTTCAGTTGAAACATTTTTAACAGTAAACACGATGGTTTTGGGTTTGATTTATTACTATTTCTTTCTCCAGTCAGATTTGGAAGAATGTAGCGTTAATTTTCGGTATACCTAATGTCTGTTTAACCCTGTTTAACAAATTCACATAATTTGTCACCAAAAAATCGTATAATTAAGGGCGAAATCCGACTCGACCTTGGCCAGACATGTTACTTAAAAATATCTATATTTATACTATATCTAATAGACTTCCATTAGTGGTGATTCTTTAGACAATATTTTATTTTAATTTGGGAAAGCTCAAATGACGCCTGAAAATGTTTATACGAAAATATTCTTTATAATTTTTGGTATTATATGGTATTATTAAAAGCTTTCACTTGAAATAATTACACCTAAATGAAAATATATATAATGTAGACACAGAAAAGTATTAGGTAATACGGAAGAGGGAATTCGTCTAAAAGCAGAAGCATAATATAAAGAAATCAATTTTTCATAATTTCTTTACTCTATTTTAACATTTTATCTTTATTATAACCTCATAATAATATATATAAAGTTATAGTTAAATACTATATTGAAGTAAATAAATCTAAAAGGGTTAGTAAGAACCATTAGTTGAGGTAAATGGACTGTCGAAGGTTAGTTGAGAAGGGAAATCCTCGCATGTACTTTTTAAACAACGTTCGACAACACTATTTTTACCTGCAGAGGTCTGCCTCGATAGGGAGGAACCTAGTGAATATCTTGAAATTTAGGACAATAAATATATTTGAATCTGTAATTATTGCGCTTATCTAGGTATCTCACTTTTGAGCGTTTACAATATTCCGTCGACTTATTTATTAGATTGTTTGTTTAGTTTCACGCTGTATGCCCCACACAACAGGGTAGGCAGAGGGAACCTAGTGTTAAGACACTCCGTTCCCCAATTTCCGCTGAATTCTGGAGGCATTGCGTGCTGAGTGGCGGAACTCAACGCCGCGCTTTCCCTCGATATCAGAGCGAAGAAATAGAAATATTCATTTAAATAAATATTTCATTTCCTCGAGATCGAACCCACAATCAGTCGCGTTTACTTTATGCTCTATGTCTTACTTTATGCCCCTGCGCCGCGACTCACTCAAAACGTACCATAATCAACGAATTATGTTGTTCTTCATTTTCATCAAAGAAATCGTGTTTCTAAACAAAGATACCAATAGAATTTAAAGCATTGTAAATGTCATTGAATAACAGAGTAAAATAGTAACTGTTTATTTCTCAAAGAATTCTACGGTGATAAAGCGGGTTTAGGGTCTATAAAATGTAGCTTTGATTTTCTTCTACGAGTGCTACGATCACATATACCTACTAGTAACCTCTATAAATACTATCAAGGAGTACAGGTACAATACAAGTAATGGTTAGATATAGCAGTAGGTACTGGTACTGGTACTGTTTACACTTTATGTAAAATTTATATGTATTATGTAGCTGTATAGTGATTGAATTTCGGAAAAACAAATTCATACCTCATAAGTAGGTGACTAACTAGTATTATCTACTGTTTTCTATGTATTATATACAGTTTAAGTTACTTTAAGCCGATTTGTTTAGTGATTACTATGATATATCCAACTGTATAGATGTATAAGGATAAACAAGTATTGAATTCCTTTTAGGTATTGAAAAAAATCCTTCTAAGGCGTAGCCAGGAAAAAATTAGTGATTCATATTGCCTCCAGCCAGCGTTTTATTATAATTCGACTCAGCTTCACAACGAGATCGGTGACACGCTTGTAAGCATATTTTTAAGTCAAATACAAATCCTATGGTATAAATGTTTTTATTTCTTGGCTCTAGTTTCGAGGCAAAAACTCTGCCTCTTACATGCGGGACACACCGTCAAGCGGAAGAAGGAGATATACAATAAAATAATCAGACGACCCCTCTTGAAGTTCTGTTATATTTAATCAACTTTTTCTAAGAGTTCTAGGTTGTTTTTTTTATTTTAAGTTTACTTACTTAAAATAAAACAAACAACAGTTGAACGCAACAAATAAATAACACGAATCAGCTTGCAAAATAAAAAAGAATTATCAAACAGACATTCGAAAGTTCAGAGGTAACAAACGTAAAAAATACAGTTTAATTGAGAACTCCTTTTACAGAAGTTGGTTAAAAAGTCGAGTACATAGCGATAGTTATTATTTATCTCTGTGTCATACATGAGTCACATATGCCAAATTGCATACAAAATATACTACAATACGTATAACGCTCTTGACCTTTAGTCGTAAAGTACTGGCCACGAGGCTCCAGTAAGAGTTTTAGATATATATTTCCATATTGTGCATGACAATGAGGCTCTATTACGTCTATTTTTGAACAGGCAAGCTCTAAAAGAAAGTTTTGAATAAAATTGTTAGGTTGTAGTGGTGCACTGAGACGGTATTAGACTGTAAATAGGTGTGGGTTCGACCCCTGGTAGGCGAATATATTAAAATATTTTCATTTTCAACAAAGGATAAAGTGGAAATTTGAAAAAAGGCGCTAGATGCCGGTACCTAACGAGGGTGACGCAACCTACGTTATAGATATTTACATTCTACATTCGATTGAGTTGGATTTGTACCGAAATGCATAAAATTTTGTTAAATATTATAGTCACTACTAATTTTGCTATTAAATTATGGGATAAAGCTATTACTGTAATATAAAATCAATATATTTGTAAGATTATCCTTCAAGAGCAGTTATTTTATTCAATTGACTTTTGTTATATATTTATTATTATATTAAAATTTATAGTATATATATATATATATATATATATATATATATAATTATATATATATATATATATATAGTATATATATATATATATATATATATATATATATATATATATATATATATATATATATATATATATATATATATATATATATATATATATATATATATAATATCAGAAAACATTTTTTACTCTATTTCTATTGAAATTGGTTCAGTGAGAATAACAGATAAACGTGGTGGAAAATCCTTTACAAATATCATTGAAAATGTGAAGCGAGCTCAAATAGTCTTCTACCAGACAGCTAGCACCTACTGCACTTAGTGTTCTACTATACTATACTATAATCTAGGAGTACGTATCTCGTTTTAATTGCATCCAGGTACAAAAATAGTCGCTCTAACGATTCAGTTTTGTATTTTTCCTAGTATATAATCTTAGTAGACTATATTTGTTGATTTATGTAGGTTTTGTTTAGATTTATATATGGAATGTGAACGTGACAATTATGAACTGAAATTCCAGTCAATTTTTAATAATTATATTTTTCTAAAAGATGTTTTCCTTTAACTGACAAAATTGAATAATTTTGATGTAAATATTATTATTATTGATAAATTATAAATAATCTTGACGGCAGTCGTGGCGCAGGGGCATAAAATGTGACTGTAAACGCTACAGGTTTTTCGGTTCGATTTCCATTCGAGAAAATGAAATATTTGGTATTTTCATTTGTTTGCCTTGGTGTCGCCACTGCAATGCCGGCAATGCCTTTAAAATTTGGTGTAAAATAGGTAAACGGAATATGAACACTAGGTTCCCTCTGCCTACCCTGCTGTGTGCGGCATACAGCGTAAAATTTATAAAAAAATTCTATATATAATTATTATAAAAACAAAGCTACTCAATATTTAAACTGAAACCTACTTGAACACAGAATTGCTATTATCCGACATAAAAAAGCTGCTGTAGATGCAAAAATGCCTCGGGCTTTAAGAACTTCGTTATGAAGGCTTGTACTGCGTAGAACCGTAGACAATACCGTTTATGTATCGAATAAAGGAAAGAAATATAATGTTAACGAATAAATTTGAATGTTTCAGTTTATTTCACAATAATGTAACATTGTTTGTAGTAAAAGTTATCGTAATATATCATGTTAATTTAGATTTCTATATAATGTAGCGATTTTTTAGCGGCTCGATATAGTAGTACTCTCCGTTTCCCATTTTCCGACGAAGTAGTGCTTTGGCACCACTTGACACCAGAGCGACGAAAATGGAAATATTAAATATTTCAAGTGGGAATCGAACCCACAACCTGTCACATATACAATCACACTTTGTACCCCTGCGCCACTACTAGCCTCAAGTTTAAGTGGATATTAAGAAGCGAAAATTATCATATTATAACGCATGAATCACTCTACAGTGGTAGATTTAATAATATATTTATAAGAAAAAAAATAGTGATGGTTGTTTTATAGAAGACCTTTGCGAACAAAATAAGAAGTTCCAAATACTAATATAATAATAATATTTATTTATTTAAAAAAAAATCGTACATAACAAGAACAGTTTAAGACGATAATAACTACAGGAATATGAAACTGTCGCAGTTATCAACGCCCGCCTCACAAGCGTCGATTCAAAAGTTACATTAAATTTTTCAAAAAAAAAATTAAACATGAAACTTAATTACATAATACAAAACAAATTATTATACATGTAAGAAAAATTGAGAAAATATTACAAAACCATGACAAATAATAATAATAATTGGGGCGAGCTGTTGGGAAGTAGCGACCTCACGGACCTCTGTCCTCTAGAGGGGAATTGTAATCTATCCCCCGCATCTGGCTTGCCTTTATTGGCCGGCAGAGTGGAGCGCAAGAGCTATATGCTTGAAAGGGTGGAAGTGCTCAATCTGCGTAATAGCGGGGAAACCCGCTCACGAGCTCCTCGTGATGGTGAAACCGGTGCACACCTCTTTACACCCTTAGCCGACCACGCCTATGTTGCGCCCAAGGCACTACGCCGCTTTGTGGGGGCCCATCTAGCGGGAGGCGAGTCACCGTCCGCCAACCATTCAATTTGAGACAGTCTGTTAGTCTCACTCAATAGCCCAGTAGCCAGCCTATCTAAATTCCATTCCATAGTTCTAGTTTAGATTTCCACATTTTCCATAGTTCATAGATTATCTCTGGGCAATTACCTGTGGTTACCCAGAGATGGATCCCGGCTGATGCGTCACAGTAAAACATTTGTATATTCTCTAAGGGGCCTCTACGTGTTGGACCTGTGTCCCCACGCAAGCCTTCCAAAGGACCGGGTTCTTTTGAACCCGTGAATTATGAAAGGGAAACATAATAATAATAATAAAGGAAGTAAAATATTTAGATACAATAATGTTACATTTGGAGTGTGTTTGTGATATGTATATGTGCGTATATGTGTGTGTATGTATGTATGTATGTGAGTACGCTTGCTTAAGTGTGCTTGAAGATGTATACAAATAACCTCATTTAGGTAGCTAGGAGGTCTTCTGTTTCATAGTAGTTTAATGTTAATAACCAGGTTGATAGTTTCTTTTTGCATTGGTGAGAGGTTCGAGGATATATGTTCATTTTATTATTGATAGTATTGTACAATATGGGACTGAGATAATAATGTTGTCGATTTGAAGAGACTTTATGCCGCAATTCAATTTGACAAATTTTATGAAGTCTACGTTTATTGAGCATATACTGTATCAAAGGAGGTAGCTCGATGTTTTCGTAAAATAAAAAAATATGTATATCTATCCTTGTTCCTAAGAAATGTTAATCACTACAATTTTTTTTGTCTTGAATGATGTGTTTTATGTAGGTATAGCTAGCGATAACCTAACAACTATCACAGTATTTTTAAAATGTTATATCACACTTAGGAAAGAAATACTTATACAAATTTTTATACGTTTTCTAAATAAGAACTATAACAGTAGTGATACTGTTATAGTTCTTATTTAGACGTGAGTCTTACGCATAGCGACTGTTTGAATACTTTGGCTTAGTCTTACAGCAAAGAATCCATTATTTCCTTTATTTCATTTAATAGTACTGCAATCCAATATTTTTTAAGAATAAAAACAAAAGAGGAAACATAAATTAAATTTTATTTATATATTATTTATTTATATTTTGCGATTGCCCTGAAATCTAGATGTTTATCATATACAATGTAGTCTTAATTCCGTATTCTACCTAACAAATCCATTTCCGAAATAAAGCTTCTTAACGACGCTGTCCTTCTGTTTATAAATAGTCTAATTCTAAGGGAACATTGCAAAACAATTACATTAAAGTTGATTATTAATTTACAAAACAAGGTTTACCCTACTCTGTATTTGAATCTTGTTCTTTTGTTAGTCACGCATGCACGGTGTACTGATATTTTTTTACTTTAAAAATGTAACTCCTTCCAATAATATAAAATATTAAATAAATATAATAGAAGAAGAAAGAAGAAATATCTAGAATCTAGAACGAATTACTCTAAGCCGTATTCAAATTTAGCTTAGAATACATCAAAATATATGGATAATTATGTTGTGTATTTATCATATTATAATGAATTACATAAACCGTCAAATTGTATAACTTAAATTGTCAAATACACAAATCATATTTGACGTCACTCAGCGAGCTGATGGCCTATTGTAATATCTGTTTGACATCGAATATTTACTACGAAATCTGTTGAACATTTTGTCAGTAAAGTTAAATGAAGTCCATTTAGTTTAGATTAAATAAAGTACTTGTTCGAACATCGAAACGATAACGATGTTAACTTTGAACGGTCAGTTGATAGTTTAATGGAGTTTTGTTGGTAAGTATCAACAATCTGTAATAGTATTGTCTTAATAAATCTTTGTTGAAGCTATATGTTCGAATTTTGGAAGAAAATAGTAAATACTTAAGTAAGAAATGTCTATATTCTGTATATGTTGGGACTTGGTGAGGAAATACAAAGACGAACTTCGCTCTGGCACCAAGGTAAAAATTCGCTAGTGTTTCATAAAAAGATACTTAAAATAGAACGATCACTTAAGATTTAATGCTTCTCTGATATTTAATGGGAGTATTATTATTTATTGTATAATTTAGTAAGAATCAAAATGCTATTTTGTGTAAAGTAACAGTTTATATACATATATTATGTAGCATCATTTATTATAGACCACTCGTGGCGTGACACAAATCGGCAAAGTATAACTGTAAAACCGAGTGGTGTGGGTTCGATCCCCACTCGAGTGGATGAAATATTTACTTAAATTTACATTTCCATTTCTTCGCTCTGGTTGCCAGGACAAGCGGGGCGTTGAGTTCTGCCACTCAACACGCAATGCCTCCAAAATTCGGCAGAAAGTGGGAAAATGGAGTGTCTTAACACTAGGTTCACTCTTGCCTACCCTGCTGCGTGTGAGATACATGTTGACAAAAGAATATTGCGTGAGGTGTCTTAAATATAAGATGAAAGGGAATTTTCAGGCTAAATGCTCTACATATTATGAGGAGGCAATTCCAGTAATATATCAGCTACATCTGTCTCGCACGATGAGACTTTGGGGGTAAATCTGTAATTTGTGAACAAAGTAACTCGGTGTATAACCACCGGGTGACTTTTATTGCCCTTAGGATATAAGGGGATTCAGAAAATTGAAAATATCACCTTGAATGTACTACGTTTACTGCTTTAATGTAGATTATACCTGTATAAGTATTTATTTATATTTTTTATTTATAATAAATCTGTAGAAAAGTCGTTTCTGTACATTGAAAATATTTTAAAAAAATTAGCCAGAGTGTTAAAGGATAACTAACAGAATCCATTTCCAAAATTTTTGGAATTTTTGTCTGTTTATCTGTTTGTCTGTTTATCTGTTTATGTGAACACGCATCACGTAAAAAGTTCACAATATATTTAAGCAACTTTTATAAGTAAAAATTACCAGTAAATCATAGTAACTTTTAGTGTTTATTTCATTGTAATAGGTTCACTCTATCAAAAGATAAAAGTATATAAGTTTCCAAGAAGCTTATATTTGATATAGTAGAACTCGATTCAAGAAACGCTATCTATTTTATAGTTTGGAAAGGCTACCGCTACACTCAATTAAAAAATAATGTATTTAAAGTTTACATATTTGAAAAAAAAAATTGAAACATACGCAACGGTATCTATTGACCACATATGATAATGAATGTTCATAACGCATTAAAACATATCGTTGAGTTATTATTTATTATTTAAACGTTAATTACGTCGTGTAAATGTAATCTATACTTATAATAAATTTTACATAAACAGAGTAGTATTTTTCTAACAATGTTTAAATGGTTACAGTTCAATTGTAATTCCCATAGATGGCCCTGTGCATAAAACGTCGTTTTCTGAATCGGGCTGGCAAGATTTTGGACAAAAGAATGACTATAGAAACATCTTATTTATTTGACTGTTGATAAATTTATGTATTTTTAAAGTACAATTGTTCATGGTACTAAATACAAAGTAAACTAAAGTGAATTGTTGGTGAAGATTACCTTCGTAATAGTCTAGCTCAATTCGTAACTATTTCACACAGTAATAAAGAATGATTAAATATTCAAAGAAATATTTTGAATAGGTTCTTCAGTCCGTTCGTTCGTTTGTTATTAATATTTTTTTTAAGAAACGTATAAAAAAATAATTTTTGGGAGCAACCTTTAAAAAATTGTGTCTTAAGAAAAAAATGCTCTGACACTGTTAATAAGTACTTTAGAAGACGCGTGGTGGGCTGCAAGCCCATAGTCTCTTAATAAAAATAAGATGTAAATAAGGATGAAGTATTGTTTAGCCAAAACAAGTCAATAAATTTGTGTGATCATAACTTAGCGCTAGGCAGTAAAAACAACTTTTACAATACTGTTTTTATAATAGCTTAAGGATAACGTGGCGCAGTGGAGCAGCGACTGTAAACATGATGGTAGGGGGTTAAAGCCTCAACAGATTAAAATAATCTCTGGAAAGATTAAGCGCTTGATATGAGGAAACAATAGATAAAGAATCTGATTTCCGCCTGGCAAGACACGATGTCTCAATTTTTGCGGGAAACAAAAAACGAGGCAAAGCTATAAACAATAATAAAATAAATTCATTGTTATATTTAATCAGCACAATTGTTGTACTTCTTTTTATTTTATTATTACAATTTAAGAAACATATCATAATTTAAGGTGCTTGTTCTAACTGAAACTCAAAGAAATAAAACAGAGAATATGAAATTCATACATTTACAATACATTTTTGGCAGTAAAACTAAAAAAAACTAAAAAAAGTAAACTTTTTTTTTTTTTTTCAGCTTCACGCTGTATCCCGCACACTGCAGGGTAGGCAGAGGGAACGTAGTGAAGGGCACTCCGTTCCCCACTTTCTGCCGAATTCCGGAGGCATTGCGTGTTAAGTGGCAGAACTCAACGCCGCGCTTTGCCTCGACACCACAGCGAAGAAATGGAAATATAAATTTAAGTAAATATTTCATCTCCTCGAGTGGGGATCGAACCCACAACCAGTCGGTTTACAGTCACACTTTGTGCCGCTGCGCCACGACCGGCCTCAAAGTAAACTTTTGTATAACAATATTTTTTAATCATAAAAAAAGCACGAATGTCCTCTTAATTGGAACGACAGATATCTATTAAGTTACATGGAGACGTTTTATTTCATTCAATTAGAATAAAAAATGATATAAAAGTACTTTATATCTGTTAGAACATTAAAACTCATTTTCTCACTAGAGACATTGAAATTCTACAATATTAAAAATCTTTATATATTTAAAGCCAAGAATTTAGGTTTCGTTTAGTGGATAGAAAAGGTCTACGTATTGGTACAATGGCTGATTGTAAACTTGGCGGTTGTAAGTTCGCATCCCAGTCTGGGGAGTACGTAATTTTTATTTTCTCGCCCTGTGAACCCCCGCGAATTCTGTCACATTTTTTTTAGCTTCACGCTGTGTGTGCTGTTTAGACGCACGTCACAAACTAAAATATCATTCACACCACCTGGGGAACAGAATGTTCATAATATTAGGTTCCCTGTGCTTATCCACATATGCCTATTGCGCAGCGCAAAAGCGTTAAACATGGTAACTGATAATCTTTTATCGATAAAACTAACAATAACAATATAATGAGTACGTTAACACATAAAGCTAAGTTTACAGCATCAATCTTCGACCTAGATTGCTCGCTATCAATCTTCGGACTCTATTTAATACGTATAAACATTAAATTCTAGGCAAACTGTTGAATACTTATCAATGTCGCTATTTTAAAATATTTTGTACGTCAAACAAATGGCCGACATCATTCTGTGAATGTACACAGATATTCTAGGATCGTAGACTTTACCATTAATTTTATACTTTATTTATGTTTATTTACTTAAATGTATCTTTCCATTTCTTCGCTCTCGTGTCGAGGTCGTGTCGTAAAGCACGGCGCTGAGTTCTGCCACTCAACACGCACGCCTCTAGAATTCGGCAGAAAGTGGGGAACGGCGTGTCTTAACACTAGGTTCCCCCTGCCTACCCTGCTGTGTGAGGGATACAGCGTGAAGCTGTTTTTTTTTTATTTATGCTCTAAACTTAAGTAGTACTTATAGTTTTGAGAATGAATTAAAAAAAATTGCTTCACGCTGAATCCCGCACGTAGCGGAGTAGGCAGAAGGAGGGCTAGTGTAGACGTTCCACTCGCCGCCACACGCCGAATTCTAGAGGCATTGAATGTTTAGTGGAGTAACTCGATGCCGCGCTTAGCTTCGCAACTAGAGCGAAAAAATGAAAATATTAAATATGTAATGGGAATAGAACTCACAATTGATTGATTAATACATTTTTAAATTTTCAGTTTATTTGGGACCGGTAATAGAGTTAACGGTGATTTAGCTGAATTAATGAGATCGTGTAACGTCAGCATGGCTGCTCGTTTGGCCGTACACAATGTAGTGCTTATATTAACACTCTGTTTTTTTTTTGCCTACAGTACTATGAGGCCAGAAAACGAAAAGATAACCCTCGAATATCATAAATCGTATAGTGACCACATGTTTTAAGTAGTGAAACCTTGTAAACAACTTATTACATTTATAACTCTTTACCTCGTTGTAATGATCAAATTTTGAGCTTAGTAAGTAGTATATAAATGTGCTCTCCTCTAGTTCCAAAAATTTTATACAACTTTTAAACTGCAATAAGTTTATATTCTGTTTCCATATACTCATTATGTTAATCGATGCGACGTCATGACTATTCTTAGTTTTTTTTTTAAATTTGACCATGAGGACGAAACCGCAGCATTATTACGAATGTACTTCCATCTAATTTTTACGATGAATTTTGAATATAGCTACACGTGCATTGTAGCGAAACTCAACGCCGCGCTGCGTCGGTAGCGGAGCGAGGAAATGAAAATACTAAATACTATTTATGATCAAATATTTCCAAGTATGGGCAATGCTCATTTGGAAATGCTTTTGCAAAGAAGAATGCCCCTTCATACATATTCATAAATGTAATGCAGAACCTTTAAGCTCTCTGTGAAAAATATATTATTAGAAACAATACAGCACTAGTAATACATACTAGGAACGTCTTCGTTAGCAAAGGATTAGCGATAGCCAAAGCGTATATCGTTATTTGAAGCTAAATACTATTGTATTGTATTCTATATCTATACTTGTAATAAAATCTTAACAGATCGGTGTCTGTACATATATGTGATGATATATGCATAAGACAAAATGTTATTAGGCATCTTTTTAATATAATAGAGTTCTATTCCTAGAACAGTATTTTGTTTGTCTGTGCGTTTGTTCCCGCTGATCTCAGAATCAGCTTAACCGATTTAATTGTAGTTATCCCTTTGTGCAACTGTTTACTGCATTGGCTGAAACTTTAGCTTTCAGTTTGTAAGACGATTGATAAAAACTCGAGATTAAATGATGTTAAAAACACCTAAATACCGTATAGCTAAATATTTTTATACAGATCTTTTTATTTAATTACTTAATGAGAAAATCATGACGCAGTAGAACAAACGTGTGACTATAAACGCGACGATTGTGGGTTCAGTTCCCACTCGGGGAAATGAATCATAAATTATTAATATTTTCAATTCTTCGCTTTGTTAACAATGCAAAAGCATTGAGTTCCGCCACTCAATATGCCTATGCAATGATGCCTCGGAAATTGCGCGAAAAATGGAAAAATCCGTGTCTTATCCCTAGATTTCCTATGCTGTTTGCGGGATATAAATAGCGTTACGCAAAAAATGACTTTATATCACTGTTCACCTATATCTATACATATATACATATACATTTTTACATATACACAAAATTAAAGGGTATGTCTGTGATATTAATAGAACTGTCTTTTTTACACACTACCAAAACGCAAATAAATAATTTTAACATTTTTATATATCTCTCATGCTATATATCCGGGTTAACCTCAGGACCAGTTGAACCGATTATTATGGGACTAGCTGAAAGGTTGTCATGCAACATAAAGACTATTTTGACACAATAAAAGGGTTACATCAATTTAAAGAATGTTTCTATAAAACTGCTACTTCCTATAAGAATTATTTCATACAACTGTTTTATTGAATTGACTAAAAGTTTTGTTTTCAATGTTCTTTTGCTTGATATTGCTTGTAAAATATTATTTTTATGATAGAAAAAACTCGAGATTGTACGATTATAAAATAGATCGAGAATTAGGATTCTCCAATCTCCAGCAGCCACGTACGTAGTGTTTGCAATTTCCAGAAATCTTTGTGGAGCAATATATCTATAATAGTCTATATTTATTTGTTTATGTTACAGAGTCGGAATTTATGTGGGAAAAAACTACGTTTACAGTGTGCGTGCAGTTACAGTTTACCTAGACATGTGTGAAATAACTAAACATTTTCCTATTAAATACGAATATTTTTTTGCGCAAAGGTATAAAGTGTGACTGTAAACGTGACTGGATGTGGATTCGATTGGAAAGCGCGGCGTTGAGTTCCAACACTCAATACGCAATGCCTCCAGAAGTCGCCTATAATTGGGGAAAGAAGTGTCTTTACACTAGGTTCTTTCTGCCTACTCTGCGGTGTGCGGAATACAGCGTGAAGCTGAATTTATTTTATTTTAGTATAGATAACAACACTAAAATAATTAATGCATTTTTATGGTTCTGGCACTTAGGACTCCAAATGAAATTAAGCAATAATAGGGAATTTTCATAATCATTTTTAAAATCCGATAGAATTGTTGAATCTATAACATGAACTAATTATAATACGAAGTAAACACAAGAAATCCCAGTGGATAAGCAACGTCTCCTATAATTCCTAACTAATGATAGTAGAGACCAGCTACAATCTGGGTCAAGTAAAAACTACGTAAGCAAAAAACTTGCGCCAAAGTAACAAAACTAACTTATTAAAGGTATATTTTTTAAATTAAATTAGTTATAAATTCTAATTAATTTAGTTGTACAAAAAAAAGAAATTAGATTTGCGATAAATAACAATAACAGAGAGCATTGAAAATTATTTCTGAACATTAATGCCCGTATCGCGATCGTCTGTCGAAGCAAGGCTAAATTGTCCTCAAAGAAACTGGGGATCATGAACAGAGCGAGACAGTAGACTTCACGACAAAATACTCTTAATGACCTTATATAGGGATCAGGTTTGGCATCATATGGAGTACTGTACTAATCTCCGGCCTGGTGCAACCCAGAATCAGCTTCACTCATTTAATCGCATACAATGTAAAGCCAATATATATATATATATATATATATATATATATATATATATATATATATATATATATATATATATATATATATATATATATATATATATATATATGTATATGAAGTAGCACATAATAAGCACACAAAGAAAAATATACGGCCGTATATTGAAAAGTATTTTTGTTGCTATTTATTTAACAAGCAACATGAACCATGTACGCTGTTAGTGCAGCTGTAGATATTTTTTAGCGTTTTACCTCGACACCAGAGCGAAGAAATGAAAATATTCAATATTTAATTTCCTCAAGTGGAAATCGAACTAGCAACCTATAACATTTTGTGTCCCTGCGCCGCAACTGGCCTCTAATAAAAACGTTAATTTTGAAATTATAAAAAGTTATATTGTATGTACCTACTAAAATTCTAAGGAATTTTGAGCCAATAACCCAAAATACTTTATGGTGGTTAAAACTGTTGTAACATTCTACAGTGATTTATACAAAATTGACGTTCGAATGTTATCCAGTCACGTAGAGAAGTGAACTTAAGCTTCAGGTAAATTAGTATTCTGATTAAAATTTTGAGAAAGCTTTATATAACTTAATGTAATTTTGATATAAGAAACACTATTGTAAAGTGTATTTTATTGTTGCCAATTATATCAATTTTAGTAGGTATACTTGTCGCTGTGGCGCAGGGGCACAAGGGTGTGACTTTAACGTGACTGTTGTGGGTTCGATTGCCTCTCGGGGAAATGAATTATTATTTATTAATATTTGCTTTTCTTCGCTCTGGCACCAAGGTAAAATTATTCCGTTGAGTACCACACTCAACAGGAATTGAAAACTTTTTAAAAAATTCGTATAATATTTTTCTCTCTATCCTGTATAATATAACATTGAAATTAAAATTATTATCTCTTATCCAATTGGACATACTCGTAATAAGAAAATCAATAATTATACTCAATTATAGTTGTTGTTTAATACACTATATACTACAATAAATTTAATACTCAAATATATTATCTCCTAAGTATAATCTACAGTTTCTTCACGCTGTATCCAGCTAATGACTGGGTGGGCATAGGGCAATCCATTTCTGACTTTCCGTTGAAATTTCAAAGTGAGAATCAAACCCAGAGTTGTCGCGTTTACACGCTTGTTTCACTTGCCGTCGTGGCTCTGCGATACATCCTCGTGTAATTTAAAATAATTCCGTTGCCCTATAAGACACTTCGAACTCACAACCGTCATATTTACACTTAATCACTTGTGCCCCTGCGCCACGACGGCTTCAGTAATTTACATGATTTTTTAAAATAAAAAAACTTAATGAATTTCATTGCATCCAGAAAAAATATATACCTATATATACAATAACGAATCTATGTCCCGTGTAGATTAAGCCACGGTTGTTTCATCCAGACAAATTGAACGATTCGACTTAGAGGCTTGGCTTTACTATATATCAACTAAAGTATATACAGTGGTATTAGCACGCTTTTATTTACTTTTCCGTATCAACTACCTCACCATTAATTTAGGGCAGTGTTTATTGAGTGTCGATTTACTTCGACTGTTACCTAATGAAATTAGACTAATCGTCTCTGTCTCTGAAGCTATAAAACAGTCTTAGGGGCCCGCCCTCTCCTTCTAGAATATTGAAAATTTGGTATTGTGTAAGAAGAACTTTTTTTTATGGAAAAGGACAAGGAAAACAAGCGTTCGTGTCACCTGATGGTAAGTGATTACCGCAGCCCACGGCCACGTGCAACACCAGGGGAGCTACAGGTGCGTCGTCAGCGGTCGTCGTCAATAAAACTATTATGGCGGTTTTGAAATGTTCGTGAAGTCAATATCTACACGTAGTAGCAGTTGGTTCGATTCTCACTACAATGGCAAAAAGAAAATCAAGAGGCTTCGTTTAGTTTACCTATATTTTATGTGTGTTCTGTGTACAGACATAGACACACATGTCTGTACTTTTTGTTATGAAAAGAGACCACTCATGGCAAGTGTGAGACTGTAAACGCGACAGGTTGTGGGTTCGATTCCTATGTGGGGAAATGAAATATTTAATATTTTAATTTCTTCGCTCTGGTGTTGAAGCAAAGCCGTCGCTTATGTACATATATCACAACAAACAAGTTAAATTATCTTAAAACTTTTAACTTAAAGGTAAAGTTTAATTGAAAATCACGACTTACGAGTATAAAGTCTCCCACAAACCCCAACAATGCGCGTTATCTCATATCATGTTCAAAATTCGCGAAGCCACAGCGTTCATGGATTAGCTATTAACATTTACGATAATCTGTGGTTTTACTTTGTAGGGGTAGTGCACAATCATTATATTATTTAGAACCAACATTTGTAAGCACACTAAATCAGAGTCCTAAAGTTATTCGCTATAAATACAATTGTGTAATTATTTTCCACTATTGTTTTGTAGCGTATAAATAACCGATTTAAATATATAATAAATGAGTTGACTATAAGGTCTCGTATCACTAACAACGTTACGCTACCATAGCCCACAATTTTAAGCGTGATTAATGTTATGCTATTTTTTGTCAGCTTCACGCTGTATCCCGCACGTAGCAGGGTAGGCAGAGGGAGTCTAGCGTTGAAACACTCCATTCGCATTTTTCACAGAATTCTGGAGGTATTTTATTTTATTCTAGAGGTATTTATTTGTATTGAGTGGCGGAAGTTAACGCCGCGTTTTGCCTCGAGACCAGAGCGAAGAAATTAAAATATTTTAACACGCTTGTAACGCTTGTGGCATTTCCAGTGTGCCGCTTAAGCACAATCTCTTTTACCTACCCTACTCTAGTATCATGTTGTATTGTAATCTCGCTCTGGTAACGGAACTAAGCGCAACGTTGAGTACCGCCACTCAGTATGCAATGCCTCCAGAATTCGGTGAAAAATAGGGAAGGCAAGTGGATACAGAGTCAACACTAGGTTCTCAGGTTGCCATCTGCCTATCATACCCACACATAGGCGAGATTCAGCGTGAAGCTAAAAAAAAAAGATTAAAAAGATTATTTATAATTTTCATGGTTCTGTAGCTAAAAGGTTGGATCATTTTCAAGATCCTTTTTTTCAAGAACGCGTGCTTGGAAAAAAGGACTTTTATATTAATTACAGCCTGAGGCTGTAATTAATATAATAAAAAAAAATACTCTCTACTCCCGTAGGGTACAAGAGAAATATAATTCTTTAAATTTTTCCAATACAAAAAAATTATTCGTTTATCGTCCGATTTTGTCACATATAGTATGAAATTTACAGTGTGCTTATTATATGGTGTAGGATACTTCTAGCTTATCTACAATGATGTAATTATTTCGAAACAAACGAAGCGCGTATCTCATTCGTACTTGATGGGTTTTATTGAACACTGCATGCGTACACTATTATTATATTAATATTGTACTATTACACAATTATTTATATTAAATGCAGTGTTCAATAAAGCAGTTATCGGTTTTATAAATATTAAAAAAAATATATAAAACCGCAATTTTTATGTGCTCTATTGTTTAACAAAATGAGCACACATACAGTCTTTCCACCATCTCCTAAGTCTTACAAAATGTTATGCTGTTAACTAAGATTTGTTTTAAATTAACATTTTATTTTGATATCATATTCTGTATATTAATATAAACACAATCACTTCTATATTTTGAATGAACGTGTTTCATTACGGTACTAATCCTCTCAGAGCAGTAACAGCTGTGACCGCTGAACATACCAAGCGACGGTTGCGGCTATTAGATAGTCAGTTGATGTATTCACATGCAGTGTACGAATTTGTGGTATGAAAATTATGCATAGTTTTTTTATGAACAATATTATAACTAAAAACCGGTTAAATGCGAGTCAAACTCACTCAACCCCTCGAGGCTTCCGTACCAATTTTAGGATTGGAGGTTAACGGGAACATAAAAAAAGCCTGTCGCGGAACACAACGTAAAACTGTTAACGGGAAGAACTATTTATAAAAATTGACAAAGTTAAGTTTACGAGCATATACTCTACTATAGAATACCTTCTCTGTATTCGTGACATACTTGCTTACACATTAAAAATGAATGAAGCGTATCTGTATGTGTATATGTTAATATAATAGTATTTCCGTATAATAGGGAGTTTTAATAAAGGGGCTGTATAATAAAGTGGCTAAATGAAAAAAAAATACAGAATTTAATCATAAAAACTTCACGCTGTATCCCGAGCCAATTGTAAGCCACGAGAGACGAGCTTGACTCGATTTAACCGGTTTTTAGTTATAGTATTGTTATTACTAAAATATAAAAAATCCTGTAAAGATAAAATATAAAATATCTTATGAAATATAATATCAAATACAAATGTATCCTTTATTTCGCATATAATTTAAACTTTTCCTTGCACTTTGTATGTTATAACATTGTAAGCTTGAAAGCTTAAATTATAGTCTTCTACGAAGGTATGAAACAAGCAGCCATGGTTGCAATTGTCATTTTAGTCACGTATAATGAATGTTATTTAAATTATTCACAATAGCTTCCCCATTTTGGGCCGTTACCATATTTTATTCTTACTTATTTAGAAAATGTATAAAATTTTAACGTACTGGACTCGAACCCGCGCCTCCTGGAAACCGACCAGAATTTTATAGTTTTCTATAGTATTTTTCTATGTGTGGATTAACCTTTAAAAGTCCCACTAACCCGCTAAACCGACCTGGTCGGTTTCCAGGAGGCGCGGGTTCGAGTCCCGCTACGTTCAAAGTTTTATACGTTTTCTAAATAAGTATAATATAGGTAATAATTTGAATATTACTATACTATACTTTATAACTATACTATACCTGATTTTTTTTCAGCTTGACGCTGTATCCCGCACAAAAGCGGGTAGACAGAGAGAACCTGGGAACTAGTATTAAGACTCTTCATTCTCCACTTTTCACCGAATTTTCAAGGCATTACATATTGGGTGACGGAACTAAACGCAGCGATTTGCCTCTGAAACTCTGATTACATTCGCACGCTTCTACGTTAAAACGATCTTAAAATGACTTTGCGCTTAATATAATATTAAATACACATGATTTGTCATTTGTTACTCACTACATTAAAATCAATTCCACATCCGCTATCTCCTTATTATCAAATAATTACGTGAAACTATCGTATATTAACTCTAGATACGCAACCGTTTAACATCAAAATATTAAACGGTTGCGTATCTACAGTTTATTTGACTATTTTTTTTTTACTATTTTTTATTTAATTTATTTACCAGTAGATATATATAAACTCATTTATAACAAAGTCTTAAAGAATCATTAGATGTACGGCACTTCACTTCTAAGTTCTAACATTGTATGAGACGCCAACAAAATAGAAGATCCTCCAGTCGCCATCGTCTTAGCAAACTCATCATATTTTGATATCCCATAATTTTAATAACTATCATAGAAAGATGATATACCGTCATATAATATTACGACGCATAAAATTTCATCAGGCCATATAAGGCCCCAATGATAAATGTGTTCCGTATAAATGAGGCGAGGCCTTATTTCGTGTAACACAATTAGTCTATACAAAGCTTCGACGTGTATTGATGAAAGGGCTAACGTCGTTTGACTTTCAAAGTCAAGATTTGGTATAAGTATTTGTTGATTGATATTTTATACTTTTTTTCAGCTATGTTTTCTACTTTCCGCTGAATTCTGGAGGCATTGTATGTTGAATGACGTAACTTAACGCCGTACTTTTGCAATTCGACGCACCTACTGCATATACTGCTATATAGCGAAGGAATACTATTAAGTGAAGGAATATTTCATAAGGCTACCTTTCCATAGCCAGAAGCTAGCTTACAGCTATAGTGCACACGTATATCTTCGTCCTGATCTAATTGTAAGGGCAGCCGGACGTGCGAACTAACCGTATTAGATTAGTTCCGGAAATATTAACCTTAGAGCTAAGGAAATTGTATAAAATTTTGTTCTTTAAGGATACAGGATACAGGATAGTTTGACAAGATGAGCATTTTTTGGCGTCACCCTGCATCTCAGACTGACATAGGCGGAGAGAAACTAATGTTACAACACCCCGTGTTTCACTTTCCACTCATTTTTTAATTTATATATATATATATATATATATATATATATATATATATATATATATATATATATATATATATATATATATTTATATATATATATATATATATATATATATATATATATATCTATATATATATATATATATATATATATATATATATATTATGGAAAAGGCACGGCAAACGAGCGTGCGGGTCACCTGATGGTAAGTGATTACCGCCGCCCACGGCCCCGCGCAACACCAGAGGAGAGGAGGCACAGGTGCGTTGCCGGCCTTTAACGTGAGTTGGGCGCCGGAGCCCGGCATTACCTGATGCGAAACGCAGTGGTATAAAGCCACTACTCCACGCCGGTTTTAAATGCCGGGGGTGGTAATGATCCGGTCGAGTCTGCCCATGCGTGTTGCCATTGCTGGCGACGTGACTCTACCACACGTACTTTAGTCGCCTCTTACGACACCACTAGTACCAGGATGATCCTATTCTAGGCCGGGATCACACGGCACAAAACGTTGTAGGTTCGATTTACACGCACGAATCGAATTATATTTTATATTCCTGAACGGGTGATACAAGTAAAGGCGCGGCATTATCTTCAACTCAGACGGAAAGTGGGAACCAGGTATCTTGAATGTAGAATGAAGTGTACAACTGAAGATTTTTTTATCAGCCTCACACTGTATACCGCACAAAGCAGAGGGCAGCAATCTATTCTAGGCCGGGATCACACGGCAGAAATTTATTCTTCCAAGAGGGAAGCCGATCTTTAACTATCGCATTTACTGTTAGAGGCTATACCGTTAACGCTTAGAAACGACGCGACGGCTTTAATGTTTAGTTCTTATAACTGGATAAAGTATAGAATTCGTCGAGATGAGAATAAAGTTATATATTTATATTTTTTTTGTTTTTGCTTTACGCATTATCCCGCAAAGTCACTTCGCCCCCTGATACACGCCGATTTGTGGAGGCGTTGCGTGTTGAGTGGCGAAATGAAAATCTTAAATTTTTAATTTTCTCAGATGCGAATTGAACCCACAAGCTGTCGCGTTTACAGTCACACGCTTTTGCCCCTGCATCACGACTAGTCACAAATTTATTTAACTTCACGTCAAAAGGTTGTGGATGATGATGATAAGATGATCTGTTGTTATTTTTAATTGAAATGTATAAAATAATAGTAAAAATATCATAATATTTTTTTATTATTTTTTATTAGCTTCACGCTGTATCCCGCACACTGCAGGGTAGGCAGAGCGAACCTAGTGTTAAGACACTCCGTTCCCCACTTTCTGCCGAATTTTGAGGCATTGCATGTTGAGTGGCAGAGCTCAACGCCGCGCTTTACCTCGACACCAGAGCGAAGAAATGGAAATATAAATTTTAAGAAAATGTTTCATCTCCTCGAGAAGGGATCCAACCCACAACCAGAGGTTTTACAGTCACACTTTATGCTACTGCGCCAAGACTGGCCTCAAAAAAATATATAATTTTAAAGTCAATATTTTCTTGAAAGTAAACGTTTGGGACCCTACAGAAGGCAAACGAATGCCTAAATAATAAGGAGGGTATTTGCTGACACAAACACAAACAACGCTGTTTGTCCTTACATTCCTAATTGACGCGATGTATATTTCATGAGATTAAATTCATAAAGCGCTTTCAATAAAATATGTCTTTATTGAAATATTTTTTTCTCATGTTGAGGCCAGTCATGGCGCAGAAATATAAGCTTGTGACTGTGAACAGGATAGGTTGTGGGTTAGATTCCCACACGAGTAAATGAAATATTTAATATGTTCATTTCTCCGCACTGGTGTTGTACTTCACTTCTCAACACGCAATGCCTCCGGAATTCTTGCAGTAGTTCAGGGTAGGTAAAGAAAATTAGACACTAATTTCCTTTACTTACTTACTGACACTAGTTTCCCGCTACCCAGCCTAATATACGCGGAATAAAGTGGGAAATTGAAAAAAAAAATCTCATTGTTTTGAACAGAATTGGTTGCCAATGTAGGTTTTCACTTCCCAGAACGTAAAACTTTCCTGTGACGAACAAAAGGAAATCATAGTTTTAAATAGATTTTTGTGAACTATTACATGGTTAAATTATGAAATCAGAACATTCTTCATTATTGCAATAATAAAATTATAAATGCATTATAAAATAAATTTTATCACCCTCGACTTTATTTTTGTCGTTACGACTACATAATATGCAAGAAAATATAAAAGATAGATAGGGAAAGCCTAGTGTTCGCCTAATTATCAAGAAATTACATCTTGAGTGGCGTAACGCAACGCCGTGCACTGTCATGTTACCACACATAATTAAATTAACTACTATAAATTAAATTTCATATAATAAGTAAGGCAATCGCCTTATTTCAGAGTTCGGCTCCAATTGATTGAAATTGTATTTGAGCTATTATAAACAAAAATAATTTTAAAAACTGAAAAATATAAACTAAAATATGAAATTTCATATGTCACACACATTTTGACAAATTTTTGAAATATTCTTTATTTTATATATGCGAAGTCTTTTTCATGTTTTTTATTTATATCCTTAATTACTTATGACTTTGGAGACTAGAACGCTTTAGATGAAGATATAGTGGACCAGCTCACTATGATGTGTTTAGCGCGATGAGATGCTTATAAAAATACACACCAACAAAAAGCCAAACGAGCCAACTTTTAGCCACAAGAAATTAATGAATAATGTTAAAAAGTCCATGCACATGACAGCTGGACAGATGCAGTTAACAACTAGTTCTAAAATAAACGCGAAAAACATCATAATAAATCATTGCTCCAAATCTATTAGGCAAACGAAAAAGGTCTGTATTTAATTTAATATAAATATGTCTCTTACTAATTAATAATTATTGTGTACATTTTTGTAATCCTGATGAACGGAATACTCAATAAATGAGCCCGACTTGTGCTCAACTTGTTTTCAAATTTACAAATGCATTTTTTTTATATATTAAATTATTTTTTTGTTTAATTATACATTTTTTTACAATTTTAATAATTTGAAAGTATGATGATTATATATGAAAACCGAATTAAATCTTACATGAGAAATTATTCATGATATTATAAGTATTCCGTATTAGTGTTTTCTTTAGTTTCCTAACCACCGATCCCAATTATGATTGGACCCATCAAATATGTTTAGTAGAACAATAAATCACGTTGCACTAATGAGGTTACTGCTGCCTGTAGTTAAATCACCTGCATAATTCGTAAATGATTAACTAATACCTTTCGTATCTTATCAAATTCAGCAAATATTACTAATATTATAAAGTCAGTATTATAAGTGAAGTGAACTGATATGTATTCATTTCTATGAGGAAATCAGTGTTGAGACACTCCGTTCCCCATTTTCCGTCGTATTTTGCAGGCATTGCGTGCTAAGTGTCGGAACTCAACGCCTCGCTTTCCTTGTTATCAGAGGATGAGATGAATATAATAATAGATAATAATTTATATTCCCGAATGGGAATCAAACCAATAACCTGTGTCTTTTACAGGTACATGCTTGTGCCTCTACAGTATAGGTATACTTACTTTTTTCAAACTTGCTGATTATCTATAAAATTAGAATGCAAATCTCGATTTTTTACTAGAAACGTATTAACTTTAACAATTGAAACAACTTTTCTAATTTCAGTTCCATTTTGTCGTCTCCGCGAGTGAATTTGAGTCAGCACAGTCTTTGATCTGTGTTTGTATCTTGCTCTCACTCTTCGAATTCGTTTGACCTATATAACGATAAGATTGACAGACTTAAGAATGGAAAAAAAGCTTAATATGTTAAAATTGAGTTTTTAATGTCAAGTAATTATAAATGTGGCAATTTGTATAGATATTTCTTATTATTACTTTGTAAGTGTAAATGTTAATAGCGTAGAAATTTTAATTTATGATATTTTTATAAGTTATTTCCTTAATGAGAAAAATACTTCTAAATATATATACATTAACCAATTGTGATCTTTGGTGTTTCGCTTATAACCACTGTGGCACAGTGGAATAACTTACGGCGTAAAGTAATGGTTACGGGTACTTGCGCTAGCATGGTAAAGTATCCCAAGGGAGTTACCGGTCCTCCTACTGGGCGCCTCCCCAGGGGATAGGGAAAACTAGTCGCACTTGCGGGCGAGTGGACTGGGAATTTATTTTCGGCGCGGACCAAAACAAGCCAGGCATGGGCGTACCTTTAGTCCATTGCTATGGACACGGTAGCACAAATACAACATGTCGGTAAGAGATAATTTTATATTTCTCCAGGAGGGTACCAGTCCGCATAAGGTGCGAGAATCCCTCCGTACTACGGCACACAAACCCCATGAATCTGGATCTGTACCGATATGTTGCGGGGGAGGGGCCTGAGATGGGCAGATGTGGTGTGGAGATAGAGAAATGTGGAGTTGTTGTGGTGCTAGAGAAGGCTGTTAAGAGCACATTGCTTGAGAAGGGCATTGTAGATGTCGTGCCTGTTAGAGGCGGTGAAAAGACTTCAGTGCTTTCTAGTCAAGTGGAGATGTTGCTGAAAAGCGCGAAAGTGGTTTTAGAATTCGCCTCCATTATCAGCGGGAGATCCAGGTCGTGTTCTGTGTCATCACGAGTGTTCTATAGCCGTTTTTGGCGTGTGACTCCAAGGCGGATAGCTACGTGTCAATGGCGACGCAAAATGCGGTGACAGAGACTTGCAATACCGCAAAAGATTTTATATTTAAATACATATAATCATTCCTCTTAGTAAGGATCGAACCTACAACCGTCGCGTTTCCGGAGAAACGTGGGTAAGCCCACTAAACTTCAACGACCAACTCTCAGATTAAATTATTGTTTTTATATAAAAGTGTTATTTCCTTTGAACAAGAAATGCCTATACATCTAAAAATATAAAGCATATCCATTCTCTGGACCTGCCTGCTCGTGTCAGGTATTTTCAAATCGACTAAACCGCATTTCGTGCGATATTCGCTACAGTAAGCATTGGTCAATATTAATGTACAAACAACGAGTTCAAAATGTTTATGTTTGTTTTATTTTAAAACTGAAATAAACATATAAAATTAACTGATACATATATTTGTTTCTGACTAAA
Organism: Heliconius sara; assembly: GCA_917862395.2. Classification (NCBI taxonomy): domain Eukaryota; kingdom Metazoa; phylum Arthropoda; class Insecta; order Lepidoptera; family Nymphalidae; genus Heliconius; species Heliconius sara. Next base: position 5,938,843 of record OU860793.1, read on the forward strand.
AGAGTGCCTGATAATTACGAGAAACAATTTTTTTTTAATTTATATGGATCACAGCATTAATTATTAAAATATTTTATCACATTAAATTAGAGACTGGTTGTGGGTTCGATCCCCACTCGAGGAGATGAAATATTTACTTAAATTTATATTTCCATTTCTTCGCTCTGGTGTCGAGGACAAGCGCGGCGTTGAGTTCTGCCACTTAACACGCAATGCCTCCAGAATTCGGCAGAAAGTGGGGAACGGAGTGTCTTTCACTAAGTTCCCTCTGCCTACCGTGCTGTGTGCGGGATACAGCGTGAAGCTGATTTATTTATTTTATAAATTATAAAATAGTTTAATCATAATTATTAGCAATTAGCAGGGTAGGCAGAGGGAACCTAAATACCTAGTTTTAAGAAGCTTTCATTTTTTAAACATGGTTTCTTTTAATACGAAAATTCAATAAAGTTATTAAAAAAAGACTACAACATTTAAAGTATTTTACTTTTAAATTTGACAATTAGTTCTATATCCTTTATGACGGCCATTTTTTTATTTTTTATTTTTGTTTTAAAATGTATGTTTTCCTAAGCTTGTTTATCTTATGAATTAAAGTTTATATGTGCGATATAAGATCTATTATTTACAATAAACTAACAATAGCTTTGATTGGTATTATAGAAAAACTTCTAAAATTCCTAATTAGACACAAATTCTAGAACTATTCCGAGTCCTAATGATCATTGGTTTATTAGTTAACAAGACTCTATAAGCCACTCGAGATTTACAATAAATCTATTTTGTGACTTTAAATCTATTTTGTGACTTTATGTTTTAACATAAAGAAAATAAAAATCATTAAAAAGTATAAAATAATATTTCTTTACTTGTCTTCTAAATACAACAATCGATAACTTTATTTACTCACACAAATTAATTTTATTTGGAGAAAATAAAATATTTTTCCGGGTGTCCGCCCCATTTTATGACATGTATGTCACGTGTCTTAACACCAGGTTCTCTTGTCTACTCTGCTGTAAGCGGGATAAAGCGTGAAGCTGGAAATCATCTTTGTAGGTGTTGTGTATAGTAAGACAAAAGCCTACGACGACGGCTACGACGAATAATCATGCTGTCGTAGCCTTCGGCTACCACATAATGTCATTATATTTTTATTATTAAAAGCTTTTATATATTTATGAATTACGAGTGACCCCACAAAGGCTCTGCTAAATCTGTTAATGTTTCATCTAAATCTGTTCAGCACTTTTTTTAGCTTTTTTAGTGTGAAGCTGATTTGATTTGATTTGATCCATTTTCACAAACTTCCACATTTATAATATTAGTACAGACTTAGAATAATGAGATTTAAGTTCCTAATGTAATTATAAGATTAAATAAAGTGAATAAACAAGAACCTCAGAGGCCTAGCCTTACAGAGCCTAGGTCGGCCTGTACGGTCAAAGGCTAAGAATAATACTGATAAATGTTAAATGCAACAACAACATTACTTAGAAAGCAGTAACTGATAAACTCTACTACTAAAGTTTATATTAAACTGTTTGCTTACTGAGCTCTTACCTGAAACATCTTACGATAAATGAGGGTGGTAGATATCTGTATAACTTGTTCTAAGGAAAATATATGGTATTTTACCATTATTATTTTTTTATAGAAAGAACTGTCTAAGAATCATTGGACCCAGTAAAAAAACATACCTTAAAAATACGGTTAAGTTCGAGTCGGACTCACCCATAGAAGTTGAAAGGGAAGTATATCTTTTTTATATATAAATAGATTATAGTTATATGTTCCTGTTCTGGATATAGTTATGTTAAGGTACAAAAAGTGATTATACGATCATTGGAAGGAATTGATCTGTATTTTGCACGTGTCAGGGTTTGCAGAGGGAACCAAACTAGATATAAGTAAAGCAAAGTAACAGAAGAATATAGTAAAATAAATCTATTATCTTATAAAAACTTTACTGAAGAACTTAATAAAGAGACTATTTCTTTTTTAAACGTCTTTCTTAAACGTCTTTCTAGTTATATATATAGTCAGTACTAGTTGTAACATACCCGTATGTATCATTTTAATATGTGTTTTTAAGTATTTTTCTATTAGGTGTACATACCTACCTACTATATAATAAGCACGTTAGTAAATTTATAATCTATCCAGGCAAACAGACGTATCTAATGTGAACGGAGTTTCTAAACAGTAGACAAACAGGTTTCCACTACCTGCTATGTGGCGGATACAGCGTGAAGCTAAAATTTTTTAAGCAAATTACGATTTTCATACACTTTTATATATTGAAACACAAAACATTACATTAAAATGCGGTAATTGAAGAAAATATGGTTTCTGATTTAATTATCAAAGGTCTGCTCCAGGCGGATTCATAAGCACGTCTTAGTTACCTCGTTTGTTCAATTTAACAACTTATTTGCTACCAATTACAGTAATAAAGGCTGACAGTATCTTTTTTTATAAGATTTTTATTTTAATATTTAAAACTTAATGGACGTTTTATTGTAATTAAGATAAGATAATGTTAGATAAGGTAAGGTAAAATAGAAATCTATATTTTTTTTTATTTAAGGAACTGAGAAACTGTGATTCAAATTAGAGGTCTCTAAGTGTGTCTTTGCAATTTTTTTTCTTTTTCTACACGCTATATGTGATTTGCCCTTTGACACTTTGCTCTCCACTTTCCACCGAATTATCAAGGCATTGCATGTTGAGTAGAATTCAAGGTCGCGCTTTGCTTCGACACCAGAGCCAAAAAATTGAAAATATTAAATATTTCATTTCCTCGAGGGGGACACGATCCCACAACCTGTCGCATTTACAAGCACATGCTCATACCTCTGCGCTACGACAGGCTTCTGGCCTTTTGTCTTTACTATTTATATTACATCGAGAGATTAATGTAACGTATATGTCGCTTCCAGTGGCCTGTAACAAGTTTGTACTCGTTTCACTGCACTTATGCTTCAATACTGTTTAGTAATGCTTGTTTATTGAAAAGGTAAGATTTTTTTTTGCTCGATTAGCCATAGTATAAATGTTCAAAAGGCAGATTATGTAAATATTAGTATTTAATAAAATTTACTATTTTTTTAAGGTATGTCATATCGACCTGGAAACATTGTCGCAGAAAGAGCATGGCGCGTGAAATGAAGTTCCTGCGATATTTACGATATTTATTGTGAAACGAAGAGATGAATTTTTAATTAAAAGTTTTGTTTTAATGCTTTACTTTAATGCGGCTTCCTGCACATAGCAGAGTGGGGGAATTAAGTGTTAAGATGCTCCGTTCTCATTAGGACACTTCCGTTTATAACTACATACTTCCTCCTATTTGTCGGGTGTAGCGGAATTTAACGCCACGCTTTTGAATGAGAAAACGAAATATTAAATATTTTATTTCCCAAAGTGGGAATCTAACCCAAAACCGCGTTTACACTCGCACACTTGCACTATAACGGTCTCGCTAATTGTACTTCTGTAAAAGAAGAAAATTTCGAAATTCATCCAAGATGGTATTAAATAAATGAATCTCGTATGGTATTAAATAAATAAGGCCAGTCGTGGTGCAGCGGCACGAAGTGTGACTGTAAAACCGACTGGTTGTGGGTTCGATCCCCACTCGAAGAGATGAAATATTTACTTACATTTATATTTCCATTTCTTCGCTATGGTGTCCAGGCAAAGCGTGGCGTTGAGTTCTGCCACTCAACACGTAATGCCTCCAGAATTTGGCAGAAAGTGGAGAACGGAGTGTCTTAGCACTATGTTCCCTCGGCCTACCCTGCTGTGTGCGGGATACAGCGTGCTTATGGTATTACAATGTAAATAAAAAGTCATGTTCATTCTCTTCTATTTCTATGTAATTTTTTTCAGTATCATGATACGTCCAGTATTAGGACACTGCGTTTCATTTTCTGCCGAATTTTCAAGGTTTAATGGTTGAAATTTGCTTTGCTTCGACACCAGAGCAAAAAATTGAAAATATTAAATATTTCATTTTCTTGAGTGGGACACGCGATCCCACAACCTGTCGCATTTACAGTAACATGCTCATACCTCTGCGCTATGACAGGCTTCTGGCTTTTTGTCTTTACTATTTATATTACATCGAGAGATGCATGCAAAAGTAGCTCTATTGTAAATATATTATTTAGCGGAAGTTTAAATTTAGGATATAAGCTAACAATAAAATAACACTGTTCTGAACTAGTTATAATTAGAGTTATTTAGTAGAAACGAAAAAAACAAAATGTATAAATTAACTAAAAATATGCTTTTTTAAAAATCTTTTTGTGTGCAAATATCAAAATAAATCAGATTTTAAGAGAACAACAAATCTTCAAGAGTAATCCAGACACACATCAACCTTGTGCTTGCCATACACAGAATTTTACCTTTATAATACACTAATTTTGACGTTCTCCTTTTTTTACAGGAGCAAGAGGCCCAGTACTTTTACGTTTTTTGCTTGAGTTTTTCTTCTCGGTTTGCATTATTTGAATCAGTAGGTTTTACTCAAATTTTTCGTATATTTTAATATTAATCTAATTCACAAAAGTAAAATAAAACTTTGTTCAGGTCCTTAAATATTTTTGCACATGCTAGCTGAACCTCCCCCTGAACACCGGGGTAATCTGGTGTATACCCTACACTCTGTTTCCTTTATAATACACTCCGTTCCCTTTTGAGATACATCCGTTCCACACTTTTCGCTGAATTCTGGAGGTTTTCGTTTCAATTCGGGAGGCGTGTTGAGCGGCGGAACTCAACGCCGCGCATTGACTCGTTACCAGAAAATATATAAATGAAAATTAAAAAAAAAGAATCTGAGAATAAATAAAAATGTTTCATTTTATTTCTCACGTATGTATTTGTTTTCATGATCATCGTTAATTATTTAAAATTTTATGTAAAACTTATATGAATACATTGTTATAAGCCGGGTTGTATTTATTCATATAGCCCGTAATGCCTTTCATTTTCACTTGGTTTACATTTATACCTTTTTAGTTTTTAGTGGTCTGCAAAGTTCAACAATTTTACCGCAAATGAATAGTTTTAAATATTTGGTTTTTGTTGTTTTAAACATTAATTTTATGTACATAGTACATATTATAAATTTATTCAAATAATTTAAATTATTATTACATATAATAATTGTTACTTATTAATATTATAGAGGCCTTCGTGGCGCAGGGGCACAAACGTGTGACTATAATGCGACGATTAAGGGTTTGATTCCCACTCCGTGAAATCAATTATTATTTATTAATATTTTCATTTCTTCGCTCTGGTACGTAAACAAAAACGCGGCGTCGAAAAATCAACACGCAATGCCTCGAAAATTCGGCAGAAAGTGGGAGTCGGAGTTTTGTCAACACTAGGTTCTCTCTGCCTACGCTGCTACGTACATATGATATACAACAATATAATTTATTAATATTATAATAAATTATAAACTATCGTAATGCAGTAGAATAGCGACTGTAAACGACTTTGTAGAATGTTTGGTTTTGTAGAATGAAATTATTTATGTATTTTGTATAATTTGCTATATTGATTTCATACTACTTCCTTATAATATAAATACTTCTAATATTTTTTTCTTCTATATCAACTTGTCGATTCAGAAGGCTGAAGATTTTATGTGATCGTAAATCGGAACTGCCATAACAAGACCCTATAAAATTGAGTAGTAGGAAACTTCGTATATTTTGATAACTTTTGTTAGGAACGTTGCTTCTTTGTTATGATTTTTCACAGACAAACAAATTGTTTACTTACATTTCGTGTCATCTTGAGGTGATCTGAAAAAGAAAGAAAATATTGATATATATTGAAAGAAATGAAGAAAGGACGGAATGCAAGATCAGTGTAAATGGTAAGATTTTATTATAGTCAATATTATATAATTTAAGTGAATGAAGTGGTATACTTGGGAAGTATGTTCATTAGAGATAGAAGATACGAGATGGATGTAGAAAGGCGTATTGCTGCCGGTAGTAGGGTTAACGGAGCCTTTGATAAGTTATTTCATTCTCCCACATGTATTTTTTTCATGACAGAGAGACTAAGAAATCAGTTGACCTTCGGTAACAGTGTGAATGATGCAGTCGAAGGTCGAATGTAAATAGTGGATGAATTGAAAGAGGCATTCAAAGACAGTGTATAGTAAGTAGTGGTTGACGTTCGGTGGTTAGAAAACTTTCGACACCAGCAAGAATGAATAATTCTTAGACGCCGAACATGATCTTAAGTTATAAGAAATAATATTTGATTATTTTCTATAAAGCTGGTTAAATGCGAGTCGGACTCCGCACCAAAAGGGTTCCGTACCTGTTTTAGTATTGCTAGGTAAACGGGAAGTACGTTTATAAAAATAGACAAACTTACATTTGCGGGCGTATGTACTCGTTTCGTAAGAAATTTTTATACTTGTAGTATAAATATATAATAGAATTTTTCTATAAAGGAGAAAAGAACAAAAAAAAATATTTGGATTTCTTCCATTATTTGTACGATACAAAAGTAAAAAATACTAACTTCGTGCCAACTATAGGTCCACTGGAAATGCCATAGTAGTATCAAAGAAACGTTTGATTGACGTTGTTATTTTATTCTCCGGTGTTGAATTAAAAGTCCTAGAATATATACGACATTGAGTCGGAGTAAATTTCTTAGGTACCTATTCTATTAGTTTTTAATTTTAGTTGTTAATGTTAATATTAAATGAAACTAACTTAATCGGATTAATCGCGTATATTTAAGATTTTTACATTTTGAAAACCCGACGTTTCGAACCCTTTGCAGTAGTTCTTGGTCACGGGTCTACCCGTTGGAAACGTCGGATTTCCAAAACGTAAAAATCTTAAATATACGCGATTAATCCGGTTAAATTAGTTTCATTTAATATGTGTAATAATCGTGAAAATCAAAGAACTTATTATATCAATGTTAATATTTAAAAAAAATGTTTTTAATTTTTTGATAAACTATATTCTATATTGTTTCGCAAATGTTTAATTTTTGCCTATCCTCCTAGTGTAGGATCAGATCAATCTTTTTATATAAACTTATTCAATTTTTCCATTGAGGTCAGTCGTGGCGCAGAGGCACAAAGTGTGACTGTAAAATCGAGTGGTTGTGGGTGGATCCCCAGTCGAGGCTATGAAATATTTATTAACATTTATATTTGATTTCTTCACTCTGGTGTCGAGGCATAGCGCGGCGTTGAGTCCCGCCATTCAACACGTAATGCTTCCAAAACTCGGCGTAAAGTGGGCAACGGACTGTCCTAATACTAGATGCCCTCTGCCTACCCTGTTTGCGGGATACAGCGTGAAGGTGATTTAACTTTAATTTATTTTTTATTCAAGAATAAATATATTTTTACAGAATCTAAACCTTTAGGTTTGGTTTTCTCTTTATTTTATAGTATAAGAACATTGTTTTATCCCTGTACTGGGTGTTATGTAAATAAACTGCAACGTATTAAAGTCGAATTGGTCATGTCCAGGTTCTCTCTACGATACAAATTGTTTTTGTCGCAGTTCTTTCCTTACTTTTCGCTTACTTTATGAATTTCTTTTTGTTATTTTTTATTGTTGTTAACGTTGGTTTGAAAATTTTTCGTTCATATTGTTCGTTTGACGCACTTCGTATTCTACTTCTTGTCCACAACCAAATTCTAATAACGTGTTATGGTACTAAAGACAATATAATAAATCAAGATTTCTACAGCATACGTATTAAATAATCTCGTATAGGGAACAGAGTATTTTAACACTAAGTTTTCGTTGCCTATCCTGCTATGCGCGTCATGTATCGTCAAGATGAAAAAAAGTACATATTTCAGTACCTAAGAAATAAAAACTGAACTGAAGAGCTGAAAATATTTTCAATAAAAAATAACATTTCTGTTAGATCACAATAAAACAATAAATTGTTTATCTATCTATTTTGAGGAACCACCAACGGAATAATTGTTTGGCTTCGTTCCAGAAATTCGTAGCATTATTTAGTACTCGCACATTACTGGATTTGCAAAAGCCAATATAAAACCTAAACTAAATTAACTATGTTTTGTTACTTTTATATAAAAATTTTCAAATATATCAATCATATTTCTATTTTGCCATGACGATCTTTGAGTGACGAAACTCAACGTATAGTTTTTCGCCACTCACCACGCAGTATAGTCCGTCAAAACTCTTATTGACAATCGGAGGTACTCGCGTAAAATTGCGCAGAATACTATGCGTAGAAAACGTTCGATCAGTGTTACCCTGTTATGTTGTTTTACCCAACGCTTAGCAAATCATAATTAAAAGGTAATTGAAATATCTTTATGTTCTTATAATTATACAAAACGAAAATTTTATGAGGATATCTATAAAATTTAGCAATTCCATACATCGTTGTCGAGAATAAAATTTTAGAGAAAAGTATTTTTTTTTAGTAATGAACAGGAGACATTTCAAACTAAACTAAAATAAACTTCTGCTTACATAACTAATGAAACATGATATTTCTTTATATACTGTATATACCTATGTACAACATAAAAATTCAGTATGCGTATTATACAGTATTATACAATATGGACAAAGAAAGATCTGGCAATATTTAAACTTCTTAAAGATTATTTAAAAAAAAAAAATATTGGGTAAATTATAAAAATTAATTTTGAGATACAAAAAAATAAAGTCTGGTATCCCTTTGCCTTATCGTGTTACTATGCATCAGTTGACCGCTACGTCTTTACAGAAAATTCGTACCCACACATCTTTATAAGTACAATCGAGCTCACAATATATATGTACATATGGATCAAACAAAAATATAATTAGTTGTAACCAAAAATGCCTTTTATCGTTTTCATTGCTTGCTTTTAATAAATGTTATAATTAAAACGGTAATAAATATTTTTTATTTGATTTTTTGATTGAATTGATGAAGATATCTAATTATTTTTATAAATTAACACTATAGCTGAACGCCATTCCTTTTAATTTTTGCTTTTATATTTAATATTTTATTTATTTAAACTTTATTTTTTACAATTTTTTTGCATATATTTTATAATTAAAAAATGAAAAGGTAATTTTAATATGGTTTTACATATAATTATATTTTTTTATTATTTTACGTAAAACTATATTAAAATTACCTTTTCAATTTTACTTTTTTATTGGATTTGGATTGATGAAGACTTGTACGTGGCCCCATTATAATAATTACAATTCAGTACTTTATTTAATTTTTAAATTTGCTTATCCATAACTTGATTTTGCATGTCGTTTAATCTAACACGCTAATTATTATAATATTACTAGACAAATATGCTTTACTGCGCCATTTTGTATATATGACACTATCATATATAATAATATATAATATATTCATATTTCATAGCAATAAACTGACAGCGTTGCGCTCGACTGTACCGTAGTGATGTGACCGCCCGCGCTCACGCCGCACCGATTCCCCGCGAGCCCTCGCGGAAAATCGGTGCGGCGTGAGAGGGTGTCTATGTGCAGATATCGAAATACGCTTTCTGCGCAATTCTACCGCGCGTGCTTCCCATACGCAATAACGATAGTGTCGGACTATACTTCTGGAATTTTAACAGAGTGTGTTTACGTTCCCAGGTTCCGTCTTTCTACCGTGCTATTTACGGGATAGAGCATAAAGCTGAAAAATATTCTACAATCCTTTATGAACAGCCTATATATAGCTGATATAAAAGTGATTAATTTTAAACCCCAAAACGAATTCTCAATTTGTAACAATGAGAGTTTAATGGGAAGATTTTTTTTTTGTAAATCTTGAGTGAGCTCAATAGTAATAACCATTTAATATAGTTATGGGATTATAGCAGAATATTCTTGAAAATATCTTTTATTTCATGTTTTAATTTTTTTAAATCAGCTTCACGCTGTATCCCGCACACAGCATAGTGAGGCAGAGAGAATCTAGTATTAAGTACACTTCGTTCCCAATTTTTCGCCGAATTAGGAAGGCATTGCGTGTTATGTGGCGGAACTCAACGCCGTGCTTTAACATGACACTGGAGCGAATAAAAAAAAATATTAACGAGCCACGAAGAGCCTTTTCATGTACTAAAATATTTATAAAAGTGGTATATTAAGTTTCTTCCTTATTCTTATAGGGAATGAAAAGAAAAGGTATTTAAGACGATTAAACGATTAAATAATTACTCAAACATCATAAAAAACAATCTTTAACGAATTCGTCCATTTTCTCTGGACGTTTAGAGCTTATATTTACTGCTCGCTTTCAATTTTATTATAGTTGATTGTATTTTATTTAAAATTAATACCAGATATAATACTAGATTATTATAACATATTAAATTTTATATTAAAACTCAGTATAATCAAGAGAAACTGGCACTTTCCGTTGACCTAAACTCAAGAAACTTGGCACTAAGAGCGGCCTTCGTGTGTAAAAGCGTGGAAGTATAATTTTTAATTTTATAAAACGTGTGAAAAGAGTTTTAATCTTATTCGTAACAAATGAACATACATCTCTGTAAATGTTATAGTATGATATAAAATCTTAGTAAGTATAATATTTTTTTGACTATATTTTGTAGGTACAATGTATAAAAAAAATCAATCGATCGAATATAATAAATGTGATAGTGATTTTCTTTACATATTAATTGTTATAATGTGATTTCGATTTTTACTCAATGAAATGAAATATTTAACATTTTCAAAACACTCCGTGCCTCCAGACTTCGGCTGAAAGTAGAATATTAATGGGAATGGGATATCTTTTTTAACATCTGGTTCCCAGATTCTCTCTACCTATCCTGCTATTGCCAGGATACAGCGCGAAATCGAAAATAATAAAATGGGTGGACTATTAATGTATATAATTATCGATTCAGAAGTTTTGTTTTTGATAATAATTATCGATTCAGTTTACGAAGACGTATTAATTTTCAAAAAGCATATTATTATTTGTTATTTCTATTACGAACAGATAGTAGTATATACATCATAGTCTTTTTATTATAGCGATGCTCATCAAATATTCCATCTACGTCGTTGTTTCTATTTATCGTTCAGCATTTATTGCTCGTAATATGATTGAATAATAACAAACTTACCATAAAATGATTTATATACAGACACGTCTACATGTTAGATAATTATTTATCTTAAATTTGACATATGAGGCCGGTCGTGGCTCAGCGACACGAAGTGTGACTGCAAAACCGACTGGTTGTGGGTTCGATCCCCACTCCATCGACCATCGAGGAGATGAAATATTTACTTAAATTTATATTTCCATTTCTTCGCTCTGGTGTCGAGACTAAACGCGGCGTTGAGTTCTGCCACTCAACACGCAATGCCTGCAGAAAGTGAGGAACGGAGTGTCTTAACACAAGGTTCCCTCTGCCTACCCTGCTGTGTGTGGGATACAACGTGAAGCTGATTTGGCGACAGAGCGAATAAATAAAAAATATTAATAAATAATAATATGTTACCCCCAGTAGGAATCGAAATCACAACCGTCGCGTTAAATTCACCTCTTTGTGCCCCTGGCCACAACAGCCGCACTATACCATACTATGAGGTAATAGTGGACACTACTGACCGAACGGGTGGAATTTACCAGTTCGAATTTTGCTCGAAGAAAAATGATAAAAATATTATTTTTTTAAAATGAGATAGAAAATGTCGTTGAAATAGATTGTTGAAGAAAGTTCTTATAATGATGTTGGAAAACGTATCGAACCGTACGTATATATAGGTTTTTAACCCCTAAAAGCTATGTGAGTATAAAACCCCCAGGTATATTTCGTTTTTAGTCTCTATACTTTTACTTTTGTGTATCCTCCTGTGTTGTGTGTGTTTCTGTTTGAGATTTTTAAAAATATATACAAATAACTAAATTTAATTATTACCAAAGGTCCAAATTAACTGTTAAAAGTAAGTCATTTACAATTTCTTACAATTCATTACTAATATTTATTACTTAGTGATTCTTACTTAGTGGTCACCATTATCGATGTGTCGACCATTTTGACACCGTGTAATCTACCTGACAGCTGTACCTAAGGTCATAAAAAGACATCACATAAAGAAAGTTCTCATCAATCATTGTCTCTTTTATGAAACAAAAGAGCCACGATGGTGTAATTTTGTAACGTCAAAAATAATAATAACCACAATCATAACATTATATCAACAACATAAATTCCAATTTTTCAATTTTCTCAAAGATAATTGTCACCCTAGCCTAAAGTGGACATCATTTTTCCTTGTCCTCATAAATATATGTAACGTGACATATTTCCATGTATATTTTCTGGTGAATTAACTTTTAAAAATTTGCCCCTTGTCCTCCCCTTTTATAAATATGTGTAACCTTTAGAATTTTTCAATATATATTTGGCTTGGTTGGCTGATGTCACAAATCTTGGTTACGCCATTATGTCAAGGCTTAATGTAAAGTAAATGTTTGTCAGCCAACAGTGCGATGAACGTAGATTTGATAGTTTCGTGTTACTAGTGTTTCTGTATATACGAATTTATATATATATATATATATATATATATATATATATATATATATATATATATATATATATATATATATATATATATATATATATATATATATATATATACAGAAACACTAGTAACACGAAATAATATATATATATATATATATATATATATATACAAGTCTCAATACATTTTAAGCCTTCGTTGGTTTTTTATATCTTTATTCATTATTATATCATTTATTATTGAATATTACAGTTATGGAGGCTATCATGGAGGAGTGCCACAAGCATATGACTGTAAACGCGGCGGTCGTGGGTTCTTAGCACTACCCTACCATGCTATATGCGAAATACTGTGTGATTGAATCAGCTTCACGCTGTATCCCGCACACAACAGGGGGGGAGGTAGAGGGAACCTAGTGTTAAGAAACCCCGTTCCCCACTTTCGGCCGAATTCTAGAGGCATTGCGTGTTGAGTGGCTAAACTCAACGCCGCGCTTAGCCATGACCCCAAAGCGAAGAAATGAATATATATTTTTAAGTAAATATTTCATCGCCTCGAGTGGGGATCGAACCCACAACCAGTCGATCTTACAGTCACACTCCGTGCCGCTGCGCCACGACTGGCCTCTTTGACTTGGATTTGGATTTAGGTATGTAAGACGATATTTTGTAGTGGAATATATTCAGTATTTTTATGTTTAAAATAAATGATGGCATTGGTTAATTTTTCTTTTACGTATATTTATTTAAATGTATGTATATCAGCAGTAGATTAAATTAAAGATCACGACGACACTTCTATTACAACTATAAAATTTCTGTTACAACTTTAATTATTGCCGAACTGAATTTGAGGTATTACTTATTAAGTGACAAAACTAAACACCATGCTTTTCACTTTAGTACCAAAGCGAAGAAATGAAAATATTAATGAATAATAAAACAATCCATCGAATGAGAATCGAACCCACTACCGCCTCGTTAACAGACACAAGCTTGTGCTCCTGCGCCATGACTGTCCTTATTTGTAAATAGTCTGTAAAATAAGTATATAAACAAAATGATTACTTTTATTTTCTTCCCAATTTTCCTTTTCAAAGTGGTGTTTACAGTACAATTTTAGATCAACATTTTTTTAGGTGCCAGTTGCACTTAAATAATGTTGGTCTAAAAATTGTACTGTAGCGGGGAAGTATGAGAATAACGAGATATGATTTAAGTTACTGCGGAGAATTGGCTAAGGACCAACACTATTTGTACTGCAGTTGTTTGGAAGTGCAATAATGTAATAATTTAGCATTTCAGAGTTATCAGTTATGCTTGGAGTGTTTCCTAAGAGGAGCTTTAAATTTTAATATTCTTTTATATAAAGTAATGTTTTCTTATCTCGGAGTTTAATGCTGTAACCCGCATACTGCGGAGAATTGGCTAAGGACCAACACTATTTGTACTGCAGTTGTTTGGAAGTGCAATAATGTAATAATTTAGCATTTCAGAGTTATCAGTTATGCTTGGAGTGTTTCCTAAGAGGAGCTTTAAATTTTAATATTCTTTTATATAAAGTAATGTTTTCTTATCTCGGAGTTTAATGCTGTAACCCGCATGTAGCACCGCAGACACAGGCTAGTGTTGACATTGCGGTACCCAGTTTCCGCCATTCTGGAGGGCTTGCAGGCAAATGTTGAGTAGCGGAACCCAACGCTGCGCTTTTCCTTGATGCCAGAGCGAGGAAATGGAAATATTAAGTATTTCATTTCGTTAAGTGGCAATTGAACCCACAACTTGTCGTGTTTACAGGTTCGGCCTCATAGGGAGTATTGTTCTCACCTCTGGGTTAGTGCACCTCCATACCTCCCCCTCCACGTAGATTGACCCAATTGATCGCATTCAACGTAGAGCCGCTTGAATCGTTGGGACGAAGCTTTTCACAGATCATTGGGTAATGATATGTAAAAAAATATTTTTCATTGCCTTTGCGTGGAAACGCCTCGTCGATAGCGACGCGACGCGTTCTTGTTGAATATTATAATATTGGCATCCTGAAAAACAATTATCATCGTCACGTAGTAGGATAACATAAAACTGTAAACGCAAGTGTTGCGAGTATGATTTCCACTCAGCGCAATGAATAATCATTTACCCGCTTATTTAAAACTCAAATCGTTACTCAGCGTTAAGTTTCGCCAATGTATGTAATGTCTCGAATACTAATAAATCTACTAAATCCCATTCTAATTTTTTAGTGTGGGCTGGATATAGCGTGAAACTGAAAATTTGCTTGTTCAATCATACATAGTATCTACACATACCGAGGCTATATAAACCATTATCTCCAAACTTTCTATTAGCCGTTACATTGTTAATGTATAATATTATTTATAATAGTATTGCGTTTTATGTGTCGCTGGGGCCTTGAGGAACTGGCAGATTTCCATTTCCAATATGCTTAAATGCTAGTTTTTACCAGTAATAGTACTGACACAGCTAACTTTTTCTCGCTCGTAGAAGCATTTTTATGTTTTCATGTATGTACTTTATTTGATTTGAAAATGCTTTTGAAAATATTTGGCAGTATGAAAAGTATCATGACTTGAATTCTATATTTGTACAATAAACTTTTGGGCCTAGTCGTGAGGCACAAGGGTGTGACTTTAAACGCTACAGATTAAACGCTACAGGTTCGATTCCCACTCGTGGGAATGAAATATTTAATAATTGCATTTCTTCACTCTGGTGTCTAGACAAAAGGGTGAAGTGAAGTTGAATTACACCAACATATCGATATATTTTAACTTATAAGGGATGAGGAAATGTAGATGTTTCAATAATAAATATGTATAATATGACTTCTAATCCAAATATTATATCACTTACAATCAATAAGCGTTATAGGGTATTGAAACTTTTAAGATTAAGTTAGTTAAGAAAATTTATTAAATTTTAAGTGATTTTTGCTGTTTAATTTGTCAATTTATATTATAATAAAAAAAAATCATTAAAAATACAAAAATATTGACATGTATAGTAAACTAGCATCACCTAATAAAACAAATTCTGCCCTACTTAAAAGAAAAATATAAAAATATATTAAAATACATTTGTGGACATTATAATACGTAAAATATATTTCCCTTATCAAAACTTTAAAGAAACGTAGCGTCCATTGCTTATTTATCTGTGAAATATCTTTACAAGACTACAACAACGCGCGTAATATACATAGCACAATGCAAGGCCAAGTTTATTGTCTCGGCTAATACATAACGTGAGGTCATTGTCGATAGTAGACACCTATAAGTGGACAATCTCACTAAACGATAAAACGTCGACCTCGTACTCCGTAGACATCTATAGAGCTACCGCCGTGTAGAACATTATTTTAGATAATCTAAATTTTATTATTATATTTAACCTAATATGAGAAATTGTTATTAATATACTAATTTAAAATAATGCAATGCAATTCCTCCGGCAGTCTACGGAAGATGAAGAGTGTCTTATCACTAGATTCCCTTTGCCTATTCTGCTGTGTGCGGGGATACAGAATGACGCTAAAAAAAGCTAAGCTAAGCTTAACTTTTTTTCAAATTCAATTTGTAAAAATGTATGCTTATATACATTTCCTTCAAGTTGAATAAAATTAATATAGCATTTCCAATATTTAATCAGGCTAAGTGAGATATTGACAATGTCTACACAAACCCTTTAAAATCAAATAAATAAATCAGCTTTACGCTGTATCCCGCACACAGCAGGGTAGCCAGAGGGTAGCTAGTTTATACTAGCGGACGGTGAAACGGACGGACTAGACCGTTTCCCACTTTCTGCCAAATTCTGCAGGCATTGCGTGTTAAGTGGCAGAACTCAATGCCGCGCTTTGCTTCGAAACCAGAGTGAGGAAATGGATATATAAATTTAAGTAAATATTTCATACCTTCGAGTGGGGGGTCAAATCCACAACCAGTCGGTTTTACAATCACACTTTATGCCCCTGCACCACGACGGGCCTCAAATCCTTTAAATTCTTTAAATGGATAAAAATGTAATAGTGGATTAATGGCCATGTTAATATACTCTCTACTAATTCTCATAAGAAAATTATATTATTACCAAGAATATTATATTATAAAATAAATATTTAACAAATTCCTAAAAACAACAGTTCTAACATGTTATTATAACAATACAAAACAAGTAAATAACGTAAGTATATAGAACACAACATATAATCGATTTGGCTTATTGAAGTGACAGTCACAGAAACAAGTTTTACATGTCTAGAGCAGACTGTACGGCCCTTGTCAATTTTACATTCTATATTAACAATTATATAGCAATGGTTTATATGTGAAATACACGTATATTTTGTTTTCTTTGTCGTTTCATTATAAAAAAATGTGTTTTTTTTTTCGTTTTTTAGCATCACACTGTATTCCGGTGTAGCATGGTAGGCAGAGGGATTCTAGTGTTGAGATACTCCGCTATCCGCTTTATGCAATAGTCTGGAGGCGGAATTCGACGCCGCACCAACTTTCACACTAGAGCGAGGAAATGAAAATAGTAAATGTCATTTTCTCCAGTGAGAATCGAACCCACAAACTGTTTTTTAAACATGTTAAAATATAAAGATGCGTAGGAGATATAAAAATATTTACGTAATAAAATTATAAAAAAATCTAAAGTAAAATAATATATAACACGAAATGCATCGTTTTTTAACATTATTTACTATAAATTATGGAAAAAAGTGCAATAACCGTTACTATTTATGAGCCGTTACCATTTCTATTTTTCTTTTTCATCTATGTCCATTAAGCCGTAACATGTTATGGCCAATTTAATGGGTGTCTTTATGACGCGCCTGAGTTACTTATATACTTATGTATGGACTTAATCCCATCGCAAACACTGTGTGGTTGATTTCAATTGCGTTCTAAATTAATTCTTTTTGATTGATCTAAAGCTTTTACAAATTATCTATATTTGTACTATTACATAAAGGGGAAAGATTTGTGTATGTGTATGTTTGTAGTGAAAAAACATAAAAACTACAAAACCTATTTAAAAATTCTTTCACCAATAGATTGCTACATTATCACTGAGAGATATTTTTTTTGGTTTCGAACGGCTTTACGTTGCATGCGATCATATGTATCAATCTCATACTGGGGTGCACCAGCCCAGAGACAAGAACAACATTCCATATGAATCCGAACCGGGTACCTATACAAGGCCAATCGGTGTTTTGGCCTGAAGTACTGTCTCGCTCCCCTACCTGATCCCCCACTTTCTTCGAGGCCAACTTGGTTATGCTTTCCAAATGATCGCAATACTGGCAGTCGCTAGAAACGCTACGGCCCCATGTGCTCATAGTGAACGCGATAAATGAGTTTTTTCTACTTGTTTCTACTAGGGGGTGAATTAAACAAATTTTGTGCCGTGTGATCCCGGCCGAGAATAGGATCATCCTGGTACTGGTGGTGTCGTAAGAGGCGACTAAAGTACGTGTGGTAGAGTCACGTCGCCAGCAATGGCAACACGCATGGGCAGACTCGACCGGATCATTACCACCCCCGGCATTTAAAACCGGCGTGAAGTAGTGGGTTTATGCCACTGCGTTTCACATCATGTAATGCCGGGCCCCGGCGCCCAACCCATCTTAAAGGCCGGCAACGCACCTGTAACTCCTCTGGGGTTGCACGGGGTCGTGGGCGGCGGTAATCACTTACTATCAGGTGACCCGCACGCTCGTTTGCCGTATCTTTTCCATAAAAAAAAAGAAAATAAAGTCCCTATCACTCCATGCAAAGGAAATAATAAATTCATCACCTAGACATTTTACCTACATTCTTTATTGACTACAATAAATTAATAGCTCTTTTCAAAAAATAAACAAATCATTTGCATGTTAAAATAGGTAAACAAGGTATTATGTTTACTGTTACTTTTTTCACGTTCACGCTGTATTCCGCATGTAGTAGGGTAAGCAGTGGGGTAGAGGGAGACTAATGTTAAGACACTCCACTTTCCGCTTTCCGCCGAATTCTGTAGGCATTGCGTGTCAAGTGGTGAAACTTAAAGCCGCGCTTTGCCTCGTTACCAGAACGAGGGAATGCAAATATTAATCATTTTATTTCCTCAAATGTTGAGTTCTGCCACTCAACACGCAATGCCTACAAAATTCGGCAGAAAGTGGGGAACGGAGTGACTTAACACTAGCTTCCCTCTGCCTAGTCTGCCGTGTGCGGGATATAGCGTGAAGCTAATTAAATTTTTTAATTAAATTTAATCAATGTTAATAAAAATAAATGTATCCCACACATAGCAGTGTAGGCAAAGAGAAAAAGTGTTAAGACACTTAGTTCCCCACTATCTAAGGAATTTTGAGTGTTAGGAAAAAAACATAACGCTACATAATTTTCATACATTCAGTAAGAAAAAGCTACACGCTTTTCTACAAATATTACATGTTATTTATAGAGTCGTCTAATCAAGTGTTTATTCTTCACCGCTTCCTGGGAGATAATGGGAATGGCCGTATGTTCTACAGTAGATATGACAAAATGGAATGGATTATTTTCTTAATCTTGTCTTATAAATAGTAATATGTAGAGATCTATCATGGCGCAGGACCACAATCGTTAGACTATATATAACGCGACAGGTTGTGGGTTCGATTTTTAACTAAGAAAATTAAATATTTTATATTTTCATTTTTTTCGCTCTGGTATTGAGGCCATGGCGCGGCGTTAAGTTTCGCCACTCAGCACGCAATACCTGCACAATTCGATGCAAAATGTAGCGGAAAAATAACTTCTTAACACTAGGCTCGCAGCGTAAAGCAAAATAAAAATTATTTCGTGTCATAATTCCCTTTAAATATTTAAGAAAATCGTATGAAAATGATAGATATATAGATAAAATTATTTATTGCATATATAGAGCAAATAAAACATTTTATTTCCTCTGCAATAAAGAATACTAATTTTCGAGGCATTGCATGTTGAGTGACGGAACTTTCCCTTTTGCCATTTTACCAGAGCGAAGAAATTAATATATAAAAAAATAACAATTCTTTTCTCCGAGTGGGAATCCAACCCACAACTTTCGGGCTTAGAGTCACGCGTAATTTGAATAAGCACATATGAATTTGAATTTGGTGACCATGTTATTATTATTTTTATGTAAATCTGAATGTGAAACAAAGCGTCGTGCTTTATAACAAATATGGCGGAACCTTATTTATTTTAAGCTATCACTACTTGGACTACTTAAACATACGATATACATAATATGAATAATATATTTTATCGATCTGTTTAACCAAACGTGGTGGCCGTGTATTACAATTTAGCCTAGGGGTATTTTTCCATTAATTGTTATTCAGGTTAGAGATTTAGCTGAACAATTGTGACATTGGATTTTGCCAATCAGAAGACATTATAAAAAAATACCGTTTCACCTTTTCCTTCGTAGCAGAATAGCGAGAGGGTACCTGGTGTTATGACACTATGTTGTGCTTGTGACCCCACGATTCGCGTAATTTTTTAGAGCATTCCCATATATGTAGTTCAAAAATTGCTTCTACTATTTTACGTAATACTACTTATACGTTATTCTATATTAATATACATTCTACTAGACTAAGTAAACTAATTAGTTAGTATTAGTACTCCAGAGGAGAGTATATAAACAACTCGACAAGTACTGAAATATACCAAATGCTCGTTACGTCGTAACTTAACACCAAATGACCTATACCTATCGATTTACATATAAATGAAATGTGTACACACAAATAAGTAACATATATATTTATTTAGAAAACGTATAAAAATATGAACGTAGCGAGCGGGACTCGAACCTGCGCCTTCTGGAAACCGACCAGGAGGAGGAGGAGCCTACTCTGTCACTTTAACTAATATGGTCGACTCAAATATGTCATTTAAAGTTATAATTACATAAAGTATGTCGATATGGAAAATGAAAAAGTAAAAGTACCAATTACGTTCAAACGTGTCGAATTTCATTTTAAGTAGATAAAACTAAATAAACAATTCTTTACAGCCGAAAATATTGTAATAATTACTGGTTTTCCTTTTCTAAAGTTGATATTTAAACAAGAACAATTATTTATTAAATAACAGTAATTTATTATGAAAGTAAAATAAAAATAAATGTATTTGTATAAAATACAAAATCTTACATATTTTCTTGAGGTCAGTCGTGGCGCAGTGGCACGAAGTGTGACTGTAAAACCTACTGGTTGTGAGGTTCGATACTCACTCGAGGAGATGAAATATTTACTTAAATTTATATTTCCATTTCTTCGCTCTGGTATCGAGGCTACGCGCGGCGTTGATTTCTGCCAGTCAACACGCAATGCCTCGAGAACTCGGCAGAAAATGGGGAACGGGATGTTTTAACACTAGGTTACCCTCTGCCTACCCTGCTGAAAGCGGGATACTGCGTGAAGCTGATTTAATTTATGTTTTTTTTGGCAATCAAGCTCTAAGCGTATTGAATATATATATAGGAATATATGTATGTACGTGAGTGAATTGACGTGATTGAACAGGCCTGAAGTAATACAGTAAATTGCCATTGTAAATTCAATGCCAGTGGTTCATATTATGTGGATATGAACAACATAACCCATCACATTACTCACATCCCATTTACTCCATTTGCCTTCAATAAGTTCCAAAAATATGCAAAAACTTCACTGAAACTTTATAAAACACTGTCTCACATAAAGAAGTATTTTAGTATATGTAATAAAGTTTGGCTTAATTTACTATGTTTTATTAAATGTAGGTTGTCGTCGAACGGTAACCTTAACAAAGACGAGCATACGTCCATCAGCCAAAGCAGCCGAGTTTATACTGAAGAATAGCTTGGCATTTCGCTCTAGTTTCAGCTGCGTCTTTTGAAAAAATTTATCATTTTTATAAAAAAGCGAGTATCTTTTTAAATTTTAAATTAAACATTACTTAACAATATTTTTACAGCCAGAATTAAAATCGTAAATTGTAATGCAATTGTAATTAAATCTAATTGCTTTTTTTAATGAATTGTGACACAGACTTTTGTCGTCCTTGCTTTTTTTATTCTTGATTCCTTATTAAAGTTATTGTTGGTTTCGTTTTCTTCGGCGTCAGAGTAGTAGATGCATCTTTTTGTGTGTCCTGTAAGGCGGAGACAGCGTTTGATATACTGTCGTGTAGGGCGTTCTTATTGGCCTCGGCTTGGATGATTACTACCGACTTGTATGTAAGTTCCTGAGATTCGTTCATTGCCAAGATGCATGCGTTTCACTCTCTTTCCATATCCTTTCCTGATAAGGTCCGCTTTTTCTGCTTATATAAGTATCAGATTGGGAGAATCTATTAGGGTGGAAGCACCCGTGTATCACTTGTCTTTCGAGGACGAAGTTATTGACCACTTAGGTGGTGGAAAATAACAACTGATATATTCTATTTGTAGCTCCGTTCTCCACGGATTTTTATACGTTTGGTGTTCCGTTCTCTCTGACTAAGGTAAGTTAAGTTAAGTAGATATATTCGAAGATGTTTAACTATGTACATGCCTATAGATACTAAATTATAACAGACCGGCGTAATATATAACACAAATACAGGTATACTTGAAAATTCATTCTTGTGAACTTAATTTGAACGGTCTAGCCGACTTCAAGCAGCTTACACTCAAAACAGAGGATCCCGAAGGTAGAGAAATGAAAACATTGTGTTAAAATGATGAATAAAATTATTTTTGACTTGAAGCTTAACTGAGAAAGTTTTGAATTTTCTAGATTGTTTAAAATTATTTTTTGGTTTCATTTGTGTCTACTCAAATGAGTCCAATGGATGGAAAGTAGGCAATTCCTTTCCATTAAATTTTTGATTCTTTTCAAGTTGAGTGGCGGAACTCAACGACACGCTTTATATGTATTGCTACCAGAACGAAGAAATAAAAATAATATTTTCTTTCCTGATTGGAAATCGAACTTTTGCGTTTAAACCCGTTGCTGTGTCACTAAGCCACGACAGAATCTAAAACAAATAAAGAGCTAAAGAAAATATCTTAAATAGTAATTTCTTTAGTACTCTATTTTTGCGGGTAGTATTCATTTGAAGTGTCAGAAGCGAACAGACACTTCGTTTACATTATTTGAGGACTTCACTATTGACATGGAGAAGCTCTCTGGATCAAGAACACTCGAGTCCCGGCGACCCGAAGGACAGCCGTAAGTTAATGACGTCGCGTTTTTTAAGACCCTTCTGGAAAAAATCCGGCTATCAAAACTTTGGCCTTTGGATCGGTACTTCGTGATACAAGTATTCCCAAACTTATTAACTGGAAACTTAACGTGACGATTTTATAATAAGATTAGCTAGTCTTTGATGTTTCATATTTTATATTCTTTGACTTATTTTATAAGTATATTAATGTACAAGTAGCGGAGTTTAAAATGACTTCGAGGTTGCTTCTATAATTATCGACCTATTATTTATTATCGGACTCGGTAGAGGAATCTAGTATTGAAACACTCTCTTTCCCCACTTTCGGCTGAATTTTTAAGACATAGCGTGTGGAGTACCGGAGCTTAACGCTGCGTTTTGCCTTATTACCGGTGACAAAGAAATAAGAAGCTCAACACGAATGCTTCGAGAATTCGGCGGTAAATAGGGAACGAAAGTGTCTATCTGGGAATTCCAAATCCCTACTTTAAAATGATATTGTCATTTTTTCCATTTAAAACCTCCTTTAAAATCGTTCAAAGGAGAATCAGTCTCTCAATATCAACTCACTATTATTATTATTATAAAGTCCAAGTACTTATTACATTAACGAAATGAAAATGAATTCTTATGATTACATTATGTACCTAGCAAGCAATTAATCGAGTTATAAAATATATGAGACCAGTCATGGCGCAGTCACTGGCGTGTCACAGTAAAATCGACTCGTTGTGGGTTCGATCCCCACTTGAGGAAATAAAATATTTATTTACATGTATATTTCATTTCTTCGCTCTGATGTCGAGGCAAAGCGCGGCGTTGATCTCCGCCACTCAAAACGCAATGCCTTCTAAATTCGGCGGAAAAAGGAGAACGCAGTGTCTTCACACTAGGTTTTCTCCGCTTGCCCTGCTGTGTGCGGGATACAACGTGAAGCTGATTTATTTTATTTAGTTAGGAAAAATAAACAATACTAAACTTACACCAATTATAATATCTTTTTATTTACCACAAATTCGTTAGTTAGTTAGTTGAGGCCATTCGTGGCGATGTGGCACGAAGTGTGACTGTAAAACTGGTTGTGGGTTCGATCCCCACTCAAGGAGATGAAATATTTACTTAAATTTATATTTCCATTTCTTCGCTCTGGTGTCGAGGCTAAGCGCGGCGTAGAGTACTGCCACTCAATACGCAATACCTCCAGAATTCGGCAGAAAGTGCAGAACGGAGTGTATTAACACTAGGTTCCCTCTGCCTACCCTGTTGTGTGCGGGATACAGCGTGAAGCTGATTTTTTTTAATTCGTAAGTTTTCTATTGTTCCACCGTATATATGTTGGAGTTGAGAAGATATTAACACATGGGACGTGAAAAAGATGAATTGCCGGCATGAAAAAACGTATAGTGTTGAACTTTGTGCCTGGTGGATCTTTTGTCTGTTTGATGTAGAGCAATCGTTGGTACCAGCAGAATAAAAAAAACTCTGAAGTTTATTGGAAAGTTTTACCTTTATTTGGACAAACGTCGCTTTGTTAACACGCTTTTATTAGGTCGACCTGTATATGAGAAACTATGTGATGGAATCTAAGAATATGTATTACACACACATCTAATCGTTGTATCATTATGAAACTGGGTAATTTTATTTAGATAAGAGGACAATACAATATTATTATACCATCGAGCTGGTCTGGCATATCTGCTACATATAGGATACTTTCTGTATATAGGATGCTGAATATAGGATGGAACAGAGTAGGCAAAGGGAGCCTAGTGTTAAGACACTGCGTTCTATACTTTCACTCAAAGTCCTGAAGTCACGTGTTGAGTGCCGAAACTCAACGCCACGCTTTGCCTCGACTCCACAGCGAAAAAATGAAAACATTGCATGTCCTCAAATAGGAATCGAACCCACAACCTATTGCATTTACAATCACACGCTTGTACCCCTGTGCCACGACTGACCTCCAGAAAATATTAGAAAAATAACATTTGCATTTTCATTTAAAAATAAATCTGTCAGTTACAATTCTTTTAGAATTACATGTATTAAACGTGCGGGCTTTTTAATGGCGTGATCAAAGGGGCTTTATATGTAAAATGTTTATGATGATAGTCAATAAAACCGGTTAAGTGCGAGTCGAAGTCACCCTACCGAGGTTTCTATACCAATTTCAGGATTATAGGTTACTTAAAACTACAAATAATGAAGGTTTTAAAGGTTGCATGCATTTAGTTTGGTAATTTCAGCTGAAAATCTCCATATGATTTGGAGATAAATGGTCGGATACACTTACAACATAAATGATCCTTATAGAGTTCCGTTGTAGCCTTTTGAGGTACGGGACCCTAAAAAATATTCATTCGAGTTAATTAGAGCAACAATTGTGTATTTATGTTCATGTCATAGCATTTATGTGTTTCAATTATGTTTTGTTAATAAAAAAGAATTATTTTGCTTTTTTTTTACTACTTTATATCCATGATACCTTAAGTGAGTTTTAAGTTTCATTTTTCTTTATGAACATTTAATAAAAAATAAATCAGCTTCATGCTGTATCCTGCATACAGCAGAGTAGGTAGAGAGAATTTGAGAACGTAGTGTTAAGACACTCTGTTCTCATCAAGACATTCCCACTTTGCCTCGTTACCAGAGCAGGAAAAAATAACTATTAAATATTTATTTTTTTCGAGTGGGAATCGAACCTACAATTTTTAACACTTACAGATACACGCTTAGAGCTCTGAGCGACGACTCGTCTCTATTAATATACATAAATTATTAATAGTATAAATATAAAAGTTGTATATTAATTTCTCATTATAAAATTAAACACAACTATAAGACAATATTATTGATTGCAGGGGCACACGACGGTTGTGAGTACGGTCCTCATTCCAGAAAATTTATTATTACTTTATAATACCTATTTTAATTTATTCGCTCTGGCACCAAGACAGAAGCTTCACGCTGTATGTAGCATACAGCAGCGTTGGCAGAAAGAACCTAGTGTTAAGACACTCCGTTCCCCACTTTCCGCTGATTATTTTTCGAGACCTTGCGTGTTAAGTGGCATAACTCAACGCCGTCCTTTGCCGCGATACCAGAGCAATTAAATGGAAAAATAAATTTAATTAAATATTTCGTCTCCTCGAGCGGGGTTCGGTATTTTATTTTTATATTGTATAGTTATATTGTGTGTGTTATATTGTGTGTACTACGATATATTATGTATAATATTAATAGCTGTAAACACTGTCAATGAAATTAAAAAAATATCACTCTAAACTACTACTACTACTGATAAAGAAATTTCCATGGGGAAATACAGCGTGTTCTTAATCTGTAACTTGTCTTCATAAATTAAGGGATGAAAGTGCTCGTGGCAAAGCAGAGGGTGCAAATTGCGGCATCGGGCGCCACGCTTCAGGACTGTAACCGATGTAGCTCCTGAACGCCTTGGCCATCTTTTATAGAATATTGTGAGGCTTATTTACACACTATAGTTATTTTCAGACCAACAATTAAAAAAAAATATTATTGCTATATTTCTGAAATTTCATTTCATAAAATAATAAAAAAAATATTCAGAAACTCATTTAACGAGCCACTTCGCTTCAGTTATAATCGACCACTATGGAATCTACGCTTATTACATGTAGCCGTAGTCCATCCAGTTTATTGAATCGGTCACAAGTAGCTCTACATCAACTCCTAGTTTTTTAGATTTTTTAAAACTTTAATATTCATCGCCTCTACAGTCACATATTGTGCCTCTGCCCACAACTGGCCTCAGTTTTAGATTAGATCGACTATAACTATATTAACATGATATAATTATAAAATAAGACATGCTGGGTTCATTATTTTAATCGATATTAAAAGATTCAGAGAACTGAACAAAATTATTTCATATACGACATTGCGAGTTGAGTAGCGGAACTCAACGCCGCGCTTTATCTTTCAGAGAAAGAGTGGGGATCGACAAACCTCTTGTTCCCGAGTTATAATTTAATAATTAATATTATAATTTAGAATTCTTATTTACCATAATCCCTGTAGATTGAAGCGCACGCCTTTGTCCAAAAGTTTAACGCTTAGATTACTTGTAACTTGTAACTAATGTCTTTAAAAGTAACTTACTTTATTTGCTTCGTGATGTATATTTCACTTCAGATTTAATTAATTAGATTAGAGATAATTAAGAACATTAAATAATATATAAATATACACACTTAAGAAAATGAAATGATTCCGTCTCGAAAAGTTAGCGGAAAGCGGGGAACGAAATGAATTTTAACGTTATATTACTATTTAAACTAAAATTTACACAGAATAAACAGAACGTGGTGCAAATATACACGTGTCTCCGGCTAATATACAGAATCGACACAGCAAGCGCCAATCTGACTTTAATTTCATCCTTATTTGATTCAACAGACATTAGGTCAACATGGAACCTACTGGGAATGCACAATAATTACGTTTCTGGTTTTCCGAGAGTGGCTAGTTTATTTATTCTTTTAAAGGCTTTCTTTTTTTTAAGTAAATAATAAATATATCGCTTTTGTGGCACAGTGGCTATCTCATTATTTTACTATAAGCCCAATGATTCTGAGTTCGAACGCCAATTGAATGAATGATTATATTTAAATTATTTTTATTGCCCCCTCTGAGTCTTCTTATTCTTATAAATTACAAAAGTAATATTGGTATATTACTGTAGTGATAAAACGATATATGTCCATAGTAGTACTAAAGCAAATGATATTTTATAAACTTAATGTTAACAGCTAGATAATAAATAAATGAGTTTTTCGCTCTATTCCGTATGTAGAGACTAGTGTTAAGACACTCAATACCCAGATTTCTTGAAGCATTGGGTGTAGAGTGACGGAACGTCATGCTTTTGCCTCGACACTAGAGCGAAAAAATGAAAATATTTATTTTCCTCGAGTGGTAATCAAACTCCGTCAAAACCAATCGCGTTACTACTATTAAGAAGAATAAAGTAATGGTATATAAGTTCTATAATTTCAATAAAATAAATTCTTTCTAAGCTTAAAGAGATCCTCAGCAACTTTAGACGCCAATATGGCGTTATAAGATTAATAAATAACCTGTTATAAGATTTTTTTTAATAATTTTTACTATGATTCAATTGGTAATCTCAGGGTTTACTACAGAGATATCTTAGCTCTAACTTTACGACCTACGTATCCACGTAGGTTTACTTATTCTTATAATTAATCCAAGTATAAATTATACGTAATACGTTTATTTCAATGATTCTGTCAATATAAAACAAGTATTTAGCTGAAACGAATTAATATAAAAAAAATATGGTTATTTTAATTAGAGAGCGCACTGTTAGGGATAGTCTTATAAATATTAAACATATTTATTATCTATCTAATGTGGTCTAATTATCACTTTAAACATTAATATATATGTTTTTACAAGCGAACCGCTCGCGGCTTCGCCCACTTCACCAACACAGTTTTTTTTTTCAGTTTCACACTGTATCTCGTCTGTAGCACGGTAGGCAAAAGTAGCCTTATGTTAAGACTCTCCGCTCTCTAATTTCCACCGAAGGTATTACAAGTGGTGGAACTCAAGGCCGTACTTAGTCCGACACCAGAGTACAGTCAACACGGCAGGTTGAGGGTGTGACTAGTAGGCAGCATGCTACTATACAGCAAGCATGGGCTTGTGCCTCTATGCCACGACTGGCCATGACTGGCCTCAGATATTTACTAATCTAAATCACTTCTGTGTTCCAATAACATTATCATTTTAAAGACGATTAAGTTATAATTTCAGTCATTTCAATAAAACAGCAATTTCGAAATTTTGTCGAATGATTTACGTCAACCACCATGTTTATTTTTCTCAAGTGTTCCGCTAGCGGATTTTGTTTTGTGAACATGGCGAAAAATGATTATTTGTTATATTCCATTTGGCGTCAATCTCATGAACAGTAAATAGTTTCTCTGAAGCGTCCAATTTTCCATAAATCCGGTGCACCACCACCAGTTTGATATTGTCCGATGGTATGATATGGGTAAGGCTATTTTTGAGGAAAATGGCAGTTAGTGGCTTATTCACATACCCTTTCAACTTAAGAAAACCCCAAAGATAAAGTCTAACGGTGTCAAATCACCTGATCTCGGTGACCAGATTACGCCACCTCCATATATATGTGATGGGTCCTCAAATCGCTCGTGCAGAATATTTAATGTGGCATGAGCTGTGTAGCACGCAGCGCCATCCTTTTAAAACCTTATATCGTTGGTGTCCAATTTAGTACAAAAATAGTTTGTAATCATCGGCATCTCGCCGATGATAACGCCAACCCAAAATCCATACCAAACCAAAGCCTTTCAGGATGCATTACCCGATTTGACAAAAAAGACTGAATAAATGACAACTAATGGGGATGGAATTTGTACCGACTGTCAAAGTTCGGATGTGCTTTCTATTAAATCACTCACATTTTATCTATAAATGAGAAATACGTTAAAACTTTTGGCGTAGTTTGAGGAATTTATATATAGATGTGTGAAAATAATTTTGTTATACACTATGCAAAGATTTTTTATGAAATATATGTAAACCAAATAAAAAGAATCCATAGATATCTTTTCTATTAAATAGTTTTGATTTTAAAATTGAGTTAGCTAATATAATATTTTATTCAGGATAAGGATTATATTAATTAGAGAAAAGCTCATAATGAAACTTTATTGGTGAAAATTGTAATTAAAAAAGAGAAAAAAATATGATTATATATATAGAACGTAATAATTAAGTACATTTTTTATTGGGTACATCTTTTAAGATTAATTAGATGGTCATTATAAAGTATTTATTGGGTATGTTAGGTATTTATTGGGTTATATATATTCTGTGTATTCGGGTTCTGGTGTAGGTGAGATATAAATTACTTTTGTCTATGACAATAGTTTTTTATATTTTAGAATAAAGAAGTTAAGATCGTCGTGGCGTAGAGTGACAAGGATATGACTGTAACTCGACGGCTGTGGGTTCGATCCCCACATAAGCTAATAGTATAACAGTAGGCGCTTATAGCTTGTAAGATTTGTGGGTGTCTGGCAGAGAGTTAAAAACATGCTAAGTGCCTGGCAATGGACACCGTAATTTTTAATATTATTTCCATAAAAATATTAAAGTATAAACCTATATTATTTAAAGAAAATTAGGTACAATTTTTCAAGTTCATTCGTGGCGCAGTGGCACAAAGTGTGACTGTAAATCCGACTGGTTGTGGGTTCGATCCCCACTCGAGTAAATTAAATATTTATTTAAATTTATATTTACATTTCTTCGCTCTGTCGAGGCAAAGTGCGGCGTTGAGTTCTGCTACTACTCGCAGCGCTTCCAGAATTCGGCAGAAAGTGGGTAACGGAGTGTCTTAAAACTAGGTTCCCTCTGCCTACCCTGCTGTGTGCGGGATACAACGCGAAGCTAATAGGTACAATTTTTTTTCATCTTAATTATGAAATAACTGCCAAAGTAATCACCACTCAAGATCCATATTCCATAATAGTACTTACCGTAGTTAGATGTATGCGCTCAGAAATTTTTCACAAATTATAAAATAACGAAAGCCTAGTTTGTTTTGTCTCTGGGTTATTTAAAAAATATAAAAAACATATATATTTTTATTCTGTAATAATCGATAACATATTTGTGTGAACTAAAATCATTAAAAAAGGACAATATTTTCTGTTCCCGTTGGAGTTATAGCGCCAACGACTGGTTGTAGGAGCTATTAGCAAGTAGGCTTAATAGACCGCAAGACCACAGTTCAAACACATACTTACAATTTTAAGCCTTATACCTAAATTATAAGATCTATTTTGCCTTGCATGAATAGAATATGACATTGAGCCACATATCCACTATAGGTAACTTAGTTATTAGTCGGATATTGCATCCACCGCTCTGCTCTTAGAAAACGGATGTGGAATCACACACCGTGGAAACGTATATTACAGTTGTTAAAGGTTCATTTGTTATATATTTTGTAGAAAATGGTTTCA
This sequence comes from Heliconius sara, assembly GCA_917862395.2. Classification (NCBI taxonomy): domain Eukaryota; kingdom Metazoa; phylum Arthropoda; class Insecta; order Lepidoptera; family Nymphalidae; genus Heliconius; species Heliconius sara. Next base: position 5,969,724 of record OU860793.1, read on the forward strand.
GTAATAGATTGATAATTTGAAGTGGTATAGCCCGCAATTTCTTAATCTTATAGTGTGGGTGGACTGTAAAACAGTTAAATTTTCTGTTTCTATAGAAATTTTGCAAAATTTTTATTTTATGCTTCCATAACACAGAACTGAACTATACAAATTAGATATTTTTGTAAAATAGCAAGATGAGCCAGGATTCATTATAATTTTACTAATAAAGAATTAATTAGTTAAAGAAAATCGCCTATAATAGTATGAAATTAAAGAAAATCGACTATAATAGTATGAAAATTAGATATAACTACGGTTTATAAAAGATAGCTATTACCGTCATTACAAAAGCGATTACCGCTTAGTGTCTGAAGCTCCGAACAAATTAAGATAATTTACAACTTTTCTCTCTAACAAAAGACCCGCAGAACAATCGAGTTACCTAGTTTATTACTAGTTGGAAGAGAAGTATCCCAAAATCAATTTGTATAGACCTAGACGACCAAATGCCTAGCCTAATTTTAGTTGATTATCTGAGAAGTTATATGAGAAAATCAATTTTTGGGGTCATTTATCAATTTTATAGAACCCAAAATAATGACATTTAAAATGTCTGTCTGTTTGTCCGTTTGTCTGTGCGTTGAGTTAATTTTAGAAAAGTGAAAATAAATATATTATAGTAAGGAGTAACCGTACTTACATGCCACTAAGATATACGATCTCTTAATATAAACATATAATAAAATTGTTTTTATTCGCCGTTTGTTCATTAAAGTTATATGAGAAAATCAATTATTGGGGTAATTTATCAATTTTATAGAACCCAATATAATGACATTTAAAATGTGTGTCTGTTTGTCGGTTTGACGCGTGTTGTTTTTAACCGATTTAAAATCACTGTTATATTATGGAAAAATTTCCCAAACATTTTAAGGTTTCAGGTTCGGTAATCGGTACATAAATAAAAAAAAGTTATGTCATTATTTAGAAAATATTTTAAATATTATACGATTCTCACAGAATCTCAAAACTACACACCCCTACACTCCTACACCCATTGACGGGGCGTTGAGTTCTATTTTTTAACACGCAATGAAACAAAAAAAAAATCGCATTCGGACAAAAACTAGAGAACGGAGTGTCTAAAAATTGAGATTTCTTTGCTTACCCGGCTGAGTAATAAAACGAAATTGTATTTAGAAAGCTGAAAGAAAAACGATAATAAATATTCCATCCGTGTGAACTTGCTACCATAACGTTATTTGTTCTTTAATTTTTCAACCAAGCGTTAACACATGCAATTTCTCGTTAAATTAACAATGATAGTAATTGCATCAGTGCCCTGTATTCTTAGTTTACCGCTCCCAGTTCTCATGCCTCTTAACTAACTTATGGCGGTATTAATTTTGTTGTAGTAACATAATATATAGAACTATTTTTATAGTAGAAGAAGAAGCTTACCACTGTATCACTGACACAACAGTGTTAGGACACTTCGTTCCTTAATTTAAGTCGAATTCTAGAGCGTATTGAGTGGGCGGAACTGAACGCCGCGCTTTGCATCGACACCAGAACGAAAAATAAAAATATTTAATGTTTCATTTCCTCAAGTGGTGATTGATCCCACAAGCAGTCGAGCTTAGTCCCACACTTCTGCCTCTACGCCACGGATGGCCATATACTATGGCCAGTCGTGACGTAGAGTTAGATAATTTATGTTTTAAAGGCTTATTTGCAGATATGGATTTGGTTGAATGCTAAATATTACACATTTTCTTCAATCCCCTTTTCTATGTTATAGATATATCTATTGGATATAGATCAAAAGTACAAAATATTGTTTCACTAATATGAAGGTTTTTCTATATATATAATGATAATAAATCCTTCTTCAATTGTATGAGCCAAATAATAATATATCATAAGCAATTCATCCATTAGGATGTAATACATATGTAAATACCTATATTAATATCAATTAAGCGTTAATTGACGTTTATAACTGCCACTCAACACGCAATGCTTCCAGAATCATGCAGAAAGTGGAGAATGGAGTGTCTTAACATACACACTGTCTTCCCTCTGCCTACCCTGCTGTGTGCGGGATACAGCGTGAAGCTGATTTATTTGACTTAATAACTGCCACTTAGGTTTCCTGGTAGATTTTTTGTGAAAAGGCCGCATATCAAATTATTCTGTTGTATTAAGTTCTTCGTTAATTATGATATTGTAAATATGATGTGGATTAAGAGTTAATATAATATAACAACATAATATAAAGCTGATATAAGTATCATCTTTAAGCTGTATTCCGCAGAGTAGAGTAACCAGAGAGAATCTAGAGCTAAGAGACTCTGTTCCTCCTTCTGTCTAATTTCGTGTTGAGTTGAACTCAATCCCTCGTAAAGCATAAGATAACGTAATACATTTTGTATACATATATGTTACTAACAGAAACAGAAACTTAAGGCTTATAGTATACTTGATCATAATATCGTTGTCAATTCTCGAACTTACGCCAGTCGTGGCGCAGCGGCACGAAGTGTGACAGTAAAACGGACTTGTTGTGGGTTCGATCTCCACTCGAGGAGATGAAATAACCCTAGGTTTCCTCTGCCTACCCTGCTGTGTGCGGGATACAGCGTGAAGCTGATTTGATTTTTTTAAATCTCGAACTTTCATATGAAAGTTCATAGCCACAGCGCCTGACGAGATTCATATTAACAAGATAAATTAAAATACGCATCAGGCACGTTTTATCTTTGAAATTTTAGAAAACTCTAAAAGTATTAATAAAATAAATTTATGCCTATCGGTATTTGCTATTTCGTTTGCTTTGCTTATTTCCGTAGTAGATTAATTACATTTTTTTACATTTCTTGGTTAGTTAATAGTTTAATATTTTCTTTTTCTGTTTTCTTCTAGTATTATTATTTATGTAGAGGTCAGTCTGTCAGTCAGCAGATGCAACTCTCCAACGGTGAACGTGACAGGTTATGGGTTCGATTACCACTTGAGGCAATAAAATATTTAATATTTACTTGCATACAAAGCGTGGCGTTATGATCCGTCACTCAACACGCAATTCCTTCAGAATTCTACCTAATTATTTTTTCCACACAACGAGGAAACGGAAGTACCTTAAGTTATACCTTTTTATTTCCAAATCTTTATAAGTACACTACAGATATACACACATATAAAAACATAAATATAAATAACATATCTTTTTATATTAAAAATTATAAATCGAGTTTTTTTGACTTTGTAGCATTTTATTCAATTTACTCATGTAAGTAAATTCGCTTACGACGAACTCATATAAGACTATATTAAGCCAATATTTACGTAAGCTGCTTCGAAATTTGATAAAAAAATATCATTACACGTCCCCAGTTCTATATTGGTAGGAAATGATATTTGGCCCGAATAACCTTTTCTTGCGAATTTCCTGTGCTAAACATATATTTATATTCAATGAAGTTAATAATTTCAATTTTTCCTACATTATCCGCAGCGTAGAAAACAAAAAAATATATTGGTTTTCTATCAGTTAGATTTGTCTATGATAGATTTTACACGATAGTTAGATACTACGTGCTTTAACTAATAAACATATATTTTACTTCGCACTAGTGTCAAAATTCTCTGCCCAAGTTCGAGAATTGTGTGGCATAATTTGTGTATTAATCAGAAAATAAAACGTGACGCTTGTGGATTCGATTACACTCAATGATTAACACAGTAGAGTAAGCAGAAGAAACCTAGTGTTAAGACACTCCGTTCCCCACTTTCTGCCGAGTTCTGGAGGCATTATGTGTTGAGTAGCGGAACTCAACGCCGCGCTTTGCCACGACACCAGAGCGAAGAAATGAAAATATAAATGTAAATAAACATTTCATTTCCTCCAGTGGGGATCGAACCCACAACCAGTAGATCTTACAATCACCACTTTGTGCCTCTGCGTCACGACTTAATAAATATAATTTAAACTTTTAAATAATTACTTAAAATTTAAATATACATATAAATGTGTATGGATTTGTTAAACAAAATAATAATTAATTTCTTTGACACAGTAGTTAAAATAAAATATGTTTTTTTATGAAATTTACATTATCTTTCGTGATTGTAGTTTCTAACCTATTATACCTACACGTTTCAAAAAGAAAAGAAAATTTAATATATATATTTTATATATAAAAATTAAATATGTAATTCGTGAGATATTATTTGAAATTATTAGAAATTTTGCTTCTACGAAAACCCATTGCTAAATATATACAAGAAATGAAACGAACACACACACATCACTAGCTATATGATACGGACAATAAAGCATGTCGTACAAAAAGTCGTTTCTAACAATGCTGAAAAAGACCGCAGCAAATTTTTACATTATGTAAATCAAAAATAATCTAAGATATTAATATAATATATAAGGATCCCCATCATAAGGACCATATTGTATGCAGCTTACAATAACTACACGTCGTAGACTTATTTATTTCATATTCTACATATAACATAAAATTTAAAAACTATTTCTTTTATTTGAGGCCCTCGTGCCACAGTGTTAAGTCAGTTATTATTTATTAATATATTCATTTCTTTGCATTTGCTCTGGTAACGTGGCAAAACACGGCGTTGAGCCCCGCTGTAACTGCTCAACATGCAATGTCTCGAGTGGTGGTAAATAGAGAACGTACTGTCTTAACACTAGGTACCCTCTGCTTATCCTGTTCTATGCGGGATACAGCGTGAAGCTGATGATGATGATGAATTTTCATTTAAATTTCAAATCTCATTTATTCCAGTCAAACTTAAGCCATAAATATCTCACAACTAGCTTATTAAGCCAAAGAGAATATATTCCTAGTTAGGAGCGCACTACATCTTCTAAGTAAAGCAATTCATCAAACACGTGTCGAAGTTTCCATCATCCATCAAATAATACAAACGTGGCATGATTCATACATTTTTAACCATTATATGTACCTTTTGTGGTTGGGAAATGTTGTTATTTGTTATTGCGAAGAAATGACAATATCTAATATTTAATTTTCCTGAAGCGGAAATCGAAACCGCAAACGCTTGTGGCGTAACACGCTTACCGTTACAGTTAGTTACGCACTTGTGCCCCTGCACCAGGACAGTCCTAAAAACACGCGTACTTAATCAAATTTGCATTGGAGGGAGATCATATAAAATAAAATAATATTGGGAGTATCGACCCAAGCGTATGTTTTAACAATGTAAATGCATTAACTGTTCAAGCTAACTGATACTTAAGAAATTTAATATACCATAATATAATATACGTTACTACTACTACTACATAAATAAATTGTTGGACGGTTGGATCAAAATTTTATATTGTTTAAAAAAAGTATTTGCAGTGCTTATACTTAATCAATCAATTAAGATACTTAATACGATTGTTAAATATACCTAACACAAGTAAGCACAATATTAATTCCGCTTTACAATGTATTCCACACACAGCAGTGTAGGCGGAGGGAACCTAGTGTCAAGGCACTCTGTTCCACACTTTACCACCGAATTTTTTGAGGCATCGCGTGTTGGCGTAACGTATATGGAATGTTGGAAGGCCGTCGTGGCGCAGTGGCACAAGAGTGTGACTGTAACGCAACGTTTGTGGGTTCGATCCCTGAGATCCTAGAGAATGAATTTATATTTATTAATACTTTAATTTCCCCGCTCGAGCATCAAAGCAAAAGCCAGGCGTTAAATTGCACCACACAACACGCAATACTTAAAAAAAAATGGCGGCAAGTGGGGAACGGAGTGTTTTAACACTATGTTACCTCTGCTTACCCTACTGTATGTTCGATACAGCGTGAAGCTGATTTAATTTTATTTAAATTATATAATTTGGGGTAAAGACCACAAACAGTATATAATGGTAAAGTACAAACGACAGTCGCTAAAAGAATCTACGGCGTTAGATTCTCCCGTTTAATGTACGGAAAACAAACTTTTAGCGTTTGATGATAAAAATAATACAAATGAGCACACATTAAAGAAAATAATGAAAAACAAATTATTTCAAATTTTCCCAAATTTCTGTAACGCCTCGTATACATATATCATAAAACGAAAAGCTTAATGTTCCTTTGTGACCTTTGTAAATACTTTAGGAACGACAAAGAGAGGCAAAATATTTAAACTACATTCCTTTTCCTTTCTTCTTTTTCTCGAGAAAAATAAACTTGTAATAAAGATTTTGTTTAGTATAAAAATCACTTATAGTATAATCAAAATTAAAATTAAATTGGCTTCACGTTGTATCCCGCACTGCAGGGTAGGGAGAGGGAACCTAGTGTTAAGACATTTCGTTTCCCACTTTCCGATGAGTTTTTTTGTGTTGAATGGCGGGATTCAACGAGAGAAAAAAGAAACATATTAATAAATAGTAATTCATTTCCCCGATTGGGGATCGTACTCACAACAGTCGCGTTACAGTCATATTTTCGTGCGTCTGCGCCACGACTGCGTCTATAGTGCGATTACTTCCATTTATTTCCAAAGCTTCCACAATTTTAGAAATTAGGAAAATCCCGGTCACCAATTGCTTTATTCCAATTCTGTAATTTCGTAATACTTAAAATTTCAGATCTCATATTACTTGATTTACATCTAATAAAAACTAGAACCAGGAAATGGTAAAATTAAATATTTAATTTCATTTTCTCGTGAAGGAATCGAACCTACAACCTCGTTGTAATAACAGTCGTACGCTTGTGCCCCTGCAGTACGACTAGCCGTAATAACTATTAAATTAGTGATTTCAGCAATTACTAAACCAAACCTTGCCTTATTAAAATCGATTTTTAAATTCAATATAAATACCTACTTAATATTAATATTTTCTTGCTTATTAATTGAAATTAAAACAATGTAAATTCTTATTAATTAACTTATAAAGTTATTTTATGTAAAATTGATTACTGTAATAAACAATTTATCTCGGTTTTAATTTTAATTATACGTTCGAAAAAATGTCCGACATTCGTGCAGTCCTTGAGTACTTTCTTAATTGATTTTACAGATAGGAAATATTTATTTAGAATTCATCATTTCTATTACAGTAGATAGATTAATAGGGATCAAAACACTTAAACGATTTTATTTGCTATTGATAATGGAACATTGAACTTATTAGGACCAATTGTTGGGTTATCCGCAAATAGAACAATGCATTGTAATTTCTAATCGTTATTGTGAACATACATGTAAATTACACAAAGTAATAATAATATATTTTTTTAAATTGCTTAGTAAGTTCACGCTTTTAAGTTCACGCTTTAGGTTCACACAGAGGGGTAGGCAGAGAACGCGCGAGCCTACGCTAAGACTCTCCTTTTCCGCCGAATTCTGGAGGCATTAGGTGGCACCAGAGCGAAGAAATGAAAATATTAAATATTTCATTTGCTCAAGTGGAAACTCGAAATATTAAAAAGCATAAGTTATATATAAAAATACATTTGGGAAACCGAACCCATAACCTGTGCTTTGCATTCAGATACTAAATAAAATATATAAATGTAAATAAATATTTCAATTCCTCGGGTAGGGGATCGAAACCACAACCGTCACTTTATAATGTGCCCCTGTGTCATGGCGGTTAAATTTTTTAATAAAAATATTACTGATTCTAACAAGAAATCGACTGATCAATGACAAGAGATCTTAGATGTCAAAATAACAGATTTTATATAGTAAATAAGTATACACTGAGATCTCAGGGCCCCCAGACCTACGTAATTTTAGCACAGCTGAATTTTGAGGATTAATAGCATATAGTCCTGGCAGCCTCGGTATCACATTAATAACTTTATAGTCTCACCATCATTTACTTTTTGTCAATATTTTTACGTTTCAGTAAGCAATTAGATATCTTATATCAACATAATATTACAATTCTTAGTTATTTTGCCTTAGATTTATGGGGCCCTAGATTTTGGCATTTTTTTAAATTCAAATAATTAAAAAGTAATAATTAAAAAGGATTTTTTGATTTAATAACTGCTGTTATTTATTTGCTAAGTATTCTTATTTATTTTTTGTTACTATAAGTCTTGTAAAAAAATTTTTGTAAATATTACATATAATGATTTGAGTACTATGGAAAATTACTTCACTCACTTTTAGTTATTCCAAGCTTATATAACCTCGCCTTTTGTTATAGTTTTTATTATGTTTAATGTCCCCGATTGTAAGGAATAAATCCTGCTGGGATGAAGACGAAAAAGGAGACTAAAATATAGGCAATAATGGAGACTTTTTTACATCTGATGATGAGACGCATCCGCCCCTGTCATCCCCAAAGAACAAGTTTTATGAAAGTAGGCCAGTGATGTGGCAGCATTAAACAGATTTTAGATCATCCTTGTTTTTCACCTCATCACCAAGCTCTACCGCTACTTAGAAGACCGTCTGATATGTAATATTAAGAAAGCCAATGCAATATTTTAAATGTTATATGGCTGCTAATTTGGTTGCAAAAATTGCTTTTTAAACAAATGTCACATTTTATCAATATGAATACTAGGGGTGCAGAAATTTAACGTATTTTCAGATGTACCATGGTTATAGAACTGCTAGATTTTGTAAGAATAAAACATTTTTTGTTTTAGGATCTACATAACTTAGTAGCAACTTCAAGCACTAAAAAGCTAAATACTTAGATTCCTTCACAATGACTGTCACGTAACAGAATCTACACGATCGAACATTTTTTTTCAAAATACGTCTAATAATTTTGAAGACAGCCAGTGTCTCAACCGGTGAATAGTTCATACCTTTTTAGGAAGACGTGTGAAGAAACAGATAGTGAAATATGAAATATGAAATATGCTTTGATTATCTTTGGATTTATATTGTATGAAAGCAAATAATCTTTAATGGAGTTTGGCGTAGAATTGAGCGCCCTGGGATCCTGGGCTAGTATGTAAGTGTCAATAATTTTATTGATTATTTTTCATATTTCTTACTTTGAAGTAATTAAAATGTTATTTTCTACAATTTAGTTTTTGTTTAAATCTGTACATATATGTAGATACAGGTTTTAAGTCAGTTTTTATTCATTTTTATTATTTATTTTTAATTTTAATTTGGACCAGATTAATAATAAAAAAAGCATTTAATATAATAAAAAAAGTACTTTACAATTACAAGGTTTAAATTTTTTGCTATCAAATAAATACACGAAAACAGTTATTAAATAATGTATATTTAAAAAAAATAATTAGTTTTTGTTTAACAATATTGCATAAATTTTGTAAACAATAAACTGATTGTTTAAACTTATAACTAATAATAACATATTTTTCTAATAATTTTAAACGATTGACAATAGAATTTATTAAAATAAATCTTTATAACAAAGAATAACAACAAATTTATATAGGTATACATTTGTAATATAGTTTTCAACAGTCTTAACATTAAAAAATCACAATATACAATCTTACATTTTAAAAATTCACATCCACAAAATAATATGTTTTATTTTATTACAATTTTTTACTTCGCAAGTCTTTCTTTACTCTTATACGAAATAAGCACCCAGAAACATTTTTTTCCTCAAAATATAATATTATATATGAAGACAACACTGCTCTTTGTTGCAATGAACGGGCAAATGAATATATTTATTGCGCCCTGATGACCTCAAATAAAACTGATTTAAATATTATCTATATATATACTGACTGAGGTAAGACGCACGCACAGGCGTAACCGCTTAACCCGAAAGGGTTAAGTTTGTATAGAAAAAAAATTAAATCGGCACTGATTTTTATAAAATTTGAAATTCAGAGTCTTAAAAAGATTTAATTGAACAAATGTTTCATGGTTTTTTTAGAATTCACCCCCCAAACGTTCAAATAAGGGGTTGAAAGTTTATATGGAAAAATTTTTATCGCCACCGAGTTTTATAAAAATTTAAATTCAGACTATTAAAAATATTTTATTGAACACGTGTTTCGTGTTTTTTTAGAATTCGCCCCTAAGGGTGCAAATAAGCGGGCGAAGCAGCGCGCGCCCAATCGTATATTATATGTTGATTTAACAACAAGAAATAAAGGTGTGGTTAACACTTAAAATATACTTACTTATTCACAATTACAACCATAGTTAATAAATAAAAATCACTCTGATCTCTATTCCACTTACTTAACATTCCTTAATACATAAATTTAACGGTTTCGTTTCAAAATTTGTCACTTTATACACGCATGTGATGTATACTATATGAAAATATTCTAAGACAGTATTCCGCATACAGCAGAGTAGACGAGAAAACATAATTTTAAGACACTGCGTTCCCCATTCTCCGCCGGGTTATGCAGGTATTGCGTAGTGAGTGCCGAAATTTAATGAAGAATTGTAAATATTAATAAATAGTAATTCATTTACCCGAGTGGGTATCAAACCCAAAATCGTCGCGTTTCCAGTCACACGCTTGTACCACTGCGCTACGACGGACTCGATTTATTTACAAACATATATGTATATATGGATTAATATATAATACTACACCATGATATAAAAATATGTAAGACGTATTGTGTGAATAGTGAATAGTTATACATTTATAAAAATATAATAAATTTTAAAAACATAAACATTTTAATATACGAATACGCTCTTGTTATTTTAGAAAATTTGGTAATACAAATAATTACGAATAGTATAGATTTAATATGATTATTAAATTAAAATCTTGATACTTCGTTAGACCTTGCATACTCTTCCTTTCTTTGTGGATCGGTGACCATGTCTCTGTGCCTTCTCCTTTCCAATGTATAGATATAACTGTAACAAATAAATGGATGTAATCGACAATGCTTTCGATGTTTGCTATAAAGTTATTTACCTTAAAGAGAAACAAAAATAAAAAAGTAGAAACATATTTTCTTGTTTAGAAAATTCTATTACATTGAAAAGTGTCCCCAATAATAGATTTTGTCTTATATCTTAAATGTACATACGGCGATGAGTTACAATTTTATTATATACGTAAATAAAATCAGGTTCACGCCGTATCCAGGACACAGGAAGATGAAGAAGAAGAAGAAAGAAGAAGCACTCCATTGCCTATTTTCCATCAAATTCTGGAGGCATAGCGTGTTGAGTGGTGAAACCAGAGCAAAGAAATAAAAATATACATTAAAATAAATATTTTATTTCAACGAGTAGGAGTCGAACTCACAACCAGTCGCGTTTACTATCACACACCTGCGCCACGACTTTCCTCAATGATATATATCTATAAATTACAATATGTTAGCAAATATTTTCGTTTTTTTAGACATAATTAATAGTCTTGACTAACTTGGCTAAGTTGTAAAAAAACTGGATATCATTTAAATTTTATACGATTTCTTTTCCTTAATACAACCTTGATCGAGGTACTTGGCTCGCGATGATGTATTGTGCACATTAGCTAGGCATACCTCTTTCGTTTCAAAATCATTTTCACGCATTCTTGTCACATAAAGCTTTTAATATAATATATTGAGACATTTCTCAATACTGGTATCTCAGCCCACGTTACTTTAATAACTTGACAACTAAATTTTCTTTACAAATATGTATATATATAAAAATTTTATAATTTTACTTATTTGTAATTTATTTTGACTTTCGTGGATATAGATCAAATGATTATAACCATGCAGCAATTAAATAAAATTAACGCAAATTAAATAGCATAATGCATTTCTACATTCGTAATAAGCACGTGAAAGTATTTAAAGTGATAGAATAAATCAAATCAGCAGGTAGAGACCTAGTGTTAAGAGACTCCGTTCCCCACTTTCTGCCGACTTTTGGATGCATTGCGTGTTGAGTGGCGGAACTCAACGCAGAGTGATAGAAGGCTCAAAAATATAACGTTATAAGGTATTGAGCTATGAAATAAGTATGACTAGATAAATGATTTTCTACTCTTTTTCCTCTCCCTTAAATTTTCTCTTTCTTAATAGATCATAGTTTTAAACAAACAGCAGTAGGCCCGGAATATTCATCTATTAATTATCAAAATAATTTTATCAAATATTTATTAAATTACGAAATTACGACGAAAATCACGTCGTAATTTCAAATAGACTCAGACGACCAGTTTTTCATTATTTTTCATTTTACTTAGGTATCAGGTTAAAAAAATCCAGCGTGAAACAAAAATTACTATCTAAAGTATTTCGAAATTTATTTCTGTACTATTAAATGAGTTTGGAGATCATTGTTTTATTCTTGTTTTATTATTAGAACAAATCAATACTCTATATCAAATATTTGAAATCTATCAAACAATATATCATTATTTTGTCTTCGATTGTACCTGGGTTCTAAAATACGTCCATTCCTTATATTAAATAGACATGTATTGACCCTGGCATCTCTTTGTTTCTGTTTTATGTCTTTATCTCTTTGTTTGATCAGCGTATATAAACCACATTCTTAATAACTAGCATATACGACTACAACTCCATTCATCAATTCTGTGAATTTAATTAGGATTTTATGACTATATTATGTTTAATTATAGATATACTTTCAGTGTTTAGAAACACGTAGCGTTGTATGGAAATGAAGTGTTTAGAGTAATAAATTAGCCGAATATATGAACGAATAAATTTTAAAATATCTCTGTATAGTCTAATGATAAAATTATTATTTATTCTTTTTTTATAAGCTCAGCTATAAAAATATTTAAATATTATAATATTATGAAGTCAATATAAAATTTGCTAATAAATTGTGTTGACGTCTGTTGGTTCGATTCCCATTTGGGGGACCTAATTACATTTTCTGGTTGTGGTAATAATACTAAGCGCGGCGTTGAGTTCCGCCAACCCAACAATGGAGTTTGTTAACACTAAGTTATTTCAGCCTTCCCTGCCATACGCAGGAAACAGCATGGAGCTATTGATATATTACTTTGCAATATAAATAATGATTGACAGCATAATTGAATATGTTCGTTGATATACACATTTTTTTTTCACAAGCTACCTCTTAATTTGCCGAGAGCATCGCTTTCACTTGTCTCTCATAAATAATTTTATGTTCATTTTAATAAGTCATTGGTAAAAGTGAAACTTCTCCGCTGATTCCAGTTATGTTTTTATCTGATTTCATATTAAGTATGTATATAGTAAAAATTATAGGCCTTTCTTCTTTTGAATGTAAAGATAACATTTATATCATTTGAGGCGCAGTGCCACGAAGTGTCACTGTAAACGCGGCGGGTTATTGGTTCGATTTTCGCTCGAGGAAATTAAATATTAAATGTTTTCATTTTTGACTGGCCTTGAATATTAATATGCAAAATAGTAAAATGGAAATACATGCATTGAAGTGTGTCTTCTGTAAATTTTCCTCTTTCGTTTAAATTCCAATGACTAATTTTGTATGGAATGCACATATTATGTACGTGAAGACGTACGTGTAGTGATGAGCACGAATATCGAATTATACTTACGCAATGCCACCAGTTAGTGCATAATATAGCAACAATATATATTCTGAATAAAATAACAATATACACATTTTATAAAGCAGTCTTGGCTAATGGGCACAAGGATGTGACTGTAACGCGAAGGTTGTGGGTTCGATCCTTGATCCATCGATCGATGAATTATTATTTATTAATATTTTAACTTCTTCGCTTTGGCACCAAGGCAAAAGCCCATCGTTTAGTTCTGCCACTCAACATTCAACGCCTCGTTCAATTCAGCGGAAAGTAGAATACGGAGAGTCGTAACACGGCCTACCTGTTCTAATTTGCCTAACCTGCTATGTGCACGATATAGCGTGAAGCTGATTTAATTAGATTTTTAATTTAATGTCTAACAATAAAAAAAAACTTTTTGTTTGGTACGCGGGCTCAATCACTGCAATGTATTGACATAAATTTAACAACATTTTTTTTTCTTTACATTCTCTTTATGTACTTCGCATAATATCGCGTAGAAATGAGTCACTGTGAATTTCCAACTATTTTAAATTAATATATATGAGCTGCAATATATTTTATCTAAATTGAGCGTATAAATATTAAAATATTCAGATCAGGTTCTCAGATAGTCCAAACTGTTTCTCATTAGTTTTTAATTTAAAATGTAAAAAGAAATTAATTATATAATTACTTTTTTTATTATGGTAGACGTTCGAGCGTATAATTTAAAATATCTTAATGCATATTAAGGTAAGCAGAGGGAACCTAGTGTTAAAATACTTAATTTCAATGTGAAAATTAAAATAACTTAAAATATTTCATATAGGTAATATCATCATAATCATCCCAAATTCCCGACCGGGGATAGAACCCAAATCCATCAAGTTTATAGTCAGACGATATAAATTCCACACGACGGCATCTAAATTTAATTTTAATAATAAAGTAGAAATGAAGAAAATACTTACATAAAAAGTAATATGGCCACTACAGTTAGGGCTGCGTCGAACAAATAAAAAGCCCCTGGAAATGTCTCGATGGTGTGCACGTAAATGAAGCTGGATGTAGGCATGTATATGATTGGTGCTAAAGCTTCCATCACACCCATTATTGAATTGAGTTTCGCTAAAACAGAGATTAATTGAAATTAATAATATAATCAGCTTCACGCTGTATCCCGCACACAGCAGGGGTAGGCAGAGGGAAGTGTTAAGACACTCCGTTCCTTACTTTCGGCCGGGTTCTGGAGGCATTGCGTGTTGAGTGGCGGAACTCGACGCCGTAAATATATATGTAAATAAATATTTAATGTTCAGTCACACTTTGTACCTCTGCGCCACGACTGGCCTTATAATAATAATTTTGTATTTTATGAAAAATAAAACCCAAATATTTAATATATTCTGCATTTATAGCACGAAAGGTGGAGGATACGTATTTATTATTAAGACACTCTTTTCTCCAATTTTCAAGACATTACGTATCTGAATCTATCGAATATCTTATTCGATGGAGGGTAGGCAGAGGGAGCCCAGTGTTAAGTAAGGTTCCCCCTGCCTAGGATACAGCGTGAAGCTGGAAAATTTATTGTAAAATACATACATACATATCTCACTATTCATAATATAAGTATATATATATATATTGTAAATAAATATATTATGGCATAGTATTTAAAGTTCAACATTAATTATAGAACCAAGATGTGAAAAGGTCAAATCTTATTATAAACTATAAAGATCAAAATACAGTATAAAATAAATTAACCTATACTATATATGTTTTAAATTGCATCATAGATTAAAAATTAAACTGCAGTCCAGTTTATAAAGGAAGTTATTAGTAGTTTGTGTAACATAGAAACATAAATCACAGTGACCTAGTATGTAGGCTACTATTGCGTAAAGTTACGACTATATATATTTTTTTCAGCTCTACGCTCTGTTCCGCATGGAGTAGGTTGGGCAGACGGTGCTTAGTGTTAACACACTCCTTTCTCCAATTTCTGTTAGTTTTGCGAGGCGTTGCGTGTTCAGTGACGGAACTCAACGCCGCGCTTTTTGATTAGTTAATAGAGCGAAGAAAATAAGGAAAAACGGCCATAATATAAAGAAGCGGTTGCTCATAAAGAAATGTGCGTGCTATCTAAAAATGCAGAAGAAACAAAGAAATACTTCTAAGCCTGTTGAAATAACTTATAATTATTTTCTTTACGCAAACCAACGGAAATATATACATTTTTTAACATTTTTTAAATATTATTCCACACTTAAGGAAGAAAAAATCTTATTTAAAAAACGTATAAAAATTAGAAACGTTGCGGGACTCGAACCCGCGCCTCCTGGAAACCGACCAGGCGCTCTGACCACTAAGCCATACGTTCTCGTCAAGTTTCGTCGAAACCTTTATAAGCTTGCTACAACTTATTTCGACGCTAGCAGCTTAGATTAATTTTCTATTAAAAAACCACAATAACAAAAGTTTAAATTGAAGTCATATGTAAATTAGTATTACATTATATAAAAATGTCACAATCTTATTTTCTGGCCAGACGGCGTATTTTCTGAGTCTCGTAATCCTATGTTACGACTACTCGAGAATGCCGGGATAGATAAGGCAGACATTAATTTCGTTTATAAAACCTTTTATGTATAGCATTTTCTAGCCAGGGTTTTCAGGAGAAACGAGAAATAATAACTTGTTATAAAATGCTTATTTACACTATTTAAATTATTTAGTGGACGTGAGGGTTGTGCGTTCGATTCCCGGTTGAAGGAATGGTAATATTTGATGTCTTCATTTTTTTGCTCTCGTAACGAGGCAAGACGAGGCGCTAAATTCCGGCGGCGCGGCAGAAAGTGCGACACTCAGTGTTTTAACTCTGTGTCCCTGCTGCCGACCTATGTGGGATACACCGTTTTTGTATTTAAAAATAGTAAATTTTAAAAATTTTATTAACAAATGTGGTTAAATTTAGAAATAGAAAGGAAAATTCAAGTAATCTTCTTTATATTGGTACTCAAATAGTAATATTTTTTTACGCACATTTTTTTTCACAGGGTAGTCTGAATATTGGTATAGTGATTTTTGTTTAATTATTACGAAAAATTAAAAGATCAATGTCTAGTCTGAACTGATCGCAATGATTTCCGCAATCACTCAACACGCAACGTTTCGAAAATTCTGCTGAAAGAGGAGAACGACAGTGTCTTGATAGGAACGGAGCGTCTTAAGTCAGATTTTCAAATGCCTTCTGCTTATCCTGCTATACGCGCGATACAAGTGCCCGAAAGTGAAGTTAAAAAACTATATGTTTTATATATATTATATGTTTGAAACTTAATTCACATCTCATTTCACTTTATCTGTTTTATCATTTTTTTTAAATAAAAATATACAAAATAATTTTAAATGAGAGTGGTCCTAATTTATATCATATAAATATACATAAAAAAATTATAGACACCACTTGTAAATGCCAAACAACTGTCATTTATAGGAATGGCATCCATTGCAAGACTATGTAACATAAATTTCTTAACTCAACTAATTATACATTTACATATATTTAACTTTACCGTAGGTTATTGCGGCTACAGTTCTTACGCAATTCTAGGCATAAACTAAGTAAAAACATTAACGCATCGCAATATATTTCTTAAGAAGTACACTATTTTATAATCAAGAAATATAGTTGAGGCCGTCATGGTATGTGAGTGAAAACACAACGGTTGTGGGTTTGATTCTCACTTCATGGAGGGATATATTTTTTTTAATTTCTTTGTTTTGATAACAAGGCAAAACTCGGCGATGAGTTCTGAACCTAAGTTATGAACGTAATCCCTATAAAATAAGTTCTGAACGTAATGCCTATAAAATCATCCGAAAGTGGTTAACGGAAGTTTCTTGAAGGGAACATAGTGTCGTAATACTAGGCTGTCAGGCTCCCGCTGCCTACCCTGCTATGTGTGAGATACAGAGGGAGACTAAAAAATATAATATATAGTATTAATAAATATACATATATTAATGAAAATAGCTTACCAATTTCTTCTACATCCACTACTTTTGAGGCAATGGATCTCACAGCAGTTAGTCCAGTAGGGCTGAGGATATTAAAAAGAGGTGCTGAGTAAAACCAGAGCCTAGATGATGCCAGACCTAGGACTAAACATCCAGCTATCCTACTGATGCCAGCCATTCCACCAATAATGCAATCTTGAACATGTAGCTTCTTACATAGGATTGTTATGCAAAATAGAGTACCTGTGGAAAGAATATTATTATATAGCATAGTATATTAATTGAAACAAAGACTTTTTAATTTATATTAAGTTTTTTTTCCTTCACAATGTATCCCGCATACAGCAGGGTAGGCAGAGGAAACGTAGTGATAAGAAGCTCCATTTTCTCGCTCTCTGCAAAATTTCAATATACAGTGCGTTGAGTGGCGGAAGTCAACGCCGCGGTTTATCTACTAAGTTTTATATATTAACATGTACAAGTAAGTAACTAATTGCTATATAATGTATATAATAAAATTTTATTGAATACGAATCATCTCTTACCATATTTTTTTTTAATAACAAATGTTATAATTAAAGATAATATGATATGTATCTTTGCAAGAACTGTACCAAAATTCAAATGCGATTTGCCATTCATATTGTAAAAATGCGATTAATAAAAATAATATTATAAAAAGTTGTTTTCTCAACTCAATATTAATTGTTCCTATACATTGGAAAGTGGTGGATATTTATCTCAATAATAATTAACCCTTAAGAGTTATAAGGAATTAAATAACCCACTAAGATTATAATGGATTTAAAAACATTTATTTTTAAAATTAATTAAATTATTCATTATTAGTACTGTAAGAAATTGTCAATACTTAACTGGTAAAATATTTTAATCAGTTAATTTAGACATATATTAAGAAATATATGAAGTTATAATTTTATATTTTTGTAAAATCTTGGAAAAAATAACGCACGCACGTTCAAGGACTACCGACAACTCAGAAGGATACTTATTTAGAAAACGTATAAAAAATTGAACGTAGCAGGACTCGAACCCGCGCTTCCTGGAAACCGACCAGGAAAATGACCTAGAAATTTTTGTACGTTTTCTAAATAAATATTTTTCCTAAGTGGGGAATAACAGCTTAAAAAATGTTTAATAACTCAGTAGGATACACAAAAGTGCAAAACGCTATGACAAATATTACAGAGTGTAGCGACTAAAAATCAATCTACCTGGATATTTTTACACCCATATAACCTTTAAGGGTTAAGCTGTTTTCAATTATGAAATACATTAAATTTAAATTAATTTTGTTTTTAAGTCCTTACAGATATTATAATAATCGTGGCGCACTGAAAAGTGTGGCGTTGCGCCCCACTCTGACACGGTAAAGTTCGGCGTTGAGTTCTGTGACTCGATACACAATGCTTTAAATACCAGAGAAGTAGAAAACGATGAGTTCTTAAACTAAGTTTACTCTGCCTATCCTGCTATGCGAAAAAACTACTAAATATACCTCAGTGTAAGCGATTTTTGATTTCAAAATAAAAAAATAATATTGTAAATATATTTAATAAATCTTTAAATTTTGAATGTCAGAGCATTCTCATATTGGATGTACGAGAAATCTTGGTCTGTCAAAACAAATAAATAAAATAAAGAAACCAAAACAGTTTAGATATTTCGAATTAAAAATGGTGTGTGTCTGTCTGGAGTCGTTTATTTGTAAGTTTGTATTTGGAAAAATAGAACATTTAATCAAAATAT
Organism: Heliconius sara; assembly: GCA_917862395.2. NCBI lineage: Eukaryota > Metazoa > Arthropoda > Insecta > Lepidoptera > Nymphalidae > Heliconius > Heliconius sara. The sequence goes on from OU860793.1 coordinate 5,988,988, forward strand.
TATTTAGTATAAAGATTTACTTTAATTTTAATAAATATATATAGGGTACAATTTAGACGATCGCTAGAAACATTTCTTAGACCCTAAGCCTAAATATCAAATATAATAAATAACTCCAATAAAAATTAACTGACCATGTAAAAAGGTTCTAAAGTATATCTTATTATGATCCAAAACAAATAAATAAACAAAACAAATAATAATAATTACACACATTTTACAAATATTTTTTTTGTTCCCCAAAACAGATAAATGGTCACCAAAAAATGTCTTATATAGGAATGTAGGAAACAGCATGAATATATATGTAGGAAACAGCTAAGTACGAAATGTTAGGATTAGGTTTCCTCTGTGTACCCTGCTCTATGTAGGAAACAGCATGAAACTGATTTTAATATTAAGACTGACATACCTCTACTATTTGGGTATATTATCACCTTCATGCTGTATCCCGCACACAGCAGGGTAGGCAGAAGGAACCTAGTGTTAAGACACTCCTTTCCCCACTTTGTGCCGAATTCTGGAGGCATTGCGTGTAGAGTGGCAGAACTGTACGCCGCGCTTAGCCTCAACACCAGAGCGAAGAAACGGAAATATACATTTTAGTAAATATTTCATCTCCTCGAGTGGGTTCGATACCCACATCCAGTCGGTTTTACAATCACACTTCGTGCCGCTGCGCCACGGCTGGTCAGGCTATATTATCAAATATAACTAATTTCATATAAAAATAAACAAGTGATGTTATGTTTGGGAACCTCAGTATATTATTTTTTATTAAAAAGATGTTCTAGCGGCCGTAAATTTTTTTTAGCCCAGCAAAAATTACACAATTAAAATTTGTGCCATAAAATATTGGTTACATCTATTTAGTGACAATATATGATATATAGTATGAAGTGTTTTTTTAAAGGCGCCCACATTTTTTTATCGTAGTCAATAATAAGGAAAATTGGATTTGTTTACTAATATTTTAGGAAACCTTATTTAGTTACCATTTATCCATTTCAATAAATGTTAAAATTTTTGTAAATTAGAATTTCTTTTTCAGTTTTACCCTGTATCCTGCACGCAGCAGTGTAAGCCGTAGTGGCAAAATATATTTTTATAAATACAAGTTAGTATCTTTACAATAACTGTACCATAATTAAATAACGGTTTGCCGTTCAGATTGTAAAAATGCGGCATATATCCAGTTAATCCCAAAAATAATATTAATAAAAGTTGTATTTTCAACTCAACGTTAATTGTATGTATTGGAAAGTGCTGATTTATCTCAATAATAATTAAAACTGTTACCAATTATAAAATACATTAAATTTAAACAGATTTTATATTTTCGGCCTTACTAGCTCCATTTTAATATAATAAGGCCATCGTGGTGCACTGGATGATGTGGCACTCTGACACGGTAAATTGCGGTTCAATTCCACCACTCAACACACAACGTATCAAATTCCGGGGAAGTGGAGAACGAGTGAGTGAGTCTTAACACTAGGTTCACTCTGCTTACCCTGTTGTAAGGAAAGGAATGAACCGCTATTTTAATAAGTCTTACGTTAAATGTTCATATATTTAAAAAAAAATTGTTACATCAACGCAGAACTTACTAATAACTCTCATGATGAACATTGTATTACGCTTAAATCAATTAAAGTTGACACTGATTAAAATAAAAATATATATATTATATTAAATATATCTGACCTACGAATGCTGACATTTCTTTAAAAATTGATAATTTCTATAAATATATTTTTATATATATTATTTTTTTAATGATCTATACCTACGTCTGTGTGTAATTTCATAATAACTGTGCTTTTCGAACTGCATGAAACCAAAACACAAAGAAACAGTTTTAAAGTTTAGTCAGTTTGTATATTTTCGGTTTGTCCATGTTAATTGTACGCATTGGAAAGTGTTTAGTCTTCGGAACACCTGAACCGATTTTTGTGAGCATTGAAACATAAATGGGATTATGGAGCAACATAAAGGCTATTTTTTATCCTAGAATTCTCGCCGATCAGAATTTTGAAAGAACTGAGTTTGTTGTTAGCCACCTAACTAGATAGATAATAACTAAATATATTTCTATTAAATACTGCAATTTTTACAAGCGAAAGCAAACAAAAACCCGAAAGATTTATTTAGTGCATAACAGACAGATAGTCATACAAATGTATATAGAAGTTTTAAAAAAAATATAAAATAATTAATCATTAAAAAAAAAAACTTATAAAAGTATACGTAAAGTTCAAGCGGCCGACTCTGCGCGGGGGTCTTTACATAATGTGATTAAATGTTGAAGGTGAGAATATTCATATTAGATATACAAGAAATCTTTGGCTGACAAAAAAATCAAATGAAACGTGATAAGTAGCTTACCGGAATGTGGAGTTGTTTGTCTAAAAATTTGTAGGTATTGTCACTGGTTCCCCAAACACTTTTAAAAATGTTATTTAATGAATAATGCTTTGGCTCGTGAAGCTCGTATGGTTAAAACTTTTTATCGTTGGGATCGTGAGTAATTCAAAATCTTTTAGAGATTCAGAGATAACAGTGTTAGTAAAGATAAATTTACAACACATAAATATTGTACAATGGTATCAAAAGATATCGTTTAATAAGATATTGGTCATCAGAAGATTATTTAAATAACTTGGAAAGTTGGCAATTTTACATTGTTATAACTCGGAGCTCATGATATTAGATAATGAAAAGTTAAGGGCGGTTTATATATATAACGCAAAACGCCTGTATGTCGTGTCTCAAGTATTTTCTACGTTCGTTAATATTTTTGGTATGAGTCTTTCAGTGCACTATATTTATTGACTCGTCAGCTGTTTTCAGTCAGCATTCACCAACCATATATATAAGACGACGGTTGCGACACTCGGGCCGCTCATACATAAATTACTCCGAATTAATATGAATTAAAATTATGTTGATTATATTATTCATAATTAACTATGCTTTTCATATGTATTACCATGCATATTATTATTATTTATATTACTACATACTGTTACAGTATTTGGAGAAACAGAAATGTAAAATCAAAATGTAAGATAAGTATAAAAAATACTAAGAGTAATTTTAACTATCCCAAAATGGATAATAAAATGACTGGCGTGTCAAAATCATTGACAAAAATAATTTTTGCAATAATCTTGAACGCATATCAAATCTTTGCTCATATTTACAACTAACCTACCACACTATCTAACTGCTAAAACTGACATAACGAACTGTGACCCTTACACACTGCGTACATGATAACAATAAAAATAAATTAGACAAATAAAGATTGTAAGTAAAGGAATTCGTATTTAATGTTTAGCAAGTCCTTTTTAAACACGTTTAAAGTGTTATTTCACACTTAGGAAAGAAAAATACGTATTTAGAAAACGTATAAAAATTTGAACGTAGCGGGACTCGAACCCTCGCCTCCTAGAAACCGTCCAGGTCTTTTGCTTCTTAAAATTAAAACAAATTAAATAAAATTCAAAAACAAATTAATAAAATTAAAAAAAATACGTTTTCTAAATAAGTAAGTCTTATTTTGTTCAAACGTCGTAGTAAACACAATGGATATCAGTTTGGTTTCTGCTTCGGAAAATGAAAATAACTAAATGATTTCCCCTTTCTGACTCTGACAGACAAAACTTAGCGTTCAGTTCTGTAACTCAACACGCAATGTTTCCAATTCGAGCAGAAAGTGAGAAACGGATTATCTTAATACTAAGTCCCTTGTACTCTGCTATATGATACAGCTGCTAAGCTAGAACGATAGCAATAAGTGCAACGTCTGAGTTTTAACTTGATAAAAAATCAAAAATTAAATCACCTTCACGCTGTATCCCGCACACAGCAGGGTAGGCAGAGGGAACCTAGTTTTAAGACAAACCGTTCTCCATTTCCCGCTGAGTTCTGAAAGCATTGCGTGTTGAGTGGTGAAACTCAACTCCCGCGCTTTACCTTTGAGTCATAGTGTATTCACTATTATATATAATTTTGTCTTTATTTGTATCACTACTAAATGTGTCATATGTATTTTTTGTGTCTATGTAGCCCAAATAACGCTGATTTTGAAGAGTTTGAAGATATCTTGTTTATAACAAACAAATATAATAATTAATACTATAGTCATTTATTTCTATACTATAGAAAAAAGTATATAAGGCGGCTAGATAAAAATATAGGCTACAACTAAATTTGATTCTAGGATTTTGTAAATTGTTAACAATGCAGATATTTTAAATGAATCTATTTAACCGGAAAACGATTGCTACTTCAATGTGCTCGTGACCACGGATTATTGCAAACTGTTCTAAACGTCGGGTTTCCAAAAATGTATAATACTAAATATACGCGATTTATCCGCTTAAACAGTTTTATTTAAAATGTATAATAATCGGGAAAGCCAAAGATCTTATAATACAATACAGATACTACCTCTCTATTACAATTAATTATATTGTAAAACCTAGTTAAAGCTGTACTTAGTACCAAATTACTTATAGATACATCGTAACTATTGAGGCCAGTCGTGGCACAGGGTCAGAAGTGTGCGTCTTATCTCTGCATCTTATGATAACGTGACAGATTGCAAACTTAATTCCCGTGCAAGGAAACGAAATATTTAATTTTCATTTCCTCACCTTAGTATCGAGGCTAAGCGCAGCGTTGGATACCGCCACTTAACACTTTTTTTTCGAACTTGAGGTTAATGCTGTTAGCCTTATTGGCTTTTACAGCGACACCGGGTGTGTAGGGAAGAGGGTACTCTGTCCCAGAAGAAATGCAAGCACTACCTGGCTGCACGGCTGTAAGGGCACCCCCTGCGGGGCTCGAACCTCGGCTTACAACCGTCGAGCGGGCAACCCACTTAACACGCAATGTCTCCAGATATATATATATAAAAAAAATCGAAAATATTTTTTTTTATATGTTACATTTTATATATTACATGACAGCGTGAAAAAAACTCAAAATATCTTCATTTATTAATTTAATAAAATATATAAGTATTAATTGATTTAAATATATTTTTAAATGTAAGTTATACCACTTTTTCTTATGACGGTCATTATCGGTAATTTCATAAATAGAGGTATTGAGTATGTATTTACTTATCAATGAGAGATAATGAGAAGAATGGTTTTCGTAAATGCGTAAAGATATCGGATACAAAAAACGAAATGCATAAAAATTTAAATATTATTCAATATATTCTGTACGGAAAATGTATAACATTAATATTAATGTGAATTTTATTAAGTTAAAGTTAAAATTATTTACTTATGGCTAATTAAAGATTCGTCGATCTGTTGAATTAAGCCAACCGGATTTGAATGTATATCAATCGTGTGCAGTCAGAAACAATACGTATAAAGATACCTTCATTCATATCTTGAAATAGTAAATGTCTTAGGATTTAGCCTCATGACTTATTCCGCAGGGTACACAAAAAGATCCTAGTGTCTATACGTTTCGTTTTGAAGTTGCGGCCCAAAATCTAGACATTTCGTGAGTCATGGAGCTCAACACGCCTCTTCTTCTTATTAGAGAGTGGAAGTGGAAAATTAAAATAATGAATTGCCCTAATGCGGTTTAAACTCACTACCTTTCACCTCTAGAATTAGATCCCATTGCACCACGATAGACTCTCAGAAATTAAATTCAATTAAATCGATAAAATCCATACATACCACATAATCCAAGAACAGTGTTAATAGTTCCGTAAATGCTGTATTCTACTTCATTAAAGTTGAACTTTTTTATCGCGTACAAATAGCTTACTTGTGAATCACCTGAAAATAATAATACGGAATTATTATTGGGACAAATCTTATCTTGAACATACACACAGTAGAAAATCCAAAATAAAATACAATAATTGTAATTTTAAACATCTGAATATATAACTTTTATAAAATTAAATATTTATTTTAAAAAAGTGCATGGGTATTATATGTTAATTTGTTAACACTTTCGTTCGCCACTTTCCACCTTGCATTGCCTGTTGAGAAGCGGAATTCAACACCGAGCTTCGCCTCGTTTCCAGAGCGTGGAAATGAAAATATAAAATTTTTCACTTATCAAGTGAGAATCGAACCCACAACCAGTAGCGTTAACACTCACATGCTTGTTTCTTTTCGCCATGACTGGCCTCGTTTAGTATGGTTAAAATGGTTGAATCTCTAAGACAAAGTTACAATGCGTCTAAACTCCATACGCACAATCACATTTGGATTCGTATCTGACAAAGTCGTCTTTTACTGCTTTTACTACTAGCTTTATCGTTTTAGTTTGTGGATTTAGCTCTTAACACACATGAAAATTCTTTGAAAGTAACATATTCCTATTCTTGAATAAACACGATTTTATTAGGTATCTATGTAACTTTGTAAGTCAAATGGAGAAACTAAATTTCACCCAATTCCCATAATCAAAGTGACAATAGTATTATAGAGCTAGGTGCAGAGACAATCGTGTGACTGTAAAGCGACAGGTTGTGGGTTCGATTGCCACTAGAGGAAGTGAAGAAATTTAATATTTTCATTTTTTCGCTCTGGTGTCGAGGCGGGGCGTGGCTTCTGCCACTCAACATGCAAAGTCTTCAGAATCCGGTGGAATATGGCAACGGAGTGTCTTAACACTAGGTTCCCTCTGCATACTCGTGATAGTATAATCTTATTTGTTTCAATAATCGTAAATGGAAACACAAGTATCAAATACATACACAGCTCTCTCGCCCTATCTCTTCCTAGTAGTATTGATAAAGAAAAGAGTGTGAAATTAAAAATTTAAAAATAATCCTGTTTTTTTTCCATTCCCGTAGGAATTTTACGTAATTCTTTTTTTTAGTGCGCCTCTACACTACCCAAGGACCCTATATGCTTATCTCCAAGAACAGTAGTCTTGTCTGTGTGCTATCTATCAGTCATTTGGAAACGAAAGAGTTCTACAGATAATTACTTTTTACATTTACTGATTCACAGATTTTTTTTCTCTTATATATTTAATTATATTGAATATTGAATTATATTGAATATTGAATTATATTGAATATTGAATTGATACCATTTCAGATTGTTTGAACCTTATATTATGAAATCGAAATTTTGGATACGTTTCGTTCAGTTTATGGCTGGTGAAAGTGGTTTAAATTTTTTAGTCAAATTTGGTCATGTAGTAGTATCGATACCTTAACAAAAAAACAACATTTATTTTTATATACACTAAAAAAACAGATAAGACCTTTATACACAAGTACTAAATTTCGATGGTGCAGTTATCGTAATTCATTTTAGAATTCATTTAATTAACCATTTTTTTCGGCTTCACGCTGTATCCTGCATATAACAGAGTAGGCAGAGTAAGCGTAGTGTTAAAACACTTCTCTCCCCACTAAATAATAAATATTTTATTTGCTCAGATGGGACTCGAACCCACAACCTGTCGCATTTGCAGTCACACGCTTTTGCCCCTTATGCGCCATGCGCCTCATTAAATTTTCTTTTAATATCGATGATGAAGATAAGTTAACAAATTAATATTTGATTTATATAACAGATTCATTTATATAATATTGATTTATATAACAATCTCACTGCCTCTAAAGTTGAATATATGTAGAAGATTGTATCGCTTTTTCTTGTAATAGTTGAAGGCAAAAAATATACATACCATTATTAAGCAAATATAATTGTGGCGTTGCTTACAATATTGAATGAGAAATAGTAATTACTCCCAAAAAATACTTTTGTTAAGCGTGCCAATGGAACTGAGGCGATAAACGACTTTCAAGTCATAAATTAAGATAAGAAAAAACACCGGATAAGTGAGAGTCGGACTGGCTCACCGAGGGTTCCGTACAAAAATAGGAGGTCTCGAGCTTTTTCTGCTCAATCCAAGCTTAGCTTAGCCAGAGCCCATTCATTTAATACCTCAATATAACTAGCATTTTTAATATCAAAATTTGCCCTTTTTTTAAGGCTATTGTTTTTTAGAATTTAACCTCAAATGTATAGTTTTCAATTTTCTATAGATACTAACTGTCAAATTTCATAATTCTAGGTCAACCGAAAGTACTCTATTTATTCTGATTCCCTCAATATCTCCAAATGTAACTGAGATAAAGGCTTTTGACAGTCAGACAGAGAGACAGACAGATGAATAGCAAAGTAATCTTATACGGGTTCCTTTTTTCCTCGATAGGTACGGAACGCTAATTTAACCAAACGATACCAATTTGACGTGTATTTTTATATATAGCATATACTTATCGTTGAGTACACTCAAATTCTTTTACAGTAAAAATAAATTTAAATATTCATATACATATAACTATATAGGAATAAAGGTAAAAAATTAAATGTGTCGATTTATTTAAACTTCATTCGAGATATCTACAATTTCGTGGCACAAGGGCACAAACAAGTGTGTGACTGGGAAAGAATGATTATTTATTAATATTTTCATTTCTTCGCTGTGACACCAAGGCAAAAGCCCGGCGTTGACTTCCCCCACTTAACACGCAATGCCACGAAAAAATTGGCGAAATATGGAGAACGGAGTGTCTTAACCCTAGATTCTCTCTAACTATCCTGCTGTATGCGGGAAAAACCATGAAGCTGATTTATTTAATTTAGTTTAAAGAACAACTGCGGATATTTACCAGCAGCAGCAGAATTACCTTCAGAACCGACGGTAGCTTTATGTTCACGTAATATTTTAATTTTGAATTGGTAATTTAGAACCGAACATTGTGTTATATTTCTATGGTATAATTAAGAATATTCGGCATCTTATTTTACTCTCGCTATCAAAATGTAACGCGCTTTTATTATTTATCGATTATATTGTTATAAAAAAAAAAAAATTAAGAGCCAGCTTTTGATATTTATTTTTTAATAAAATTATCTAAAAATTTAAAAATAAATTAACTCTAAATATAAATTAACTCTAATAAAAATATTTATTAGAGTTAATTTATTTTTAAATTTTTAGATAATTTTATTAAAAAATAAATATCAAAAGCTGGCTTTTAAAAAAATTCTTTTTTTAATTTATTTTAAAATAAGCCTCGATAGTGTTTTAGTATATTTAATATGTGCTATAAATATTTATTGATGTATCAGATACGTCTATGTCACGACAGATTCAAATAATAAATAAAAAAACAAAATTGTATATTACTTTGTTTTTTTGTGTCTTGATTCTACTTGCATATTGATGATGTATTATTCATCTAACCTTGACCTATTGTTAAATTATTAGATATCATTATTAAATATATGAGATTATAAATAAAACATTTAAATTTTGTAATTAATTCGAGAAATTTTGTTAATAATATTCTATGTGATATTTCTTTTTTAATCTTGTTTCAGCTTCATGCTGTATTTCGTATCTAGCAGAGTAAACAGAAGCAGCTTACTGTTAAAATACTCCGCTCCCCACTTTCCACCGGATTCTGGAGTCGTTGTTAGAGTGGTGGAACTCAACGCCGCGCTATGTTTCGACTCTAGAGTGAAGAATTTTTTTTCTTCATTTCTACGAGTGAGAATCGAAACCCATTGTGCCTCTGCCCCACGACTGGCGTCTATGTGATATATACGAGTACGTTGTATTCTTGAGTGACCGATTAAATACTTTCGGATGCACCAGTCCGAGTAACTAAGGATGCATGAAGAGGTAGGCGTGGTTTATAAATACCGTTATTGCTGTCAAATTTGTACGATTGTTAACATTGACGGTAGACAATATACGATGTTAAACTCCGCCTATATCTTTATGGAAAAAAGAGTGAAGCTATTTCTTTGTAACTTTGTTTTAGTTCCAAGCTGACATATGGATTCGCATATGGCAGGGTCAAATGAAACGTTAGTGAAGTTTCGTTCACTATCTAAATTTCAAGACAATTGAGTAGTCGAGCTCAAAATCGACCTTTATCTCATTACCAGAGAGAGGTGATGAAGAAAAAATCTCCCAAGTGACAATCGAACCACCACATCACAACCGTTGTGCTTACTATCACAGGCGTTGCGTTACGACGATGCCAATTATTGTAATATTTTTTTTTAGTATACCTACTTAGTGGTGATTACAAGTTGATCAACAAGACCTTGTATTTTATTCTGCATACAGGAATGAAAGTATAGCCTGCTATATAACCAGTTCTGTACTAGCCGTCTATTTTATATTTGGTATTTTTAATGAGTTAGCTAACTGTTTATCGATTATTGTGGATTCAAATACAAATTGAACAATTTACGACTTTTATTTATACAATCTTCAGTCCAGTCAAAAAAAAAATTGAATTGGAATAAAGAAATATCTGAAAATTATACTGTAAATGTAATAAAAGAAGCAATAAAAACCAATCAGAACAGTTTTTTTAATTAGCTTCACGCTGTATCCCGCTCACAGCAGGGTAGGCAGAGGGAACCTAGTGTTAAGACACTCCGTTCCCCACTTTCTGCCGAATTCTGGAGGCATTGCTTGTTGAGTGGCAGAACTCAACGCCGCACTTAGCCTCGACACCAGAGCGAAGAAATGGAAATATAAATTTCAATAAATATTTCATCTCCTCGAGCGGGGATCGAACCCACAACCAGTCGGTTTTACAGTCACACTTTAACGCCGCTGTGCCACGACTAGCCTCAAAAGTTCATTAAAGATAAAAAAATACGGAAAATGCGGAGCGGAGTGACTTAACACTAGGGATAGGGAGCCTCTGCCTATCGCCTACTACGGAATTCAGTGTGGACCTGAAAAAAAAAATTACTCCCTAGTAAAACACCATCTATATCTGCACATACCGATTCATGTACGTCCAAACCGAAAACCACTAATTTAACCACCTTCAAAGACTAATAAAGAGTATTGTCCGATCACATTGACATTTAAAAACAGAACTGCGTTCATAAAAAAGATATTAAAAAAATATTTCGAACTCATTCCACATACCTGTTCATTTGTACTGGCATTGTTCATATGTGGACATAATGAAATAACAATATGTTTTAAGTATTTCTTACTTATTTTTGGTGCTTTTTATAATCTGGCTCTTGTTTAAGCGAAAGCGTGTTGGTTGTAGGTTCGATACCCAGTAGGAGAAATTAATTATTTTAAATTTTTTGCTCTAGTAGAATACGCGGGTTGCGGTGTTGAATTCCGCCTCTCAACATGCAATGTCTCGAATTCACGCGCATATTAAAAAACGCAGTACGGTATAAACTAGTTCTCTCTTTTTTTTAACTTGAGGTAACTCTATTTGACCTACTTAGCTTTGCTTTTACGTGAGTTGTATAGGAACTCGCCTAGGGTGGGAATATCGCCAGCGGCAAGCGTGTCCTCCGCGGGATTCGAACCAATGCTTACTGCCGCTTCCATTCCATTGCTTCCAATATATATAAAATTCTTATCGCGGAACTTACATCATTGATAGTCTCCACGACCAGATTCATAATTAAAAGCTAATTGACGGCAATATATGACCAAGTAACTGGTTCGTATTTATTAAGCAACATGACTATGTTGCTCTATGTCGTTGTCGACGAATGCTTAAGGTTCATAAAGAAAAAAAATAAAATGAGCGCGGCTCTGAGTTTTGCCACTCATCATGCAATGCCTCCAGAATTTAGCAGACTGTGGGGAACAGAGTGTCTTAACACTAGGTCCCCTCTGCCTACCCTGCTGTGTGCGGGATACAGCGTGAAGCTGATTTATTTTATTTTAAGAAAAATAATATTTTTCACTCTATATCCCGCACTCTTTAGGGTAGGCAGAAGGAACTTAGTATTAAGACACTCCGTTCCCCACTTTCCGGTGAATTTTACGAGGCTTTGTGTGTTGAGTGGCGCATCTCAACAGCGTGATTTTCGCTTTGGTGCCAGAGCGTTTAGTTTATGTTGCAGTCACACCTGTGTGCCCCTGCGCCACAACGGCCTCATTTAACTTAATTATTTCTTATAATTTCTTTAATTAGGAATAAACAAATAAGTTCAATAAATATTATCATTATTAACCATTATTATTTACGATAGATAAAAATTATATTAATTTATAATTTTAGTGATAAAATCAATTGTTTAGACGAACGCATCTTAATGATCTTAAAGTTAATGATGTTGATACATCAATTAATTATAATTACGATTAGCAGTTAACTAGATCGCTAGAACTGTTGTTTTTTGTTTGTATGTTCGAAGACAATCGACGGTCAAACAATTAACGACTACCGCATTCCTCATTATATCACGATTAGTTACTAAGAAAAAGAATATAATGATAATAAATCAGATATGTTATAAATAATTGTAAATCGATATATAATTAATTAGAATTATGTTTTAATTATTTTTTTAATTAGACTAAATCAATTTTAACTGTACTAAGATAAGCTACTAATCTTATCTAGATTAGACCGGTCGTGGCGCAGCGGCACAAAATGTCACTGTAAAACAGACTGCTTGGGTTCGATCCCCACTCGAAGAGATGAATAATTTACTTAAATTTATATTTCCATTTCTTCGCTCTGGTGTCGAGTTCTGCCACTTAACACGCAAAGCCTCCAGAATTCGGCAGAAAGTGGGGAACGGAGTGTTTTTCACTAAGTTCCCTCTGCCTACCCTGCTATGTTCGGGATACAGCGTGAAGCTGATTATTATTATATTAGAGTAGTAATCCCATAGGTATTTTTTTGAACTCTTTAAATATGTTAATATACATATATTAATTATTAAAAACAATAATTGTTTAGCTAATAATTAATATTATAATTAATTATTAATACAATTTCTGACAGCGTGAAGCTGATTTATTTATTCTTGTTTACAGTAAAATTTTATACATGTACTTACTATAAATCTAGATTTAAAAAAAAATTACAACAAATGTTTATAAAAAATGCAAAACAATACCACCATACAGTCAAATTCAAAAAAATCCTACTTTTTAAAGTAAGCTAAAAAGGTGAATGAAATCATAAAAAACTGGACAATTCTTTTCAAGAAAGGCACGTATGAATAAAAATAACTGCATATACACACCGGCTATAGTTTCAGTTTCAAGTTTCTATAGTGCAATATGCACAATATTGTACTACGGGTACAGTGTATCATCTGTAATATTCTAGTATCAAATACATAGTCAACGTAAATAAGTCTCTTTTTAGGGTTCTGTACTACAAAAGATAAAAACGAATATATGATCACCATTTCCGATAAAAAGGATAATTTGCCCGACTGGTTGTGGGTTCGATCCCCACTCGAGGAGATATAATATCTTACATTTATATTTTCATTTCTTTGCTCTGGTGTCGAGGCAAAGCGTGGCGTTGAGTTCCGCCACTCAACACGCAATGCCTCCAGAATTCGGCAGAAAGTGGGGAACGGTGTGTCTTAACACTAGGTCCCCTCTGCGTATCCTGGTGTGTGCGGGATACAGCGTGAAGCTGATTGAATTATTTTACTACACTATACACATTAGTACACAATCATCATATTTACAGTCAGCCACTAAACTGCGCCAAGATATTTTTTGTCTTCTTTACTAACAGTGTTTTTTTTCTACACAGAGTTAATTATTAAGTTCTATAGATTCATAAATTTTTGTGTTAAATAAATTAAATTCACGGTCATATTGTAAATATTCGCGTTTAAATTCTATGGAAGTACTAATAAGTCAAATACAATGTCGCATTATTATTCAAGGTTTTCAGCAAAAGCAAAAATATTTTGTGATAAAGAGAACGCTTACTGAATCCATAGATTCTGTCTCATTAAACTGTAATTGTGTTTAATAAATTATATGATAATTAAATCATGAATATTAACCAGTTGTTAATACTAATTTAGTATTCATAGATTTAAATTTAATATTTATAGAAAAAAATATAATTATTAAATTTTATTAAATTTTAGTTTTAATTATTTAATTAAATGATTTCATTGAAAGTAACACAAATGTAACAGAACATAAATAGTTAACTTTTTAATTTACTGAAGGCAATTTATTCTAGTTCTTAAGATTGGTCGTTATTTTTTATCTTTATAAAGACATTCATCAATTTAAAAAAAAATGATTAAATAACTATTTAATAATCAATGAATTATTTAACCAATTTTAAATTTAAATTTAATAATTAAGTTATTACTTTTTAATCTAATTATGAAGCCAGTCGTGGCGCAGGGACATAAAGTGCGTCTGTGAAACCGATTGGTTGTGGGTTCGATCCCAACTCGAGGAAATGAAATATTTATTTAAATTTATATTTCCATTTTTACGCTCTGGTGTCGAGGCAAAACGGCGTTGAGTTCTGCCACTCAACGCACAATTCCTCTAGAATTCGGCAGAAAGTGAGAAACGGAGTGTCTTAACACTAGGTTCTCTATTCTCTACTCTGCTGTGTGCGGGATACAGCGTGAAGTAATTTTTTTATTTTAATCTAATTATGTAGGTCAGTCAGATTTATTATGTTAGTTTCTTAGCCATAACTATAGTATAGTATAGTATAGTATCTCGAACAACCGACGTAGCGTGATGAAATTATGTTTTACCTCGTTCATTTGAGTGTAACGGCCTAAATCCAATCATACATAATATTAGTATATTCTGATTTTAATAAGAAATAAGAATCTTGAGAACTGAATCGTTCACATTCAATTTTTTTTTTATTGATTTTTAATCGCCCGTTAACTGTTTTTTTGTATTTGCATTAAATATAGTTCTAGTTTAAACTATTGAATAGATTATTGACATATTAAATCATAATATACATCAATAAAAACATCTTTAGAAAAAAATAATTTTGAGATAAATCTTTGATTACCTAAACTTTGAAGTAAAAGTTATAATAAGCATATTATGTTATTGTTATTTGTAAACATTCAAGTTTTTCCTTTATTATACAAAAAATCGGACACGATTATTTTTCGTTTAATTATTGGATTTTTATATTTTGTTGAAGTAAAAGTAATGAGGTCGGTCGTGGCGCAGCGGCACGAAGTGTGACTGTCAAGCCGACTGGTTGTGGGTTCGATCCCCACTCGAGGAGATGAAATATTTACTTAAATTTATATTTCCATTTCTTCCCTCTGGTGTCGAGGCTAAGCGCGGCGTTGAGTTCTGCCACTCAACACGCAATGCCTTCAGAATTCGGCAGAAAGCGGAGAACGGAGTGTCTTAACACTAGGTTCCCTCTGCCTACCCTGCTGTGTGCGGGATACATCGTGAAGCTGATTTTTTTTTTTTTTTTTTAAAGTAATTTGAATAAAAAATATATATATTTCTCGACATTACATTTAATCCGGTTCGCAAATTAATCGCGGGTCTTTGACCGTACCGTAAACAGACATTAGTCACATACGTCATTATATGATAATTATATTTACGCAAAATTTCGGTCTCATCTTAAATAACTGTATGTGATATTAGAACGCGAGATGTTAGGGCTTTATCTCGATAGGGTCGATTACGACAACGACCTTCGCAAAAGTAAATGAAAATTAAATTAAATTAACACGCTGTCTCACGCAGACAGCAGGGTAGGCAATGGGAATCTAGTGTTAAGACACTCCGTTCCTCACTTTCAGCCGAATTCGGGAGGCAATGACTGAGTGTCTTGGTGTCGGAGCGAAGAAATGAAAATATTAGTAAATTAACGAAAATAAATACTATTTACTTTGTATAATGTAAAACTTACCGTACAACGGTCCCACCATAAGAATGTATAGCAAGATTATTGACAATATCTCATTTCTCAGACCAAACGAACGTGGTCTCACCACAACCAAAATGGTCTTGGACACCAATCCAAAAACATCACTAAGAACATTTCTAATATTACTTTTTTGATCCACTATAGTCCCATTTTCATCAGAAGGCAACACGTCTTCCAAATGTACTAGTCCGAATAAAAATGTTACACTATACAAAACAATTAACACCGAAAACACACCATAGTAGCCAATTGCCTTTAATATTATACCACTCAAAGCAGTTCCCGAAGGTGTTCCCAAACTGACACATATTGTAACTAGTCCCAAACGAAACGTTCTGCTTTCGACTGTAGTCCGGTCTGCCATGAAACTATACATTCCCATGAATATTATAATATAGCTACCACTGAATGCTGCTGGTAAAGCTTCTATTAGAGCCGTAGCCACCAACGATAATTCGTAAAAATAATAAGTTGCAAATATGAGACCGATATTCGCAATGATTTCTCCAATAAATGGTATTAGAATGAATATTTTTCTTTTCTTTGTGCGATCGCTCCACGCACCAACAAAAAGCACCGCCACAGCGGGTATACTGGTCTGTAAAGGAAACTTCCAGGCCATAACACTAGCCACCAAGGACTGCACCTGGTTCACTTCGTTCTGAAGTCCAGTGGTATTTCTATCTCTAATACGATCACATATCTCATCGCCGAATTGAAAATGAACGCGGCAAGATTTTTCTAAATGCATATTTTGCACAGCCAACGACGACAACGCCGTACAGAACATATAAACAAAAAGACATGGCTCAACAGTCGTCTCACTAAAACAATATTTGATTTGTTTCAAACCATTTTTATATTTTTCGCGCCACGTTTTGTTCTCCTCGTCGTATGTGAGACGTATGTTTGATTTCGTAAGATCGTTGGAACTGACGTTGACGGTGCCAGCACTAGCACTCATGTTGCGGTAAAAGTGAGAGTTAGTAAAAGTGTTCACTTAGTTATTTGAAGCACGGAGTGGCGGCATGCGGCGGCGTCCGATACTGACTACTTAATCTCTGACTGCCGTTACCGAAAACCCTGGTTATTGTCGAGTTGTAAAACCGATCGCGTTGAGAGAGCGCTCGGGCGCTCGCATCTCTGGTGCTGCGATAACAGGGTCTAAGTAGACACGAACGACCCTTTTTAATAACGTACGCCTATTATCTTGAGCACCTTGAGTTACGCATCGTATAACATTGTTTCGTTCGACTCGAACCAAAGATCGGACAGGTGTGGATGTTTGAGCAACTGCAAATATTTGCACGTTACCGTTTATGGGCGGCGTTTTAAAATGTCATCCAATAAAGTGAATATCGATGACCTCGAATTAAATGGTTTGTTCGCAAAAATATTTATTTATGTATATATATACATATATATATATATATATATATATATATATATATATATATATATATATATATATATATATATATATATATATATATATATATATATATATATATATATATATATGTGTGTGTGTGTGTGTGTGTGTATATGTATTATGTATAAATTACTATTTTATATTATTGAAGCATCAAAGTTTGTACTTTATTGTACACAGCAGGGATGACAAAGGGAACATAGTGTTCAGACACTCCCTATTTTCCGCAATGGTAGAAGTCAACCCCGCACTTTGCGTCAGAGCAAAATATTAAATTTCCTTGTGTGGGAATCGAACCCATAACCTGTTGCGTTTACAGTTACACGCTTGTGCCCCTGCACCAAGACGACACGATTATTGTTTTGTTTTCACAAGATTTTTATATTCTAGATATAACTAGATATAATATTGTAAACTTTGATAGTAATATTTACAAGCTGTATCATCTTGACTCTGCATTCAAACTATTTATAAAGTTTAAAGAATATTCACATGTTTTTATTTACTTGTATGACGACTGGATTTTTTTGCTTATGTTTTATTTGTATATAAACAATCATTTATTTTTTTCTTGATGCCCATAAACTCGTGGGAAATTTCTGTGTTTATAAAAATATACTAATTTTGTTAATAAAATATTACCATTTAGATAAATGTAAATATGTAATAAAAGATTTTTTTTGTTCCTTTAAACTTTTCATTACTTACTCATAAACATATCGATCGACTCTTAAAAGTTAATTTATTTGTTTGTTATCGTTTAAAAACAATTACAATACAAGAAGATAATTACAATGTAAGATAAAGAACAAGAACATGTAACGATTTTCAAATATTGGCTATTTAATATAATTTAAAACCAAACAAGCGACCAATTTCCTTGTTAGATTATAGTTTTTACTAATAATTCTATGAACTTATAAATTAATACTTACCACACCTCTTTTTAATAATCAATTGTTGAAAAATATAAATATAAATAGTGGAAAAATTGTTTTCCGGCTCAAATAAATACTATTAGTGTTATTTTTGTTGGTTATTTTTTTTTGTTTCAAAAGAATTTATTTTCTAATGTTTTAGTTTAACAATTTTATTTTGCATAACGTAAATAATATATATGTATATATATATATATATATATATATATATATATATATATATATATATATATATATATATATATATATATATATATATATATATATATATATATATATATATATATATATATATATATATATTACTAAAACAAAAATGTAGTTGTAGTAAAATTTTATTATTTAAATTTATAACATTTGAAACTTGTATTATAAATTAAGCGCCTTACGTTATATAATATCACGTTTGTACAAATATAGTTTTATACAATGTACAGTTATTGCTCTGAAATTATAGTAGGCGGTTCCTTATACATACATTTATTTATAATGTACATGGTTATTGATGAATCCGATCAATTCCCGTCAAAGCTATGTAGATTACCTACTGATTTGATCTTATAATAGCTCAAGCGGATATGCTCTCATACTAGGGTATCTTAATTTTTTTTACAACTGCCAGTAACATTTTAAAACTTCAAGAATCATTTGTTAAAATTAAAAAAGCAGTCTGACACAAAGTAGAGAATGTATACAGAATTGTCCTAACAATTGCCAAAAATAAATTTAGTAAATTTCTCAACAAAAAAAAACGATAAATTATTCGAGCTCTGTTGATCGATCTAGTGGGCGTGAAAGCCACTGTCGTTCAGCTAGGTGATGAAGTGAAGTGAAGATGGGCAACTATCATGTTTGCACAAATTGTGCACGTGCACAAATTGTGCACGTGCACAATTTGTGCACGTACGGCACAATTTTCTTCTATTATCGTAAATCATCTTTTAGCCAATGTCGTTGAATATTTCGGCGAAAATCCACAGATGTTAAACCTTTAGGTCTCTAATTACTGGGATCTGTGTTTTCTTTATCAATCGCAATTTTCATTTTTCTCTACTAAAGAATCCAAATATTTTTTTTTTTTAAACGAAACAAGTTTTCCGAATATTTTTGTTTTATTATCGCATTGCGTTAGGTTTTGTAACCATATTAAAGAATAGGGTGAAAAAAGCATAGGGTGTGATACCTCATCATAAGACTAATCTTATGATGACGTATCACACCCTATGCTTTTTCCTTAGGTAATTGATTTTTCTTTGGTAGTATCGACAAATCTGGGAACCTAGAATTTAAATGAATTTCACATATTATATTTATCATGTATATGATATCATACTTTTTTATTGTCTTACGGAATAAATTAATAAAATCTTTATGTTCAACAAAGCTTATTTTTTATTACAATCGTTACTTAAAGGTTATGTCGTCTTATCACTCCACGAGCGTTTGAAAGTATGTGTGTTTATATTTTTTGGGAATAGAAGCATTTTGTTTCCAGAATTCGATGGAAAGTGGGGAACAGAGTGTCTTACATAACACTAGGTTCCCTCTGCCTATCCTGCTGTGTGTGAGATACAGTACGAAATTTTAAAAAAATATGTATATTATATACTTACATACATCGTTGTGGACACATACAATCATATATTCGTCATAATCGGTCAGGGAAATGAATTATTAATACTGTTTTCAACTTTCAACGTCTCGATTTTCATATGTAAGAACTGAAAGGTGTATCAATACTATTTGAGTTATAATTTGCCAAACAAATGAAGCAAATACTGAACATACCTCTCGTGAATTATAATACAATTATAGTTACATATTTTTTATACAAGAAACTATATATTTTTTAAACAAAATATCTTTTATAAACATAATTTTTATACTGCTGTTACAGCGTTTTCGTGAGCATACACTTCCTTCATCTCAGGATTTTTGACAACGTCCTTTTCTTCTTTGCGATGTAGATAGTAGAGATACCTGTAAATTACGGTTTTAAGCATTATTTTAAATACTACTCAACGATTTACATATATATATATATATATATATATATATATATATATATATATATATATGTATATATATATATATATATATATATATATATATATATATATATATATATATATATATATATATATATATATATTTCATAGACGCTCGCTAGGCTCGATCATATTGAGCACAAAGACATATTTAAAAGATTATTTTCGAGCTGTTGTTTTTACTCAACATCGGAAATTAACATTTGAGAAACGACAGGAGTTAAAATTGATATTATTGTGGAAAATTTATCCTTGAGTTCATTTTCTTCGATTAGTTTTCTATTTTTCAAAGATATTACTAAAAGGAAGAAAGATTTCACCAGAACAATAGAGTCACATTGCAGAGCAAGCAATGGCGTACTTTTCGGCAGCCATTCTATTAAAATTTCTCTTACGTCTGCAGAAAAATAATTTCAGAATAGTGTTTTAGAGACTTGGAAGTTTGGATTAGTATATTTTATTTTTATACTTTTTCTAGTCACAATTTTCAAGATTACCGTTCAAGAACTACGACTAAACCTTGTGTTGGAGGAAGCGATGATAAGTTAAATATCTTTTTGGTCATTATCTTGGCGAATCGCTTGTATCTCTTCATTTTCATAGAGAATAATCTTTATTCCTACCATACAAAGAAACGAACAAACGTTTAAAACCAATACTGAGCAAAGATGTTACGACTAAAAAAAATTGTTGCAAGGAAGAGGCGTTCAAAATGTCGGTGAATGTCGGGTCTGCTGCCTGCTGGCTCACGTTTTGTGTTTTGTTTTGAGTTCGTCAAACTGGTACTTTGGAAACCGTCTCTTTGGAAACGTTTTCTTAATAAGTATAATAAAAGCGTGTTAAAGACCAATAAGATTCTAAATTCGGTGGTGGGGAAACTGGTCAATAATAATACATTTAACATTCTTAAGAAAATGATAAAAAAATCTATTAAATTGACTAATAAATTAACGAAGTCTGCATATAAATGCGGCTGGTGCTTAGCCTCGACACTAGAGCGAAGAAATGGAAACATAAATTTAAGTAAATATTTCATCTCCTCCAGTGGGGATCGAACCCACTACGAGTCGGTTTTACAGTCACACTTCGTGCCGCTGCGAGTGGCGAGGGGCCACGAGTGGCCTCAATTTGCTTATAATTTTTCTATATTCCATTTAAAATAAAAAGTAATTGGAGCAAAGCTACAAATAACGATTTCCGTATATATCTCAAATATATATATATTTTTTTTTAAATATTTTATGTTCTAAAATTTGTTCTTCTTCCTTATATGTAATTTTTCTTGTACATTTCTTGAACGTAAAATTGTATAAAAAATATATACTCACAGAAATATAAATATTGCCGGTACAGTCATACAGCCGCCAAGTAAATAAAATGCACCGGGAAAGATTTTATAAGTATTAGAATACATCTCACTATACATAGGGCTGTAAATAACTGGAACGATTGCTTCAACAAGTCCAATAACTGAACACATTTTACCTAAAATAATAAAAAATACGTTAAAATTAAAAAAAAGAAAATATAAAAATGTAGAGAGTAACGTGTCCAAAGCAAAGGTCTAGATAATACTTATATAAATGGATTTACTTGGAGATACCATACTTAGGTCCGTATTTGTAAATCGCTCTGAGATCTATCTTGAGATGCCATTTTGATTCATAGATTATTATTTACGAATGAAAACGGCATCCCAAGATCGATCTCAGATTTGAAAGCGTTTTATCATTATGGACCTTAGTCGTGTAATACTGATGATAGAACTTATAGTACTATCGAAAACAAATATTTCTAAAGATTATAGTTTTAAATTAAATGAGGACTTCGAAACGAAATCAAAAAAAAAATTGTTTGTTTGTTTAAAATGATATTTTTCCTCTTTCAATGCCAGTATTTGAATATTCAGTATTCATATCAAATGCAAATATTAAAAGTCAGAAACGCGAACAGATCTCCAATAATTGAATTCTTTATTTTATCATATCCCGCAAAAGGCATTGTAGGCAGAGAGAACATAGTGTTAAGACACTTCGTTTTGCTTTTTCCTCCAATCTTTTCCAGGCGGAACTCAACGCCGGGCTTCTGCCTTGCTGCCAGGGCGAAGAAATGAAAATATTAATAAATAATATATCATTTTCTCGAATGGGGACCGAAGCCACAACCGGCGTGTTAAAGTCACACTCTTTTACGCCCACGCCACGACGTGACGGCCCCACTCAATTCAATTCGATATAGTACATATTTTTTGTAACTAAATTAATATTGAATCCGGTTGCTGCGGTCAGGCACCAAAGTATTTACAATAGGATATATAAGAGGTTAGTTTTATAAATTTTGAAACCAGTTTCTTTAATATTCGATACAACATACATGTATTGTATATCATATATATACATACGTATATATATGAGTGTATGGGTCTACTCAAAAATTTGATGACCTTCTAAGCTATTTCGTATGTTTAAAATGACGTCAATAATAAATCTTGTGATTTAAAAATATATTTTTAATTTATTTTAATTTAAATACATTAAAATATATTAAAAAATGCAATTTTAGTCTTATCTCCCGATAATTAAATGTCTAAATATATAATAAACATAAGTTACTGTTTTACTTCACTACCCAAAGATTGCTTAGAATTATCGTGATGAAAATGCATGGCTTAGTGCTCAGAGCGCTTAGACGGTTTGTTATGTTGGAGTTCTCACCCTCATTAATTAAGTACCTAGTGATAAGACTAAAAGTGTAAACAAGTATTTAGGTGTAAACATGTAATTAGCTTATTAGGTCTTTAGTAATCTTCCATACTTAGTTAAGTATCTTTGACACTGTAAATATAAACATTCCCACATCCCTTCCACAAACCAAAATGATCCTTTATAAGATCCCGACCTCGCTCGACGAGGCAGTCACTACCAAATCTCAACCTCGACATCACTAAAATCTTTTATACCATATTCGTAAATTTAGTTATAAATCGTATAATAAAGTATTAGTTCTTAAAAACAGTGTTTATAAATTCGCCACATAACAAATTTGGCGCAGTCGGTAGGATTGGAACAGCCGAGCTGTATAGCTAGACGACGCAAGAACGTGCCAACGGACAACATCGCCGAGTACGGTTCCCGAAGGGATTTAAAAAGCGTCGCACGAACCATGTTCCAGTTATTGTTGCTGTGGTGAGTTGTTGAATATTGTTTGCTCATTTCCTCAATTATCTACTTACCAGTATCCATAACTCCTAATATCTAATTTCATTATTTAAACATATATCTAAAAATTATCTTTACAACCATGCCAAACACAGAGAGTGTCACTTCTTTTAGATCAGCCTTAAGCCTTGATAATTTAATCAACCTCATTCCTGTATTTAATACGGCCCTTAGTTCAGAAGTTTACAGATTTATTCGGTCTTGCAACGCCGCTTTTGACCTAGTAAAAGAAGCGGACACTAACATTTTGCTTATATATACTTTAAATCGAATAATCGGTCCATTTTCCGCCGACGTCCATGCTAGACAATTTGAAACATGGGACGAATTACGAGCATTTCTTATCGAGAAATTTTCTCAAGTAAAAACGATGTCCCACCTTTCACTAGAACTTCAATCAATGTTTCAACGTGATCGAGAAACCATTACTGATTATTATCATCGTGTCGATCTATTGAGAAGTAAAATTATTGAAAAATTGTCAGCAGAGGTCAAAGATAGTTCTTTACTAGGCAGAAAATTAAGTATCGAAGAGACTGCACTAAGCGTCTTTATCAACGGCCTTAACAGTGATCTAGGGACTATGTTACGAACAAAAGAATTCCGACAGTTATCAGATGCGGGGCGTTTTGCTATGCAAGAAGACAAAATACGTGCTATGAATAAAGATCGGCAATTGCTTTACAAAACAAGTCTCGCGATGCATAAGCCACCAAATAACATTTCAAGACTTCCGAACACACAAAACTTCAACCATCGACCCGCGAGACCTTTAAACAATTTTAATTCAAATGAACAATCATACAACACCAAAATATGTAATTATTGTAAAAATCCGGGACATCTTATTCACGAATGTCGAAAACGAGCGTACAACAATCAAAGGTTTGGTCAAAAACCACCAAGCCAACCCATGAAAGCACCACCTGAACCAAAAATAAATTCTTTAAACTCCAAGGCGGCCATCGAACAGGGCAGCTCGATGGAAACCGCTTTAGATTACTTCCCTTCGACCCAGATGCCCACAACGTCTCAATACAATTAAATCGAAAACCTACAGATAGACGATTAAATTTAACTACTACATATTCTCTTCCAAATCAAAAGTGTGATGCATCGACACAAATAAATGCAGTCTATCGCAGACAAACTTGCGATGCATCTACGCAAACTTCAGCAAATACTAAATTATCTTCAACGGCCTACGGACAGGGTAACCAGCCCCAAACTCTTGGCCATAAACTTCCTGAACCGATTTCGTTAGCCCACGAACAGGGTAACCAGCCCCAAACTCTCGGCTCTAACAAATCAAATCCTAAATCCAAGTCTAAATCCCAATTCAAAAACCGGTTCAAGAACAAATCAAAATCTCAATCCAATTCTAATTCGAACCACAATAATTCCAAATCAAAACCTAACACAACTTCTGAGCCTGAACTCGTTTCTATATCGGCATTAAATATTCCACCGGAAGATCTGCTCTACTGCAAATTTCACATAGACGGTGAACCTATTACATTACTAATAGATACAGGAGCAGCGATATCCGTTTTACAAAAAAACAAACTCGGAGCTAACCCTCTAGATGTATCGAATATAGTATCGATAGTAGGTGTGGCAGGTAAAGACAGTCCTATTCAAAGCTACGGCACAGCTAACGTTTCAATAGACAATTTCCGTAAACATAAATTCTACATAGCGGATTTAAATATCGAAGCAGACGGCATTCTAGGTTTAGATTTCATGTCTAAATCCGACGTAAATATATACATCGCATCTAAAACTATGCACGTAGGCAAACGACATTATAAACTTTTCCATAACGGCGAAAGCAAAACCAATATTAAAGACGATAAACAATTCATAGAGCATAGGACTGAAACTGTTATTACATGTACTACTCAAGATATTCAATGCGGAACAGCTATTGTCGAAAAACAAGATATCGGAAACGGACTTTCAATTCCCAACGCCCTTGTAAACATAGTTGATTATAAATTCCTAATCACATGCATTAACAAAACAAACGAAGATAAATCAATCATTATGCCCGTCGTACGAACAACTTTATATCTAAACGAGGCCCTAGATAATGAGATCGTAAATATCAATACGATAAACATGAAAAACAAAACAGACCGACGTGACATAGTACACAAACTTATTAGACGAGATCATTTAAATGCAGAAGAAAACGAGTCCCTAAATAAGAATATTGACGAATTCCCTGGAATTTTCTATATTAAAGGCGACCCTCTGTCGTTTACGAGTCACACAAAACATAATATACCTACCACATCTGAAGTACCCATTCACGCTAAAACTTATCGATTCCCACAAGTTCACGAACAAGAGGTAAAAACTCAAGTACAAAAACTTTTAGAACAAAAAATCATTAGACCAAGCACTTCACCATGGACAAGCCCCATTTGGATTGTACCAAAGAAATTAGACGCTTCTGGGAAACGAAAATGGCGTATGGTCATAGATTACCGTAAACTAAACGAAATAACAATAGGTGATAGCTATCCCTTGCCGAACATCACTGATATCCTCGACAAATTAGGTCATTCGAAATATTTTACAACTCTAGATCTTGCATCAGGGTTTCACCAAATCGAACTAGACTCTAAAGACGTCTCCAAAACGGCTTTTAGCACACCTTACGGTCATTACGAATTTCTGCGCATGCCATTTGGCCTTAAAAATGCTCCAGCCACATTTCAACGAGTCATGGACAACATTCTTTACGGCCTCCAAGGCGAACGTTGTTTTGTCTATCTAGATGACATTGTTGTGTTTGCATCCAGCCTACAAGAACATGAAGAAAAACTTCGAGAAGTCTTTTCCAGATTAAACGATTTCCATCTCAAAATTCAACCTGATAAATGTGAGTTCCTCAGACATGAAGTAGCTTACCTAGGACACATAATTTCGAGCGAAGGCGTAAAACCCAATCCAGATAAAGTTACCGCTGTTCAAAACTTCACAACTCCTAAATCATGTAAAGATATCAAGGCTTTCTTAGGACTTACAGGTTATTACCGTAGGTTCATCGCTAATTTCAGTAACATCACAAAACCTTTGACAGCCTTACTCAAGAAAGACGTTCCTTTCGTTTGGGGAGAAACACAAGAAAAAGCTTTTAATGAATGCAAACGTTTATTAACAAGTCCTCCGATTCTACAATATCCTGATTTCAGCAAAGAGTTCATTCTTACAACCGACGCTTCAGTCTATGCAATAGGCGCAGTATTGTCTCAAGGTGATATAGGTAAAGATTTGCCAATTGCATACGCTTCACGGACGCTGAACAAAGCCGAAAGTAACTATTCTACTATAGAGCGAGAGTTACTCGCAATCGTTTGGGCTGTAAAGCATTTCAGACCTTATTTGTTTGGACGAAAGTTTACAATCGTAACAGATCACAAACCATTAACTTGGCTCTTCTCTGTTAAAGACCCGGGCAGTAGATTAGTTCGTTGGAGACTTAAACTAGAAGAATTTGAGTATAACATCGTTTACAAAGCTGGTAAAAGCAACACTAATGCCGACGCTCTTTCTCGACCTCCAGTAATGCACACAAACCCAATTGACTTGACGCACAACTGTGAAGACAATTTCAATGACCCAGACGAATACTTGCAAACTAACTATGAACACTTTCTTTCCATTCCCACTCATAGTTATGACACACCCAACTTTAAAACATCACCTGACACCCTCTTAGACGAACGTCATAAAAATATTCTCATTCCCATATCAGCACAACTATCGGACAAAAACGACACTTTCAACAAAGCCATAAGTCTTTGTTCTAATGTGATGCCATATCTTGAAAAGTCAAAAGAGCTTTACCAGACAGATTTATTAGTTGCGGACAAAAAACAAAACATTATATTTGGAGTAACACGACCGACACATTTCGACCCTTGGAATAGTGAGAGCTATTTTAAAATACTCTTATCTTGCTTACAAAAACACAACCTCAAAACACTCTGCATACCTGACCTAACGAATGATCCCACTTGTAAACTAATGGGAAACCAACAATCTCATATTACAGCATACCTAGCAGATTGTTATGACTGTGAAATAACAATTTGCCAAGACAAAGTCAAATATCCCAACAAAGACGAAATTCCCACAATTCTAAAAACGTATCACGACGACCCACTTTCTGGTCATAGAGGCATTGTAGAAACTACGCGCAAAATCCGAGAAGAATACTATTGGAAAGGAATGACCGATAATATAAAATCATACATCGAAAATTGTCATGTCTGTCAACGTAGTAAAATTCAGAGAAAAACGTTTAAAGCACCTATGGTCATTACTTCTTCTTCAACTGAACCTTTTGAACGCGTTACCATTGACTTGGTTTCATATTCGGATATTACCGGTGACTCTAATAAATACATCCTCACTCTTCAAGACGACCTAACTAGATTTGTTCAAGCATACCCCATCCCCGACAAACAAGCGAATACAATTGCTAAAACTCTTCTTATATTCTGCCAACACTATGGAATTCCAAAACGGTTTCACTCTGATCAAGGAGGCGAATTCATGAACAACGTCTTAAAACATTTGATGAAATTATTCGGTACGAAACAGACATTTAGCACAGCCTATCATCCTCAAACGAATGGGTCTTTAGAAAGGTTCCATGCCACACTCCGTGATCACATCAGAATGTATCATCAAAGAAACAAAGGAGACTGGGATCAAATTGTTCCACTTGCAATAATGTGTCACAACACATCTCTGAATCAATCAACGGGTTACACCCCACATGAGCTTTTATTCGGGTTCAAACCTCGTCTTTTATATTCTATGAAAGATACCAATGACGACTACACGACTCACGACTACCTGGATGACCTAAATGAACGACTTAAGATTTCTCGCAAAATAGCTTTAGAAAATATTCAGTCCATGAAAGAAAAGGCTAAGGAACGTTACGACAAAAATATAAAAAACGTGGCTGATTTTAAGTTAGGAGAGAAGGTTATGCTGAAAGTACAAAATCCAAACAACTTGGATAACAAATGGGACGGCCCATATGAAGTCATACGAAAAGGCTTTGACGAAAATTATGTCATAAGAAAAGCGGGCAGAAACCAACTAGTGCATGCAAATCGCCTGCGACCCATGCATGATTCACTTCAACCTCATCAAGTTGGCTAAATAAACAAAATTAAAAATTATAATATATTACCTAACAATTATAATGTTTCATATTTACAACCACTTGATGATATTTTACAAAATACTTAGTTTAGTTTACAATTTGTTCTATTATTAAGGTTATAATATACATCCTCTTTTATCAAATAAACTTATATATTAAAGTTATATTTACAAAATCCTACTAGAAATAATAATTAGGCATCAATCAACATAGGCAGGCAATCTCTTTTCAGGTTCTCTGCAACCTTAGTTGTAGGAGACCACGTTATTGAACCCTTACCTTCAAAATCCGGTATTACCAAGAAAAAGGCGATATGCTCATTTCCGAATCCTCTTGGAAACTCGTTATTTATCGTAACTTAGAGCCATTGTTTCTATCCCGAGATTCAATTCAACGTTTAAATAATAACTACTTTTCATTAATTTCTAAATATCCAACTTTTGCTCAAAGTACTACCAGTTCTTTTATAAAAATAAACATTAACAAGATAAATACTCGTCTTGCTGAATTGAGTTTATACACCAAATCAAGAGTGAAACGAGAGTTATTTGATGGCTTTGGCACCGCGCTTAAATGGCTAATTGGCACACCAGACGCTAAAGACGCCCTTCATTATGAGAACTGTATCCAACTCTTAGAAAAACACGAAATAGAAGAAGCTGATATATTAAAACAACAAATTCAAATAGTTTTATCAACTATCACAAATTTCAATGAAACAATATTTAAACTATCATACGATGAATATACATTAAATGAAAATCTTGAAAGAATCGCTAATAATTTAAATAAAACCAATAGAATAATCTTTGATCTCAAAACTGCTGAAAAAATTTCATCAGTTTCTATACAAATCCTCGAAAGTGTAATGTCCCTAGAAACTGACATCGATGAAATCTTCACGTCTATACTTTTTATAAAATCAGGTGCCGTACATCCTTCTATAATATCAGTTGAAAGACTCTACGAAGTTTTACTCTCGTCTTCCCACATGCGAAATGATAAAAACTTAGTTCTTCCCATCACACTTGAGAATACTCATAAAATCTTAGATTCCGCAACCCTAACGTCATACATATTCATGAACAAAATAACATATATACTTGACTTTCCCCTAGTCCGACTTAATCATTTTCCCACCTCTATTCTATTCCTATTTCACACCGTAACTCATCCCTTTACTCCGCCATCCTTCCTGAGCAAACTTATTTGGCAACAAACTCAACAAGGCAACAAATGTATTGTTGCCTCCACGAGTTCCATCGACGAATGCAAGATCTTCGCGCCAGCCAGATGGGTCTGCAAGTTTCCAGTCTACAATTTCAACGCGAAGCCTATCTGTGAAATGGCCATCCTTCTACAGACCAACCGCCAACTACCTGGTTCCTGCGAGCTTCCGACCACGTTCCGACAGACGCATTACACTCAATCAAAGAAGATCTGAAAAAGCAATCATCAAGAATCAAACAATTTAATGAAAGGACTTTTATTGAAAAGCATTCCAACAATTTATCCCTTTTCTCTGACTTAGCAGGGATAACAATGTTGGCGTATATTCTGTTCAAAACTATTTCAATGTCTGCCTAGAAAATTTAATCGACGCCGTAACAACAACCATGACAACGGATGCATCCAGATTTTCAATAACTGCTTCGATAAAAGGAGGCAGCGTACTTCAGCTCATGTCGCCATCCCGATGTCTACGTTGAACACTACTTCGAGCCCTGCCATCTCCGAAGACTCAGAATCTGACGACGCCACAACTTTCGACGCCGCAACGTCACATCCTCAAAGATCGGGCAAATTCGAACCCGCCCAATCTTTGTTTTAAAGGGGGGAGATGTTATGTTGGAGTTCTCACCCTCATTAATTAAGTACCTAGTGATAAGACTAAAAGTGTAAACAAGTATTTAGGTGTAAACATGTAATTAGCTTATTAGGTCTTTAGTAATCTTCCATACTTAGTTAAGTATCTTTGACACTGTAAATATAAACATTCCCACATCCCTTCCACAAACCAAAATGATCCTTTATAAGATCCCGACCTCGCTCGACGAGGCAGTCACTACCAAATCTCAACCTCGACATCACTAAAATCTTTTATACCATATTCGTAAATTTAGTTATAAATCGTATAATAAAGTATTAGTTCTTAAAAACAGTGTTTATAAATTCGCCACATAACAGGTTTCCAAGGGGTTAGTAAGTTCAAATCCCGCTATGAGAATTTTTAAATATATTTTCAGTAAATATAGTTTTCCTTCCCAAATATGGAATAGCATTTAAAAACATAAATGTCGTTTACAAGGATTAAATTTTGTGTTTGTTTGTTGATCAAAGTGATATTAAAATACAAATACTAACCAAAGTTGTAGCTAGAATAATATATTATTATTAATAATAATATATTATTATTCTAGCTACAATTTTGGTTATATAGAATAATATATTAATAATATAGAATAATATATTAATAATAATATTTTTTTAAAAAAGTACTCACCAACGTTATCAGGAGAGACTATTTTAGTGCCTATAGACCTCACGACGGTCGTTCCAGAATTCCCAAAGAAGTCAAAAATGGGACCAGTGAAGAACCACGTTCTGTTAGGCGCGAATGCGTATACAAAACTTGATACTACTTTGCATGTTGTTGCTATAGCACCGATAAGGGCGTCGTGGACTTTCAAAAGTTTACTTAACACTAAGACAGCAACAGCCGTTCCTGAAAAAAAGGAATAGAAAAAAAATAGCTAGATTTTTTGGCTTTGCAAAAACTAAGATTGTTATAGAATCCATTGTATATTTCTTTTTCTTTTTTTTTCAGCTTCACTTTGAACCCTACATGTAGCAGGGTAGGTAGTGGGAGTCTAGTGTTAAGACACTCCGCTCTCCACTTTCCGCCGAATCGGAGACATTTTATCTAATTGCCAAATTGTAGATTTCCAATAAAATGTGTCTATGTATTCATATGTGTTTTATTATTTTTTGACTTAATTTTAGTTTAAGACAAAGCGCAAATTATATATAATTTACTATCGTCAAATTTTGAAATATTAATCATATTGAACAAAGAGGAAAACATGAAAATATTAATTAAGACCTCCTGATAGTTATAATTGTCAGTAACAAACAAATTACAGCTGTTTGTTGTTGATACAGCCATTAGCCACAGTCTAATAGCTCGAAGTTCTAAACGACACATTCATGTTCCTTTAATTGATATAGATAAATAGTTATTTACACAGGGACACAGCGTGAAGTTAAACAACATACTTTACAAATACTAACTTTGTTACTAATTAATATTAACTTCACGCTGTATCCCGCACACAGCATTGTAGGCAGAAGATTCCTATCTCCGACACACCGTTCCCCATTTGAAGCCGAATTCTGGAGGCATTGGGTGCTTCGACATGAGAGCGAAGAAAAGAAAATATTAAATATTTTATTTCCTCAAGTGGGAATCAAACCCCACAACCTGCCGTTTTTAAGTAGTGATACTGCTTTATACTCAGAAATGGTAGAGGTTTCGAAACAGGCAGGCAGGGATGATCTAGAGTTAGACAGTCCGAGGCATGCGTGTTCCGTCGCAGGACTCAACGCCGCGCTTTGTCTTATTGACAGAGTAAAATATAAGAAAATAATTTTATACCCCTAATGGGAATGTCCATGTTCAATAAGTTCCTCGATCTTAATGGTAAAATATGATATCATTACTCAAGTGGGTGACGAGATAAAACCACAGCAATAACAAATCCACATTAGAAATAATATTCAACTGTGATTTGTAATTATATACGCATAATAATCTATACTTATAATAAATCTGTAGAAAACTTGTTTCTGTACATTGAAAATATAAAAAAAAAATAGCCAGGGTGTATTAAAGGATAACTAACAGAATCTATTTCTAACATTTTTGGAATTTTTGTCTGTTTGTCTGTTTATAATAATACGTATCATATAAAAAGTACACAATAAATTTAAAAAACTTTTATAAATAAAAATTACAACTAAATCAGAGTAAGTTTTATTGTTTATTTCATTGTAATAACTTCACTTTATCAAAAGATATAAGTATTTAAGTTTTCAAGAAGTTTATATTTGAAATAGTAGAAATCGATACAAGTAACGCTATCTATTGACAACAAATAGAAGGTACTAACGAATCTTGATACCCTCTATCCTACACGTAACGCTATCTATTGACAGCACATAGGTACTAACGAATCTTGATAACGTATTAACTAACATTCTGTGGAGTTAAACACTGATTACGACGGGAGGAACATTAATCATTTTAATATTTTAGCACAACACATCGTTTTCGGTTAATATAATTTTATGAATATAATTTAATGAAATTTAACTATAAAAACAGTAATTTTAAACTGTCCTTAATTGGAAATCTTCAATAGAGAGTGCTGTACACAAAAAGCTTTATATTTTTATAGTTTGAAAAGGTTACCGCTACACTCTATCAAAAAATAATGTACTTAAAGTTTTTAAGATATTTATATTTGACAAAAAAAAAATAGAAACGTACGCAACGATATCTATTGAGTACATATGTTAATGAGAGTTCATAACGCATAAAACATATTTTTGAGTATTATTTGTTAAACGTTAATTACGTCGTGTAAGTGTAATCTATACTTATAATAAATTTAACATAAACATAGTAGTATTGTTCTAAAAATGTTCGAATGGTTACAGTTCAATTGTAAGTCCAATAGATGGCCCTGTGCATAAAACATCGTTTTCTTTATCGCGCTGGCATGATTCTGGGCAAAAGAATTACTTTAGAAAAGTCTTATTTATTTTGACTGTTGATAAATTTACGTATTTTTAAAGTACAATTCTTCATAGTACTAAGTACAAAGTAAACTAAATTGAATTGTTGTAATATTCAAAGAAATATTTTGAATAGGTTCTTCACTCCGTTTGTTCGTTTATGTTATAATTTTTTTTTAAGAAACGTATAAAAAAATAACTTTTGGGAGCAACCTCTTAAAAATTGTGTCTCAAGAAAAAAATGCTCTGACACTGTTTATAAGAATATCACTATTGAACTAGACTAGACATTGCACTATTGCACCTGTATGTTGCATGTATGTATGTGCCAAAGGTATTTTAGGGTACATACCTCAAAATCCTTATAAGATAACTTTGTTGTTTGTCCGTCTGTCTGTCTGTAAAGACTATTTTGTACAAGATCGGTTAAAGGTTAGATACTTCAATGTTCAAGTCTATATTACCTTAGAGCACAAAAATATCTATCTTCTAAATCATCGCAATCAAATGACGAGGAAATATGAGGGTTTATGCTTCGTTTTTATCACATTTTTTTTTTATGGAAAAGACACGGCAAACGAGCGTATGGGTCACGTGATGGTAAGTGATTACCGCCGCCCACGACCCCATGCAACCGCAGAGGAGCTACAGGTGCGTTGCCGGCCTTTAAAATGGGTTGGGCGCCGGGGCCCGGCATTACCTGATGCGAAACGCAGTGGCATAATGCCACTACTTCACGCCGGTTTTAAATGCCGGGGGTGGTAATGATCCGGTCGAGTCTGCCCATGCGTGTTGCCATTGCTGGCGACGTGACTCTACCACACGTACTTTAGTCGCCTCTTACGACACCACCAGTACCAGGATGATCCTATTCTAGGCCGGGATCACACGGCACGATACGTAGATATCAATGTATAAAATATATTAATTAAAATATTATAATTTAATAACACTCTACGAGCCTTTTTAGCCTATTTACAGCAGATATGTATATTAAATTGATATATTTACAATGAATTATTTATAATAAAGATTTTAAAAATGATGCTAACAATATTTAAGTAAATTGTAACTCGTGTAAAAAAATTTTAACAAAGCTTGATGGATTAGTGGTCAGAGTATTCCCACGGGTTCAAGAGGCGCGGACTCAAATCCCGTGACATCCCTGCTGCTGTGTGCGAGATACAAGCGTTAAGCTGGTTAAATTAGTTTAATGACATAGATCTTGTTTTTAGTTTTAGTAATAATGATTGTAATAAAATTTGCACTTGCCTAAACTGACACAGATATATTAAAAAAATATCATACCAGCCAACCCCATAAGGACAGAATATGTGGAGAACAAACTGAAGTCCACTACATCCATGCTAAATTTCTTCAACGTATATAAGAACAAAACAGAGCTTTCACCTAAAACATAATGTGATATGGAGATTTAGTTTTTTTTCTAAACTATACTACCTTTTAGTATCGTTCTAAGAAATCTTGGTACCATACCAAATACTGGACCGATGACAGCAACATGTGCGAAAACAACAAGCCATATTTGGCTAAGTTCCTTTTTAGGTGACGAAAATAGCAGAGACAGTGTATCCCAAGCATTTTTTAGATTGAAACAATCTCCTATTTCTTTTCGACAGGTGCCTTTTGTGCTAACCACCTTTACATCATGTATTCTAAAATAAGTATAGAGGCATCCAAAAGAAAATAAGAAAGTACTAATGCTAAATATTCCGTAAAATCCGACGAGCTCTAATAACACGCCACTAATAGAGGCTCCCAAGGGTATACCCAGTGTAACTATAACAGCGACACAACCCATTCTAAATGTTCTAGATTCAACAGTAGTCACATCAGATATGTAGCTATAAGAGCCCATCAAAGCAATCGATATACCGCCGCTAAAAGCTGATGGTAGGGCTTCTATTAACGCTGTCACCCATAACGGCCACTCTATAAAGAAGTACGTCGCAAAAATCAATCCAATTGCAGAAACCAATTCACCAATCATTGGGATAAGCATCAACAGTTTTCTATTTCCAGTTTTATCACTCCATGCACCAATAAATAGTATAGCGGCAGCAGGTATGCCGCTTTGCAATGGTTGTTTCCATGTTGTCATATCAGCAACAAGTTTTTGAGCTCCTTCTAGAGCGTTTAAAGTAAGGTTATCATTAAAATCACCAGAAATAGCCTGGGCGCAAATTATTTCAGAATAATTAAGATCAGCACGACAGGCCTTTTCCATGTTTAGTTTCTGTACAGCCACTGATGAAATGACGTTGGGTAAAATATAACAAAACAAAAAAGGCTCAACTGTAAAGAAACTTAAGATTTTCTTAATTTTCTGTGGGAAGGACGTTTGAGTAATTTTGTTTTGTTCCCCATCATTTTTATCAATTTCACCATTTACTTCCGGTACAGTAAGTTCACCATCACTTTGGACTTTAGAAGTCATTTTGTCACTTTGTCACTATCGTATTTTAAAATGTAATAAAATTACATTACCATATTATTTATCTAATTAAAACTTCAAAAACAAAATAGGTATATTATTAAACACAGCCGCGTGCAGTCCGCTTGTTTGTAAATGACGAAGTGACTTTGAAGCTTCAGCGAAGTTGTTCCGGTTAAAAAGTTGTATATGTGTGGAGTTAATTTGATGCCAGTGTAATCACAGAGCAACCTTGGTGGTGACCTAAACAAGCCAAAGTTCGTAATGTGTTGTATGAATTAAAAGTTTTTGAATCTTTATTTATTGGTAAGTATAATAAAGGTTTTTTTTCGTTATATTTTTAACCTGATTTTTACCTGTTATTATTCAAACATGGTTTATTTCACTTTTTTTGGATAAACTCAAAAACTTATAGGTAAATAATATACATATAACCTGTATATATATATATAGTTACGTCATTGAGAAATATTCCAATTCTACAAATTTAGTATATTTAATTTTATTATGAATATGGATTGAGGCCAGTCGAGGCGCAGTGGCACGAAGTGTGACTGTAAAACCGACTGGTTTTGGGTTCGATCCCCACTCGAAGAGATAAAATATTTACTTAAATTTATATTTCCATTTCTTCGCTCTGGTGTCGAAGCTAAGCACGGTGTTGAGTTCTGACACTCAACACGCAATGCCTCCAGAATTCGGCAGAAAGTGGGGAACGGAGTGTCTTAACACTAGGTTCCCTCTACCCCTACCCTGCTGTGTTCGGGATACAGCGTGAAGCTGATTTAATTATTTTATGAATATGGATATTATTACACAATTATTTAAATACCTACTTTAAATCTCCAATCGTATACTACCTACTGTATATTTTTCCACTTTGCATATAATTAGTAAATGCTACCGAAAAATAATTTTATTGTGAGTATTATTATTATACAATAAAATTTAGTACAAATCATAAAAAAACAATTCATTGAATTTATAAAAAATACAATTCCTTTTCCCTATTTGTGACCATTTTAAAGTCATTTTGTGTCGAGTAACGTAACCCAAAACCAAACTTCATATCGCACCTTTAGAATTATAGTGGCCTAATCAAAAGAACTATGATTATGAGTTCTTGTCAGAAATTGACCTAAAACGACGCTCTGTACACAGCAGGGTAGGCAGAGGGAACTTAAAATTAAGACACTTGGTTCCCCGCTTTCCGCCGACCTTTGGAGGCGGAAAGTGGGAAACAAGGTTAATTTCTGACAAAAACCCAAAATCATGTTTTTTTTAATTAGTTCACTATAAATCTAAAGGTGCGATATATCTTGGTACTATAAGTAAACGGACTCGTTTATAGTGTAAACATTGTCTATAATGGAATTCGAACCCACAACTCACACATACTCTAATTGTGATACAATTGTGTCTATTCATAATCACGCTATTGAACTTACAAATATACTTAAATAGCAAATATTTCAGACGTATACCAACATACTTATACTACAGAAGGAGATAAGCGATTGTATACATTTTTGGGCCCAGGATGTATAAAGATGAAAAAAGTATGATTTTATAGATTGAGGTACATCCATTCCCTCTTTCAAAAACTCCATTAGTTTTGGCAATCTGAGAGCTGAGTTATTACATTAAAAGTGAGAAAACGCAGTAGCCGTTGAAAATGTAAAACAAACGCAAAAGCAAACAAATCGCATCGAAACGAACGAAAAATCCAAAAATCATTAGACAAAATGTCAATGTCAATCTTCTAGTTTGGTTTGGTTTCTTTTAATATGGCGTTAAGAGCGTGTCAGTTGAGCACAAAATCACTTCGCCAATGTCACGTTGAATGGAGAACACACATGAGAGGTCGTACGGTAAAAAAAAGATAATATTACATAACTGAAAAATGCATGCATTAAAAGAGTTCCCGGAACCTCTGTTTCATCTATCATTCAAATTATGAATAATTTTAATCGATTTAAATTATATGCACTAATACGTACGTTACAATACTTACACTTAAATTTTACTAATATTTTGTTTTTGTAATACTGTAATCGATTATTTATATCGATTAGAGATCTAAAACTATTTTTCTCATTTATCTCTGAATCCAGATTGTCAAATGGTTTGATTTTTGTTAAAAAAATATGTATTTCAACTTTTTTCATGTAGGCTCAAAAGCTTTGTGTCTCCTTTAATTAATTATATATTTTTTAAGGCTACTCGTGGCAATGTTAACGTGGACGGACGTAACTGTAAACGCGACTGGTTGTGGGTTCAATCAAATTTAATATTCTTCGCACTGGTGTTGGCAAAGTTCGGCTTTGAGTTACACCACACCTTACGCAATGCCTCCAGAACTAAGCAGAAAATAGAAAACAGAGTGTCTAAGCATTAGGTTTCCTCTGGTTACCATGCTGTGCGAAGCTACTGAGTGAACCTAAATAAAGGATATTACATTTATAATAAATATTAAAAGATTAAAATGTACCAATTAACCACAAAGTTATTTAACGGGTAAAAACGGGTGACTATAACGCGTCACCCGTTTTATTTAGTGATGATTGTTCATGGTCAGTTGATTTTAATCACTCAACGCAATACCTATTTCGGTAGAGAGTGGAAATCGGAGTGTTTCAACATTGGCTTCAAACCGCTAAGCTGAATATATATATATATATATATATATATATATATATATATATATATATATATATATTAATTTTGTATTATGGAATGGTATACTTTACTTTTAAGTTTAGCTTAGAAAGCGCTTGTAAAGCGCCTACTATTTTGCAATATCAAATATTTTTCTTATTTCAATTGATATTGTTTCTGTATAGACGTATATATATATATATATATATATTATTTTAATTTTGTATTATGGAATGGTATACTTTACTTTTAAGTTTAGCTTAGAAAGCGCTTGTAAAGCGCCTACTATTTTGCAATATCAAATATTTTTCTTATTTCAATTGATATTGTTTCGGTATAGACGTCATGTCTAATTGTTTAGCTTTAAAATTTTGTCAGAATTCCAGAGTAAACAAAGAGAATTTAATTCACACTCCGTTCTCCGCTTTTCATCAGAATTCACAACATTTCAAGTTGAGTGGTGGAATTCTACGTCACGTTAAATACAGAAGTTAAAAAGAAAAACAAAAAATAAATTAAAATTTCACACAAAATGAGTGTATAGCAAGCTTATGTTTGATAAGCTTTATAAATTGTATTTTCGTTGATCTACATCCCTGAATTTGATACGGAACTGTCAGTGGGAGGGTCCCACTCGCACTTAAACGGTTATTAATCGTAGTCTACTTTTTGTAAAAATTTAAATTGGTATAGTTTTAATTTTAAATTTAACAACAGATTTTGTGAGAATTAATATATTTCCACAGCACATGACATTGTAACCAGGTCTACAATCATCTTAATTACAAACATGTATACTTTTTTTATATAAACAAAATATAAGATAAGCATATATTTATCAGCCAAAGACAGAAATGCTCTTGCTAATAAATTAAAATACTGCCACACACAACTGTAAGTCTGCTCTTTGATTTACGTACGGGTCATAATTTATAAATAGTAGCAAATTTTCTTTGCAATAAAGGCTAGACTAAATAAGAATTAACTGATTTTGTCCAATAAAATTATTATACATTTCTCTAGGTATGTTATTTACAAAACACCGGTCAAATGCGACCGCTATCGATTTCCGAGGGTTCCGTACCAATTTCATAACGTCAAAAGAATATATAATTAATAAAAGTTGACAAACTTAAGTTTGTGGACGTATGCATTCTTTTTGTATAAAATGAACTACAAATATAAGTTTGTAATGTTTTTTTCTGTTATATACTTATAATTTTTTTTTCCTTTTTTTGTACTGCAAGCTCTTACTTCTTGCCAAATTTCATAATTGTAGATTCACGAGAAATACCCTAGAGATTTTGATTAGGTGGTGAATTTCATACTTTTGTATGAAAATGCAGCAAAACCGATGCATAAGCGCTAGTATCTTTTGATTGAGTTAACTTAAAAGCTTTATTTTTACGGCCTCTCGAACCGCAAACTTGAATATTTGATATTATGAAATTAATAAAGCGATACATCTACGCGATCTTGAGATTGCTCTTGACAGACGAACAACAAAGTAATTATATAAGGGTTTCCTTTTATCGTTTTGAGGTACGGTACCATAAAAGATTAGATTTGAAAAACAATTAATGTTTAAAGATTTACCGAGTATTGCATAAAAATCTGACCAATAAGTAGCAAATTGCTTGCTAATTTAATTTCATACAGTGACATGGTGACAAGGTCAGTCGTGGCGCAGGGCACAAGTGTGTGACTGTAAAAGTGTGAGGTTGTGAGTTCAAACCGCACTCGAGAAAATGAAATATTTACTTAAATTTATATTTTAATTTTCTTCGCTCTGCTGTCACTCAACACGAAATGCCTCCAGAATTCAGCAGATAACGGGGAATGTAGTGTCTTAACCCTTTGCCTACCCTGCTACGGGATACAGCGTGAAGCTGATAGTAATATTTTAAAAAAGTGATAAATCATTCACAACGATCCAAGAGGCGCAACGTCTGACCAGAGTGACTGCCGTGATAGTGAAAAGCAACGTGAAAAGTGAAAAGAGTTTTATAGCCTTTTAAAAAAAATAGCCTTGTATAATGCAGAGACTTAAAGGAGCTTAGGAGCGTTACAGCTTAAAGGAGACGGAGAAAAAATAGTCAGTTTTAGCAATCTGAGAGCTGAGTTATTATATATTTGGTAAAATTGAGGTTAGGTTCCCTGCACAATCAATATTTATAAAATAGGTGATTACAGAGAAAAAAATCCGTGAAAGAAAAGCAGCAGTCGTTGAAAATATCAAACATCGAACCCAACGTAATGAGTTCAGCGAAAATGCAAAATTATTAGACAAGGTGTCAACGTCAATCAGCTGTTACATCTGTCATTTAAAATATGATTTCTTTTTGTTTTTTCAGTAACTATTTGATATTTTTTTTATTTATACTGTAATTATATGCACTAATAAGTTAATTAAAGTTAACAAATATTTTATTTTTCGTAACACTTTAATCAATTATTTATATCGATTAAAGATCTAAAATGTATTTTTCTCATTTATCTCCGCTTCTAGATTGACAAATAAGCTTTTTAGTGTTCTAAAATTAAAAAAAAATACCCTATTTTTTAGACTATATGTCAACTCTTTACATTTGAGCCTAAAACTTTCCATCTCCTTTATATTTCTCTTAAATTTAACAAAGCTTCACGCTTTATCCCTAGTGGGGTAGTCAGAGAGCATGGAGCGCCAAACGCTAGGGTCTCATATACATACCTCTTTCGCCTCATCCACTGTCACTAACCTCTTATACTTTAATCAATTATTAATATGCTCGCTGGGGGGTCCTCTTGTCCTTCAGTATCTTTGATATTGTGTGTCCTACGAAGAGATTGCATTTCCACGGCTTTCATCTTTATTTTAATCTTATTCTGTAATACCCACGTTTTGCTACCGCATAACAGCGTCAGTATCAACACTGCATTGTTTACGGCCAAACGCGCAGCTGTGCTGACTTTTCGCCGTCTCATCAATAATTTTTTTTATTTATATTGGCCGTTCCAGGCAATGCAGCTAAGGCTCCATTAACCCTGTTACCAGCAGCAATTCGTCTTTCCACATCATTCTCGTATCTGATCTGAACATACTTCCCAAATATACCATTTCATTTACTTGTTTATCTTACCACTTACACTAATCTTGCATTCCGTCCTTTCTTCATCTCTTTTAAAAACCAGAACCTTCGTCTTAATCGCATTCAGGCTGAGACCATTATTTTCAAACCCTTCTTTTAGAGTGGTGACTAATGCCTCGCATTCTGATGATGAGCGATGAACACTGCATCATCTCCGTACAGCAAGCAATTCACATTGAAGTCGCCCACTTTCA
Source organism: Heliconius sara (assembly GCA_917862395.2). Lineage (NCBI taxonomy): Eukaryota > Metazoa > Arthropoda > Insecta > Lepidoptera > Nymphalidae > Heliconius > Heliconius sara. The sequence goes on from OU860793.1 coordinate 6,030,786, forward strand.
CTCTTAAGTTCCATATCACTTTGTTTCACTCCTTAGAGACAGCTATCCAAATACAAATTAAACAATCAAGCTGATAGATTTTTTATCGTGAGGAAATACTGTTACGGATACCGGGCCGAGTGGGGACTCGAGCGGGTTATGTGGGACTCGCAGACTGACAGATGTAGGCCGTCTGAATAATCACTAAAACCTTACGGTGCTCCTCCTCTTCCTATAGATTATTCGTGATAGAGGGACACTTAAAAAGAATAATAGAAAGCAGAAAGATTTTTTTTTAATTCTTGTCTGTCTGTCTGTCTATACATACGTATAGGTCACGTTTTTCTCTGAAACTTTTTAACTCAACTGAACAATTTAAGTTTGTTTCAACAAAATCAGTTCATTAAAAAAGAATATCGTCATTTGAATGAACTAAAGGCATTATTTTGCCAGCGAATGTTATATAGCAGTCGCGCTGGTAAGATTTCTGGCTAAAGAATGACTTTCGAAACGTCTTGGTTATATGGTTGTTGATAAAAATATAGCACTATTATATAATATTTTATACAATAACGTAAACAAAATTAAATTGTTAGTGGAGATTACCTTAATAAATCATAACAGTTAAATTTAAGTCGTAATTAATTCAGCACAGATATAAAGAACGATTTGATCTTGAAAGAAATATCAAGTAAATACAAAGATTTTTTGGTTCGTTCATTCGTTTGAACTAAATCTATATAAAACGTCTAAAAACATCCTTTCTACGTGTACATTGTAATAACTACATATTCACACACAAAATCAATAATTTAACATTTAAGGCTGTTTCTGGAGCAGTAAATTAAATTATTCACTGACATCAGCACATTTAACAGGGTTTTAAAAAATACAACATAGGTAAAAAGAACGTAATAGTACAAAAGTATATACGCATAATAAATAATTAGCTTTATGTATATTTTATAAATCAAATATCAACAATGGTAGTATTTTTAGTTCAAAAATTCTTATAGAAATTACAATAATGTCGTAAAAAAATCATATTATAATTTTTAAATTAGAATAAAAAATCATATCATAAATCAGCTTCACGCTGTATCCCGCACACAGCAGGGTAGGCAGAGGGAACCTAGTATTAAGATACTCCGTTCCCCACTTTCTGCCGAATTTTGGACGCTTTTACGCCGCGCTTAGCCTGGACACCAGAGCGAAGAAAATGGAAATATAAATTTAAGTAAATATTTCATCTCCTCGAGTGGGGATCGAACCCACAACCAGTCGGTTTTACAGTCACACTTCGTGCCGCTGCGCTACGACTGGCCTAAAAAATCATATAAGTAGTCATTTTAGTTGTCAATCAATTCTGCTTATTAAATCAATAATCATGTAGATTAAGCGGGCGAAGCCGGTGGCGAGCCGCTAGTATATAATATTTGAGAATTTTCCAGTTTATAATAATAGCACATTGACTAATGACGTTGATTTGGACATAATACACGTGATAATTTTATATTTATAGCCGTAACCGATGAATTACATTAAAATATTACGGTCATTATTCGGAAGTGCCTGCATTATTTATGGATGAAAAGAATAAAAATAGTTATTATATAAAAAAATCTATAAGTAATATTTTAGTTTTATTTACCTTACTTTGATGTTTTTAACCGATTTTCAAAAAAAGGAGGTTCTCAATTCGTCTGAATCTTGTTTTTTGTTAATGATGGGATCATGGAGAAATCGAGGGAACTCTTTAAATTTTGTAGGCATACTTACAAGGATTTGAGTATTTTTTGGAAAGACTCGTGTGTTTGCTTTCGGAAATCACAATTTAATCACATGTAACTGATGATGAAGACCATAGATTGCCTAAGTCGTTGTGTAGTAAAACTACTGTAATAGTTATAAGGGAAAAACATTATTTAAACTTTTCGCCAGAAATTATTTCAGATGATTTCAGATTTCTGAATCGTTGCATTTCTTTTTGACGAACTTCAAAAAAGAAGATATTCTCATTTCAACCGACTTTAAAAACATGAAAGTTTCTTAATTCTCCAGAATATTTTGTGTGTAAAGTCTTGTCAATATGCCCAATTAAGATTGAAGCTACTATGTAGTACAACCCCTACGTACTCAGTTTGGAAGCATCTCTTTTAGGTCCACCCATCACTTAAAGTCGTAAAATAAATAAATTAGTTTTTATCAAATAACAAACCGACTTCCTTTTGAAGTCGGTGCCAAGCTAATGCTACAACAACCTTACTACAATATCAAATCACTAAGCCTGTTTGTTTTACTTGGCACCGACTTCAAAATGATAAAATTTTTCTTTAATTATTTTTTTTAACTCTAAATCAAAGTTTAGGTTAAACTTCATGTTAAGTAAATTTATTTTATACTTTTTATTTTGCTTGAAGTCGGTTTATTTTTGTTAAAAAATATTTTTTCTCTGTTGCTATTTTTCATTACCTCAATGGGACTGTCTGGAAATGTATACAAGATGGCTGTGGATTCGATTCCAACTTATATGCCAAACTACTTATACAAATCAAGGCTACTTATCATCAAAATCAATTTCAGCTACTCAATATGTAATATCAATGTCAAAGAGTGATGGACGAAACGTTTCGACTTTAGGTTTGTCTACCCTGCAAGCGGGATTAAGCGTAAATCTGAAAAATGAATATTTTTTGTTAGTTTCACATACTATGAAGTAGATAGGGAGGGTACGCAAAACAAAACACGAGAACGTGGTGTTGAACCACTCCGTTCCCATTACGTCGCTTCCATTCTTCACTTTTCACTGAATTCACGATTCATTAACATAGGCATATTGTTAACTATTGACTTCATAGTTTGATCGTGTGTTTCTTAATTGATATATTTCCTTTATATTTAAATTTTAAATAAATATTCTTTTTATCATATTTCGTCAACATTACTATTGTATCAATTTTATCTAGATCAGCTAAAAACCTTGACCACTGTATGGGATAGATTGACAAGGAGACTTTCTCGTTATATCTACCTTATGTAGCAAAAGTTAAATATTTATTTTCAACATTTATGTTTGTTCTATATATATATATATATATATATATATATATATATATATATATATATATATATATATATATATATATATATATATATATTATATATATATATATGTGTGTGTGTGTGTGTGTGTGTGTGTGTGTGTGTGTGTGTGTGTGTATTAAAACGTTAAAACTAACAAAAAAGCATTAGCAGTTAATTAGCTAAAAAGAACTTTAAAATATATATTAACTATTCAGGTTGGCACCGACTCCTAAAATACCGCGCTTTTGACTTTGATACCAGAACGAAGGAATGGGAGTATTAATAAATATTAATTCACTTTCCCGAGTAGGAATGGAACCCACAACCGTAACTTTACAGTCACACGCTTGTGCCCCTACTTTGAAGTAATTAAAACATTACATCTATCTATATATAATAAGACAGAAAAAATATTTTGTCTGTACATTTAGTAATTTTGGACTGAAATAGATAGAGACACTTAAAAAGAATAATAGAAAACAAAAAAGATACACATAATAGCAGATATATAGCGAGGATATCACAATGAAAGTGAAGAATAATTTTTTGCCGTGTGATCCCGGCCTAGAATAGGATCATCCTGGTACTGGTGGTGTCGTAAGAGGCGACTAAAGTACGTGTGGTAGAGTCATGTCGTCAGCAATGGCAGCACGCATGGGCAGACTCGATCGGATCATTACCACCCCCGGCGTTTAAAACCGGCGTGAAGTAGTGGCTTTATGCCACTGCGTTTCGCATCAGGTAATGCCGGGCCCCGGCGCCCAATCCATAAAGGCCGCCTTAAAGGCCGGCAACGCACCTGTAGCTCCTCTGGGGTTGCACGGGGTAGTGGGCGGCGGTAATCACTTACCATCAGGTGACCCGCAAGCTCGTTTGCCGTGTCTTTTCCATAAAAAAAAAAAAAAGAATAACATGCTTAGCTGATTTGGGCACGTCGGACGAATGAATGATTAAAGAATGGAAAAAAGACTATGACGGAAAAGCGAGCCGTAAGAGATGTTACAGTGTGAAGCTAGTATAGTATACTGTCGTCATAAGGGCACAAATAATATTTTGTGAATATCGAGAAAACGGGGTTTAACGTATTTTCTCGTTTTGTTGAAAAAAACGCCAATAAAATATGTTTTTATACAATAGTATAATATACACTTTGCAAAAGTCTATCGCGGAGACTTAAGATATTTTTATATAATACAAAGAAAATATGTATAATGTACACTCGATTTTGTTGTTGTATTTTGTATTAATGTTCGAATAATATATCTATTAAGGTAGGCATACCCAACATTAATTTAATTTATATACGGGTCCTTCAAACCCCTTATTCAAAGCAAAAATTGCGACACATGATAATTTTTTTATTAAACATAAAATAAAAAATGAAAAATTAGCTTCACTCTGTATCCCTACGAGGGAACCTAGTGTTAAGACACTTCGTTCCCCACTTTCTGCCGAGTTCTGGAGGCATTGCGTGATGAGTGGCAGAACTCAACGCCGCGCTTAGCCTCGACACCAGAGCGAAGAACCCACAGCCAGTCGGTTTTACAGACACACTTCGTGCCGCTGCGCCACGACTGACCCCAATGAAGTATATTTCGTTTAACCATATAATAGTAATATATCTAAATCCACATTAAATAGAATAGTCACTACTTCAGATTAAGATACGTGATAAGTATATCCTATAACGTTGGCTTTAAATGTAAACTATTAAGCAATTCTCAGGATGGATAAAAAACATTTTAAAAAAAAACTATGAATATGTGTGTATTATCAGAAAGATTTTCCAATTTCGATAATTTATTCGTATTCTCCACAAAATGAAATAAAATAAAGGTCGATGTTACATAACTTGTTATCTCTTCGAATAATATGAAAATAAATGTACGAATAAATAACAACAAAAAGCGGATTTAGTTATTTTAAGCCGACATTATGCTATATATAGATAACTCTATGTAGAGTAAAGTCCCTAAAGTATTTTTTATCAAACGTAAATATCATATCCAGAATTATTCCTTATTTAAAGAATTTAGACGTCAGACTTTAAATAATAAATGTCTGCTTCACGCTGTATCTCTCGTTGAGTGGTGGAACTCAACGCCGCGCTTTGTATCGACACCAGAGCGAAGAAATAAAAACATAAATTTAAATAAATATTTCACTTCCTCGAGTGGGGATCGAACCTACAACCAGTCGGTTTTACAGTAATTAGTAACACACTTTTGCAACTACACCACTAAATGTTATATCGTATATATATAAATTGTAATATATATAAATTGTAATAAGCATAATATTAGCTAAATGATATAATATTACAATAAAGAAAATAAATCAAGAAAGGCCGTTCCAAATTAATAAATATTTTCATCAAAGTGATATATTTTAAAATCAATTTGAGGATAGGGCAATTTCAATTAGAAACCTTGAGGCTAAAATTGCTTTTTCGCTATGTACTCATTCACAAATTATAACAACTGTCATTGGCATATACCTAATTTAAGAAATTACACAATTTTCATCTTGACCGACTTCACGAAAAAAAATTAGGACGTGTATGGACGTGACGTCTGCATATTGCATTTGTATTGATTGAAACACGTAGGTGCTTGAATTATATTAATTAGTACAAAATATATTTCACCAAGCTGCTTCAGTTGCGATTGAGAATTTTCAAGGCAATCAATGGGAAGGTTACTCGAAAAAAAATTTTTTTTGACTGTAACCCGACTGTACCCCGATAATGGCACGGTAGGGAGAGGGAATCTGTTAAGAAACCAATTGTTAAGACACTCCCATTACCCACTTAGCCAAATTCTGGACGCATTGTGTGTTGAGTGGCGGAATTCAACATCGTAAAAATTAAAATATTTGTTTTTACTTTGAACCTTTATCAAGATAAACATCGTTTAAACGTAGATGCTAGTTAAACAGTAGCAGAAGACAGCTGACAGGCAGTAGTGGTATCGGAGCGGACCAAAACAGTCGCTACGTATCTACTTAACAGCCAATCTATAGCCGCACGCGCCACCGTTCGCTCGCGACCGCCAGTTATAAAACCGTGCGAGATTTTCATAATATACATACTTTTTTCCATATACAACGTAGACGTCAGTGTAATAAAACATATTGGTGTAGTATGTTAAAAGCAAATGAACTGGACACTGAAGATCAGTAATCAAAATGACGTTGCGGGTCGAGGTGCCCGGAGAAAAGATCGTGAATATAAACTCTTGCAAGGAAACAAGTTATGAGAAAGATACCATAAAACCCGAAACAAAATTAAATGGCAGATTAAAAGAATATATTAAAAAAACATGGAGCTTAAAATCGAGAGTGACAGTGGAACCATACGTTATATGTTACGTGTTACCGAGTGTTTTAGCGGGATTGGCTGTTCAAAATTTGTGCTTAGAAAAATCATGTTTAGTGAATTTAAAGTACGACGAGCAGACTTGCCTACACATAATGCAGGGACGCACACACAATTATACAGAAGAAGAGAAAAATGTACAAAAGATGGTAGCCGGTATGACTGCTTGGAGTTTTCCATTGCAGACCGCACTACCTGGTATATTGACGCTTTTCGTCGGCGCCTGGAGCGACCGCACAGGGAACAGGAAAAGTTTTATGGTACTTCCAATATTAGGGAAAATTGATATCAATTTTCGGCATTATTCTGAGTACAGTATTTTTCCTTCAAGTCGGTCTCAATGAGACCGCCTTAATTGAGGGTCTTCCTCCGGCTCTCGCTGGTGGCCGCGTCGCCATGACGATGGCTGTATACAGTTATATTACAGATATTACAAGTGATTCTGAACGGACTTTTCGTTTAGGAATTATAACAGCTATACTGACTCTTAGCAGGCCCATTGGGCTCGCCCTTAGTGGAATCATGACGAGACGTTTCGGCTATTATGGTGTTTTTACTGTAGCTTGCTTTTTCTATATGACTGGTTTCGTATACATCCTCGTACGGTTGAAGGAGAAGACAAAGAAAAAATTAGATAGTGATGAATCCAGGACAGTATTTACAATGTTTTCAATACAGGATTTTGTAGCTACGGTGAATGTGGCGTTCAAAAAACGACAAGGCTCCAGACGTTTGCAAATTATATTAGTTATGTTTGCGTATATGTTCATCGTTGGACCAGTCCTAGGTAATATATACTTTAATATTAAAATATATATATTTATTTTGTTAAATTGTTGTAATTGAGTTGAAAGTAACTTATTATTTAAAAAGCTGCGGTAACCACAAGAACACATTTCATTTACATCTAATCAAAAGTATCATATCGTCGCTATAAAACGTACCACATGTGTTCGGCTCACTTGGTTTTATTTTCGTTTTACGATCACATGCAAATTTCCGTTTTCTTTTATTGTTGACAAACCGAAAAATAGCTTTGGGCAGGTACGAGAAATATTATGTCAATAAATATTTTTTTATACAATCATACAAACTCTTATATATATTTGTATTAACACTTTATAATATAATAATTCGTATACATTTAATAAGTAAAAATACGTAAGAAAGTATATCTATTTATAATAACCTGGCGAGAAATGAAAATTTATATATATAATTTTTAAATAAGGTGAAACCAGTTTATCATTTATTACAGCAATAGGTTACAAAAATCCGTTGGTCAATTTCATTTTTGAAATCAATTATAGTATTTTCGACACCACAAAAATTAAGTACAAGTTGACAAAGTAATTCTTATTAGTCATTACATAGTGATATTATAATTCGGTAACTCAAACAATAATGACATTTAAGTTTTATTTTCGACCATATTAAGGAAACTACAATTTTTCATTCCGCTAATATAAATGAATTTGATATTTTTATTTGATATCATTTAATCAGCTTCACGCTGTGTCCCGCACACAGCAGGGTAGGCAGAGGGAACCTAGTGTTAAGACACTCCGTCCTCCACTTTATGCCGAGTTCTGGAGGCATTGCGTGTTGAGTGGCTCAGAACTCAACGCGGCGCTTTGTCTCGATACCAGAGCGAAGAATGAAAATTTAAGTAAATATTTCATCTCCTCGAGTGGGGATCGAACCCACAACCAGTCGGTTTTACAGTCGCACTTTGTGCCGCTGCGCCACGACTGAGTATGATATTTTCATTCGTTTCGATCTTAAAGTTGATTCGTCAAAACAAATAAATTTAAAAAATCACGACTGCAGTATTATATGTATTACAATTTCGCCACTGTGGACCGGTCGCACAACTTAATTGGTCAGAAAATGTGGACATCTCTCAAGAGAAACGAATTCGAATCCCGTTGTCATTGAACATTCTGTATTGTTTTGACACATAATTATTTGTAAATTTTATTTTATGGCAATGTCCATGTTTCTTAACCATTTAAGCCCAAAATAAAAAGAAAAGGGTTTCTTTATGTATACAATTAGATTTTTTTGTATTTCAAAAACACATTTTCTTGTTTGGAGACGAACCAAAGAGTCATTTCTTCGCTCTGGTGTCGAGGCAAAACGCGGCATAGACTCCCGCCACTCAACACGCAATGCTTCTAGAACTCAGCGGAAAGTGGAATATAGAGTTACTTAACATTAGGTTCCTTCTGCGTACCCTGCTGTGTGCGGGATACAGCGTGAGGCTGATTTATTTCTTTTATGTTTTGCTTTGCTTGTGGTAGTTTTCATATTATCAGGCACTGAGAACAAGCTAATAAGTTACTACTGAAACGTGTGTCATCTCAGTCATGACAAAGAACTGGACGAGCCACTCCAATATCTTTGTTTACTATTTATTAAGTAGTTATTATCGCGGGTTAAAGTTCGAATTTGATAGATCAGTGTGCTATTAAACTATCTATGTATTATATATACGTTAAAATAATAATAAATCTATTAACTTAAGGGCCGTAACAGAACTGAGTGAACAATTAAGTATAGAATAAAGTTTTTTAAGCTTAGACATTTTTGATCAGATGACAAGTTAAGAACAAAATCGTCTATCAAAATAAATCTATAAAATATTTTTTTTAGGGTTCCGTACCTCTTTAAAAAACACGAAAATCTTATATGTTTGTCCGTGCGTCAATCTGTCAAGGCTATTAACCTTGCGTGGAGGTATCAAGCTGAAATTAATATCAATTATTCAGGAATACGTTCCACAGAGCACAAAGAAAAATCAAGCGTCTAAATGAATGCAATCAAAAGATACGAGCTGTAATGCATCGATTTTGCTGCATTTTATACGAAATTCGCTGCATAATAATAAAAATTATAAGGTACATTCTGTGGGCCTAAAGATCTAAAGACCTAAAATTTGTCAAACAAAGTCATGACTTAAAATATAAATAAATAAAAGATAATATTTTAAAAGTAAAATTTTATAGATATAATAATAAATTACAAAATTATGTTTATACTTTGTCTCCTGCAAAATTACTGTACGAAACGCCTGCAAACTGCAGCTTATCAAGTTAATCAACTGCGTGATGACAACCTATAGTCTATCATATATCCCGTAGTGTGCAATAATGAAATTTAATACAAATAAAAGGAAAAAATCATATTAATATTTTTTTCAATCATATTAATATCATTTAATATATTACTATCTACAATATTTATAGTTTATACAAATTGAGTGTATACGCCCGTAAACTTAAGGTTGTTAACTTTTTTAAGTTGTACTTCCATGTTGACCTACAATCCTCCATTTTATACGAAACTCTCGGTAGGCAAATCCACTTCGCACTTGACCGGTTTTTTTAAAGAAAAACATTTTATTTTTTTATAAACAGCGGCAGCCCTCGTGATTAAAAAATATAAACATTAATACCACAAAACTTGTTTTAGCGGGGTGAATGAAGGTTAACAAACTGATTTAGGGTATCTCAGCGATAAAATGTATATAACAAAATTATGAGTACACATTAAATCTTACTGCCTAATATATAGAAATACTACATTTTAATGTTTTAAATTATGTTAAGCGTTTATCATTATTTTCCCAAAAGACGTTTTAATAAAGAAAGAACTATTCATTTGATTAATATTTATATTAATCACTTAAAGTTATACAGATGAAACAAACAAATAAATACCTTCTGATAATAAATCTTAATATGAATGAAGACTTCCGTGTCGTCATTGTGCGGCGAAATGAACCTGAATAATATATACAATTACCATTAAAACAGCCTAGGGCTTATAGCAACGATTTTTTTTATACAAACATCAATTGAATATTGAATAAAGCATTCATTAGGTTCCCTTATATATAATCAGATTTACTCAGGCGAGATGATTTTTTTAAATCTAACTAGAACGTTATATCTCGTTATAATATTCTACCACTCGTATATAAAAAGTACCACAACAGTTTTTAAAAATTCACCTCGTCTAAGAAAATCTGATTGAACTTTTGTTATTTTTTCTTAGATATTTTATTATATTTTATATTTTTATCATTTACGTACATATATAGCTGACGATATTATGACAAGAATAGACAACGAGAGACATTTATAAATAAAGATATACCTAATTAGTTACAAAGTTAGTTAAACAATTTCATATAAATATCAAACTGGTATTAACTGCATTTAATAAATAACTCTAATAAGGTCAAGTCAATCTATGTATATATATTATTGTTTTAATGGCTGTTCATACAAAACTAACGATTATATGGGGCAATCGTTTACTAAAGAGGATTATTTGATAAAATTGGGGTGTCTCTGCGATATAAACGCGTGTATTGTTCAATCCTATATCTTTTTTTTTCCAATTTCACCTTGTATCCCTAATGTAGCAGAGTACGCAGAGAAAACAAATTTAAATTCAAATAATTTCATTCAAAATAAGAAGTTACATGCTTAATTTTTTGAACGTCAAATAATTTACCACCAGTTCACTAAAGTTAACGCCTCAGACCTGAGAGGAACCGGCACAAGAATCTCATCGGGACTTATTTTTTTAAACTCAATTTTAAACAAATACATATTTAATTATCTACTATGACACTCAGTTGCCCACTTTCCGAAGAAATCTGAAGGCATTGCGTGTTGAATGGTGGTGGAACTTAACGCTGCGCTTGCCTCGATACCAGAGGAAATAAATGAAAATATTAAACATTTTATTTCCTCGAGTGTGAATCGAACCCACAACCTGTCGCGCTTACAATTCAAACGCTTGTACCTTTGCGCCATGACTAGCCTCTATAATAATAATAGTATGTCGAAATGATTATTATTAAATGATACACAGTGTGATATACCAACACATCATTTCTTAAAATCAGAATGTCATGATACTAGGTTCTCCATGTTTCTTTAATAGAATTATTTAGATTTTTTAAAATTTCTCTTTGTGTTTACAGCAGAAAGTTAAATATCAGCATTTAAAACTAAAATATCAATTTTTTTCTATAATAACAAGTATTGGTTGGTGGAGATTAACACCAGTAAAGAAAATTAAGGGATTAATTGCATTCAAAAAAATAATTATATTATTATTTCGCTATATCCTGCTGTGTGTGGTACAAATAGAAGAAAAAAGCCATATAAAAATAAGCATATTATTTGAAAATTATTATTTATATCTACACGGCATTTATCGTAGAGAAATGCTTGTTGATCTTATATCCGACCCCGGAATATTCGCTGACTCGAGCATCATATCATTTTATGAGTATTTGTAAAAAATATATTAAAACATTGAAAAGTTACATTTATATTTCCCATTTTAAGTTTATTTTTATGCGTTATATTTGTTTATCCCCACCAAACTACAGTATCTCATACATCAGACTATAATGAATTATTTTTGGTTAACGCTGTACCTCTAGCGAGGTCTCTTCCTCTTATCTCTCTTTTCGTTCACGTTTTTTCATAAATCTTTTTTGCTATCTCACTCATTCGTTCGACGTGCCCAAACCAACTGAGCACGTTCTTCTTTATCCTTACCGTGACATCCTCGCTAGTACCTGCCATTCAGTGTACCTCAACATTGCGGATTCGATCAGCTAAACTGACTATATCGAAGAGTACTATATCCTACGAAGAGATCGCATCTTCACAGAATTCTTCTTTCTTTCATTCTTCTTCTGTAATACACACGTTTCGCTACTGTATAACAGCGTGGGTATATTAATAAATTATCGAATATGGAAAAATCTTATTACGAAAATAATTGAAGCATATGGTGGAAGTCAACGCCGCTCATTGCCTCATTAGTAGAGTGAGGAAATCAAAATATTAAATATTTTATTCCCACGTGTTGAAATCGAACAACAACATAACCGCAACTCTTGCGTTTACAGTCAAACGCCAATGCCCCTGCGCCACTACGGCCTCAACATCGAATCGGCATGGATATAATTATTTTTCACAAATAGAGATTGAACCCACAACCATCGCGTTTACAGTCAGATGCTGCCCATCGAGAGTAAATATACAGAAGTTAAAAGGAAAACGACTAGGTCTGTTATTTAATATGAAATACATGAAAGAGATAGTTAAGACTATTAGGACACTGATAGCTTCTAGGCCCTACGTGACCTATCTGACTAGACAGTCATATGTATAGTGATAATGTTCAATTAACTAATAACTCACGTTTTATTGTAACAATTGTTTTATATTGAAGGCAACAGAATATCTATTTCTATCAGGTATCATATTCCTTTTATAGCAAAGTAAACAGAGAGAATTTAGTGTTAAGACACTCTTCTTTCTTAACCTATTAAATTACAAACTTTTTAAATTTTGTTTTTCTATTTCATGTTTGGTTCATGTTAAATATTATTTTATTTGTTTGTGAAAATTAGTTATATTATTATATGAAAGGAAGACTCCGAGGTGGGAGTGAATAGCTGCAACACAGTTTAATACTGATGTATTTATTACCGATTTAAGTTATTGTTATGTACAAAAATCTTAATTTAATAAATATTATTAAGTTTCTCTTTCATAATTCACGGGTTCAATAGAACCCGGTCTTTTGGAAGGCTTGCGTGGGGACGCAGGTCCAACACGTAGAGACCCCTTAGAGAATATACAAATGTTTTACTGTGACGCATTAGCAGAGATGGTCGCCGGTTAATGCGTAAGAACTATGGAAAATGTGGAAATCTAAACTAGGACTATGGAATGACTATGGACTATTATTATTATTACTATTTCGCGGGATTTCGAGAACAATTCTCTCTAAAAATCCATATATACAAATAAATTAAATTGATGTGTCTGTCTGTGGTTTTAAAGTAACCAAAATTTTACACTTAGACTTAAATATTTATATCTAAGTAAGTACGAAACGTACGTAGGTTTGAAATATCTAAAAGTAAAAACTATCGGAAAAAGAATGTTTGCCGATAGTTTTTGAAAGGAAATTGAAAAAAAAATGCCCAAAAGATTTAAATTACGATTTATACCTAACTTTATAGATAACCATACTAAAATAATCAATCAATCCCTAAATACACTTGGATAATATTACATAAATACTCGTTTAGTTCTGGCCGCTCGTCACCAAAAAAATACAAAAGAATTATCTTAGTCGTTAGTAATCTATACTTTTAATGATTTCGACAATTTAAGATGGCACCATGGTACAATTAAGTTGTATTAGATTGTGTGAGGTGTTTACAAGTTCAATACTTTCAGAAACCTTCACGCTGTATCCCGCATACCACAGGGTTGTCAGAGAGAACCTAGTGTTAAGATACTCCGTTCCTAATTTTCCATCGATTTTTCGAGGCCTCGACGACAATGCGTAGAAATCAAAATATTAAACAGTAATCCACACAGGATTACAGCGTGAAGCTAAAAAAAGGCGGTTTAGCTACCTAGCTTTAGCTTAGGCGGTGTACGTGTTATTCCAAATAGCTCGAATTTTTAAATGCCTTACACCTACACTTAGTTCACATAAATGTCAGTGTTTTAACAAATTTTAACTTGACTATAATAATTTTTAAGCTATAAACTAGAAAACAATAGAATTTTCACGTTTCATATTGGATTTCGCGTTGTCACGATTTCTCAGTCACTCAGTTGGTAACGGAAATTTCTTATCTCTATATATAATAAGACAGTAAAAATATTTTGTCTGTACATTTAGTAATTTTGACTGAAATGGATGGAGGGACACCTAAAAAGAATAATAGAGAGCAAAAATATTTTTTTTAATTTCTTGTCTGTCTGTCTGTCTGTCTGTCGATATATTTTTGTCCACATTTTTCTCCGAAAGTACTGAACCGATTTACTTAAAAGTTTCACCAATGGCTTTGTTTTAACTCAACTTAAGTGCTAAGGTTTGGTTCATCAAAATCGGTTCATTAAAAAAAAAGTTATCGTCATTTGAATAAACTCAAGGCAATAATTTGCCTGCGAATATCATATAGCAATCGCGCTCATAAGATTTTTGGCCAAAGAATGTCATTCGAAACGTCTTGGTTATATGACTGTTGATAAATATATATATATATATTTTGAAGCACTATTACACAATATTTTATACAATAAAGTAAACAAAATTGAATTGTTATAATAGAGATTACCTTTATAAATCATAACCTTTATTTTTAAGTCGTAATTAATTCAACTCAACGTTAGTCGTAATTTGAGGAGTGACTGCAAAACCGACTGGTTGTAGGGTCAATCCCCACTTGAGGAGATGAAATATTTCCTTAAATTTATATATTCCATTTCTTCGCTCTGGTGTCAAGGCTAAGCGCGGCGTTGAGTTCCTCTACTCAACACGCAATGCCTCCAGAATTCGGCAGAAAGTGGGGAACAGAGTGTCTTAACACTAGGTTCCCTCTGCCTACCCTGCTGTGTGCGGGATACAGCGTGAAGCTGATTTAATTATTCTTATGGAATTTTTATGTAATTTAAGAGTTATCTCTTCGGTATGGTAATCTAATTATCGATAGAATAGACCACCCTTGATTAGTTTTCGAGATAGTGATTATTATAGAGAATTGACGAAGCAATTACACCTTTTCTATCATTAAACTAAGCCAATACATTATAGCTGTTGTGAGATATTATGAGTATTTTTTATTATTGTAGTATTTTATTTCGTCTTTTTTGTACGGTGTTCAAGGGAGAACAAAGGTGGTTCGATTTGTTCTCCACTTTTCCTCTAAGATTAAGTAGAAGATCCATCATGGCGCAGTGGCCAAGCGTGCGACTGAAAGCGTGGCAGGTTTTGGATTCGTTTCCCATCTGAGTAAATAAAATATTTATCACTTTCATTTTCTCCTTAAGGTAACAAGGCAAAACACCACTCAATATGCAATGCCTTCAGAATTCTGTGGAAAGTGGGGATAGGAAGTGTCTTAATGGAAATGGAGTAATGAAGCACTAGGTCTCCAGGTTTGTATGTTAAAAATACTGGATTTTATATTTTTCAAAAATATAAAATCCAGTATTTTTAACATACAAAATCTCCGCTGCCTATAATTTGCGCTCAAAGTCATTATTTTAAGCTACTGACGCTCAGCTATATTTGTAAAATTGTATTTTGTGTCAAAATTATTTATCGAAATTGACATATATATTTAATATATGTAAATTTCTATTAATGATAACTACTAATGTACCTACAATGTAACAAAAATAAACATAATACAAGAACAAATCTTGTAACAAGTTTTTCCAGTTGCGGTCAAATATGGTTTTGGAATATTAATGTTATATAGATAAATATATAAATGTCTCCATTATGAGAAGATAAATTTAATATTTTTTTTTATAGATATTTATACGTTATTTTAGACAGAGTTGTAGATTTCGGATTAAGAAAGCAGATATTCATAGATAACAAAGCTCGTATGAAAAAACCATAATCCTGATTTTTTCCTGATTATAAAAACTTTCTTGAATATCTATTTATTAGAATACAAATACAATATAATAGTTCTTCCGGTTAAATTTGGTGACTTCAGCCATGTTGAATTCAGTGAATTTATTCATGACTAGCGACCGATTTGCGGCTTCGCCCGTTTGAAATACACTACGGTAACTATTTTAGTACCGTAAATGAATTATTTTTGTGTTCTGATAATATGCTGATTTCAACCATACTTTGCATAAAAAACCTTTTTTTGTAGGAATTAGTATTATTTTGTAGATATCGAATAAAAATGCTTTATATTCATATAACTTTTTATTTATGAATCGTTTGTAACACACACTAAATAAAGGAACTTCGCCAACAAACTATAGTGAAAACTTCATTTAAATCAGTTAGGCCGTTTTTAAGATTGTATACAAACGCACAGACAAATTAACATAAATTTTAGAGATCATTATTTGCGGTTCGATTATATATATAAATGCTTCCAATAAAAGATTGATCCATGTAGGTACAGACAGAAATCAATCACAATTTTCATTTTTGTGCATAAATTTAGTTTTGTATCGCTAGCTCGATGCTAAATGGTGTCCAAGAACATGAAGTAAAAATGTTTATATATATTTTTAAACGTTCTGTGCAGCCTGAATAGAGTAACGAAATTTGAAGCAAAATCATATTTGTTTCCGAGACCTGAAGCTAGCTACTTTATA
Organism: Heliconius sara; assembly: GCA_917862395.2. NCBI lineage: Eukaryota > Metazoa > Arthropoda > Insecta > Lepidoptera > Nymphalidae > Heliconius > Heliconius sara. Next base: position 6,047,418 of record OU860793.1, read on the forward strand.
TTATATATATTTATATACATAAAGATAATTAGTTATATTTTAGGACCTTAGAAGTGGGTCGGTTTTTATGTTTGTAAATAATTTTCGAGATAACCGTATGCTTATATTTTGTTCTATTTAGCTTATCGTTAACCCACATGTTTCGTCTAAATCCAAGAAATATAATTTATTTACAGAACATATTAATTATTAATTAGATCTAAAATTTTATTGTTAGAGTCAATTGGTTCTTTATTTGACTGTTAAAATAATATGAACACCGGTCAAGTGGTAGGCGGACTTTACCATCGAAAGTTCCGTATTAATCCTTATAAAAGTTAACAAATTTATGTTTGTGGATGTATGCCCTCATTTTGTATGAAATAAATTACAAGTATAAGTTTGTAATGCCTTTTTTTTATATAAATACAAATTTCCAATAATGATTTTTTTTTCACTTCTTGCCAAATTTAATCATTGTAGGACCACGAATAAAGTTCACAAACTTAAGCTTGCGGGCGTATGCACTCATTTTCTATGAATTGAATTACAAATATAAGTTTATAGGTGAATAATTTTTAACGAACGAAATACGTATAAATTATCATTTACCGACTTCTGAAAGGAGGTAATCAATCCAAACTGTTTATCTTTATATTTGTTTACCTCAGAACTTTTCTGGGTGAACCGATTTTGATGATTCTTTTTTTTATTTTAAATCTATTGCTTCCCGTGTCCCATTTTAATTTGGTTCATATCGGACAATGGTATCTTTGAGAAAATCACATTAGTCTTAAATTTGCATTAGGTATGTACGCGGCAAATGGACTAATAACTAAATATAACTCCAACCGATTTCGATGATTCTTTTTTTTATTGGAAAGGATACACTTTAAAGATAGTTTGGTGAATGTTTGGTTAGGTTATATAGGATTATGGAATCCGATTGAAATTTAACAAGTAGTTTTTTTTTAGTTAAAAACATAATTATACTGTAATAGTTACAAAGAAAGACGTTGTTAAAATTAGAGAACCACGGTTTACTTTTCGTCAGAAGTGAGAGACCCTTCAAGTCAAGTATTACTTTTCAACTAACTTAAAAAAAATATTCTAATTTTCAACAGACTTCTTTAAACGGAGAGGTTCAGCTGAATATTTTTACGTATGTTTTTGTCAATATATAAAAATGGTGGTTTGCACAAAAATAATACCTAATTACGATTGGAGTTTTACATAGGACAGCCCTTACCTAATCGCTTGAGAAGCATCCTTTCAAGGTCTACTCATCACTTTAAATCTATACTTATAATAAATCTGTAGAAAAGTCGTTTCTGTACATTGAAAATATTTAAAAAAAAATTAGCTAGGGTGTTAAAGGATAACTAACAGAATCCATTTCCAACATTTTTGGAATTTTTGTCTGTTTGTCTGTTTGTCTGTTTGTCTGTTTGTCTGTTTGTCTGTTTTCCTGTTTATGTGAACACGCATCACGTCAAAAGTACACAATATATTTAAGCAAGTTTTATACGTAAAAATTACCAGTAAATCAAAGTAACATTTAGTGTTTATTTCATTGCAATGGGTTCACTCTATCAAAAGATATAAGTATTTAAGTTTCCAAGAAGCTTATATTTGAGATAGTAGAACTCGATACTAGAAACGCTATCTATTTTATATTTTAAGTAGGTAGGTGGGTAGGTAGGTAGGTAGGTAGGTGGGTAGGTGGGTAGGTAGGTAGGTAGGTGGGTAGGTAGGTGGGTAGGTAGGTAGGTAGGTAGGTAGGTAGGTAGGTAGGTAGGTAGGTAGGTAGGTGGGTAGGTAGGTAGGTGGGTAGGTGGGTAGGTAGGTAGGTGGGTAGGTAGGTGGGTAGGTAGGTGGGTAGGTGGGTAGGTAGATAGATAGATAGGTAGGTAGGTAGGTAGGTAGGTAGGTAGGTAGGTAGGTAGGTGGGTAGGTGGGTAGGTAGGTAGGTGGGTAGGTGGGTAGGTGGGTAGGTGGGTAGGTGGGTAGGTAGGTAGGTAGATAGATAGATAGATAGGTAGGTAGGTAGGTAGGTAGGTAGGTAGGTGGGTAGGTGGGTAGGTAGGTAGATAGGTAGGTAGGTAGGTAGGTAGGTAGGTAGGTAGGTAGGTAGGTAGGTAGGTATGGATGTATGGATGTATGGATGTATGGATGTATGGATGTATGGATGTATGGATGTATGGATGTATGGATGTATGGATGTATGGATGTATGGATGTATGGATGTATGGATGTATGGATGTATGGTTGTATGGATGTATGGATGTATGGATGTATGGATTTATGGATGTATCGATGTATGGATGTATCGATGTATGGATGTATCGATGTATCGATGTATGGATGTATGGATGTATGGATGTATGGATGTATGGATGTATGGATGTATGGATGTATGGATTTATGGATGTATCGATGTATGGATGTATCGATGTATGGATGTATCGATGTATCGATGTATCGATGTATGGATGTATGGATGTATGGATGTATGGATGTATGGATGTATGGATGTATGGATGTATGGATGTATGGATGTATGGATGTATGGATGTATGGATGTATGGATGTATGGATGTATGGATGTGTGGATGTGTGGATGTGTGGATGTGTAGATGTATGGATGTGTGGATTTGTGGATGTATGGATGTAGTGTATATTTTTTTCAATTATTATTACCAGTAAAGTATCGATACTAATGTGATATCTATATATTTATTATATTAAATATTTTTTAGTAACTTTTATAATTCTAATAGAATTAAACAACTTTATAACATGATTTTTCCTTGCATGCGTTGTAATAATTACAACATAATATGTAAGATTTTATATGTTACTTTAATTATTATCTTAAAATAATTAAATGTATTTTAATCAAATTTATTTTCTTAAAAATTAGGATTGCCCAACAAAGCTATCATTTCTCTATGAAGATATAAATAAATAGTTATAAAGGTCAGTTATTTAATCATTACACCATTACATTACATACATGACGAATATTACAATAAAAACAATTAAGCCGATTGTACCGCTCCCGCACCGCGCTCACGTCTTAGCTCTTTAAATCGCTTAAGTCGTTTCTGAGATAAGCGTCGACTAACAGAAAAACCAAGAAACCGAAAAAAATTATAAATATTATTGTTGCTGATTCTATTACTTTGTTAATTGCTCCAATAATAATTTGTTTAATGAAAATCGAAAATGTCATGGTTTTAATAATTTTCACATTAGAAATCATAAGTGCACTGCAAGCATACATTATTTATTACAACAGGAACGTAATTCCCTGTACCGAAATAAACAAATAATTCACAAATTTAAGCGGGTGAAGCCGCGAGCTGGTTGCTGTATTTTATAAAATTTTATGTTGTGATTATAATAGATGGATCACGTGGTGATGTCAATACGTTTTAATCATTGGCATGTAGGTACGTTATATTAATTTATAGTAGATATATTTCTCAAGAGAACTTAATCAAAACTTTGTATGTAAAAAAATACATGAAATAATCATGTTAGGGAAATATCAAATTTATTTTATGAATCAATCTTAATGTTATATTCAAAACTAATGAATTGTATGTAAATTTATTAATACTTTTCAAGTATGAAAAAAAGAAAAAATGCAATAAAATTGCGTTTCTGCTGTTCTTTCCAATGATTTATATTTCTATATATGTGGGACGTAAATGCGGGAACAGAGCTGCCATCTTAGTACAGAGTAACCTCTAAAATATGTATTTACGTATAGTTAAAGAATAAAAAATGTGAAGAGGAATGTGTGATTTCTCTATAGAATATATTATTCTACATTATATCATAAAAAAACAGTACATATAACGGTATCCTCCTGCAGTATAATTATTTTTAATCATCATTTTTGAACTTTTAATTTTGAACATTTTAAATATTTTCGTGCCATTATGATGAAAAACTTAGACAATATTTTAATTTGAAAAAAATAATTTATTAACGATAAGAATGTTGGTAGTTTTTCAAAAGGTATAAGAATTTTAAAAAATGTCTAAAATATGCTTTCTTCGCAAGTATTGTAATAACTATTAGTTCTATTTACTAAAAAATCACTATAAATATTAAATATGCTCAATTTGTGTTTTTGTCAGCACCACTTTAAATGAAACCATAGTTAATCACTCTATAACAGCCTAATACAATAAAAAAAATCCTAAAAGTGAAAAAGTTATTTTTCATACAAAATAAATTATATATTACCGTTGATATTAAAATAAAACGCTATTTGTCATTAAACACGCAAACAGGCATAAGCCTATCAAAGGGAAACCGCCGCATACGCCTCATTCCTAAATCGAGTCGTATGTATTGGCGAGAAAGTTCAAAGTTGCTTAACCTTTAGTAATACTTTTGTAGTAGTATGTGTTAACGTTATTGGTATCTATGCGTAACTATGTCACACGAAATACAGGTATGGATAACATCGATCGTGAAATGAAAAAAAAGTCTAAACTGTTGAGGTATCTTGATTAATTTCTTTAGGTATGGGCTTAAAATATTTTATCCTATATATTGTCCCCGTAAAAGGAGCGCTGACGCTTCCATTCTGTATTAATATTAAAGGCCATCGCGGCGCAGGGGCACAAAGTTAGGTTAAGTTACTTAAATCGGTTAAGCCCTTTCTGAGATTATCCTGAACGCACAGATAAACAGACAAATTGACCAAATTCTATTACATCGTTAAATGTTCGTAATAACAATTTTTCTAATATATCTTCCACGTACAGACACCGATGAGTTAGGATTTTATTGTAAGTAGCGATATTACTATAACTATATATCTATAACTATAACTTAGGTCCTAAAGACTCCTTAAGGCAAAAGTTTAAAGAAATTAATATATTGACAGTTGCATCTCTCTTATAGGTGGTACGAAAATGCGACTGCGTTGCAAACATACATTATAGGTATATTAAAACACGAACATAATTTTAGTGTATTAAGCAAATAATTCTGTGGTTTAAGCGGGCGAAGCCGCGAGCGGGCCGCTAGTCGTAAAATAAATTAATAAAAAAAAAACCGACTTCAAACAATAAAGGAAAAAAGTTAAAAATTTATTTACTTAACTTAAGTAAAACGTACTTTGAATTTGTTGAACAATAATAAATAAATATAATTAAATTTTATAATTTTGAAGTTGGCGCCAAATAAGCCAAACAGACTTAGTAATTTGATATGAAGCGTATTTACACCTTGCTACATAAGGTTTTCGTAGCATTAACGTGACTTCAAAATTATAATATCTTTCTTTAATTATTTTGAGGCCGGTCGTGGCGCAGCGGCACAAAGTGTGACTGTAAACCGACTGGTTGCGGGTTCGATCCCCACTCGGAGGAGATGAAATATTTACTTAAATTTATATTTCCATTTCTTCGCTCTGGTGTCGAGGCAAAGCGCGGCGTTGAGTTCTGCCGCTTAACACGCAATGCCTCCGAAATTCGGCAGAAAGTAGGGAATGCAGTGTCTTTCACTACGTTCCCTCTGCCTACCCTGCAGTGTGCGGGATACAGCGTGAAGCTGATTTATTTAATTATTTTGTTAAACAAAGTAAAGCACGTTTTGATTTTATGTTAAGTAAATTTATTTTTTACTTTTTAGTTTATTGTCTGAAGTCGGTCTTTTTTGTTATTTTTTTTTTCAGATTATTTCCTCCCTTATTTGTATAATATATATTATGTAAGTTTTCACCTCGTGAGTTCTTTCAAACTTCACAATTATAGAGAAAGTACATAGGTTTTCATTATACGGCGAACTTAATGCAAAATTCAGCAAAAACGACGTATAAAAGCATTTTTTTTGGCATTGACTTAAACCATGGGGAACAAACATATCCTAACACTAGGTTCCCGTGTAACCTCTGCCTACTTTGCTATGTGCGGGATATCGTAAAGCCAATTCCAATCGCGTTTAATTATCATATTCTTAATTGAATATGGAGCAATTACGTACAATTCATTTGAAAGATTGATAATAATCCAAGGAATTTGGCAATATACCGTAATGATGATTGTCTGACTCTGTTATAAATACTTGTTCTATAAGCAATATTGTCGTATTATTATGTAAATTAAAATGCGATCCTTGTTGGATATATTTAACCTTAGTTAAAATAAATACTAGTCGGACTCAACCTCCAGGGGTTCCGTACCAATTTCAGAATACTACCTTAGTTAAAATAAATACTTAATTTATTCATAAATATAAACCGATTAAGAACCAGTCGGACCCAACCACCGGGATTTCTGTACCAATTTCAGAATTGTAGGTCAACTTTAAGTATAACTAATAAAAGTTGACAAATTTAAGTAATAAATTGCGAGCGTATACACACATTTTTGAATGCGTCGACTTAGAAGCCAGAATTATTATTATGCTGCGAGGGATCGCTGACCTAGACCTAGATATAGATATCAATTTGACACCTTCGTTCGATCTTGAGTTTTGACAAACGGAAAACAAAGTGATGATTTAAAAGTTCCATTTTTTTTAATTTGAGATACGGAACCTCAAAATCTAAGCAAATATAAAGTAATTTGAATAGAACATATGTTCCTTGTGCGTCATGCAGACTAACGTATTTAGTAGTTATTAAGAAAAATAGTTTAAAAACCTAATTATTATCGGAAGAAATTATAAAATACTATAATTGATTTAAGAAAATAAATCTAATAATTTATAAAATTATATGTTGGTGTAAAGTTCCTACGACTTGTATGAAGATAACTTAGATGTTGTTTTAATGGTGGTTGAGGTCGTAGTTATGCTGGCATACGAGCAGACTGTAAATGCGTCGTTTGTGGGTTCGATTCCCACTCGAGGGAATGAAATATTTTCATTACCTCGCTCTGGTAACAAGGCGAAGTGCGATATTCAGATTTGCCATCCAGCACGCAATGCATTCTGAATTCGGCTGAAAGTGAGACATGCAATGATCTTAATGAGAACAGAGTGGAGGTTCCCAGGTTCCCTCTACATAGCCATCAATAGGAGATAAAAAAGTATTTATTAAAGGTTTACATGTACTTGTATAGGTTCTTAAAATATGTTTGTTCATACATGATTAGGTTTGCGTATAAGCATAATATTTGCAGATCGCAGACGGTATGGGCTCGATGATAGACTAATAGATGTTTTATTGGAATAAAGGTGAGGCGCAGATGACGTACTGGTTCACTCGCTACAGGTTCAAATTCACCGAAATCGACTACAGCTTGTTCCTCACGTACTCCGTCCTCGTTGGCACAGTTGGTGAGTATTTTTTTTATCATCACGTTTGTATGTACGTATTAGTAAGATAGTTAATTTTGTAATATCGCTTGATTTTCTCTCTTTTGTCTGTAAATACAGTACAACACTGTGTAATGACGGGAGTTAACACCGTCTGTGTTTCCAGGCTATAAGATGTTAGAATTTTTAAATATTTATCGTTTAAAATTAAATTCTTGTAGATAAAATTTTATAATATGTATTAAACAATAATTTAGTTTTTTTTTATTAGATAAACTTAGATATACAAAAAACGGTGCTCCGTTCATTTTATATAATTAATAACAACAGATCACTAATTTAACGCCGCTAAATAAGTATTAACTTAAAAGCTATTCAAGTATCTAAAAATATTCGTAAATTAGTCTAACTTTTACTTGTTATTCCGGTAGCAGCGAAACATAAAAATAATATAACAAATCGGTTGACTCATCGATTACGTTACAATCACTAACTTTTCAAGGGAAAATTGTTTCTCCGTGTGGAGTTCACGGACCCGGCGTTTGCGAAACAAGATTGACTTTGTAGTCTTATTGAGACAGCTGCCTACCCTTTTTTTTTGTAAATTTTTTAACTTCAAACTATATTACGCACATAACTGGGTAGACTGAGGGACTGAGGGAGGGAAGTGTTAAAATATTCCGTTCCCCATTTGCCGCTGAATTTTGGAGGTATTGTGTGTTGAGTCCGCCACTCAACGGTGCGCTTTGCGTCACCGGAGCGATTAAATACAACATTTAAATCAATATTTAATTTTCTTGAGTGAGGATCGAACCCACAACCAGTCGCGTTTACAATTACACACTTGTGCCCCTGCGTCACGTTCGGCCTCAAGTTCAAGCGAAATTATTGTGCTTAAAATGCATTTATTAAAATATTTTACGATTGAAATAATTTCATTATTTAAGATTTTTGTACCGTTAAAAACATTAAAACTTAATATGATAAGTTGATTTGTTAAAAAAAAATCATTAATATAATGACATTTTTCTCCCTAATTTCTAAGTTACAGGATAATTACCTACTAAAAATATACATACATTGCTATATCGCACAAGCATTTACTTTCAGATAACCATTTCCTGTGTTTAATTAATCATCAAATTAACTATTTGTTCAAAAATATCTTTTATATTGCTCTCTAGATTCTTAGTAACAGTGTAATAAAAAATAAAAAATAAGATTTTTGTTATATATATACTTCTTAAGATGATTTTTCGTTTGTTTTAGGTAATTATTTTTTTTTACTTGCAAAGAGAAAAATCATAGAAAATATAAGATTTTGTTTCCTTAATATGTTTACCTATATTTAGAGTATTTATTGAAAAATATTGTTCATATTGTCTTGTTGACAGTTTTATAGTATAGTTTTTGTTTAAATTTCATCATCTAACAATAGTTTTCGTTTGTTCTTTATGTATACTTCAAGATATATACTTCCTTTCTGTTATTAGTCATTATCTGGCACATTGATAACATCACTGATTTATATAAGAAAATGAATGAATGCAAATAAAAGTAGGAATTCAGTATTAAAAATATTTATCAATAATTTCGTGGGAATTTCCCAAGAAGGAATGCTATTTTAATTTGAATTACTCATGTACATTAATGTTATAGTTAAATCCAATGAATCAGTTTCATATCTAGGTAGACCAGTCGTGGCTCAGAGGCACAAAGTGGGACTGGTTGTGGGTTCGATCCCCACTCGAGGAAATGAAATATTTAATTACATTTATATTTTCATTTCTTCGCTCTCGTATAGAGGCAAGGCGCGGCGTTTAGTTCCGCAACTCAACACGCAATGCCTTCAGAATTCGGCGAAAGTGGGGAACGGAGTGATTTAACACAAGGCTCTCTCTCCCTAGAGATATCTAGATCCAAGAATTTGTTTTAATTGTAAATATTTTCGTTTCACCGGTATAGATAAATCACATATGGAGGCACAAAGTCAGAAATAAAATGATTTAACAGTAGGTTTCCTCTGCCCTCAGAGGGTGCATATTTAAATGGCCTTTAGATATGAAAGTGGGGTATGGAGTGTCTTAACACTAGGTTCCCTCTGCCTACCCTGCTATATCCGAGATACAGCGTGAATATAATACACGCTGTATGCGTGAAGCTGATTTTCTCCCCCGCCTACAGCAGGGTAGGCAGAGGGAACCTAGTGTTAAGACACTCCATACCCCACTTTCTGCCGAATTCTTTAGGCATTGCGTGTTGAGTGGCAGAACTAAGCGCAGCGATAATATATAAGAATATATCATTATAATAATCACAATTAAAACTTTGCGTACGTGATAAAAATATAAACCATATTTACATTCATAAATTCGCATAAATATTATGAGTAATACGAGAAAGTAAATATATTTCAGTACTAGATTCAAGATAAGATATTATCAGTTTTTCTAAATAAATGACGTTTTTCCACAGGTTCCTTTATAACGATATATTTATTCAGCAAACGATGGAATATTGACGATAGTGTAATCGGGATAGTCGCGTGTGTCAGCAGGATAGCTGCGAGTTTGGTTTACGCTTTAGCCCCGAACAGGACAATATACTTTATTGGACCCGTCCTGGACATGTTCAGCGCGGCTGGGGCAACCTCTTTGAGATCGATAGTTACAAAGCTTGTTGAAGCTGATGAAGTTGGTAAGTATTTTAATTTTTATATATCTATTTTTTTACAATAACATAAAAAATACTTTAAAACTATAATCTTTATTTACAAACATAAATAAGAACATCAAATATAAATCACGTTTTAATTTATAATTTTACGCTTTATCCCATATATGTATATATAGCAAGGCATAGAATAGGCAGAGAGCATCTACTGTCAATACTACGCTGTACGAAAAAAATTTTGAAACGTTGCGTGGCGCAACTCAACACACAATGCATTGTCTTGTTGACAAAGCGAGGAGCTAGAAAAATGAAATCAGTGGAATTGACAGTGAACAGTAACAGACTTGCGCCACTGCGCCATAGTCGCCTGTTTATTTACTTCTAAGTAAAGATAATTAAAAAACAATTAATAAAATTATTAATACTTATTTATATTAGGTGTGTATCCCGCACACAGCAGGGTAGGCAGAGGGAACCTAGTGTAAAGACACTCTGTTCCCCACTTTCTGCCGGATTCTGGAGACATTGCGTGTTGATAGGCACAACTCAACGCATATCCCATCTCCTCGAGCAGGGATCGAATTCACAATCAGTGGATTTTACAGTCACACTTTGTGCTCCTGCGCCACGACTGACCTGAATAGTGCCATATATAAGGATTAAAAAAAACAATAATTTATATCAAAAAAATTCTAATATCCGATATATGTAGATACTTAACATATAATGCTGTAATATTCCATATTTTTGTTCTGTAATTAATATTACGTCATTAGAGCGACGCACTAGTACTTTCTGTTTTCATGAGCGTATATTTCTATTTGCTTAAGAGATTGATGAGCAGACAAATGTAATTGTTTAATTATTTGAAAGTAGGATTCTACGAACTAAGATAAATTTGTATGTATAGACTTTGTACATAAATATTATGTACAAGGCCATCTGGCACAGCAGTGTCGTGTGTGATTTAAAGGGCAATAGTAGTGTGTTCAAATCGTGGCAATGATTATACATAAATTATTTTTATTTCTTATTTATTTGGTCTGTCGAAATGTAGCGTTGAGTTTCGCCACTCCACACGCAATGTCTCGAATTAGGATATCTCGAATTAGGATAGGATAAAGAAAGTGATATTATTGTAGTAATTTTAGATACTGAGGCCAGTAGTGGCGCAGCAGCACGAAGTGTGACTGTAAAACCGACTGGTTGTGGGTTCGACCCCACTCGAGGAGATGAAATATTTACTTAAATTTATATTTCCATTTCTTCGCTCTAGTGTCGAGGCAAAGTGCAGCGTTGAGTTTACCACTTAACACGCAATGCCTTCAGAATTCGGCAGAAAGTAGGGAACGGAGTGTCTTAACACTAGGTTCCCTCTGCCTACCCTACTGTGTGCGCCTTGAAACTGATTTAGATTTTTTTACTGAAGCTGTAATAAAGAATATAGCTATGTTTAGGTATGAAATAAAAAACAATGGAAGTAGAGCAATTGATAACTTACAAATAAAAATAATTTTAACATCAAGTGACGTTAAAATTATTTTAGTTGCAGTAATGTCCTTTATATATAAGTGCACATATAGATACTAACGGACGGAAACGGAACTAAACGCCGCACTTTGCCTCGACACCAGGGCGAAAAGTGTAGAGTTGAGCGAAGTTAAGCGTTCTTCAAAGATTACGAAAGTATTTAAGGTTCCGTATCTTTTTAAAGAAAAAAGGAAACCTTATAAGTTCATTTTGTTGTCCGTCCGTCTGTTTGCCACCCTGTCTGTCAGTCTGTCAAGACCCTTTATCTCAGAAACGCTTGAAGATATCGAGTTGAAATTCAAACTACATACTCAGGTCTACAATCCCATGATTTCCTGAAAAATCCCATGATTCCATGAAAATCCCATGATTTCATGAAAAAACATATATCTATATTTAGTTAGAAAAAAGATATGGCCGTTTTTATCGAAAAAAATGCATATTTCGACTCTATAAACGGAATCTAAATCAGTAGGGTACTTCCAGTTGACCTAGAATTATGAAATTTGGCAGCTAGCATCTGTAGATAGCACTAATTCAGGGAAAAATCTGAAAATTATACATTTGTGATTAAATCCTAAAAAACAATAGCCTTAAAAATTGGTACTTAAAGCAAATTTGGGTATTAAAGCCGTTAGTTTAAGTTAGGTATCATATAAAAGGGCTATGGCTAAGCTAAACTTGAATTTCAGAAAAAGCTCAAGGCCCCATTTTTTACGGAAACCTAGCTGGGCGAGCCAGGCTCGCCCTTGTCCGGTTTACCCCTACCACACAATATGTACGGGTACAAAAGTGTGACTATAATGTCACGGTTGTGGCGAGGTATTTTTATGTTTTATTTCGATTTGGAGTGACACAATAAATATCAATAGAATTATTCGGTTTGTAATTTACAGAATAACTAGCGTGGCCTATAACTCAACTCTTTCTGCCCAAACCAAATTAAACGAATACAGATTAAAAAACAAGGAAGGTAATTCACTCATATAAAAAATATAATTTTAAAAATAATCTCAAGTATAATACAATAAATGGAATTATTGAGACACTTCAAATACACACTCTTATTGCCCTCACTGTGCCAATTTTTATTTACTCTTACTCACTTTACTTATCTTCTTTTTTACCAGCGTAATGTAAAATCAGAGTAAGAGCCTGAGGCTTCCATACCAATTTCAGGATTTTAAGTCATCTGGAAAAAGGAAGTACAATTCACTTAAGTTGAAACTCATTTTGTATGCATTGAATTACAAATATAAATTGGAAAAGATTTTTTTCTATTAAATACCTATACATTTTTACATTTCGCAACTTTTACTTTATCTATGCTGTGCTGTAAGACGTGGCTTCGTACCAAATTTCAAGAATCCCAGTTCACGGGAAGTACTCTGTAGGTTTGATTCTCTTAATAAACTACTGTATCTTTGACCAGTAGAACTGCGTATTTGATATAAACTTCAGCTTGACACATCCATGCGTTCATGAGGAAAAGAGTATTGACAGACGGATGCACAGACAACAAAGTGATCTTATAAGGGTTTTTTTCCTTTCGAATTTCATTTCTTCGTTCTGGTAACAAGGCAAAAAATCTCACCATCGAAATATCGATGAAAAGTGAACGGAAAATGAAAACTAATAATATTTTTATTTCCTCACAAGAGAGCTAGCGAACTCAACACCTCTATGCCTCTAAAATAAAGGGGATAGTGAGTAAGAAATATATCCTAATGGGAACGGAGTGTCTTAACAGTAGATTCCTAGGCTCCCTATCCCTGTGCCGTAGCGGGGTGCTATGTGCGGGATACAGCGTGAAGCTAAAAAAAAAAGGTCTACTCGTATACGTCGGCCCCATAAATTAATTATAAATAACTATAAAGCAAAAATTCCTTTTGATAACTCCAAAACGTTAGATAAAACCATTAAATTGGCAAACAAGTAAACTTTGTCATGGATTGTTTAGTTTGTGCGACCTTCATACACACATTGAACTATTAAATAACACAATTCTATATTAGATAAAACGTCGCTTCTTCACTTGAGAGATATTTAAGTTAATAATTATTATATTAATAATTAAGATATTTTTAATGTCACATTATAAAGTTTTTTAGATTGTTTTGATAAATTCTGAATTATTAAAATGGATTAATAGAAGTGAAAAAAATATGCAAGCAAAAGTTGTGTCACAAAAGTTATATATATTTTGTTTTTTTCAAAATCGTAAGCTTAAATTATTTGTGAGATGATTATAAATTAACTTCATCACGTCTATCCACAGGATAATATATGCACATAGTTTTCTTATAGATCGTATGTCAATACATACTTTTAGCTTTCATCTTCAAGATTGATCATGGAAAATTTTCATACCAATATGATAATTCGCTGTTCAAATAGGCGTGTCTAGGCTTAGAATAGGGCCACCCTGGTACCGATTGGTTTACGTAGACTGTTAAATATTTGTTCTCGTTTCCGCAGGAATTTCCAGAAATCTTTTCTTAGTTTACATCCCTATATTTTCCAATTTCAACTCCTAGTAGTTTTTACTGTGTCAATCACTCAGATTCAAAATTCCTACGTTCTAATGCTATGGCAACATATCGATATTCCCCAGGTAAAGTATCGAATGTGAAAACTCGCAAATATTTTAATAGTTTTTTTGAACATATAAGAGTACATATAAATATTTTAATAGTTTTTTTGAACATATAAGTTGTAAGTAAGCACTAAAATTGCTTTAGTGTTTTTTTTATTTCAAAATTTCTAAACTATATATTTTTTGCGCTTTTATAAGTGTATTCAACCGAACACTACCCTTATCCAATGATATGACGAGAAATTAACAATTTTTCACTTCCGACACTTTACCTAGGGCCCATCGATATTTTTTTTTTATATCGAATGAAACACGAGTTTTGTTGTACGGTTTTTTGGCTCAATACAAACAAAACACTCTATATTTAAATAGCAATTTTATAAAAAAAATATGGCAATAGTAAAAACAGTCACTAACTGGGAAGTTATCTTGTCACGCTGTACCCGCACACAGCAAGTTAGGCAGAGGGAACCTATTGTTAAGACACTCCGTTCCTCATTTGCCTCCTAATCCTAGTGGCCATCTAGGTGATAAAACAAAAAAAATCAATAGCATATTTAAATTATAAGCAGTTTTCCTAATTTAGATCTCTCATATTAACACTGACGATAGTTGAATATCTTGACGGTCATTAAAAGAAAATTTAAATAGTGTTGTAATAGTATAAAGTCCACATTGACATAAACATTAATTTTAATTCGTAGCTACTCCGTATATCTAAATAGACCAATTGAGTTAAACACCGTACCAAAAAACTTTACAAAAAAGTCGCATACTTTATAATTTCGATAAAAAAAGGTAATTGTACCAGTTTTTGTTCGGCAATGTTGTCACATTATAAATTTAAAAAAAGGGATATGAAGAACGCTTGGGTTTTGTTATGTGTATAGATTATAAAAGTATAAAGATTGATTTTATTTTTAGCAAATGGACACTTAAGACACCACTTATAAACAATTAAGTAGCTACACATTAAAACTTAAGTTAATGTAGGTGGTGACCGTGGTGCAGGGACACAATGGTGCGACTGTAAACGCGACAGGTTGTGGGTTCGATTCTCTCTCGAGGAAATTAAATATTTAATATTCTCATTTTCCTCGCTCTGGTAACGGAGCTAAGGGCGGCGTTGAGTTTTATTCTACACGTAATACCTCCAGACTTTGGCGGAAAGTGGGGAACGGAAATGTCTTAATGGGAGTGTAGTTTCTGAACACTAGGTTCTCAGGTTCCGTTTTCCTACACTAGAAATAACAAGAAAGTAATTTTTTTAACCATTTTTTAACGTGTCATTCCACAATCAGATTTGAATATTATTGACAATTAATTAAGTATAAATGGAAATATAAATCATTCCTTTTCCTCGCTTTGGTTTCGAGGCAAAGCGCGGCGTTCAGTCCCGCCACTCAACATGCAATGCCTCCAGAATTCGGTGGAAAGTGAGGAACGGAGTTTTTTGCCACTAGGGTTCCCTCTGTCTACCCTTCTGTGTGCGTGATACAGCGTGAGACTGATTCAATAACAACTAGTTGAAAAGAAAATAAGTTGCATGAAGATTATAATTTTTAATGCTAATTAAAATAAAATGAATACAAAAATACGAATGGCCTTGCTTATTTAAAGATATACTTATGTATTTATATATATTTTATAATACGAATTATATTGCTTATTGCTAACTTGAATGAAAAATAAGTTTTACATAGATATCAATAAATGAGGGCCGTCGTGACGCAGGGCAGCACTCAATATCTCGAATTCGGCTGGAGTGTCGTATTACTAAGTGCTCTCTGACTCCTCTGTTACATACATGATAAACGAAATCACGAGACAAAGTACAGCGTTGAGTTCCGATACTCACCACGCAATGCCTCGAAAATTGTGGTAGAGTCACGTCGCCAGCAATGGCAACACGCATGGGCAGACTCGATCGGATCATTACCACCCCCGGACGCCCCCCCGAACCAGCGTGAAGTAGTGGCTTTATGCCACTGCGTTCCGCATCAGGTAATGCCGGGCCCCGGCGCCCAACCCACCTTAAAGGCCGGCAACGCACCTGTAACTCCTCTGGGGTGGCACGGGGTCGTGGGCGGCGGTAATCAATTACCATCAGGTGACCCGCACGCTCGTTTGCCGTGTCTTTTCCATAAAAAAATAAGAAAAAAAAATCGACGGAAAATGGGGAATAATGGAAACGGCTAACGGAAGCACTAGGTTCCCAGGTTTCCTCTGCTAGGTTTCGAATATAACTTATAGCTTTAAAATATCTCACTATAAAAAAGCAAATCTATTTATTCCTTAAAAGTTTATACAAAAATGAACGAAATCCAAATAAATTTGTTTTAGTAACACCTAAACGAACGTACCTACTTGATTAATGATGTAACTAGAAAACAAAAGGTCTTCCTTTTCGTCGTGCTTAATTAAGTTGATTGCTTTTTTTTTTCTTTTTCTACGCTTCAAATTAAGTCAACCTCCGAAAAGCTTACACATTATAGTGTTTCTATTGTTTTTGTATTCCTTTTTGTTTTATTTTTGTGTTTTTTTCTTATTTTGGTTTTCTTACTATGCTAGAAATATTTTTACAGAGACATTTTTTATAGTAAAGAACAAATACAAAACATATAAATATACATAAATAGACATAGCCATCGCGTAATCCGTTAAATATAACTGCTGTGGCATTTTGATGCATTATTCTGCGCCAAAATGCCATAGCACACACACACACTCAACACTTGTGTTAGTAGTATATATGTAATTTTTTTTATAACAATAACAACAATTATTTTTAACCAAATACATCCGACTTCAACCAGTAAACTATGCAAATTTAAGGTTTATGTGATTTTCTCATGAATAACATTGTCAGAACAGAACCAAAAAAGTGGGGACTTAAAACAGGGCTACAAGGAAAGTACGAGCTTTCAAATAAAAAAAAACATCAAAACCGTTCTAAGATACAAATAAAAAAAAAATCCACCTCCTTTTACAAAAGTCGGTTAACAATAGTTTCGTGCACGTTTGGCATAAAACGTGAAACATTTATATAGAATACTAAATTATATTTTTTTTTATTTTCCAGGTAAAGCTAGCTCTCTAATAAGCATATCGGAGGCGATGGTCCCGGTGATATATTCGCCTGTCTACAGTAAAGTGTACCTCAGTACTCTGTCCAATTTTGCTGGTGCTTTTTACCTCATCAGCGCCGCACTCGCAGTTCCTGCCATTGTTATATATTTGTAAGTTTTTAATTTTTCTTTATTTGTTAGTTGGTTATTCAAAAAGTTATTTGACATAGATCGAGGAGCTGTGACTGCCTTGAAGCTAGCTGCAGGTTTGATTTTAGGATCTTTCACCTTTTTATTATTTTGTTCCTGAATGAGCATAACTTCACAAAATCGAATTTCACGGTGACTTGTCGATCGTGCTGTAAATATGTATAAAAAAGATTCAATTCAATTCAGCTAAACTCAAAGATACTTTCGACTCAACGATATACTTTTAGAGTCCACGAATTACTTCAAGAGGACTCTGGATTTATTAAAAAAAATTATAAAAATCTATTCGATTGAACAACTTGGGAAGCTTAAATTATTCTTTAAGTTATTTTAGTAGCTAGAATATAAAATATAGAATGAATGAATCCAGAATTTTTAGTCAGCAGAGTGTATTGAAACTGCATGTGTTTATATCGAATTTGTTAAAATATGTAAGCAATAAGCACAATTTATTTTAATGATCTAAAAGTTTATTAGTCAATAAATCTATAGGAAACATCTATTAGATCGATATATTTCGATTAATAGAAAAAAAGAACCAACCAATACTAAAAGTCATACAACAAAAAACACAAAAAAAGAGTATTACATAAAAAAAATATTTTTTATTCGGCACATTATCTATTTGAGACAGTCGTGGCGCAGTGGCACAAACGTGTGACTGTGATCGACGATTGTAGGTAAGATTCCCACTCGAAGGAATAAATTATTATTTATTAACATTTTTATTTCTTCGCTCTGGTAACTAGTCAAAAAGCGCGACGTTGAGCTTCGCCATTCAACATGATATGCCTCGAAGATTCGGCGGAAAGTGGTAAACCCTGCTATAAGGGATACAGGTGAAAAAAAAAATTATCTATAGATACATCAGCCTTTTGAAGTCCTCTGCTGGACATACATTTTCTATAGGACAGCAAAATATTTAGATTAGAAAAATATTCACTTGTACGTAGGTATATTACAAAACTAACAAAAAGAGACCTTGCGGTCTGCTGTAATACGCCCTTATGCCAGAGCAGTTCGATTTCTAATTCTCAATCAAAGCCTTGAACTGTATTTTCTATTTTAGTTCGAAACATAAAAAAGCCCACCGTAGATAGTTGACCTTCACTCGTAGGAATGCCATGGAAAGGTGTTATTATTAATAAGTATTAGTTAATTGTAATAAATTGTTGTAATAAAATATTTGTACTTGTAATATATTTTAAACATTTAAGACTATATAACTATATCTTAAGCGTTTTCAAATGGCATAATATTTAAATACTTAAAGTAAATCGGACAAATTACAATTGTCGGAGCGATCCGACTGGGACAAGTTAACGTCTTTTAACAATTTTGCTATAATTTAATTTTGTTAAAAAAAACAATTTCATAACTATATCTTTCACAATTAATATTTTAATGTTGCTGTTTTAAAAGTGTTGCCAGATTTGAATCGGGGAACATTTGGGATTTCTATCTCTGGTATTATTAGTAAGTTATTAAAAAAAAAGTGCGAAGTATTTTACAAAAAGCGGTACCACATCGGTCCCACTTATGACGTTTAAATTTTGGGCTAAAAGTCAGGACGGCAAATTAATTCTAATTTGAAAGCAAAATTTCATATATGTAAACACACGTATTTAATACCATTTTCTGGGTGGGAGCCTTGAACAAATTTGTACTTCTTAGTGTAAACAGTGAGGTCAAGACTGTTCTGGAGTGGGCACAGACCACCGGGCCCTACTATTCCTATACCCATGTACCTAACATTAAACTCTATCGACCTAAACTAAAAAAATGGAAATAGTTACCCTAAATAATAATATATGGACACAATTTATTACGTTGTAAACTAATTCAAAATTATCAAAGCCTACTCTGATGCGTGGAAAATGAGTGTAAAATGACTAATAACTGTTTTTATTTTAATACCACTCCGGGGATAATTGATGAATGCAATTATTTGCTGTAAATGCAAAGATTTGTTTCTTTCGTTCTTTAATTTTTAAGTTTTTATGTTTGTATTTATATACAACTTCACGCTGTATATCCTGCACTATAGCAGGGTCGGCAGAGGGAACCTAGTGTTAAGAAAAACTCAACGTTCCGCTTAATTTCGGAGGCATTGCCTCCTCAAATTCAACTTCTCAACGCCGCGCTATGCCACCGTATCAGAATGAGATAATTAAAATAGAAAATATGGTCCTAAAATCCTATAATGGGAAGCAATTCTAAAAAGTTACTGCACTTAGATAAAATAATTATTTTTTCTTTTACAGAAGTCTGTTCATTTTACGAAGAAAGGATATAGAAGAAAACCAGTCTACTGAAACAAAACCCAAGGACAATGAAGTTACTCGATTTTAGTGAATTTTTATCGTTTATTTATTATTAAGTTTAGATTTTAAATATTACCCGTATGTACCTAACACAAAATCTCAATAAATATAAGATTTGTATAGAGATGGGCTTTTATTTACCTATACATTCTAAAACCCCAACGATTTGTTTTATAAGATATGGTAAGAAAGTGTGACTGTAAAACCGACTGGTTGGCTGGCTGGGTTCGATCCCTTAAATTTATATTTCCATTTGTTCGCTCTGGTGTCGAGGCTAAGCGCGGCGTTGAGTTCTGGCACTCAACATGCAATGCCTTCAGAATTCGGCAGAAAGTGGGGAACGGAGTGTCCTAGCACTAGGTTCTCTCTGCCTACCCTGCTATGTGCGGGATACAGCGTGAAGCTGATTCAATAATATAATCATTGAATCAGTCTACTCGATACTGAACCTATATATAACCCACGAGTACAGTTTCTTATGTCACCAAAACTTAATTAAGAAAACACATCATTCAAATTACTTTTATCAATTTAGTAGAGATTAAAATACAATTAGCATTTGAAACATTTATATTCATTTAGTTATGTGACGGAACTCAACACTGTGCACATGCTAGAGTAAGAAAATTAAAATAATTAAATCCCACGAGTGATCGAACCCACAACCATCGTACTTACAGCGAATTCAAATAAATAAAAAATATACAAACGAAATATATTTCCTATTTACAAATTTATATAAAAAAACAATATATTTCAATATTACTTAACTATTTATCTTTTGACTGTTTCTAAAATAAATATGGACGTGATGTTATTGTATAGAATAGAATATTGCAATACAATATTGTAATTATAATACGTTTTGTTTAACATTAGTTAATGAGTTCAGTCGTGACGCAGTGGCGCAATCATATGACAATTGCTTAGATCTGGTGTCGAGGCAAAAGCACGGCGTTGAGTTCCGCCAAATGCCTCCAGAATTTGGCGGAAAGTGGGAGTGGAATGTCTTAAAAATAATCATAATAAAAAGATTTTTACATTTTCCATTGTTCCTACAAGTCAACCGGCGACCATCTACGGGCTTTTGTCACCTACACATGAACCACGGCTAATGCGTCACACTTAAACATTTGCATATTCTCTAAGGGGCCTCTACTTATTGGTCCTATGCCCCCACGCAAGCCTTCCAAAGGACCGGGTTGTTTTGAATCCGAGAATTATGAAAGAGAAACAAAATAAAAATAATAAAATATTTATTACCATGAAATACATACAACATTTTAGAACAATAGAACATTACATCTGATATTATGGCAGAAGGTGTAACTCAGCTATAGATGCTTGAGTTGGACTCTCTTTAATTGCTGTTTTTCCCACACGCCTTAGAAATCTTGCTCCCTAAGATGTTGAGAGGGTGTAAATGACAAAGGGCAATAAAACCTTTATTTTATTTACTCTTCAAAAAAATATAAGTAAGCTTTAATAAAAATAGACTCCCTCTGCCTTCTCTGCTGCATGCGGGATGCAGCGAAGAGCTAAAAATGGAGAAATGAAGAAGGATGAAATTTGGCAAAAGTATAGTTTAAATACCATTATTAATAGTATAATATGAGGCCAGTCGTGGCGCAGGGGCACAAAAAGTGACTTTAAAATCGACTGGTTGTGGGTTCGGTCCCCACTCGAGGAAAGGGAATATTTATTTACATTTCTACGCTCTGGTGTCGAGGAAAAGCACGCCATTGAGTTTCACTCAACACGCAATGCCTCCTGAACTCAGCGGAAAGTGGGGAACGGAGTCTCTTAAAACTAAGTTCCTGCAGCCTACCCTGCTGTGTCCAGGATACAGTGTGAAGCTTAGCGTTTAAATATACAGTTTAAATGTACAGTTTAAATATACACAAAAATACATTAAATAATACATATACCACCCACCACCATATGTTTGAAGTTATTATTCACTTAATTATAAAGATTACAAACAGGTTGCTATCAAAACGCGCAATGTCAATTTGTTACGTGGTAAAAAAAACCACTCAACACATGAACATGTTATATGATGATATTTTTTTATCATTTTTCGAAGGTTGTGATGGTTATTTTTAAATATGCAATGCCTTCAACCTTAATCAACAACAATTTATATTAAAACTATAACTAAAATATTTTTTTTTTTATTTTAATAATAACGGAAGTGTTTTAAAAGGGGACGGAGTCTTAACCAAATTCCTAGGCCCACTCTGCCTACTCTGCCACGTGTGAGGTAAAGCGTGAAGCTAAAAAAAATGTTTTTTTTATCTCTCTACTCAATTGAGCGGTGAAGTAAATGGGAATAATCTTGTTTATCTCTCCGTTTTATTCTTTTCATTAAATATTTTCTTTTAATTCCATTCTGGATATTAAATTACATGCGATATAAGTCCATAAGTCGTCACGTAGTGCCCGTAAACTCGATGAATGTGGGTTCAGTATGCACTCGAGGGAGTAATTATATATATATGTATATTTTCATTTCCTTGACCTGATAATCAAAGCAAGACGTTGAATTTTGCCTTGAAAATCAGGGACAAAAAAAGAAAATGAATATCTCAAGACTAGGTTTTACCTACGCCTACCGTGCTGCGGGAAAAGCGTGAAACCGTAAAAAAACTATCCCGTATGTTAATAGAATCATAATATTTTAAATTTATGTTATGCATATATAAATATACGAGTATAATATTAAAATTCCCTGAAAAATATCAAACTCAGAAGAATTTGAATCCGCACTTAGTTTATGATTCACAAAAATTTTACTTGACAAAAAAAAAATTAACAAAAACTTAACTTAAAAGGTCTCTCCTCTCCTCTTCATACATGCCCTCCGGTAATCTTCATGCTTTTCACGTGACCTTCCTCCAGTATCTGTGATACTGACTGTGTTTTCGAAGGTCAATCTACGTCTCCCCCTACCTCTCTTACCACTTATTTTTCCATCATAAATATTTTTTGTCATTCTTTCATCACTCATTCGTTCGACGTACCCACACCAGCCGGGCACGTTTTTTTTTTTCATTCACAAAAAATATATATTAAAATTTAAGAAATTAAATAAAATTTTAAACTTAGTATCACTTTATTATGATAATTCTAAAACTATATCCTATACAATAAAAATATATGTACATAATTTACATAATTAAAACTTCAATTTGAAATTGGGAGACGAGCTCGTCGGTTTACTATCAGACTTTTCACTTTGTATGTTATTTATCAACATTTTTATGTATCTTCCTTGTTGATGTGAAGGTAATGAAATACCAAGGGTCGTACAATTCTTTATAATTTCTGTACAACCCCTTATATCTCTGTTTCTCACTGAAACAAAATATTAAAACAATTTAATATTTACTTAGGATCCACCCGTGGCTTCGCCCGCTTATACTAACCAATTATTAAATTTCTTGTCGTAACTACTTTCATGGTCTAATAACATTATGAACAAAAACAATATCCATATATTGCTAGCTAAAATTTTAAGCGTTTATTGAAACATTTATTTTTTGTAATATAGTTGCATACTATTCTTTATATTGACAAATTGATATAATACACATTGAAATAAACACTATATAATGTTGAGGAGTATTTGCCAAAATACAACAGTCAATACTGCAGTTAATTCAAGGTTAAGCCATCTGATCTGAGATTAATATAATATATACTATAATATATAGATAATCTACACACAGAATGAAATTAAAAATCATTGCTTCGAGTTCTAGTATATTATTAAACGCCCATAGTAATAGATTTCTTCATTCATCTTCCATACAAACAAACAACAATAAATTATATTAGTATCATTTTTTAATATACTCACTTTTATATGTAAATAAAATTTTAAGCACTTTGGCATATTCAACCATCATTTCATATTTCAGCAAGGTTTGTAGGAGTCTGACGACTGCGTCTTCGTTATATTCTCTTAATATATTGATAGTGAATGTGGTTGCTCTGTAAATGATAAGAATCCAAGTTATTTAAAATACTTCTTATATAACTAAAAGGTTGGTGGTGTTTCACGAGTATGTGTGTGTGTGGTCACTTACCACCCATACACTCATTTGCCTTGTATTTTCCATACAAAAAACTTCATGCTTTATTATTTTTTCATTTTTCGCCCAATTTCCGACACAATGCTTTGTCTCATTTCCAGTACTAGGATATGATAATAAATTTGTCCCTTGTGCGAGAATCAAACCCACAACCATCTTCATTTACAGCCAAATAATGTGCCACAACAGCCTCTACATGTACTGCTTAGTATAATTAAACAAAAATCTATTGTTTTTATTTTGATTACATACATTTTTTTCTTGAGGGAATATAAAACACAAATTTTGCTTTAATTGAGATTTTTTTAGCTTAGTTATAGTTGTAATATATTTAGTGTCGGGCTCTATCCCACACACAGCAGGATAGCAGGATATCCTTAACACTAGGTTCCCTCTGGAACCTAGTGTTAAGATACTCTATTTTCTACAGAAATCTGTGAATTTTCTACAGAATTCTGGAGGCATGCTGAATGGTGGCACTTTAATTTGAAAGCAAACTTAGAATATGTGATACTTATTTTTATTATTATAACCATATATTGAGGCCAGTCATGGCGCAGTGGCACGAAGTGTAACTGTAAAACTGACTGGTTGTGGGTTGGATCCCCACTCGATGAGATGAAATATTTACTTAAATGTATATTTCTATTTCTTTGCTCCGGTGTCGAGGCTAGGTGCGGCGTTGAGTTCTGCCACTCAACACGCAATGCCTCCAGAATTTGGCAGAAAGTGGGGAACGGAGTGTCTTAACACAGCATGAAGCTGATTTATTTATTTATTTTATTTATTATTATAATAGATGCTTTACAATTTTACTATAGGTAAAAATATACACAAGTGCACAAACATGTTGTGGGTTCAATTCAGCTAGACAAAATAAAATATTAAATATTTTTATTTCTTCACTCTGGTGTCAAGGCAAATTGCTGCATTGAGATCCAACATTCAACACCCAATGCCTCTAGAATTCAGTGGAAAGTGAGAAGCAGTTTTGTAACACTAGGCTCCCTCGGCCTACCCTGTTATATGTGAGATACAATGTGAAGCTGAAATAAATAATCTACTAAAGAGGATTCATAAAAATAAATCTTTCTCATTAGTGTGAATTTTCAGCTTTGTTGTCTGTGGTATTTATACTTACTTGTCTATAATAATATTT
Organism: Heliconius sara; assembly: GCA_917862395.2. Taxonomy (NCBI): domain Eukaryota; kingdom Metazoa; phylum Arthropoda; class Insecta; order Lepidoptera; family Nymphalidae; genus Heliconius; species Heliconius sara. The sequence goes on from OU860793.1 coordinate 6,072,341, forward strand.
CGTAATTCAGCAGAATTTTCAAGAAGCTCATTAGATAGCATCTGATCGGAAAACCAACTGCTCGACCAACACATATGCCAGAAACATACCAGAGGATAATGATCATTGTAAATCTCACTAAATATTAATACATATTTCATAAATATAACTAGTGAAGCCTCTGATCTGTTTTGCACTGTGTCATAAATGAGTTCCTTAAATATTACTCTATAAAAACTTCTAAGACCCTCATATTTAACATATGCTTGTTTTAATATTGATAAGCCATTTTCAGAATTGCCCTTCATACAATGTGCTTTTGCCATATAATGTAAGAATTCTCCATTCCTTATATATAAGCAGGGATTTATTTTTGATGTATATTTTTGTAGAATATCCACAATATCCACTCTTCCAATTACACTGTAAGCTCGATATATTTTTTTCAGTGTATAATCATTTATTACTTTATTATGTTTCATGCAGTCTTTTATAATATTAGTGATTTGTTTATCTTTATTTTTATTCAGAAGGTCTTGGAGAATGTTTTCGATTTCTTCAGGAGCCATATATTCAATATTTATCCCTTTATTACTTTCTTTTTGCATAAAATGTCTCGTAATATACATACCAATAAATGGATTTTTCTCTTTAGGTTTATGCCTTTGAAATGGAAATTCGTTAGTGAATAAATCAACAGAATCTACTGCGATTGCAAAATGAGGGTAAATTATCATACCATGCATATATTTTTGTATGCTGAATAACGATCTGTAGTATTTACTTAAATTCCAAATTTGCGGCATCTTTATCACTGTTCATTTGGCATCGATCTTGCGGTAAAAAGATAAAATACAACCGGATAAAATTATTCATGACATTTTGTAATTATTCGTTTACAGCAACATATTGTTTTTTTTTTAGTGTAAAAAATATATAATAGGTTTAATACTGAAATTCTAATACATAATAAATAAATAATTTTATGAAAGGCAAATGACGTTTTAATTTTTAGGTTAACTGATTGACAGCTTATCATAATATTGACATTGACATATATTCTTATGTTCTTTATTTTATTATAAAATTAAAATTTTAAGCAATTTACAGTAAATCAAATAAAATAATTTTATTTATTCATATTTATTACTGTGATTTTTATGTTGTTAAAATAAATTAATTATACAGTAAGGTAGCAGTAGCAGTAATAGTGACATCTATCAGTTAAAAGCTGTAACAATTTTTTTGATATAGCTATTCGTCCTTAGATGGCGCTTACAATACTTATAAGAAAACAAATTCATTCGATAATTGTACCTTGCATTTTCCTTAAAACAAAAACATAAAACTATAAGTTAGTTGTGTAAAAAATTACTGTAATATCCATTTCAAATGTAGTTCCATATTTTAATTTAATTGAATTGAATAAATAAGCTATGTATTGTTTTTATTTTAGATTTAGAAAAAATATACATAATGACTTCACCGTTCAGGGGCCTTACTCTTGAAAGTAATTTCAATCATATTTTGACGTCCAACATTGTCCAATGTAATCCTGCGGCGACGTTATTTTGGTACTCTTGAAACCAACATTCTCAAAGTCGGATTACTATTCTTTTGACTAATCCTAACGCCGTTATAACTGACAGTTAGTGTTGTGCACTTTATACCGATAAATCTGCGATACATAATAACCATTCATAACTAATTGAAATAATTTATTTAAATGCACATTTTTCGCAAAAACAATAATTATAAATCATATTTATTTTGTTTTACTTAAAAAACAATGAAATCTTTGAAGTCGTCCTAAAAAAATGGATATATTTTATCTGTATGTCTAATTATTTAGAATGTTTTGTCAAAAAAAGCATTTGACATATGTATTTGTTTATTATGTTAATGCTTATGTTATCAGTTATAATAAATATATTTCTACAATCGATGTGCATTTAGCCTATAACTAAACGTAAAAGAAGGTTGAAATGTAAAATTAAGTAAAGTATAACAAAATAACGAAGGCTAAATGCTTTTGAAGTTCACGCGAATACTAATGATTGTTTTTATTTGAAAGAAACATACATAAATTTTATGTTAATGGATAACGCTTAAATGTGCATATTTAAAGAAAGAATTGTGATTAGTCTATTATGTTTATAAAAGTGATTAAAATAAAAGTATTAATAAAAAAATGCTTTACTACTGAATGTCTTTTTATTATAATAAGAATATTTATATGTACCATTATCTTATTATGTATAATATCATAAAGCTTAAAGCTATACATAAGCGTCATAAATAAGTACGTAAAAGTTGGTTAATTTTTAATTTGTAAGAAAGACCAAAAGACAAACTTTTTTCTTTACCTATAAAAAAATAAATAAAAATAACATCATATAGTGTAATGGTTTGCTTTTATTTTTTTTTTATGTATATATAATATTTTGTTTTAAATGCCAATTATGTAATTAAACAATAATTAAAACATACATCTTTATTGGTAATTTTAAAAATACAAGTGCAACACAAAACTATCTCTAAATAATTAAATCATTCTTTTTAAAATAAGTTAAATAAGATAATTTACATATTGATACATCTGAAACATTACTCTTTAGCATGAGGTTCATATATCTAATTACAAATTTTCTAAAAACACTGTATTGCACAAAGCTAATACATTCAACCAAATTTGTACTTATTTAAAATATTAAGATATTTTTGTTATTTGTTATATCAAACATTTATATATACATACATTATTCATACATAAATACATACATAGATATTATATATACATTTATATAGAGATACAATTATAGACATACATATATACAAATACTTGATACTTAACAAAATTTATGACATATCCAGGAAATCTATTAAACTCTGACCAATCACTCATACTTTTAAGCATTTTTGTAAAGTTTTGATAAATTCAAAATAATTTATTTGGAAAGCTAATATAGTTTATTTCATTATTATTTAATTTGTTTCATTAAATTAAACAATATAGTACAGTAGAATATAATTTTGTTACACATAAGTACATATTTACTCGGTAATTGAATCAATAAATTAAATATTAATAATATTTTATACAAGTTTATAAGAAAATTCAATGTCTTACTGTATTGCTCAACTATTTTCAACTTTAAAAGTAATTTTTATTGTATTACAAACATTGTTAGACAATACCTTAATATTAAAATAAAAATATACAAATTTATTTATAAAAAGATTTATATAACTTGTGGACCTATTTTCTGTTAGTTTCCTTAATTTTATAGCTATTATATGTTTTTACTACCTTTCAGTCAGCTGTAATGTTTGGGAGACTTCTACTTCTTCTACCTCCAAGTCTTCCAACTCATTTCTAGACAATACTTTAACACATATGTTGTCACTTGCAATATGTGTTATTTATTTACAATGCTGCACCCTGTGTTTCCATTTGTGATCATTTTTGTTTATTTAGGTTGAGCAGAAATGTGAATTTTGGCGAAATATTCTTGTAAAGTTCGTGTAAGCATCTACATCTAGAGGTCATCTCAACTATCAAACTTATCCACTTTTGGGCCAAAATATGGTCGCCTATAAAATGATAGTATAATTACTATTCTTGCTATTGTAGTTTATAAAATATTTAAGTACCAACTACTATATTGGTATATTGCTACTGAATGATATATTGGTAGTTATTTAATATGTATTTTTACAAAGCAAATGCTCATTCCAATTAAAACTTCTTCAAAAGTCCACTGATAATATATTTAAATACATTTGAAAAATAAACACTCAGTGATTTTGCTTAGCACTTTAATCAGCAGTTACTATTACATATATGTATTTCCCCTTAGATTAATACTTAACTTACCTAATATATGTAAGTTACAGTCATTAATTTCGTTTTAAATTTTTGGACTTTATGTGACGAATTTCACTTATTTCTTCGTATCACCTCTATAACAGAATTTTTCATTAGGCAGTCAGTAGTTTTCAGTTTTCTTTAAAATTCGCGAATCGACGCATGTTTCATTGCTTTTAAGGTCTAATTTATATGTTTTCCTCAAAACACAATACAAAAGCACTCAACGAGCCATTTTTTTGCCGTTTTCACGAGAAAAATAACAAATCAATTTCTAAAAAGTTACACTTTAGCTATTGACTAAATTCCTAATTCCACTTCTAGTTTTGCTGTCATTTTAGCTGTCAAAAACGCGTCAAGAGTACCAAATATCACAATTCTAACGAATTTTACAACAATTTTTAGTTAACGCAACCGTCAACTAGCGGGCGGTAGTGGACTTAGCAATTGATTGCTTTCAAGAGTACGAAATGACATTTATTGACGATTGATCATTGAATATTGTCGTCAAGAGTAAGGCCCCTGGGGCCTTACTCTTGAAAGTAATTTCAATCCCATTTTGACGTCGAACATTGTCCAATGTAATCCTGCGGCGACGTTATTTTGGTACTCTTGAAACCAACATTCTCAAAGTCGGATTACTATTCTTTTGCCTAATCCTAACGCCGTTATAACTGACAGTTAGTGTTGTGCACTTTATACCGATAAAACTGCGATACATAATAACCATTCATAACTCATTGAAATAATTTATTGAAATGCACATTTTTCGCAAAAACAATAATTATAAATCCTGTTTATTATGTTTTACTTAAAAAACAATGAGATTTTTGAAGTCGTCCTAAAAAAATGGATATATTTTATCTGTATGTCTAATTATTTAGAATGTTTTGTCAAAAAAAAGCATTTGACATTTGTATTTGTTTATTATGTTAATGCTTATGTTATCAGTTATAATAAATATATTTCTACAATCGATGTGCATTTAGCCTATAACTAAACGTAAAAGAAGGTTGAAATGTAAAATTAAGTAAAGTATAACAAAACAACGAAGGTTAAATGCTTTTGAAGTTCACGCGAAAACTAATGATTGTTTTTATTTGAAAGAAACATACATAAATTTTTATGTTAATGGATAACGCTTAAATGTGCATATTTAAAGAAAGAATTGTGATTAGTCTATTATATTTATAAAAGTGATTAAAATAAAAGTATTAATAAAAAAATGTTTTACTACTGAATGTCTTTTTATTATAATAAGAATATTTATATGTACCATTATCATATTATGTTTAATATCATAAAGCTTAAAGCTAAACATAAGTGTCACAAATAAGTACGTAAAAGTTGGTTAATTTTTAATTTATAAGAAAGACCAAAAGACAAACTTTTTTCTTTTACTATAAAAAAAACTAAAAATAACATCATATAGTGTAATGGTTTGCTTTTATTTTTTTCTTGCTGTATATATAATATTTTGTTTTAAATGCCAATTATGTAATTAAACAATAATTAAAACATACATCTTTATTGGTAATTTTAAAAATACAAGTGCAACACAAAACTATCTTTAAATAATTAAATCATTTGTTTTAAAATAAGTTTAATAAGATCATTTACATATTGTTACATCTGAAACATTTCATCTAATTACAAATCAAGTTCTTAAAACACTTTTGCATAAAGATAATTAATACATTCAATCAAATTTGTACTTATTTAAAGTATAAAGATATTTTTGTTATTTGTTATATCAAATATTTATATATACATACACTATTCATACATAAATACATACATAGATATTATATATACATTTATATAGAGATACAATTATAGACATATATACAAATACTTGATACTTAAAAAAATTATGACATATCCAGGAAATCTATTAAACTCTGACCAATCACTCATACTTTTAAGCATTTTTGTAAAGTTTTGATAAGTTCAAAATGATTTATTTGGAAAGCTAATATAGTTTATTTCATTATTATTTAATTTGTTTCATTAAATTAAACAATATAGTACAGTAGAATATAATTTTGTTACACATAAGTACATTTTTACTCGGTAATTGAATCAATCAATTAAATATTAATAATATTTTATACAAGTTTATAAGAAAATTCAATGTCTTACTGTATTGCTCAACTATTTTCAACTTGAAAAGTAATTTTTATTTTACAACAAACATTGTTAGACAATACCTTAATATTAAAATAAAAATATACAAATTTATTTATAAAAAGATTTATATAAGTTGTGGACCTATTTTCTGTTTCTTTCCTTAATTTTGTAGCTATTATATGTTTTTACTACCTTTCAGTCAGCTGTTTGGAGACTTCTACTTCTTCTACCTCCAAGTCTTCCAACTCATTTCTAGACAATACTTTAACACATATGTTGTCACTTGCAATATGTGTTATTTATTTACAATGCTGCACCCTGTGTTTCCATTTGTCAACATTTTTGTTTATTTAGGTTGAGCAGAAATGTGAATTTTGGCGAAATATTCTTGTAAAGTTCGTGTAAGCATCTACATCTAGAGGTCATCTCAACTATCAAACTTATCCACTTTTGGGCCAAAATATGGTCGCCTATAAAATGATAGTATAATTACTATTCTTTGTATTGTAGTTTATAAAATATTTAAGTACCAACTACTATATGGGTATATTGCTACTGAATCATATATTGGTAGTTATTTAATATGTATTTTTACAAAGCAAATGCTCATTCCAATTAAAACTTCTTCAAAAGTCCACCGATAATATATTTAACTTACCTAGTATATGTAAGTTACAGTCATTAATTTCGTTTTAAATTTTTGGACTTTATGTGACGAATTTCACTTATTTCTTCGTATCACCTCTATAACAGAATTTTTCATTAAGGCAGTCAGTAGTTTTCAGTTTTCTTTAAAATTCGCGAATCGACGCATGTTTCGTTGTTTTTAATGTCTAATTTATATGTTTTCCTCAAAACACAGTACATAAGCACTAAACGTGCCATTTTATTGCCGTTTTCACGAGAAAAATAACAAATCAATTTCTAAAAAGATACACTTTAGGTATTGACTAAATTCCTAATTCCACTTCTAGTTTTGTTGTCATTTTAGCTGTCAAAAACGCGTCAAGAGTACCAAATATCACAATTCTAACGAATTTTACAACAATTTTTAGTTAACGCAACCGTCAACTAGCGGGCGGTAGTGGACTTAGCAATTGATTGCTTTCAAGAGTACGAAATGACATTTATTGACGATTGATCATTGAATATTGTCGTCAAGAGTAAGGCCCCTGGTATGTACCAAATTAAATAATATAAAAATGAGCTAAATTTGATTATACAAAAATATTTTTATTGTGAATTTAATTCAACTACAATGTGCCTTTAGATAGGTGGTACTTGGTATGCAGCAAACACAATATTCACCTTGTTCAGTTTTCTCTATACCACAGAACAGTACAGTACAGTAGCAATACTTATTATCGTAATTTATCTGATCAATCAACCAACACAAATCAGCAAATCACGGTGTTGAGCTCCGCCACTCAAGACACAACGCCTTTCAATACCATTCGAAAGAAAATGGAAAACGGAAGTGTCTCAACTAGAACCCAAAATCCTGGCATTAGTTTCCCTAAGCCTAGTAGGTTACTATGAGCGGGATACTGCGTGAACTTAAAAAAAAAGTTAAAATATATTACAAGGGTACAAGCGCCGACAATCGCCTGTCGATTAACATGCGGCTATTAGTCGTAATGCACAGCGGGACGCCGGTCACTGCTAGACAATGCTACGATACTGTCAAATGACTCTATTAAAGCTGTCACAGACGGACCGCCGTGTCGTAGTTTATACGAATAAAAAAATAATCAGCTTAATAAAAAAAATCCCGGACCGGATAGCCAGAGGGAACCTAGTGGTACGATACTGCCTTCTCAATTTTCTGCCAAATTCTGGTGGAAAATTTGTTTTTGTTTTTAAAACAGCGTAGGATTTTTTTAGCTTGACGCATTTTATTCCGCATTTAATAGGGTAGAGTTAATTCAATGTTAAGACAATCCGATCTCCATGTTTGGCAGTTTGCTGACATTAAATGTTGAATTTGGCAACTTAACTCAAGTCAACCAGAGCAAGGTAGAGTAAGAGGAAGTGAAGAGTGGGTCAGAGAATGAACCGAACCTACAACCGGTGCGATTACAGTCAAAAAAATAAATTATTAATACACGCTCTATTACGTATCGTGTGTTACAGCCTTTATGAGAACAATTTGTCTAGCATGTCATGAATAACAAAAATACACATACATTTCAAGAATTAAAGTGACGTCATTGGACTTAGAAAAAAATTATATCGTTTATCACGTTTTGCTAATTATAATTTATGTAATATATCGTATTATACAGGGTGTAACTCGATCGACGGATTAATGGTTGCCTATGAATTCGTACCCACTATCCAGTGTATTTTTTTTTCAATATAGCTTCGGCTTTCGGCTTTTTTCAATATAGCTTCGGCGCAGGGGCATAAAGTATGACTGATAAATCGACTGGTCGCAGGTTCGATGCCCACTCGAGGAAATGACATATTTATTTAAATTTATACTTTCATTTCGTTCTGGTGAAGAGGCTAAGCGCGGCTAGTTCCCCCACTCAGCACGCAATGCCTCTAGATTTTTTTGGAAATTGGGGAATGGAGTGTCTTAATGCTAAATTCCCTCTACCTATCCTACTGCGTACGGAATAAGCTGATAATCTTCCGTTTAATAAATCTTCTAGAACCTCTGAAAGTTAATATCAACCACCACCCAAATGTATTATCTAATTCACAGACTGTGGATAGGATAGATTTACAATAGATTTACAATATAATTCCATTTTTTTTTCCAAAAAACACAGATTGGTAAATGTATGTTGAACCACTGAGGTCCTTTCCTAAGTGTCGAACAACACTGTAAAAATGTTAAAAACAAATCATATTATTGTTTCTCACAAAAATCTTAACATTCCTAAATAAAAGAGAAGAACGGAGTGACGCATCACCAAATTATTTCTTCCTAAAAATAAATATAGAGAATTATTTATTATAAAAAAAATATTATAAGATTTTCTAATATTTCAATATTCTAATTACATCATCACACTCAAACCACCCACATCAATTTAACTCGATTCACTCAACTCATATTGTAATTACTCGAATTAAAAGAGTATTAATACTGTCTTAACGATACTAAGGTATCGTTAGTGCGATTCAAACGTATAAAACGACCACCTAACCGTGACCCCCGCGGTACATACATTTTGTATCGAGATAAAAGATCTTGTAAGCGATCGTGATACAGCATTTTTAAGTAAAAGTGCCCGCAGACATTACGAACACTCTTTAACCGAATAAGTTATGGCTCGTTCCTTCAGCGGTTACTGTTGACAATTATATGTATGGAAAATGTTAGATTATAGCTTTTGATGTCTTTATTGTCTTAATTTAGTGTTACGAATTGATTTTGTCATCAATTTTGATTCTTAAACTTTTTCTTTTAGAGACAGGAGACTTTTTCGAATTTCGAAATAGTTTTACGTAATTTGAATATTATTAAATTAATGTTAAATACTAGCGACTCGCTCGCGGCTTCATCCGCTTGACCAACTCTACTATTATTTATTTACTAATCTGAATTATTTTTAGATAATATCTATATATTGAAAAGTACAGTTATTTTTTTTTACATTTTTATAGTGTTATTCAACACTTAGGAAAGAAAAATACTTATTTAGAAAACGAGATTCAAATCCCCTTCTCTTTGGAAACCGTCCAAACGCTTTGCCCAACTAAGCCTTACGTATTTATCGAGCTACGTCGAAATTCTTATACGCTTGTTACAACTTATTTGGGTCGTGTGCCTTTTTCTCAAAAATCGTATTAAAACAACATTGTTAGTATAAATATATAAAATTAGCTTCACGCTGTATCCAGCACACAGCAGGGTAGACAGAGGTAACTTAGTGTTAAGACACTCCGTTCCCCATTTTCTGCCGAATTCTGGAGGCTCTGCGTGTTAAGTGGCAGAACTCAACGCCGCGCTTTGACTCGACACCAGAGCAAAGAAAATGGAAATATAAATGTAAATAAATAATTCATCTCCTCGAGTGGGGATCGAACCCACAACCAGTCGGTTTTACAGTCACACTTTGTGCCCTTGCGCCACAATATATAATATATGCGCCTATAAATAATACATGCACTTATTTATATCCTCGACATAAATAACTTTCAGTTAAAATCGACGTACACCAACACAATAACCACATTAAGACGTAACCTATTTCAAAAAGACAGTCGAAGCCTTATTATAAAGCTTACATCATACGCTCGTTTAAACCTCGTTTACGTTATATCTGTCACAATACCATTAAAGAATATATAAGATATTCACAATAGGTTGTCTTATCGATTTAATCGGAATCGTTCAATGATATCGATTATCGATCACACAGTGTTGTACTACCCTCATTGTCCTGTCTACACCCCGAAGGATAGACTGGGCGTGGATACTAAACAATGGTTGTTCCACGCTTGTCTAGCCGCGACATTAGCCTATCTGATTTGGATTCTCTTTGTCAAATCTCGCCGACGATTCTAAATAAAAAAAAATTGTATATTGTATTTTCAAAAAAGTCAATTCTGTTAATATTATCCACTGAAAATATCCACAGCAGAATGGGAAGCGTCCCATATATACACAAAGCTATGTATTAAATCCTTTTGATTTATTAGTTTTTTTTTTTTCAATTTGTTGTAAATAATAAAAATCTGCTTAATTAATTATTTAATCATGCTTAATCAATTAAAATTGTCCACAGGCAGCGGGTTTTATGACTTCTCTATAATTTATCATTTACGAATGCTCTCTAACCGAACACAGATTGTATTCGGTTAAAGAGCAAGTTATTAGTTATTCGTAAAAATACAAAATTCAATTCATTCGTAAAAATACAATAATTTTAATCAGCATCAGTTCTCCGATTTTGGTGCGTGCTAGCTGAGAACAAATCTCACGCCAATGTCACTTTATATTGAGAGCATATGCAGGAGAAGGAGTAGAAGAATGCATGTTAATAATAAATTCAGATAAAATATAGCCTCCTCCAAAACAATCAATATTCACAAAATATTCACACGCTATAAGTTAGTAATAAATACATATTTTACAATTAGGTTTATATTAATTAACATTAACTAATTTTAACAAATACTGAACATTATAGGGACGAAGGACTGTGCGAGGATGGAAAAGAGCATATTAAAGATGATTTCATTTAGGACATGTGAATAAGGTATGGGGAACGTAACCTTCATCCAGGCTACATTTACGAATTAAGATCCTGTCCCTGATCTCAGTTAAGTGCAAGAGAGACGTCAAAAATCAAAAATTTCAACCAAAAATAGAAGACGTTCAAAGCACGACAGATAAGAAATATAACAAATTCCACTAGAATATTCAGATTTACAATGTAGCCATCTTATAGCTTACAACATGTTCGACATTCTAAAAATGGTCTATCTGCTGAAATATCTTGGAGAAGAATGCAAAACGGTATATGGATCGTGACGTGTCAAATGAATTGATCCTACTGTCTAGTGATTTAAAATACATAAAATGGAAGTGGCATGACGCGGGTGGGACTGTCATGTCTTGTTATAAGTATTACAACATTCATAAAAAAAAATTATGAAATATTTATGTTCAGCCAGTCCTTGCGCTTTGGCACAAAGTGTGACTGACTGGAAACGCAAAAGACGATGTCGGTTCGATTCCCACACGAGGGAATGCGATGCTTCCAGAAATCGGCGGGAAATGAGGAACGGAGAGTCTAAATCCTCTTGCTGCTATGAACGAGACGCTAATAACAATATTATAATATAAAGTTCCTAAATGTAAAACTTATAATAAATACAGCAATTCAGCCAATTTAGAAGTAGTTAATTAAAATAAAAGTAATTAATTAAAAAAAAATATAATAAAAAAATATTTTATATTAACAATAGCAAATAGTAGAGAAAGCAACAATAGTTAAACAATAAAAAAAATGGAAAATGCTATTTAGATCTTATTCAATAACGCCATTCTAATATTTTGTTCTGTAATAACATCGTGAATTATTATTATCTCTGACAGATTATCAGTCAATACAAAAATCGATATTGCGGCGTGATTCGCGGGTAACGGATAACTCGAGTGATCTGTGCTATATTTATTTTTCGATCAAAATATAAATATATTAGAAATTAATACGTAAATAATATAATATGTATTTTTTTTTCAATACAATTTTTTTCAGCCTATCCTGCTGCTGTGGGATACGGCGTGAAGCTGTTTTAAAAAACCGGACAAGCGCGAGCCGTGCTCGCCCACCGAGTGTTCCTTACAAAATTGGCTCGAGTTTTTTTGAAATTCAAGCTTAGCGTAGCTAGAGCTCTTTTATCTGATACCTTACTTGAACTAGCGGCTTCAATACCAAATTGTAAGGCTATTAATTTTTAGGATTTAACCATAAACGTATAATTTTTAGAAATTTTCCTAAACATGTAAATGCTAGCTGTCCAATTTAATAATTCTATGTCCACGGAAAGTACCCCATTAATTTTGATTCATTTTATAGTGTCGAAATACGTGTTTTTTGCGATATAAACGGCTATATTTTTTTTTAAAGTAAATATAGAAATACATTTTTTGTCATAATCTCCATTTGTTCCTGAGATAAAGGCTCTTGATAGATTAAAATCCACATACATATTTCCATATGTCTGCAAATATTCTGAACATAAATAACAACATAATTGCAATCACCAATTATAAAAATCCACTAATTATAGCAGATTACATTCATGGGAACAGGTTTTCTACCGTAAGCTTTATTTATTTAAGAACAAGATTGATGTTTTATAATTATTGTGATAGATTTATTAATAGATTGTAAAACTCTGATGGTATCTCTTGCTTTATTTGTCTTAGCGGAAATGGATAGAAAATAAATCAACTGCTAACAAGACAGCATTGGCTAAAAGAAAAGTTGTGAATTGATTTGGCATCTATCTATACTATTGTTTTGAGCTTCTCGATACTCCGAGTCCAACTCGATTGTCGCTAGCGAATGCGTAATATATTTTTACATGAGTTAAGTGATCAATTACTATTAATAAGTATATAAAAATTCAATTAATGCATAGTCATAAATGTGCGTGTATATACTTATATCAAATTTAATTTGCAGTATTTAAAAATAATAATAAATAGCATTCTTTCTTGCCAAACGATACTTCAAAGTTTATTGTAAATTTTCCTGGTTTCCAGGAGGCGCGGGTTCGAGTCCCGCTACGTTCAAATTTTTATACGTTTTCTAAATAAGTAAATTGTAAATTGTCGTTGAATTGGAATTGGAAATATGTATGTAAACAATTCTCTAAAGAAATGCTAAAGTAACAATATAAATAAGTAATAAAATAATAAGCTTAGCGTTTAAAGGGTTTGGACGGTTTCCAAGAGGCGCGGGTTCGAATCTCTTTAAGTCCTAATTATTGTGCGTTATCTAAAGAAAAATAGTAACGATATGTAAATGGATGACGAATGAAAATTTAGGCAAATATATAATTATCAGAAAGATCTCGTCGGCATAATGTTTATTGACAGTTGTAAGTATCAATAAATTTTGTACATTTATAGCAGTTATTACATAATTTAATACTTAATTAGTATGAAGGGTATCACCGACATATTTAATTTTTAAGTATTAATTTGTGGAAAACTAATCATAAATAAATAAATAAATTGGCTTCATGCTGTATCCCGCACACAGAAGGGTAGACAGAGGGAAAAACACCCTGTTTGCATTACGTGTTGAGTGGCGGAACTCAACGCCTCGCTTTGCCTCGACACCAGAGCGAAGAAATGAAAATATAAATGTAAATAAATATTTCATCTCCTCGAGTGGGATCGAACCCACAACCAGTCGATTTTACAGTCACACTTTGTGTGTCCTGCACCACGACCAATCAAATAAAAATTTATAAGATTATAAAATAATTACAGTCTACCATTTTGTTTCTTTTGTCTAAAACATGATAAAACTTAATTCCGTTAGAATTTTAAAAATCGAACATCAAACCAAATTTAAACTTTATTTTGCCCAGTCGTTCCAACTGTCAATTGCTTTACCGTTGACCATTCCTTTGAGTGACGCAGACGCATATACGTATAAATAAAAATAAAAAAAAAACATATTATTATTATATTTTATCACAGTAGCTCACAATTAAGTATTTTTTTATTAAACTAATAAATTTGTTAAAGTCCGTCTGTCTTTCATTGCAACAGAATAGCGACCGGGTGCAAATATTCCCTTTTGTCAAGACTCAATGGATACCTATTATTGGGTACAAACTATTATAGTAAGTGAAATCTGTTGATAAGTCGTTTAAGTTAATGGGTACCGGAAGTAATAATAGTGATGTATGTGTGTCATCCATTCTTCAATTCGACTGAATTGCACATTATATATAATAACAATAAATACCTTAATTTAATTGAGGCCAGTCATGGCGCAGGATCACAAAGTGTGACTGTAAAACCGACTGACTGGTTGTGGGTTCGATCCCCGTTCGAGGAGATGAAGTATCTACTTAAATTTGTACTAACTGTGTTCTTCGATCTGGTTTCGAGACAAAGCGCGGCGTTGAGTTCTGCCACTCAACACGCAATGCCTCCAGAATTCGGTAGAAAGTGGGGAACGGAGTGTCTTAACACTACGTTAAGGCAGAGGGCTGCCTACTCTGCTATGTGTGGGGTACAGCGTAAACTTGACTTCAATAAATTTATTATAGACCGGTAATTTATTATAGTAGTAAAATGACTTTTGCAATAGAACGAAATTCATTGCTTTATGTTATATCTATCTAATCACACGTTTAGATTTTATTATATGCTTGTAATGTTCCCTCAGAAATACGGAGGATACTAAAATACAGTAGTTAAACCGAGTAATTACTTCATAATTTTTATTTCTAAAACTTAAACTTCATTTCATTGAAATATGTGGCTTGAGAGATAATTGCTACTAGTACTAAAAGCTCGTCGTGTCGATAGTGTGACTGTACCGCGAGGGTTGTGTTATATCCCCTAAATGAATGAATTATTATTATTATTTTATTTCTTATGCAACAAGGCAAACACCCGGCGTTGAGTTTCACCACCCATGACGCAATGCCTCGAAAAATTCACCTGAAAGAGTCTTAACACTAGGTTCTCTCTGCCTACTCTCCTTTATGTGGAACACAATATAAAGCTTATTTATCTCAATTTTAATAATAGATATAGGTGAAAGTCACGGGACAAAGCTAGTTTATAGTTTCTACGTACTAACCTGATTCCTATAAACTGGTATGCGAATGACAGACATCGGCAGAAGTAAAATATGGAGTGGTATCGGGTAAAGGTCAAACCACTGCGGTTGTGGTAGACTAGATACTCCTAGCTCCTCGTGTCCAGCTAGGTGATAATTGAGGCTAACTGTATATTTTACAATACGGAGTACTGGTATCGTTATAGCAGTGACTAATTTATAAGCAATTTACTTAATATTAAGATATATCAAATATTGTAGTGGATTAAATAATTTTTTGTCTTATACTTGGATGAGAAAAGGAGTTCACCAGGAGTTTTAGATAAGGGGAACTTAGTGTTAAGACACTCAGCTCTCCACTCTACGCCAAATTCTGAAAGCATTTTGTGTTGAGTGGCGAAATTTAATGCCGCGCTTTGACTCGGGATACGGCATGTAAATATTAAATACTTAATTTTCTTGATCTGGAATCGAACCAACAATCTGTAGCGTTTACAATCACACGCTTGTGCGACTGCGCCACGACCCTGAAAAGATTTGAATAATTATATTTCTAATAAACTTAATAGATATTACCTATTTAGGAAAATGTATAAGAAAATTTAATGTAGCGGGACTCGAACCCGTGCCTCCTGGAGTCCCGCTTCAAATTTTTATACGTTTTCTAAATAAGTATTTTTTATCCTAATTATGGAATAACGTTTTAAAAAATGTAAAATTATTTAAAAAAATTAATAAATAAATTCGTTTCACGCACTGTATCCCGCACACAGGGTAGACAGAGGGAACCTAGTGTTAAGAGTTCTTGAGGCATTGGGTGTTGAGTGGCAGAACTCAACGCCGCGCTTTGCCTCGAACCAACAATCTGTAGCGTTTACAATCACACGCTTGTGCGACTGCGCCACGACCCTGAAAAGATTTGAATAATTATATTTCTAATAAACTTAATAGATATTACCTATTTAGGAAAATGTATAAGAAAATTTAATGTAGCGGGACTCGAACCCGTGCCTCCTGGAGTCCCGCTTCAAATTTTTATACGTTTTCTAAATAAGTATTTTTTATCCTAATTATGGAATAACGTTTTAAAAAATGTAAAATTATTTAAAAAAATTAATAAATAAATTCGTTTCACGCACTGTATCCCGCACACAGGGTAGACAGAGGGAACCTAGTGTTAAGAGTTCTTGAGGCATTGGGTGTTGAGTGGCAGAACTCAACGCCGCGCTTTGCCTCGACATGACAAAAAATGGAAATATAAATTTAAATAAATATTTCATCTCCTCGAGTGGGGCTCGAACCCACAACCAGTTGGTTTTACAGTGACACTTTGTGCCTCTGCGTCACGACTGGTCTCTCAAAAATATTTAATCTATATTAACATGAAAACAAATTATTAAGGAGAATAAGAACAGTATAAAACCTATACATAATATATTGGCAAAACTTACATCCGATACCCATTAAGCCCTTGTAGTTCTTATCTAGAAAACGCAAAGCTCGAATTGTATTGCCAATTAGATGGAGTCAGATCATCGTCACAAATAGTTAAATAGATTACGCACGTTATCAAAAGTCATTATTTATGTTATCAGTGATTTTGTTAGTACGTCACCACCGCGCAGTGCAGTTCTAAAAGGCGCCGAACACATAAATTGTTTAAGAAAACAGACCGCCCACTATAATGAACTCGCTTGCTTACTAAAATGGCGCTTATTTTGTGGAAAAATATATGGTTTTTTTTGCACTTTTATTCTAGTTTCTAATAAAAAATAAAATATTGTAAAATTAATAAATTGATACTATATTTTAAATAACTAATTGTGTATATTGTGTTGTTTTATTTAGTTCAAAATTCATTTAAATTATGGTTTGACGTTTTGTTTTTTTTTTCAGCTTCACAGGCAGGTCGTAGGTTTGATTCCCACTTGGAGAATTGTAATATTTAATATTTTCAATTCCTCGATTTGGTAATGGGAACGGAGTATCTTAACAGTAGATTTCTTAATTTCCTCTGTCTTTTTGTCTGTACTGTACTTTTGTCTGTGTGGGATAGAGCGTGAAGTTAAAAAAATATTAAATAGGATGTAAAAAGAAGTTACTTGAAAAATCAAGACGGAAAATGGAAAATTAAAAATTTATAAAAGTCTCTCCAAATATTGCAAAAATGAAGAGCACCTACCCATAAATACGTTTCTCATCTCATTTACTTTCGTAATCTAATGATATTAACATTTTGAAGACAATATCCATACACTGATAGCGGAGGCCAATAAAACTCTAATTTTGTAGCATTATTTTTTTTATATTAACATAACTTTTTGTATTTGTGAAACGATTGCAATAAAATAAACACGTTACGTTGTTTAGGTAAATTGGCCAAAATAGAATAGTGAAAACTGTACGTACCTAAATCGGTTAAGAATTTCTTAAATTAGCGTGAACAAACGCACAGACAGAACCGATCGACAATATCTTTCCTTTTACCTAGAAACAGGTACCATTTTCAATTTTCTGATAAATATATACAAGAAATCAATAATAGTCTTTTAAATGTGTTGATGTCTTGATGCTTCAATCTATCAATGTAGGTAAAATTAAGAGATTGCTGCAAATCCACAGCATATATAAAATTCGCTATGCGTAACAAATTATGCTTCCAAAGAGTTTATAATCAGTGTCCGCTGTATCCCGTGCACAACGAGGTAGGAAGAGGGAACCTAGTGTTAAGACATTCCGTTTCCCACTT